>CM055064.1:4792857-5126921 GCA_029204045.2 Tillandsia leiboldiana
GGGCGCACCGAGCACCCGAGTGCCCCCCAGCGACATGATCATTGCTTCCGCTGCGGCAAACAGGGGCAATTCCGCCACAAATGCCATTGGTCCTGGGAGGGGTTTACTGCAGCAGCCACGGGCACGTCACCACAGTTTCTGGACGGGGATGAGGCACCTTTGGGGTCGATCTATAGACCACCTGCACCAAGACGAGAGGGGGAGAAACAACCGAGGCTGGCGGCGGGTTTAACTCGATGATTCCGCCAGGAGTCGGATCCCACCAGAGCAGTACTTGCCAGGGTATGGTTTACGTTTCAAATTCTAGCGCTAGAACCCGTTTCGACATGGAGCAACACATCTTTCATTTCTTGTGACTTCGTGTTCAGCATGACATGAGAGACACGCTCCGGATGAGATGGACGGTCCAAACACGGCAGCCGGGCTGGAGGCCGTTAACTTCGTGGCCGCTGCCCGACGGTTATTGATTATTATGGATCCACAAGGATCTAAATAGGTACTATCAAACAACTAGGGGGGGGTGAATAGGTGTAATACTTAAAAACTCAATCTCAGTGCAAAATAAAAACCAATGCGGAAATAAAAACAGCACACCGAGATTTACGTGGAAACTCCAATGCAGGAGAAAAACCACGGGACCAACACGCAATAACAATCCACTAAGAATAGAAGAATAACAAGGTGATTACCGACTCCACGGACTCAACCCCTCCTTCAGCTTCTTCGGACCTTGCGCTGACCGGTTGGATATCCGCGCAATAACAATCCCTAAGAAAAGAAGAATAACAAGGTGATTACCGTCTCCACGGATTAACCCCTCCTTCAATTTCTTGGACCTCGCGCTCCACCGATTTTGCACGTCCACTGCTCACGTTCGAATCCACGAACGCACGCTTCGAATCCACGAACGCCTTTAGCACACCGAATCCACGATGCCACGTCGAATCCACGACGCAAACTCAGTCGATAAGAATATTGACTTCGATGGTGATCCTTTGCTTAGATTATCAATGAAGAACCGTAGAAGAAATCTCTAAGCAAAGATTAGATCAATTTGACAAAAGATATGTTCTTGAAAGAACCATTGAATTGACCTAAAAGAGGCTATAAAGAAGAACGATGAAAACCTAGCCTCTAGGGTTGCTCTCAAGAGTTTTATAAAAGATCGGTCGTAGCTCCCACTTTTTTGAGAAACCCTAAACGTCTATTTATAGTTTAGAAACCTTGGAAAGAGATAAGAATCAAAAACATACCTTATCTGGAAATTTTCAGGACGGCGATCCGGATCGGATTTACTGCGATCCGGATCGTCGTAACGAGATTGACGATTCCAGAAATACCATGGTTCGGGATCCGGATCGCATTGCCCGATCCGGATCGTTCATACAAATCAGAAAACTTAACATTCGGGATCCGGATCGGAAATTGCATGGATCCGGATCGAAGTCTTGTATGAAGCAACAACCTTCGGGATCCGGATCGTTGGCTCTGATCTGGATCCTGAACAGTCCGAACACCAGTTTTTGATTATTATGCAATTAAAAGTTCATCCAAGTGTTTCTACACTATAAGAAAGTATTCGGATCACCATAATTATTTAGTTAAACATACCTGATCCTCTTGAATACTTTCTTCTTGAGATTGATGTAACTGATCCACAATTCTTCAACTTCAATCTTCAAGACTCAAGACACTGGGTGTCAACTTGAGCTCTTGTTGAATCTTCTCTAAGTCTTTGATTGCTGATTGACAATTTGATCCCTTTAAGACTCTGACTCAACTCACTGACTTGACTCACGAAATATGCCAATACCAAAAAGCCGTAACAATCTCCCCCTTTGGCAATTTCGTGACAAAATCCAAAAATACATAAAAGCGCTCAAGTCACTCATCTTAAACCAAAAAATCGAAACTCAATGTCATCACCAAAACATTGATTTTCTTTGCGTGAAAGATCCAATAAATACAAAATTACATTTGAACCAAACAGTCCTAGAACATACTCTATGACTTAGGACTTGGAGTCTTAAAGTGATGTAATTCCTGCAAAACAAAACTCCAAACAAAATCAAACGTTAGTTGTTAGAAATTAAAATCCTACATTTGATCTGTCTTCCTTTTGGTTCTTTTGTTTTTCGGCTCTTTCAATTTTTTCTTTGTCTCCCCCTATCTTGAGCATCTCTAACATGTTTTCCATGTTCTCCATGTTCTTGAGCATCTATGTTCTCCCCCTTTGTGATACGATCATCATTTTCCGTTCTCCCCCATTTTTTCATTTTCGTTTGTACTCTCTTGATGATCTCATCTCCGATCATTTCTCTTCTCCCCCTTTTTGTCACAAATTGTCAAACAGCGAACATACTAGACAAAAGTAAATCACTAACAATATTAGTTCATAGAGAAAGAGAGATAAAAACTCAGTTCTGGTATATAACAAAAATGCAGATTCCGTACCTATACCAGAAAGCAAAAATCAAATAATTTCTTGAAACAAATCCAGATTTTAGAATCTTTTCAAATACCGATTTGTATTCCATCAAGAAATCAATTTAAGTGCTTTAAACAGTGAATTCACACAGATGTCATTCAATCCAATTAATTTCACAAAATTAAAAAGATTTACTCCAAAATCATGAAAAATAAAGGTAAAACATTATAAACCGTTTTTCATGTTATATTCATCAAACACAAGTCATCAAAAATAATCTTGAGATCCAAACTCTATCAAGATGTAACGGATTTACAAAGATGACTTACAGAGATTTCCAAATGACATCAATTTGATTTCTTACCCTTTCAAATTTGAGATAAGCACTAAAATACCTAAGGGTGGCTCTTTGAGCATCTTTCAACTATTCCACCTTATACCAACCAGGAGATTGTTCAAAATATAAGAGTTTTGCATATAAATCTCCAAATGCTTCAACTAAAGATTTTCTCATAAAATACTATCAAGCATCCATAACATGTGGTAGCTTCACACACAAACCGGACGACCGGGGTGGCAGCTCTTTCCAGCATGTGGTGGTAGTTTTCACACTCCTTTCGGATGTAACTCTTTCCACATCTTTCATAATTCAATTATTTACCCTTGTAAGAAGGCAATCTCTTACGTGAAAGAATTAAATCCCAAATTTTAGTCAATCGGTTGTCTCATGTTTATCACAAAGAACTCACACAACCGAGATAGATTAAGCATCTGAAGATCACACATGATTTCTAAAATTTGATGCTTATAATATCAAAAACTCCTATAATGAAGTATCTTCAAGATTATGATTATGAAGTAAAGTTGATAATCCATATAAAATTAATTTGGAGTGAATGAAAGTGAAAGCCCTTTTCATTCAATGCACTTGTTCATTAAAAATCCTTTTGTTCAAAAATAAAGTATAAAAACGAAGAGCATTGAAAAACATGTAATGCAAAGATTAAGAAAGATATGAAGGGAAAACCAATCAAAGCATTACATACAGTCATAAGCTATTTAGAACTTAAGACAAGGAAAGATATCACCTTTCCGAATCCAAAATCGCTGGATTTTGGGTTGTCTTGATTCGTTGTGGCCGGGGGTTGTCCGCTTTGACTGTTGATCCACCTTAGGTCTTTGCCTTGCAATGATCCACTTGTATGATTGATGATGTGGCTCGGACCTTTGATGGATTGAGTGAACTCTTTTGACTTGATGTGTCTTTTGAGTCCGTTGAGTCCGCTCCGTAGATGAAGTTGCCGAAGGATTTTTCTTTCTCTTTTTCGGGCAATCCCTCACCAAATGTCCTTCAAGTCCACATAAGTGACAAGTTCTTCCTTTCAATTTCATTGTGGAACTTGAAGCATGCACAGTTTGGTCCTTTTTGAATCCCAAACCAACCTTACTTGTTTGACCTAAACCGGACATACACTCAAGTTTCTTGGAATCGGTTGAGATCCTTTGTATGTCGGATTTAAGTTGATGAACTTGTTTGGTCAATGCTTGGTTGGTGACATGAATCTCCTCAAACTGTTTTTCTAGAAAATCAATCTTGTCAATATGGGAATTAACGACCGTTTCCGATTGATTTATCTTTTCTTGGAGGATTTTATTATTATTCAATAAAAGCTCTCGTTCCTCCTCGAGATCATGAAGTTTGATCTTTAAAGCATGATTCTCGTCTTGATTCTCAAGTCGTTGCTTTCTCAACTTCTTGATATGTTTGGCCATCTTCTTAGATTCCGCAAGAAGTTGTTGATATGCCTCAACGAGTTCTTCCTCGTCCGACTCCCCCTCACTTGATGACTCTCCGCCGGTTGTTGATGTTTCATACAAAATCAAAGGAGTAGAGTCAGTGACTAAAGATGATAAACAATTATTAGAAGAGGGAAAATGAGAGGCATGAGAAGCAACGATTTTTTCCTCTATACTTGAGGTCGATTCATTAGAAGTAGAATCGTCCCAAGTTTTCGCTTGCAAAGCCTTCTTTTTATATGATTTCTTAGAAGGACAATCCATTGAAAAATGGTCGTAGCCTTTGCATCGATAGCATTGGATTTCCCCTTCGAAATCATCTTTTTCTTTTTCTTTAGAAGGTTTTGCAAAGCTTTTGAGTTTAGAGGATTTAGAACCCGATGATCCTTTAGAAGATTTCATGGATGAAGATCCATCGGTTCGATTCTTCCAAAATTTTCGACGAAATTTCTTTACGATCCGCGCCAATTGTTCTTCAAAATCGGCAAAAGAGATTTCATCGTCGGAACTTGATTCGCTATCTTCTTCCTTTGTTGATTTGAATGCAATACCTGTAAGCTTAGAAGAAGACTTGGAAGAAACTTGATTAGTAGGAAAAGTCATTTCATAAGTTTGCAAAGCACCTACTAATTCCTCTACACTCATCTCATCCGGATGACTAACGGTTTCAATGGCGGTAACCTTTGCCCTAAACCGTTCCGGAAGAGTCCGAAGTATCTTTCTTACAATTTTCGACTCCGGGATCTTTTCTCCTAAATTAGCACATGTATTTATTACATCTTGAAGTCTAGTGTAATAATCTGTAAACAATTCATGCCCTTCCATATGAATAGAGTCAAATTGACTTGTAAGCATCTGGAGCTTTTGAATTTTTACAAGATTAGTACCCTCATGTGTAATTTTGAGAATATCCCAAATTTCCTTCGCGGTTTCACACGCGGAAATTCTTGTGAACTCAGTCGAGGAAAGAGAATTAAATAAAGCGTTCATACCTTTCCCATTGTAAGAAGATCTTTCAAATTCCTCTTTGGACCATCTAGAGCGAGGTTTTGGGGTAGTAGAATTTTCTACTTCCTCAACAGGATGCACCCAACCGCATTCCACGGATTGCCATACTCGCTCATCAATTGCGATGAGAAAAGCTCTCATCCGCACTTTCCAATAAGCATAATTAGTCCCATCAAAAAGAGGAGGTCTATAAATATTACCACTTTCACCCATCAAGATAGATAAACCTAAAACCCTCTCTGATACCAATTGTAGAGTTATTATGGATCCACAAGGATCTAAATAGGTACTATCAAACAACTAGAGGGGGGGTGAATAGGTGTAATACTTAAAAACTCAATCTCAGTGCAAAATAAAAACCAATGCGGAAAATAAAAACAGCACACCGAGATTTACGTGGAAACTCCAATCCAGGAGAAAAACCACGGGACCAACACGCAATAACAATCCACTAAGAATAGAAGAATAACAAGGTGATTACCGACTCCACGGACTCAACCCCTCCTTCAGCTTCTTCGGACCTTGCGCTGACCGGTTGGATATCCGCGCAATAACAATCCCTAAGAAAAGAAGAATAACAAGGTGATTACCGTCTCCACGGATTTAACCCCTCCTTCAATTTCTTGGACCTCGCGCTCCACCGATTTTGCACGTCCACTGCTCACGTTCGAAACCACGAACGCACGCTTCGAATCCACGAAACGCCTTTAGCACACCGAATCCACGATGCCACGTCGAATCCACGACGCAAACTCAGTCGATAAGAATATTGACTTCGATGGTGATCCTTTGCTTAGATTATCAATGAAGAACCGTAGAAGAAATCTCTAAGCAAAGATTAGATCAATTCGACAAAAGATATGTTCTTGAAAGAACCATTGAATTGACCTAAAAGAGGCTATAAAGAAGAACGATGAAAACCTAGCCTCTAGGGTTGCTCTCAAGAGTTTTATAAAAAGATCGGCCGTAGCTCCCACTTTTTTGAGAAACCCTAAACGTCTATTTATAGTTTAGAAACCTTTGGAAAGAGATAAGAATCAAAAACATACCTTATCTGGAAATTTTCAGGACGGCGATCCGGATCGGATTTACTGCGATCCGGATCGTCGTAACGAGATTGACGATTCCAGAAATACCATGGTTCGGGATCCGGATCGCATTGCCCGATCCGGATCGTTCATACAAATCAGAAAACTTAACATTCGGGATCCGGATCGGAAATTGCATGGATCCGGATCGAAGTCTTGTATGAAGCAACAACCTTCGGGATCCGGATCGTTGGCTCTGATCCGGATCCTGAACAAGTCCGAACACCAGTTTTTGATTATTATGCAATTAAAAGTTCATCCAAGTGTTTCTACACTATAAGAAAGTATTCGGATCACCATAATTATTTAGTTAAACATACCTGATCCTCTTGAATACTTTCTTCTTGAGATTGATGTAACTGATCCACAATTCTTCAACTTCAATCTTCAAGACTCAAGACACTGGGTGTCAACTTGAGCTCTTGTTGAATCTTCTCTAAGTCTTTGATTGCTGATTGACAATTTGATCCCTTTAAGACTCTGACTCAACTCACTGACTTGACTCACGAAATATGCCAATACCAAAAAGCCGTAACAGGTTAGGGCGGCGACTGTCCTGCCCGTGGGATTTGGTGGTGATACCTTTGAAAGAATACGACGCCGTGTTGGGCATGGACTGGCTCTCGAGGTACCGAGCGCTCATCGATTGCGAGAAAAGGCAGGTGCGATTACAAGAACCGGGTTTCCCTTAGCACGTGTACCTGGCGTGCAAGAGTACAACCTTCCCTACGGTCATCTCAGCGGCAAGAGCCAGAAGACTGGTAGAAGGGGGATGTGTAGCCTACTTGGCATCGGTGGACCTGATCGCCCGCCCCTCGGGCACACCGTCAGACATTGCAGTGGTGAAGGACTTTCCCGACGTTTTCCCGACAGAGCTACCTGGGATGCCTCCCGAGCGAGAACTAGTTTTCCCTATCGAACTCCTACCGGGCACACAACGTATTACGAAGGCGCCCTACCGAATGGCCTTCGCAGAACTGAAGGAGCTCAAGGCACAACTCGAAGACCTCTTGGACAAAGGATTTATTAGGTCGAGCGTATCACCTTGGGGTGCGCCGGTACTCTTTGTGCGAAAGAATGATGGAAGTCTACGACTCTGTATCGACTACAGAGGGATCAACAAGGTTACAGTGAAGAACAAGTACCCTCTGCCCAGAATCGATGACCTCTTCGACCAACTGCGGGGAGCGACGGTTTTCTCCAAGATCGATCTGCAATCGGGCTACCACCAGCTTTGGGTTCGGGACGAGGACATCCCAAAGACTGCCTTCCGGACCCGGTACGGCCACTATGAGTTCACGGTTATGCCCTTCGGACTGACAAACGCCCCCGCGGTGTTTATGGATATGATGAACCGCGTCTTCAGACCCTTCATCGACCGGTTCGTGGTGGTCTTCATCGACGACATCCTGATCTATTCGACCACCGACGAGGAGCACGAGGACCACTTGCGAAGCATTCTCCAGACTCTACGGGAACAGAAACATTTCGCTAAGCTCAAGAAGTGTGAATTTTGGCTGCGCGAGGTGGGCTTCCTGGGTCATGTAATTTCGGCGGAAGGGATCGCAGTGGACCCCAAGAAGGTGGAATCGGTACTCAGCTGGCAGCCGCCAACCACAGTGACGGAGATCCGCAGCTTTCTGGGCCTGGCAGGATACTACCGACGTTTCGTCGAGGGTTTCTCGAAGATAGCCGCCCCTCTGAACCTGTTAACCAGAAAAGGGGAAAAATTCGTTTGGACGGACCGATGTCAGGAGGGTTTCGAAGAACTAAAGAGAAGGCTAACCAGAGCGCCAGTACTCGTTTTACCGATCCCCGGTGAAGACTACGAAGTGTACTGCGACGCGTCCAGGATCGGCCTTGGAGGTGTGTTGATGCAACAAGGGAGGGTAATAGCCTATGCCTCCAGACAGCTAAAGGAATACGAGAAGAACTACCCAACGCACGACTTGGAGTTGGCTGCAGTAGTGTTCGTTTTGAAACTCTGGAGGCACTATCTCTATGGTGTCCACTGTACTGTATTCTCGGATCACCAAAGTCTGAAATACCTGTTTACCCAGAAGGAGCTAAACCTACGACAGAGACGATGGTTAGACTACTAAAGGATTACGACTTATCAATCCAATACCACCCCGGAAAAGCCAACGCGGTAGCGGATGCGTTGAGTAGGAAGGCGCAACAAGGAGAGACACCTGCAGGCGGGTTAACTGAACAGGACAGCTTGATCGCGGAGTTTGCGCGTATGAAATTGGAAGTGGTACCGGCGGGCACGGTTGCACGACTGCTAACCTTGGTAGTCAAGCCAACACTGTTCGAGAGGATTCGGGAAGGGCAACAGACTGACCCTCACTTGCAGCTTGTGCGAGACAAGATCTCCCCCGACCAAGAGAATGACTTTTCTGTGGAAGCCGACAACACCCTACGTTTCCGTGGGCGGATTTGCGTGCCAGATTTGAAAGAGTTGAAGAAGGAAATCTTAGCAGAAGCACACCGCGCCCCTTATGCGGCGCATCCGGGGGGGTACGAAGATGTACAGGGACCTTAAGCAGACTTTCTGGTGGCCAAAATTGAAGGTGGATGTGACCCGACATGTAGCCCACTGCCTGGTGTGTCAACAGATTAAGGCGGAACATCAGCGACCCGCAGGAAAACTACAGCCGCTACCAGTGCCAGAATGGAAATGGGATCAAATCACCATGGATTTTGTCACAGGGTTCCCACGCTCGCAGCAGGGCCACGACACGATCTGGGTTGTTGTAGACCGCTTAACCAAGTCAGCGCACTTCCTACCGATTCATACAACGTGGACCCGGGACCGACTAGCCCAAGTTTACCTCAGCGAGATCGTGAGATTACATGGAGTTCCAACATCCATTACCTCAGACAGGGACACGCGTTTTGTTTCAAAGTTCTGGCAAAGTCTACAGCGGGCTTTAGGGACCAGACTGCAGTTTAGCACAGCCTTTCACCCCCAGACGGATGGACAGTCTGAGCGGGTGATCCAGACCCTAGAGGACCTGCTTCGCGCCTGTGTACTTGACTGGGGAGACGGTTGGCCACGCTACTTGCCCCTCGTGGAATTTGCCTACAACAACAGCCACCAGGCCAGCATACAGATGGCGCCCTTCGAAGCCTTATATGGAAGACGTTGTCGATCCCCGATCTGTTGGGACGACTTGGGAGAGCGGAAGTTCTTGGGACCCGACTTAGTGGAAGAAACTGAAGCAAAGATACGACTCATCCGACAGCGCCTACTCACCGCCCAGAGTCGACAGAAGAGCTACGCAGACCGTAGGCGACGCGACCTGGAATTCCAAGTGGGAGATCACGTGCTCTTACGTGTCTCGCCAACCAAGGGGATCAAACGCTTCGGACTGAAGGGCAAGCTGAGCCCGCGATTTGTTGGGCCATTCGAGATCCTGGAGCGCATCGGTCCGGTGGCTTACCGCCTTGCCCTACCACCTAACCTCGACCGTGTCCACGACGTGTTCCACGTCTCGATGCTCAGAAGATACCTCTCCGACCCGTCACATGTTCTGGACGTCTCTTCACTAGAGCTGAAAGAGGACCTAAGCTTCGAGGAAACCCCAGTCCGGATCCTAGCAAAGGAAAGTAAGACGCTGAGAAACCGAACCATTCCCTACGTGAAGGTGCTCTGGAGCAACCACGAGGAGCGAGAGGCGACGTGGGAGTTGGAGTAAAAAATGAGGGAGTGCTACCCCGACCTTTTCACCACCACCCAGGTTTGAGTTTCGAGGACGAAACTCGTTTTTAAGTGGTAAGTGGTGGAATAGCCGCGAGTCTATTTTCACCTTTTGGACTTTCTTTTGGTTTTATTGAACCGCTTTTCGATTAAGGGGTCCGGGGTGTGGCTTATTATTTCTTTGTCCCTGGGCAGGCCGTCGGGGCTCGCGGGTATTTTTAGACAATAAAGCTCGCAAAACGGGGAACGGCGGCGCGATCGGTTTTGGATTCCGACTCCGAAATCTCCCGAAATAAATTCCGGAAGATTTTTTGCAATTCCGGCGACTTACACGATTATCGAGGCAAACCGGACCCTGGTTAGTACCCGAACTGGTATTTTTTTTCTTTTAGTCGGAAATTGGGTTTTTTCCCTTTCCCCGCTTCTTGATTCACCCGATCACTTACTTTGTGATTTAGGGATTTAGGGACCAAGTCCCCGTTTATTGCACCCAAAACGACTAATTAAACCCCATTGGGAAACTAGGGTTTCCCATCTTTTCCCCCCTTTCTTGTGCGTGAGAACCCCATTTTTTCCCCCATCTCTAACAAGGCGGTGTGAAGAACCGGGATCGTGACGGGGAGAAAAGAAGAGAACGATCGCCTCCCCGCAAAGATCCGACGAACGCGAAGAGGACGATCCTTCTCCTTCGCCCAGTGCCGACGAAACCGAGGTGAGCCGTGTTTTCGTTTTCTTGTTTCGTTTCTTGTTTCGTTTCTTGTTTCGAGCAAGAGGAGGGAAATCCTTGGAGTTTTCGGGGTGGGTTTTCCTTCGTCTCGTGCCGCGTGCGAGGCGAGTTTGGGGACCGGACGGAGGCCGCCGCCGCCGCCGTCACCATGTTCACGGGGTCATCGCCGGAGCCGCCGTGATCGCGAGGGTGCGACCGGAGCCGAAATCACTGTTCACGTTGGGGGATTTCTGGCCGCGGTCCACACAAGCCGGCGTGCACCCGGCGCACGCCATCGGGGCCCGGGGGCGCAGACCAGGCGCACGGAGCCGTGCGCCAGGCCGCGCGGTCCACCGGGCCGGCGTGCACCCGGCGCACGCCATCGCGGCCCGGGGGCGCGGATCCGGCGCACAGGGCCGTGCACCAGGCCGCGCGATGCACGCCCTGGGCGTGCACCCGGTCCGCATCACCACTGCGGGAAATCGTGGACCCGGCGCGCGCTCCTAGCCGTGCGCGGCCCGGCCCAAGACGCCATTGGTCCACCGCGCCGCGTGCTCCCGGCCCGCGCCTCTGCCGCCCGCCGTCGTGGACCCGGTCCACGCCTGGACCCGTGCACCCGTTTTCAGAAAAAGGGTCCAGGAGCTCCGTTTTTAGCCCGTTTCGCCCCGTTTTTTAGTGTTTTAAACCGCGACGATGTTTTTAACGAATAAATTTTTGTTGCAGCTGTTCGGGCGCGCGGTGAGGGTATTTTTGGTTGGAATTTCCACACGTCTCTTTCTTCGTGTTTGAGGTGGGTTTTATTTTGGGATCAAACGTCGGGTTCCCGACAGCTGTACTTCAAATTTAATCGATTCAAGTTAATTTGATTTATGTTAAATTAAGTAAAATTGCAAGGTATTTGTTGATACTAATCTGGTAGTCCTTATGGTCACTATTATCTGGTATACTATTGTGGTTTGGTTACTTGGCTCGAGGCTGCAGCACGCGCACCCGCGGTTTGGCCACCGCAAAGGGTGCGCTTTTCCGGAAAAGTAGTCGATGACCCGTGTAAACCAACGAGGTGACGTAGTGGGGGCCCCCGCGGGTGGGGGGTTTGTGCGCCGAGGTGCGAGCGGTGCGACCCGTCGGGGTAGGTGCCCGACGTGGTTTACCGAGGTAGGTGCTCGGTTGGATGCCGGGGTAGGTGTGACACCCCCGAAATTTGGATTAGTCCTATATATAAAAGATATAATAGGACTAAATCTCTTAACCCGGCTATAGCATTTTGGATGGTAGCAAGATCCAAGAGGAACATGAGAGTTAAGCGTGCTAGAGCTAGAGTAGTTCTAGGATGGGTGACCCCCTGGGAAGTGGGGCGTCACAGTTGGTATCAGAGACATTCACCAGCCGGAAATGTGAGATGAGTCTCGGCTGAGCCAGGGTTATATAGCGGGTAGAGCGAGGCTCCCCGGCTAATGACCGTTGTGGGTGGAGTGCAGCTCCCCACAAGGTCGGCTAAGGCTAGCGAGACGAGTCTCACATCGCCTGGTGCTTGTGAGTGTACTTGAGCCTGGCGTGGACGTCAGGGCTTAAAGGGGGGAAGAATGTGACACCCCCGAAATTTGGATTAGTCCTATATATAAAAGATATAATAGGACTAAATCTCTTAACCCGGCTATAGCATTTTGGATGGTAGCAAGATCCAAGAGGAACATGAGAGTTAAGCGTGCTAGAGCTAGAGTAGTTCTAGGATGGGTGACCCCCTGGGAAGTGGGGCGTCACAGTAGGTGCCCGGACTAGGTTGTGCAGGTGTGCGAGGTCTTGTCCCCGTGTTGGGAGAGTGGATTGCTCCGGATAGTTTACGGTTGGGCGCACTTCTTTTTCCTGCTTTCCTTATTATTCTATATTGTCGCTGACTTCCCACTTTGTGACAGGATCCTTCCGGGGGGAGTGATAGGCGACGGTGAGGCCGAGGCTGGAGTTGTCGGGTCTTTGGAGACCCCGTATTGTTTATCTTCCTTCTTTATTGTCGTTTTCCATTTATTACTGTAGACTCATGTGTGGTTCGCGATACCCTTGTGGGGTCGGTGTGGATGTCGGCAACCCTTTTGCTTATTGTTTAAGCTTTCTTTCCTCTTTCTGTTGGCCGCTTTCGAAAAGAAGAAAAAAAAAGAAAAACAAGCTTAAAAGAATTTCGAAAACCGTTTTCAAAACCTAAGTGTCGTGTGGGCACTGTTTTCAAAACCTTGTGGATTTATAGATTTTGAAAAAAAGGATTAATTTCAAAACCTAAGTGTCGTGTGGGCACTGTTTTCAAAACCCTGTGATTTTATATCGTTTTCGAAACCGGATTTAAAAATCTAGGCGCTGAGTGGGCGTCGTTTTCAAAAACTGTGGATTTATCCTTTTAAATTGATTGGCCGTGAGGTTTATGCAATTATAGTACATATATGAATGCTTGAAACTGTTGTGATTGAACTGTTGGCTGTATTTGAACCCTGTACTAGCTGCGACGCCGTGCATGTACAGGGGAGACTCTGTCCGTGTGCAGAGTGACCCTGTGCATACGGCGGGTTTGGGCTCGCACCGGGGGAAACCTTTTCAAAAAAAAATTTACACGCTAAATTGCTTATTACATGTGAACCGTTTCCGCTAAATGAAAACCCCGGGGCGTGACAATTATGTAATTAATTATATAATATATAAAATTAGTGTTAATTATTTATATGTAAAAAATGATTAATATTATATAAAATTTTAAATAAATTTTTAAGATATATAATTTTGAAAAATCAATAATTAGTGTTAATTAGTGTTAAAATTAGTGTTAATTATTTTTTCGTGTAAAATTTTTATTAATTATTTATTTTGTGTTGGGAACGAGGATGCGGTACGGGGGAGAGATTTTTTTGCCGGCGGCGACGAAGAGTTACAGGGAAGGCCGCGAGGCGTCGGCGGCGACGATAATAATTATTATTTATTATTTAATTTATTTTTTTAAAATAATTATTGTAATATCTATTAATTAACAAATTAAATGGTATATAAAATTAGTGTTACTTATTTATATTTAAAAATTGATTAATATTATCTAAAAAGTACAATAATTGTTCCTGGTAAGATATAAAATTTTTAAAAAGCAATAATTAGTGTTAATTAGTGTTAAAATTAGTATTAATTTTTCCTGGTAAGATATAAATTTTTAAAAAATCAATAATTAGTGTTAATTAGTGTTAAAATTAGTGTTAATTATTTTTTCTGCTAAAATTTTTATTAATTCTTTTTTATGTGTTGGGAACGATGATGCGATACGGGAAAGAAATTTTATAGTCGGTGGCGACGAGGAGCTACAGGGGAGGGCAAGAGGCGGGGGCGGCAACGAAGATAATAATAAGTACTTATAATTTAATTTGTGTTATTTAAATAATCATTGTAATATATCTATATTATTAAATTATAAGCTATATAAAATTTGAGTTATATTGTATGCTATTTTTTTCCACAAAAATCTTCATAATCATCATCATCATCTAAATTATTTAAAATTTTAAAAATATGTAATATTTTACAATAATTACAATATTAGCATTATGTAAAAAGATATTATTTTTAAAATTCAATACATAATTTATAAAATGTAACATTAAATACAAAAATTTCTTAATTTTTTTTCTACAACTAAGTTGCTCAATACATTACTATACTAACGTACATAACAAAATATCACATCATACTAATTTTTCAACTTAACATCATACACGGGGAACACTAGTTTTTAATTAACAATCCAATTAACATTACATATAAACAAAATAAACTATTAAACAAGCTGACTAACATTATATTACAACATTAATTCTAACTTCTATTATTCCACAACTCCTCCGTAATTTGAGTGCGAATGTCGTCTCCCCGCCGTGACTCTGATGTAGTATAAATAGTAGTCGGCACTTTCACTTCATCCTCTGGAGGCTCTGAGTTTTGTGCTTCGTTAAAATATCTGTCATTTCCTTATTGCCGTCGAATAAAATTATGGAGCACACAACATGCCATAGCAATGTGACACTGCACTCTATAAGGAAACGGTGTAGCAATAGTTAAAATTTTAAATCATTTTTTTAAAATTCCAAAGGCCTTCTCTACCACATTTCTTAATTGGGCGTGCCGATGATTATACAAGTCTCGCGGCGAACGATGTATACGACCACGACTGTTACTATCAAATTGACTCAGATGGTAACGCTCGCCTCTATACGGAGCCATAAATTTATCGGTATTCGCGTATCCGGAATCAACGAGATAATATTTTCCTGTATATATAACAGAAGTGTATACAACTTGTAATAAATAATTTAAACCAATAATAATGAAAATATATATGAATAATTTATTCTTAAATGATACCTTCAGGAACAGTAAAACCTCCACTTTCACATGCCCATCTGAGTACCCTCATATCAGCGGCAGATCCTTCCCAACTGGTGCATACATAAAAGAAAATATGATCAAAGGAAACAGCGGCCATCATATTTTGTGATGTAAATCCTTTGCGACATCGAAATCGGGGTTGTTTATCCCTTTTTACAATAACTGGAATATGCGAACCATCCACCGCCCCAATTGCATTCTACAAATGTTAATGTCAAAACATAGTAGATTTACAAATTTAGCAATGGAAATGGACATTTTAGTGGTAATTAAAGTTATTGTCCCTTACCTTGAACGGATGGAAATTCTGATTTTCACTAATTCTTGGATGGACTCCAATATTACTTGGCGGCAGAGTTAAGTATTCATCTTTTAGTTGAATAATGGCTCTTAGAACATTGTTAAAGTGCCGACTAATTGTTTCCCCTGAATGTTGAAAAGTTTCAGCGAGCACCCTATTTACAACACCGTGTCCAATACAAAATAGGAAAATCGCCAATTGTTCGTCAACAGTCATATTCCGTGTGCCAATTAAAAGGCCCTTTCCAACAAGGTCATCGCGGAGAGCAATGAATGTAGTTGTCGTCATTCTAAAATGATTGTACCCCCGTTCTGGATGACCATTCAGTATATCACAAATAAACTGATGCCCAGTAAATGGACGGGTACGACATGATTGTCTGGTTATTGGACTTGTTTCATTTATACAACCTTCGTCAGTAAGCATGATTACGAGTTGCACCCAATATTCATCATCATCATCTATTATTGCGAACAAATCGGCATGAAAAGTAGACGAAAATAAACTTCGATACATTGAACCATCCATTATAACTGCAACAATATTTAAGGCAGTTAGGCAAGGTTTATTGTAGGCAAACAATGTTCTAAATTTATATCATGTAGCACGAACATTCATCTGTCCGGATACAACAACAAATTACAGAAGAAATTACTACATGAGAATTAATAAATGTATCCTTCGGCAATGAGCATTATTATAACTTCCATCCAATAATCATCATCATCATCTAAAATAGTCAACATCATTGCAAGAAAACTGGAATAACATACGGTTTGATAAAATGAATCATCCATAATATCTGCATCGAAATGGTACCAAATTAGCGAACAATCATGATAAGTAAACATGATATAATATGTATCGATATGAAATACCAACATTCAGGTTATGTATACTTAAATGCAACCAAACTGTTGTACTAAATATTACAAACCGAGTACTAACAGTGCAAATTTTAAAACTACAAGTTCTAACGGTTTTCTAGTACTGAAAGTTAAGATACTATATGTTACAAAGCCTGTATTTACACTACTTAAATTACACATCGAAATTATGTCCACTATAACCCGGGGAAAAATGGTCGATACATCATATTTTCCTTCTCTATCTGCCGTTCCACCCAGTTGAAAGCAAGATCCTCATTCATTGTCATAAATAGTTGACGATTCTGCGGATCTTTAAAAGCGTCGCCGGCCGCCAAAATCTGTGGATTGGTGAGCCCTTGCATTGAATATATGCGCATCATACAATCCTCGATGGGAGGAATAGGGCGTCGGCCTTCAGAATCCCTATTAAACATTTGCCGTACTAAATCTAATTTGTCTTTTCCTATCTGAACCATCTCTGACACGGCCTCAGAGATGCCTTCCGTTTTCTTCCGACGTCCACCGGTCGACGTTCGGTTAGTTCGTTGGCTAGGCTCGGGTCGTGGGGAACGAGGCCTCTTGCCTGCAGAGCTGTGTCCCGACCCACTGGTATTCTTGTTGGTATGGTGAGGGCTAGGTGAGGTTTCGGGTTGTCCACCTTGCATGAATTCATTCATAGGTGGCCTAGATGACCTTGCTTCAAATGGAGGCGGTAAGAGATATAAACCTAACAATCTGGGAGCAATTATTGTATCATCCTCACCAGGGGATGATGAGGACGAGCTAACTACAGTGGTGGTGGGCGGCAAGACTGAAGAAAAGCCATATCTACCGCTTGCGGTGTTCTTCTCCGTAAGGAACTCAATATCCTTATAGGGAGGAAATGCCTTATCCCTACATTTGGCATAAGCGGGATTTTCCTGGACATAGGTTAATTATATTAGTATAGCAATAAGAATTCTTTTCGGTTAAAAATTGTTTAAAGCGAAAATAATTCACGTTACCGCGATCACCGCATCCCAGTCAGCACTATCGCCTGGCGTGGGTATGTTGAGGTTAAAATCCCATCCCCAACCGCTTTTGTTGACCAACGAATGGTACAACGAGAATGTGCGCTTCAAGACTTTAAAACGATTCTTCACCTGATTCTTTGTTAGGGTTAAATTGTTTCGTCTATTGATCTCACCGACAATTCTAACCCATGCAAGGGTAGTGAGAGCTCTATTTACATTGTTGCCTAAGGCATGTTCCTCACACAACAACGCTAACAGACATGCATCCAAAGACCCGGTCCAGTTTGGTGTACGCGACCACGCTTGAGAGCGTGATCCACTTCCACCTTCACTTGGACGTACATTGCCTTCGGGGTTATCCAAGTCCCCCCGACTGCTTTGACCGGGATTAAAAATTCTCTTAAAAGGACGCATCTGTAGGTAATGTACGTACTCATTTATATATGTATCATGTGCAACGTGAATTTCAAATTTGTTCAATAAATATAAAAGAGCATAGCATAAGTTGCATAATGCAAATGAAAGCATGTATGATAAGTAGTATGCAAAATTTGCGAAGTAAGGCAACATTACAAATTACATATTTAAATAATTTAAACACATGTATGGCAAGGGGTATGTCAAACAGATCGAGGATCCAATATAAAAGGAATTTTTAAATGCATATCATAATTGGCTATAAAAGTTTTTGATATTGGCATATTCAAGACACAGAACAAATTGCATAACATATAATAAATAAAGACATGTATGCTAAGGGGTATATCCAATAGGAGATGCCAGATAAAACATTCATATTTGCAAGTCTTAATTGGCATTATCAGTTATCGATAGTGTCATATTCAAGATGATATTAAATTCCCTACACATATATAGTAAATAAAGACATGTATGCTAAGGGGTATGTCAAATAGGAAAAGCCAGATTAAACATTTATAATTGCAATACTTAATTGGCATAAACAATTATCGATACTGGCATACGAGATATGCAATTCTTACAAATTTTTTTATTTTGCACATAATTGGAATAATTTTCTTTTTATGTACACGGGCTCAAGTGGTTTCCAACAAGCAAGGGGGTGCAGTGGATTATACATCCATGCCATCCATCTATTGCCTATGGCAACCGTCATCATCGTCGATATTTATAAGAATCAACCAACATTACCGATGTATCCTTCATATCCCGTAGCCGACAATAAAAAGGTATGTTATAACATAACATACTAATTCATCATGTGAGACAAGCATCAACGCATATTTACGCACATATTTGATATCGAAGTTATGGCAACCTAATGTAAACCAAATTCGAGGCAACAATAGACAAGCAGAGACAGAGTATTAGGATAGCACCTTCGAGGCAAGACAAAGAAGAGATCGGGCACAGATCAGGCACAGAGAGGGTCGGTACAACACACAGAGGGGGCAGTGCTCAGGCACAGAGGCCGCCGCGGCGACGAGGCTGCAGGGCACGGGCCGGCGTTTATTACAAACAGATAAGAAAAACAAAGGACAAGCGGGTGGGGGCGGCACAGATCAGGCACCGAGAAGCCGCGGCGACACAGATCAGGCACCGAGAGCCCGCAAGGCTCACGGCGGCACAGATCAAGCACCGAGAGGCCGCGGCGACAGAGATGAGGCACCGAGAGGCCGCGGCGACAAATATCACGCACCGAGAGGCCGCGCGGGTCGCGGCGGCACAGATCGGGCACCGAGAGGCCGCGGCGACAGAGATGAGGCACCGAGAGGCCGCGGCGACAAAGATCAGGCACCGAGAGGCCGCGCGGGTAGGAGATGAGGCAACTAGAGGCCGCGGCGACAAAGATCAGGCACCGAGAGGTCATGCGGGTCGCGGCAGCACAGATCGGGCACCGAGAGGCCGCGGCGACAGAGATGAGGCACCGAGAGGCCGCGGCGACAAAGATCAGGCACCGAGAGGCCGCGCGGGTCGGAGATGAGGCAACAAGAGGCCGCGGCGACAAAGATCAGGCACCGAGAGGCCGCGCGGGTCGCAGCGGCACAGATCGGGCACCGAGAGGCCGCGGCGACAGAGATGAGGCACCGAGAGGCCGCAGCGACAAAGATCAGGCACCGAGAGACCGCGCAGGTCGGAGATGAGGCAACAAGAGGCCGCAGCGACAAAGATCAGGCACCGAGAGACCGCGCGGGTCACGGCGGCACAGATCGGGCACCGAGAGGCCGCGGCGACAGAGATGAGGCACCGAGAGGCCGCGGCGACAAAGATCAAGCACCGAGAGGCCGCGCGGGTCGGAGATGAGGCACCGAGAGGCCGCGGCGACAAAGGTCAGGCACCGAGAGGCCGCGCGGGTCGCGGCGGCACAGATCGGGCACCGAGAGGCCGCGGCGACTGAGATCAGGCACCGAGCGGCCAAGGCGGCACAGATCAGGCACCGAGAAGCGCAGCGACAGAGATCGGGCACCGAGCGGCCAAGGCGGCACAGATCAGGCACCGAGCGGCCAAGGCGGCACAGATCGGGCACCGAGAGGCCGCGGCGACAGAGATCAGGCACCGAGCGGCCAAGGCGGCACAGATCAGGCACCGAGAAATGCGGCGACAGAGATCAGGCACCGAGCGGCCAAGGCGGCACAGATCAGGCACCGAGCGGCCAAGGCAGCACAGATCAGGCACCGAGCGGCCAAGGCGGCACAGATCAGGCACCGAGAAGCAAGGCGACAGATTAGGCACCGAGAAGCGCGGCGACAGATCAGGCACCGAGAAGGGCGGCGACACAGAATAGGGCGGTTGCTTGGGCTCGGTTGAGGGAGGAGATGGGAGAAGAGAAGATGGGAGAAGATGAGAAATGAGTTGGGAAATGTGCAAGGGTAGAGAGAGAGAGTGAGATGGAATGTTAATTCGGGGGTGGGGGAGAGTTGTACCGGGTTAAACCGGGATAAGGGGGAAATGGGGTGAATAAGTAATCCCATCTTGTTCAAATGTGTTTGGGTACAAAGGGGGGATATCCCCCTTTGTACCCGAACCAAACGATGCCTTTTGGTGTCGTTTGGAACGGGTACAAAGGGGGATATCCCCCCTTTGTACCCAATCCAAACAAGGGCTTTAAGTTCAATTATTGACTACTTTTTAAAAAAATATTTTTCGTACACATGATTTCGATTTTTTTTTTTTTAAGTTCAATTATTGACTATTTTTTAAAAAAAATATTTTTTATACACATGATTTCGACCTCTCTTTAAGTTTAATTATTGATTACTTTTTTTCAAAATATATTTTTTGTATACATGATTTCGACCTCTCTTTAAGTTTAATTATTATCCATCCACTCACTGCCCCCTCTTAATAAATACAATTATTACCTATCATCCTTATTCCTCATAACATAATTATTATTTTAAAATCAGTTATTATTATCTTTCCACCTCTCGCGGGCAAAATTTTTATTCCAAGCTAATAGTTTAGGAATAATGTGGATGAATGCGTGTGGCGAAATGGTATCTATCTATGTATCTAATTAACTTTATTGAATTTACAAAGAAATTTAGAGAGAAAGAACAACAGGGCGGGATCATCCATATAATATTTGAGAATATTAAATTAAAATATGTACACATAAACATGACAGGTTGTGCAAAATTAGCATACGATAACATAAAAGTGTTGGAATACAAATTTATCATATTCACATATGTATCTTGGATAAATTGAGATTTAGTAAAAATAGACAGCAATAGTATTTAATTATATGTACCGATCGTTCCTAACGTAAGTGGTAAAAAATTTAATAATATGAGGTTCCGAGTTCGAAATCTAACTGCTTCACATTTTCAGTAAAATTTTAAGTTAAAATATGCATACGTAAATATGGCAAAATTGTGCAAAATCAGCATATGTGAACAAAAGTGCTAGAATACAAATTTATCATATTCACACATACATCTTGAATAAATTGAGATTTAGTAAAAATAGACAGCAATAATATTTAATTACATGTACTGTTTCTAACACAAATAAAAAAAAAATTAATAATTAATATTTAAAATTTTAAATTTTAAATTTAATTACTTCACGTTTTCCCGAAGCAACTTCATTGCATATGCTGACTGCTGAGTGAAATAATCACATTTTTAGGGAAAGTGCAGGCTTCAGAGCTGACTTGGCAACTTCATTGCAGGTACAGAATTTTAAATAAGAGATGTGCTATCTGTACACCCCCAAGGGGATGTACAGGTAGGTTTTCCCTTTAAATAAAGCCCATTCTTAGTCCTTTAGGGGTGTATATCTTACATTCCATTCCATTTTGAGGTGAGGTGAATTTCACTCGTAGCTCGATGTGACAAGTGAAATAATATCCACTCCAGAATGGAGTGGTGTGTAGGATGTACACCCCTAATGGGTGTACACCTAGCAAAACAAGAAATATCGGAGTGGGGCGCGGCATTGGCGAAACATAAACGAGTGGTTTGTTATTGTTCTTGTCATTTTAAAAAATTGCAGATTTTTTTTTATATTTGTTCAGTGCTTTTAATTTAGTCAATTAATATCGAATTATGATTGGGGATAAGTCAGAATGAGTTATACCATGTATAAGTATAAAGTAAGGGATAAGTTATGTATAAAGTAAAATTGTGTTTGGTTGGGAATGGGCTTAAAACTGGTATAAGAAAAATAATGTTTGGATTGGGGTTGAAGAATAAGGAGGAATAGAGAGTTGGCTTTTATGTTAAATGACGATTTTACTCTTACTTTTATGTATATATTAAATTTGATAATTAAAGATTGTATTAGGATTTTTTAATTGTAACAAATCTTATATATAATATTTAATTAATTAGATACTATATCAAATTATATTTAATTGTAATTAGTCTAAAAAATTATTTATAACGATGAAAAATTAAAATATTTGCATTCTGCAAAGGTAAAATTTAAAAAATTCAATAATATTATTTTATAAATGATTTATACATACGCTTGATCAAAAATTTTGTTTAAAAAAATCTGTTGCTCAATACATTCTTAAATTAAATAGTTTTACAAAATCATTCAGTAAAACAACGAGTTTTTAATTACCAATAACGAACTCACAATAATAAATTACCATCAAACAATAACGATCTCACAATAATATTTCAAATTACATCATACCCGGAAAACACGAGTTTTTAATTAATAGTCCAATTAACATTACATATAAACAAAATAAACTTTTATACAAGCTGACTAACATAATATTACACCAATAAATCTAATATTTACAAACTTTTAGTCAGTTACAATGATTTATCTAACTTCTATTATTCCACAACTCATCGGTAATATGTGTGCAAATGTCGTCTCCCCGACGTGACTCTGATGTACTATAATTTGTAGTCGTCGCTTCCACGTGAACCTCTGGAGGCTCTGGCTCTACTGCTTCGGTAAAATATCTATCATCTACTTGTTGCCGTCGAATAAAATTGTGGATCACACAACATGCCATAGCTATGTGACACTGCACTCTATAAGGAAACGGTGTAGCAACAGTTAAAATTTTGAATCTCTTCTTTAAAATTCCAAATGTCTTCTCTACCACATTTCTTAGTTGGGCGTGCCGATGATTATACAAGTCCCGCGGCGAACGATGTATATATACGACCACGTGTGTTACTGTCATATTGACTCAGATGGTAACGCTCGCCTCTATACGGCGCCAGAAATCGATCGGTATTCACGTAACCGGAATCGACCAGATAATATTTTTCTGTATATATAACAGAAGGATATACAACTTGTAATAAAAAAATTAAACCAATAATAATGAAGAAAATAATAAAAAATTACTCCTTAAATATTACCTTCAGGAACTGTAAAACCTCCACTTTCACATGCCCATCTGAGTACCCGTATATCAGCGGCTGACGCTTCCCAACCGGTGCATACATAAAAAAAAATATGATCAAAGGAAACAGCTACCATCATATTTTGCGATGTAAATCCTTTGCGACAACGAAATCGTGGTTGTTTCTCCCTTTCTACCATAACCGGAATATGCGTACCATCCACCGCCCCAATTGCATTCTACATATGTTAATGTCACAACATAGTACATTACCAATTCAACAATGGAAATGTACAAATTTAGTGCTGAAAAGTTATTGACCCTTACCTTGAACGGATGAAAATTCGGATTTCCACTTATTCTTGGATGCACTCCACAATTACTTTGCGGCATAGTTAAATAGTCATCTTTTATTTGAATAATGGCCCGGAGTACATTGTTAAAATGACGACTAATCGTTTCCCCCGAATGTTGAAAAGTTTCAGCAAGCACCCTATTTGCAACACCGTGTCCTATACAAAATAAAAAAATTGCCAACTGTTCGTCAACAGTCAGATTTCGTGTACCAATTAAAAGGCACTTCCCAACAAGGTCATCGCGGAGAGCAATGAATGTAGTTGTCGTCATTCTAAAATGATTGTACCCCCGTTCTGGATGACCATTCAGAATATCACAAATAAACTGATGCCCCGTAAATGGACGGGTACGACATGGTTGTCTGCTAATTGTACTTGTATCATTTATACATCCTCCGTCAATAAGCATGATTATGAGTTGCACCCAATAGTCATCATCATCATCCAATATTTCGGACAAATTGGCTTGGAAAGCCGACAAAAATACACTTCGATAAATTGAATCATCCATTACAACTACAAGTTAATTTATGGCAGTTAGCCAATATTGATAGTACGCATAAATGATATAATATTTATTTAAATTTATCTCAAACATTTATCTCGCCGAATAAATGATAGTACATGAAAAAATTTAAATGTCGACATTATCCGACTCCCCTACTTTGTTGTATGGATATTAAATACCATCATCGATGTATCCTTGGGCAATGAGCATGATTAGAAGTTCCACCCAATAATCATCATCCTCATCTAATATAGTCAACAACATTGCAACAAAACTGGAACAACATACAGTTTGATAAATTGAAGCATCCATTATATCTGCAACGATATTGTACCAATTTAGCGAACAATCATACTAAGTAGACATGAGTTAACATGTATCGATATTTCAAACAAACATTCAGATAATGTCTAGTTAAAGGCAATCAAAGTGTTCTAGTAATTATCACAAGATTGGGTTTTAAAGTACTAACAGTGCGAGATAATAAATTACAAAAACGATACTAAAATGTACAGAAAGTTGCGATACTAAATATTACAAAGCTTGTATTTACAGTAATGAAATTACAAAAAGATTATATAAATGTCCACTAAGGACCTGGAAAAAATTGACGAAACATCATATTCTCTTTTGCTATCTGCCATTCAACCCACTTGTATTCAAGATCGTCATTCATTGTCATGAAAAGTTGACGATTTTGTGCATCCTTCAAAGCGTCGCCGGCAGCCAAGACCTGGTCACTAGTGAGCCCCTGCAGATTATATATGCGCTGCATACAATCCTCGATGCCCAGAATGGGTCGTCGAGCTTCTGCATCCTTATTATACATCTGCCTCACCAGATCTAATTTTTCTTTGCCCAGCTGAACCACCTCGGCGACGGATTCAGATATGCCGTCAGTTTTCTTTCGACGGCCACCGGTTGACGGACGGTTTGTTCGTTGGCTAGGCTCGGATACTGGGGAACGAGGCCTTTTGCCTGCCGAGCTGTGCCCAGACCCACTAGTTGTCTTGTTTGGAGGGTGAGGGCTGGGTGACCTTTCGGGTGGTGGACTTTGCATGAATTCATTCATATATGGCCCAGAGGACCCTGCTTCAAATTGAAAAGGTAGAGATGTAATCCTAATAATCTTGGAACTATGATTGTATCATCCTCACCAGGGGATGATGAGGAGGAGCTAACTATTGTTGTAGTGGGTGGCATGACTGAAGAAAAGCCATATCTACCGGTTGCGGTAGTCTTCTCTGCCAGAAACTCCAGATCCTTATACAGAGGAAATGGCATATCCCTACATTTGGCATAAGCGGGATTTTCCTGGACGTAGGTTAATTATATTAGAAAGGCTATAAGAAATCAATATGGTAAAAATTTATTGAAAGGGAAATTAAATCACGTTACCAAGATCACGGCATCCCAGTCACAACTATCGCCTGCCGTGGGAATGTGGCGGATAAAATCCCATCCCCAACCACTCTTGTTGACCAAGCAATGGTACAACGAGAAAGTACGCTTCAACACCTTCAACCTATTCTTCACCTGCTCCTTTGTTAGGTTTAAACCATTTCGACTATTTATTTCTCCTACAATCCTAACCCACGCAAGGTTAGTGAATGATCCATTCACGTTGTTGCCGAGAGTATGTTCCTCAGTCAGCAACGATAACAGACATGCATCCAAGGCCTCGGTCCAGTTTGGTGTTCGAGTCGATAGTTGGGCGCGAGATCGACTAGCACCTTCATTTGGAATTGCATTGTCTTGGGTGTTGGCCATGTTTGATCGACTCGATTGACCGGCCTTAAACACTTTCTTAAAAGGACGCATCTGTACATAATGTATGTCCTCCTTTATATATTTTGGCATTACACAAAATTTCGATAATATATTTGGCATTAACCTAATTGCATAATATAATTGCCATTCAATTAGCAAGACATATGTGATGCTTAACATATTTCTAATTGCATAACAGGGGATGGCATGTCATAATTGGCATGGTAAATAGAGAATTGCATAATATAGTATTTCTACAAAAAATTGCGGTTGAGCCATAAAAGAAAGGAGAAATGTTGGAAAAAAAAATTTTCATTTACCCAAAATTGGAATAGTGGGTTATTATGTACAAGGGTTCAAGTAGTTTCCAATATGTATGGGGTTACAGTGGATTCTAAATCCATGCCATCCATCAAACGCATATGGCAACCGTCATCATCCCCTTATTATGTACACGGGCTCAAGTGGTTTCCAACAAGCATGGGTTGCAGTGGATTGTAAATCCATACCATCCATCAAATGCCTATGGTAACCATCATCATCGCCAACATTTATATTTTCATCATCATACTTAACCGATGAAACATACATATTCCGCAGCCATCAAAACAAATATTTG
Organism: Tillandsia leiboldiana; assembly: GCA_029204045.2. Taxonomy (NCBI): domain Eukaryota; kingdom Viridiplantae; phylum Streptophyta; class Magnoliopsida; order Poales; family Bromeliaceae; genus Tillandsia; species Tillandsia leiboldiana. The sequence continues at coordinate 4,819,234 of CM055064.1, forward strand.
TAATGACATAGCATAGTCATTTATCATGAAAGGCTATCTACGCATTATATCCAATAATATTTGAACTGGAAAGAGCAAAGAAGGGTTGCACCTTCGATGGCAGAGAGCTAGCTCGGTAGAGGGGACAGAGAGCAACCGAAAGGGCAACCTCGGTACAGGGAGGGAGCAGAGATGAAGCTCGGGGCAACCACAGTACAGGGAGCAGGGATCAATAAGCAGCCAAGCACACACAATACAGAGATCGGGAGCGGGGAGCAAAGATCGACGAACCTTGAAAAAAAACACACAAGGAGCAACACTGACCGGACTAATGCTCCATCCACGGCCGCGGTTCCACAAAAAATAAACCCACAAGGAGCAGCTCTCACAAAGTCCGGCGATGACGAGGGGGAGCGGGGAGCACAGATCGGCGAACCAAAAAAAAAAAACCCACAAGCTAGATGGCCGCGGTTCCACGTAAAAAAAAACCACAAGGAGAAGCTCTCACAAAGTCCGGCGACGACGAGGGGGAGCGGGGAGCATAGATCGGCGAACCAAGAAAAAAAAACCCACAAGCTCGATGGCCGCAGTTCCCCGAAAAAAAAACCCACAAGGAGCAGCTCTCACAAGGTCCGTCGACGACGAGGAGGAGCGGGGAGCACAGATAGGCGAACCAAGAAAAAAAAACCAGAAGCTCGATGGCCGCGGTTCCACGAAAAAGAAACCCACAAGGAGCAGCTCTCACAAAGTCCGGCGACGACGAGGGGGAGCGGGGAGCACAGATCGGCGAACCAAGAAAAAAAACCCAGAAGCTCGATGGCCGCGGTTCCACGAAAAAGAAACCCACAAGGAGCAGCTCTCACAAAGTCCGGCGACGACGAGGGGGGGCGGGGAGCACAGATCGGGAGCGAGCAGAGATGGAGGGTTGGAGGAGATGAAGGAGATGAACAAGGGGAGAGAAGGCTCGGCAGTGGTGGAGGAGATGAAGGAGATGAACAAGGGGAGAGAATGGCGCCTCGGGGGAAGTGAAGGGGTATTGATCACGGGGAGAGAGAGGGAATAGAGAGAGGGGGAGTAAAACCAGGAGCGTAGGGGGGGGGGGGGGGGGGGCTGGGATATCCCAACCCCAAGCCGGGGATATCCCCGTTTGGGAGGGATATCCCATCCCGGGGATATCCCAAAGGCGTTTGGGTACAAAGGGAGGATATCCCCCCTTTGTACCCAATCCAAACAAGGGCTTTAAGTTCAATTATTGACTACTTTTTAAAAAAATATTTTTCGTACACATGATTTCAATTTTTTTTTTATTTTTTTTTTTTTAAGTTCAATTATTGACTACTTTTAAAAAAAAATATTTTTTATACACATGATTTCGACCTCTCTTTAAGTTTAATTATTGACTATTTTTTTCAAAATATATTTTTTGTACACATGATTTCGACCTCTCTTTAAGTTCAATTATTATCCATCCACTCACTGCCCCCTCTTAATAAATACAATTATTACCTATCATCCTTATTCCTCATAAAATAATTATTATTTTAAAATCAGTTATTATTATTTTTCCACCTCTCGCGGACAAAATTTTTATTCCAAGCTAATAGTTTAGGAATAATGTGGATGAATGCGTGTGGCGAAATTGTATCTATCTATGTATCTAATTAACTTTATTGAATTTACAAAGAAATTTAGAGAGAAAGAACAACAGGGCGGGATCATCCATATAATATTTGAGAATATTAAATTAAAATATGTATACATAAACATGACAAGTTGTGCAAAATTAGCATACGTTAACATAAAAGTGTTGGAATACAAATTTATCGTATTCACATATGTATCTTGGATAAATTGAGATTTAGTAAAAATAGACAGCAATAGTATTTAATTATATGTACCGATCGTTCCTAACGTAAGTGGTAAAAAATTTAATAATTGATATCTGAGGTTCCGAGTTTGAAGTCTAACTGCTTCATATTTTCAGTAGAATTTTAAGTTAAAATATGCATACGTAAATATGGCAAAATTGTGCAAAATCAGCATATGTGAACAAAAGTGCTGGAATATAAATTTATCATATTCACACATACATCTTGAATAAATTGAGATTTAGTAAAAATAGACAGCAATAATATGTAATTACATGTACTGTTCCTAACACAAATAAAAAAAAATTAATAATTAATATTTAAAATTTTAAATTTAAAATCTAATTACTTTACGTTTTCCGAGGCAACTTCATTGAATATGCTGACTGCTAAGTGAAATAATCACATTTTTAGGGAAAGTGCAGGCATCAGAGCTGACTTGGCAACTTCATTGCAGGTACAGAATTTTAAATAAAGGTCATTCTTAGTCCTTTAGCTTAGATCCCATCGTATTTTGAGGTGAGGTAAATTTCACTCGTAACTTAATATGATAAGTGAAATAATATCCACTCCAAAATGGAGTGGGGTGTAGGATATACACCCCTAAAGAGTGTACACTTAGCAAAACAAGAAATATCGGAGTGGGGTGCGGCATTGGCGAAATATAAACGAGTGGTTTGTTATTGTTTTTGTCATTTTAAAAAATTGCAGATTTTTTTTTATATTTGTTCAGTGCTTTTAATTTAGTCAATTAATATCGAATTGTGATTCAAGATAAAAGAAGAAACTTTGAGATAACTCAATTTTGATGAGAATCTAAAGAAATATTAATGAAAAAATTCTAATATTTTGTACATAAAAACTGAGAAAAACCATACTGAATTTTGCACTTATTTTTTTTTTTTTTTTTACAATCTTTAGCAAAGCATCAACACTAAAAATATTAACGTGACCATTAGTTTGCTGTCATGTGAACAGTGGAGGATCTGATATATATATATATATATATATATATATATATATATATATATATATATATATATATATATATATATATGCTGATTATGCGAGCATTTCCATACAATGAGATCAGAATTGAAAAACATGAGTATTCATTTACAGACTTCCGGACGTTAAAACCAAAAAAAAAGGGCAGAAGAAGAAAATCCTAAATTTTAATAGCAGTCGCTTGCATCAATTTGACTCAGATTTAGTTTATAGTATGTACAGAAAATAAGATACATCTTTTTCCTGCCTTTCATTCTTACTTTCTAATCTATCCTTTTTTCTCCCTCAATTACATCACCTCGACGATATCGGAGTGCCGGAACACCTAAGAGGGCGAGAGCAAGAAGTGCAAGAAGTGTAGAAGGAACTAGAAGTGTTGAATCCTGATTCTGGGCCGCATTTGCTTACGCAGCGCACGCGTGTTTGTGTCGCATGATGGTCTCAAGGTCGGGGAGAGTAGTTACGGAACACCGAATCAAGTTCTTTTATCCTTCGCTTTCAGGGCCCTGGAATCTGAGCCCGGCAGGTGAGAAGGGATTCGGTTGATTAGCAGCACTAAAGCGGCGCCGATCACAGCACCTGAGAGGTGCGCGATGTGATTGACGGTTTGGAACGAATAGCTCGTCGCCAACGGAGCAGCTAAACCTGCTGAAGCTTGTGCCGCCTCCATCACCTGCGGTAAACCAAGATAGCAACTCATCACAGTGTCAACACAACTCGAGCCATTCATAATACACAGTGATCCCTAAATGGCGCAAAATAGCTATACTATGTGCAATCATCGAAAACACCGAAACCACAGCTTCTATAACAGGGTAGATGTTGTAATCAGGCTTATATATATATATACTTAGATGCCCACAATTAACAGGATGAACATGAAATTAAGTTCATAATTAGCTGAAAAAGGGTAATGTGTAGGTAATCATGAGGGAATATAGACAACGGTCACACACAAAGCCTCCAATATTACAATGATTTAAACCAAAAGTTTAAAGCATAATCCCAAGCAACAAAATAGCTGTAGTAACAGGTGAATTTTGATTCCTACAACTATCTGAAGTGCACCGAAATTTATACATGTTCCATTCTAAGTCTCAAATGCAGGACAAATTAAAGAACAACACATCCAAAGTCGAGAAACACAATATTTAAAAGCAAATAAATTCAAAAAAGAACAAGCTTCCTACTTCATAGCTCAAGTACCTGACTATGTCCACTAATTTATGACGACTAAAGATTGATCTCACCACGGAGAGAAAAGATTCATTCAAATTAACCAGAGGTATGACAAGTTACCTTATCAATAACAAACTGACCAAGAATGAGAACCTCAATAATCTTCCTCCAGTCCCAGGACATCTGCCACATAGTTAAGGCAAACGTTCAATCAAGTAGTTCTACCATGCAACGTTCACATCTACGAGTAGAAAAATAGTTACCTTCACAAGAACGCTTATTGCAAAAAGACCAAAGACAGCACCAGACGCTCCAACTGAAACGGCAGATCTTGGGAGAATTAACCATGAAACCAAGTTCGCACCAGCACCAGTCAGGATGTAAGAGATCCACAATGCAAGATTACCCTCATCCTCCTCAACAAGCTTTCCTGTTTCCAAATGAGATTAGCACGTTCACTACTTACGTTGCGAACAAGATAGATATCTTGTTTGTCACGAGATAGGAGCTCTCACCAAAGATGTATAAAAAGAATAGATTGCTGGAAAGATGGTTCCTGAAAATATGTCAACAGCATAGTAAATACAAGGCAAAAAGAAAAGGGGGATATTACATGTAACCCTGCAAAATTATCTACTTTACATGTATATCCCTCCAAAATCTGATTTTCCATGTATACCATCAAAAACCTAACTTTTTTTTACATATAAACTGATGTGCTTCCCATCAAAAGAAAAAGAAAAACACTAATGTACTTCAAATTTACCCCTACTTTAGGAAATTATTTCCAAAACAAAACCAACTTTCCCCATGAGTTGGATGACTCTCCAACTTAGGCTATTTTTGTAAGAAATTGTACTTTAGGGAGGTATATATGAATTTTACATTTTACAGGTGAACATATCTAGACAGATACGTGTGCACAGGCTAGAGGAGCATGCATGCGTGTGTGCGTTATGTAAATTTGGACACAGAAGTAAAGGCCATCACGGTAGACTAGAATATTATATCGAGCATTTCCGTTCTAAATAAGAGGTACATAAAATTTTGGTGCAAGGAAAGAAGAAAAGAGACTTAACCAATTAGCATGGCAGAATGTTGCAGTGACAAACTGGTACCAAGCAGGCCAAGAATGGTATAGATATAGCATTTTAACATGCGGAAGCTGTAAAAATAACACAAAACACATTTAAGTTTCTCCTAGGAAGAAACTAAAGCAATATAAAAAAGCACATAAGTGGAAGATAAGCCAAAGCTTAGTGCATATTTAAGAGTATGAGCGAATAAGTCAGCAAAGAAATGCATATACGAAATTACACTAAAATTTGAGCAGCTACTGCATTCAGTAAGACTAAGATTCAGTTACAGTGTTTGATCTCAAAATTGCAATATCTTGCAAGTTAGTTTGCTCTTCCCATAGCATGCTATGGTAAACTACGACATTCTCATTCTTCCCTGAATTAGAAATTAAGTACCTGAAACAAGTGATCAGCAACATAAATACCAAGATTAAGGAGAAGTATCCAAAATATGCCATTGGCACGCTTGGTTTGTGCCCTCCAATCTTCAGGCTTTGCAAGCTCCAAATCCGATGTTAAATCTAACAAGATACAAAAATTCCTCTCAAAATTAAGTACGCTTAAATAAAAATAAATACACACTAAATCCCTTCGTAATTTTTTTTTAAAAAAAAGTACTTGCTTTCTTTGAGGTAGACAACATCAATAAAGACAGATAAAAGCTTTCTCAAAAGCACATGAAACAACTCATACTCTCTCCTAACTAAAATATAAGAAAAGCAGAGCAACTAAGAATCTATTTTTATAGATAACCAATAGGAACTAGTGATTATATAGCTAACTTTTATTGGCATTTCAAAAACAAGCATGCTCTACAATATCTATTCTTTACAAGAAAGTCTAGTCCAGTAAACCATTAGAAGGCCAGTAACCAAGGATTAAAGTGTCGCAGCACGGGATCATGTCATCGAAAACTTGCCAGCACGGTGCGTGCCGAGCAGTGCCGATCACAAAAAATACATCTGTGCCGACATATAATGGCATGAAATATTTATTTTCTTTAGCAATAAATTTTTTTAATTACTTATTATGTATCTTTATCAAATCTTTTAAACTTTATTAAGAAAATTACTTAGTAATTTGAAGAAAATAGGGTTTTCAACTATACTATCGGCACGGGTGCCGGAATCTTATTAGCATGATACAATACTATAAATACGGACCATGTCGTTGGATACTTAAATCCTTGCCAGTAACAAAACCTGTTAAATATAAAATATATAAAACATCATTCTCTAACAGCTTAAACTTTTAGAGTATAACGGTTGTTTCATATAATTTCACAGACCTCTTGTATAATCTATCTGAATAGCATGAATTTACGTCCACAGTGCCAAAACATCAGTTTGGACTTATTTGGACGTCGGAATAAGATTTCTGATAGAGATTTTCTTTCTAGTCGTAACCTAGAAGATTGATTTTATTCAGTTTAAAGTTATGGATCATCATAATCAAGTTTTAGGACAACACATTCCACTTACAAGATGATTTGTCAAATTCCAATAAAAATTGCAATAATAAAACCTAACCCATACCAATGCCCAAGATTGTATGTAAATATAAATAAAAATGTATGGGGACTCAACTATAGGCCATTATGAAATAGAACCCTGAACATTATATGTTTTTTTTTTCCCAGTTTCTATAGTAAATTAAGTTACAAATATTGTTAAAATTTATGACTCAATTAATTATTAATTGCAAATTGATCCAGTTTTATTCCCTATAAAATAGTTTAAACTAATAAATTTGATGTAATTATGAACCAATCTAATAAACTTCCGCTAAAATTACTCCCAATTTCATAAAAGCTTTTCATTTTTTTTCCAAAACGTGTCGTAATTGAGATAAGTTCCATGAAATTTCTTCAAAATAATCCAAAATACGAATCCAAACCCATTTAAGAAAAAACAAACTAGCAGAATCGGTAAAAGGGAGAAGGACCTGATCCTCCCACGCCGCAACGAGAGCGGCCGCGGCGGAGGACGAGGAAGGGAATATTCCGGCAAGCGGCGGGGATTCTCCGGCGAGCGGCGGCGATCGCCGGAGGCAACGGAGGGCGCCACGTGCCCGCCGCGGCGGCGGCTCGGAGGAGGGGGGCGGCGCCGGGGAGAGCGAGCCTCGTCGCGGGGGCGATGGAGAGGAGGAGGAGATACCCCATTTTTGCTCATATACTTTTTTTTTTTTTTTTTTTTTGAACACTCCCTCTCTCTCTCTCTCTCTCTCCCTCTCTCTCTCTCTCTCTTATTACTTGGTGGCGGGGTTTTGGATTTTGGTGGCGCCCCAATCTTTTTTTACTCTCTCTCTCTCTCTCTCTCTCTCTCTCTCTCTCTCTCTCTCTCTCTCTATATATATATATATATATATATATATATATATATATATATATATATATATATATATATATATATATGGAAAATACTATGTGTACACCCGTAAGGGGTGTACATCTCACACTCCCACCCATCTAAGGGTGGGGGTGTGATGATGGGTCACTTGATGTGACTCGTAAAAGATATCGTCACCATTAAAATGGTGGAGATGTATGATGTACGCCCCTTCGGGGTGTACATGTAGCATTACTCTATATATATATATAGAGGGTGGGGATAACTTGGATTTTTTTTTTTTTTTTTTTTTTGAAATAGCCCTTCCAATTTTTAAGATTTGTGAAATAACCTTTAAAAAAAAAAAAAATTATAAAAATAACTCTACTTTTGCTACGCAAGCGCCACGTCGAGTGGCCACCTTGAAGGCGTCTTCACAAAATTTCTGTGAAGGCGCTGAGTCGCTCGGCGCCTTCAGTGCGGCTTGGGACTTACCAAAATTTCTGAAAATTAGCAGAGTTCTCAGGGCATGTATGGCATGCACTAAAGGCGCTGAGTTGCTCGGCGCCTTCAGTGCGGCTAGGGACTTGACCAAATTTTCTGAAAATTGGCCGAGTCCTCGGGGCAGATATGCGCGCGAAATGTTGCACTAAAGGCGCAGATATGCGCGTGAAATGTTGCTCAGCGCCTTTAGTGTAAAACATTAAAGGCGTCGAGCGACTCATCGCCTTTAGTGTACAGCAAAAACACTAAAGGCGCTGAATCGCTCGGCGCCTTTAGTGCATAGCACTAAAGGCGCTGAGTCGCTCAGCGCCTTTAATGTTTTACACTAAAAACGCTGAGTTGCTCAGTGCCTTTAGTGTAAAACACTAAAGACGTTGAGTCGCTCAGCGCCTTCGTCTTGACTACAACCCCCGCACGGGCTACAGTGCCCTCACTTTCCCCTCTTCCAATCCGACTTTCCCTCTCCACCTATCTCCCTCTCCCGCAGCACAGTGCCGAAGCACATCACCTCTCTCCCTCTCCCGCAGCACAGTGCCGAAGCCTATTTTCACCGTCGCCGTCGTCGTCGCCCATTGTCGCCGTCGTCGTCACCCATTGTCGTCGTCGCTATCGACGAAGCCACTGTCGCCGTCGTCGAAGCCCTCGGTTGCCATCGCCGTCGCTGTCTCTCTCTCTCTCTAGATTTCACTATGAGCCTCTCCCCTCCCCCCTCTCCCTCCCTCCCTTTTTCTCTCCCTCTGTCTCTCTCACTGTGAGGCGGAACTCTCACTGTGAGTCTCACTGTAAGAGTTCTCTCCCTCTCTCCCTCTCTCTCTCACTCTCGCTCTCTCTCCCTCTCACTGTGAGAGTCTCACAGTGAGGGCCTCACTCTCACAGTGAGGGCCTCACTGTGAGTCTCTCACAGTGAGGGATCTCTCACTGTGAGAGTTCTTTCACAATGAGAGCTACTGCGAGAGAACTCTCACAGTGAGAGATCCCTCACTCTCTCACTGTGAGATAGATCTCACAGTGAGGTTACACTGTCGCCTTTAGCACTGTCCGCGCGTGATTTCACAGTGAGAGGTTTCACTGTCGGTCTCCGATTGTGAAGTTAAAATTAGTATTTTGAAGTGGTTAATTTTGTTTTGTAGTTGAAATGGCTAATCGTCACATATCCCTAAGTGTTCATTGGGATGGACAGTTAGTTATCGATGAGAATGGTTCAAAATATATCGGCGGTCGAAAAAAGTTAATCGCAATATGTTCTGATTCTACATATACTAGTTTCGAGACGAGAATGTATCGTTTAGTAAATTGTACAAGAGAATAATTTCGTTTAAAATTTACTATTCGTTGCCCCACGATCGGCAGTGAATATTTAGCTCACGAAGTAGTAGATGATGAATCATTGGAGGGAATGATTGGATTATGTGAACATTATGGTTTTGTGACGGTATACATTGAGAAAGAGCTACATCCGTCAGATAAGCTTAATAAGTATTTTATAAGCCGCAACAAAAGCCGTGATAGGCAAACCACGACTGCCCTTAAGTACCCCATTTAACGATTCAGAAAGATTCGTAGTCATCAATCCAAACCGGCGGCCTCCATCAAATGCCCTTGCCCAGTACTCTTTATATCTCTCAAGATCATGGACCCACTGCCAAACATCGTGATCCAACACATCTAATTCTTCCTTCAGCTGATAATATGCCGTCGGTGTTGCAGCAATTCCGATCTGCCAGAATTTATCTAACAAATAATCGTTCTTGAAGCGCTTATTCATATTTGCTTTCATATGTCGAAAACACCAACGATGCGAGTGACCTTGTGCTGGAGGATAGATAGTAACCACTATTTCCCTCAATCTAGGAAATCGATCAGATATAAAACAAATGGCTCTATTACGAGTAACATACCGACACATGTTTTGCAAAAACCATCGGCAACTCTCGGCATTCTCCCCCTCACAAATTGCAAATGCCAAAGGATATAGTCCATCATTTGCATCTGCAGCCGTCACTATCAAAACATGACCTTCGTATTTGCCGTACATATGTGTGGCATCAATACTCACTACCGACCGACAATGTGCGAATCCATGAATCGAAGGTCCAAATGACCAAAAAATACGACCAAAGCGACAAATCCCATCAACGGGCCACCTATGATCCAGACGTCATAAAGTACCAAGATTAGATTCCTTCACCATAGTAAGGTAATGAGGCAAGTCTGTGTACGATTGCTCCCAGCTCCCGTAAATAAGTTGTAATGCTTTACTCTTTGATTGCCAAGCCTTCCAATATGTTATGTCAACATGGTAAGTTGATCGCACCGTATCTTGAATTTCTTTTGGCGTCATATTAAATCTAACCTTTAATGTCGGGAGAATCAATTGACATATAAAGGTCGAATTACAATTATGGTGCGCCGCGTTCAGCATTGGAATTACACATGTGTGTGGACCAGCATATGTTTTTACCCTAAAGTATGTCGTATCTTTAGGTATTGAAACATGTAATCTCCATGCATATCCCTCTACCAAGCATTTGACAGTGTAAGTCGTTCTAGTAGATTTCAATACTTTCATTTGTACATTATGCTCAATATGCCACCGGTCTAGAGCATCCAATAAAGATGCCTTCTCATGAAAGGCACGTCCAGCCCAACTCCCGTCGATGCTAGGGAGACCACTATTGATTTGTCGAATATCAAGATCTGTAGGATCTACAACATACTGATTTATACAATTATTATCTAAAGGAAAACGTTCCGGATGATCAATAAATTCATTTTCCTTGTCAAAATTGTCTACGTAATCATTACTTATTTATGGGTTGTCCATTTCACTGTAAATTGCATTTGCAAGATCATTTAACCCTCCATCATGATGATCATCTATATCTGGAAATGAAACATCCAGTTCGTCATCCTCACTATTATTCTGATCATCATTGATAGGTGAATCCTCATGATTAATATCACTATCACCACCCCCGTCAACATTACAATCTCCTTCGTCGATATTATCACCTCCTTCGTCAACATTAGTATCAAAATCATTAATAGCAGTTAGATTCCAATGTTCATAGGAAGTAGATAACCTGCAAATTTGGTAAAAATAAAATTCCAACATTGCCATTAATTTAAAATTTAAAATTTAAAATTTAATTTGATTTATACTTACCCCCAATCATAAAGTTGTAGTTGTAAATGAGACATATCCTTGGTTCTAGACGGGAGGTCGTGCATTGTCCGCGTGATATCGTGCAGTGTCCGCGTGAGGTCGTGGCTTGCGTGTGTGTGGTCGTAGGTGGCACACATGTGGTCGTTAGTGGCACACTACTAACCGAGCAAGGTACAACACTCTCAATAGGGTCATACTCACTTTCTCTGCAGTATATACAATGATTAAGTCCATTTAAAGAAGATTACAAATTACCAATTTATTATGTTATTTTTCTAATCTTGCCATTCTGACACCACCTTCGTTTGGAATATTTTGATCTCCCATTACATTGGCAGAAGGACCCACATCAATATAATTGTGGAGCATTCTCGTGTAATAACATCGCGGTTCAAAATTATCTGACGGATGTAGCTCTTTCTCAATGTATACCGTCACAAAACCATAATGTTTACATAATCCAATCATTCCCTCCAATGATTCATCATCTACTACTTCGTGAGCTAAATATTCACTACCGATCGTGGGGCAACGAATAGTAAATTTTAAACGAAATTCTTCTCTTGTACAATTTACTAAATGATACATTCTCGTCTCGAAACTAGTATATGTAGAATCAGAACGTATCGCGATTAACTTTTTTCGACCGCTGATATATTTTGGACCATTCTCATCGATAACTAACTGTTCATCCCAATGAACACTTAGGGACATGCGACGATTAGCCATTTCAACTACAAAACAAAATTAACCACTTCAAAATACTAATTTTAACTTCACAGCCGGAGACCGACAGTGAAACCTCTCATTTTGAAATCACGCGCGGACAGTGCTAAAGGCGACAGTGAAACCTCACTGTGAGATCTATCTCACAGTGAGAGATCCCTCACTGTGAGTCTCTCACAGTGAGAGTTCTCTCACAGTGAGAGGAAGAGAGAGCGAGAGGAAGAGAGAGCGAGAGTGAGAGTGAGAGAGAGAGAGGGAGAGAGGGAGAGAACTCTCACAGTGAGATTCACTGTGAGAGCTCCGCCTCACAGTGAGAGAGACAGAAGGAGAGAGAAAGGGAGGGAGGGAGGGAGAGGGGGGGAGAGGCTCATAGTGAGATCTAGAGAGCGAGAGAGACGGTGACGGCGACGGCAACCGCGGGCTTCGGCGACGGCGACAGTGGCTTCGTCAACAGCGACGGCGACAATGGGCGACGGCGATGGGGACAATGGGCTTCGGCGATGGCGACGGCGACGACGAAAATGTGCTTCGGCACTGTGCTGCGGGAGAGGGAGAGAGGTGATGTGCTTCGGCACTATGCTGCGGGAGAGGGAGATAGGTGGAGAGGGGAAGTCGGATTGGAAGAGGGAAAAGTGAGGGCACTGTAGTCCGTGCGGGGGTTGTAGTCAAGACGAAGGCGCTGAGCGACTCAGCGTCTTTAGTGTTTTACACTAAAGGCGCTGAGCAACTCAACGTCTTTAGTGTAAAACATTAAAGGCGTTGAGCGACTCAGCGCCTTTAGTACTATACAATAAAGGCGCCGGGCAACTCAGCGCCTTTAGTGCTGTACACTAAAGGCGCCGAGCAACTCAGCGCCTTTTGTGTAAAACACTAAAGGCGCTGAGTTGCTCGGCGCCTTTAGTGTATAGCACTAAAGGCGCTAAGTCGCTCAGCGCCTTTAATATTTTACACTGAAGGCGTTGAGCAACTCAGCACCTTTAGTGCAACATTTCACGCGCATATCTGCCCTGAGGACTCGGCCAATTTTCAGGAAATTTGGTCAAGTCCCCAGCCGCACTGAAGGCGTCGAGCAACTCAGCGCCTTCACAGAAATTTTGTGAAGGCGCTGAGTTGCTCGGCGCCTTTAGTGTTTTACACTAAATGCGCTGAGTTGCTCGGCGCCTTTAGTGTTTTACACTAAATGCGCTGAGTTGCTCGGCGCCTTTAGTGTTTTACACTAAATGCGCCGAGCGACTCAGCGCCTTTAGTGCATGCCATACGTGCCCTGAGGACTCGGCCAATTTTCAGAAAATTTGGTAAGTCCCAAGCCGCACTGAAGGCGCCGAGCGACTCAGCACCTTCACAGAAATTTTGTGAAGGCGCTGAGTCGCTCGACGCCTTCAAGGTGGCCACCCGACGTGGCGCCAGCGAAAGCAGGGTAATTTTTACAAAAAAAATTTTGAAAGGATTATTTCGCAAATTTTAAAAATTGGGAGGGTTATTTGAAAAAAAAATCCAATATATCTTAGTATTGATATTTTTTAAAATATATTTAGTTAGTGAATTGTGTGAAATTACTGTTATGTTCATTCAAATATATCTTTTTATTGTTACTAATATTTTTTTTAACTAGCCCTTAAAATAGAGGTAAAAAATATATATCTTAATGTTTTGTGTTTTCTTCAAATAAAATTACTAATTAAATAGCTGTTTTGATAGTATTTCTTACAAATAATCTTATTAAGCTTCAAAATACAAAAATAAGAAGAAAAAGAAAAATCTACTTCTTCTCTTTTCACGTGTAAAAATAAAGTATAAGAATTAAAAAAAAAAATTCAATTTTTAATGTTTACTATTTATTTTTCAAGCATTAGAATAGAAAATATAGATTGTAATATATTTTGATGCTCTATAAAATGCAAAACATTTGTCGAGAATATATGTTTAATCAGTATGTTCACTTGAGATATATAAATGTCTATTGAACTATTTAATAAAATTTGAAAGATTTAGATGTTAGAATCATATTTATCAATTTTTTAAAATTTAGGAGATAAATGTACATATTTTCTAAATAAATATGATGGTTAATTTCTAAGCTAACTAAATCCAAAGAAGAAAAAGAAAAGGAAAATATTTGGCTCAATTGTGCAAACGATTCTAAACGTGTGACTTTTTAGGTTGGAGAGGAGATTCTTTGAGTGGGGAGAGAGAAAGAGAAAGCGTGTTATCCAGTTTTGTAATACTATAGTCACTCACTATTAAGTTTAAGTGTGTATAATAATAATAATAATAATAATAATAATAATAATTTAAAATTTATGAATTGTCGTTGGTTTATTTATTTATGGGTTAAAAATCGGTCTAATTTTTTGTCCCTTAACAATAGGTCCAGAAAACTAATAAGTTGAGTTGGATTAGCTCAATAAGTTGAGTAGGATTGCAGTTCACAATAGAATTAACAGTAAGAGGCCGAACAATAGACCTAACGCCAATATGGGTTGAATTCGGTCGAGATCCGTAAGCACTGTATCTGTACGTTTTAAATGAATTTGTTGTGTATTTTTAATAAGCTCGAGATTTTGGAATTAATGGTTAGCGCTAATAATCCTCGATTCCCACACGGTACAGGTGTTGGGAGAGAGATTGTTGGCTACTTAAATATAAGTAGAGTTTTTAGCCATTACAAAAAATAATAATAATAATAAATTAATTAATATTTAAAGATATTTTTTTTATATTTAATAATATTTAAATATTTTCACACGGTGTAGGTGTTGGAATGAAGAATGTTCGCTCTATAAATATAAGTAGAATTTTGAGCCATTACAAAAAAGAAAAAATTAATATTTAAAAATAATTTTTATATATTTAACGATATTTTGATATTTAAAAACATCCTAATATAATTTAGTATCATTTTTAAAAAATATCATTTAAAACATATGCAAATGAAAAATATCATTTAAAACATATGCTTAAGAATAATTTTTTTATATTTAACGATATTTCGATCTTTAAAAACGTCCTAATATAATTTAGTATTATATTTGAAAACATTATTTAAAGCATATGCTGAAAATATCATTTAAAACATATGCAAATAAAAAATTATTAGGTATATATTGGCGCTTATACTAAGTGTTAGGTGTGACGCTCCAACTTTTCAACGGTCGAATCACCCGTCCTAAAATCACTCTAGCTCTAGCATGCTTAATTTTCTTAACCTCTTGAATTTTACTACCATCCAAAATGCTGTAACCTAGTTAAAAAATTTATCCCTATTTATACTTTATATATAGGGCTAATTCATATTATGGAGGTGTCATATTAGTATTTTTTTTTATTCTGACGGTTTAAAATATCAAAAAAATAAAAATAATAGTAAAATATATTTTTTAATAAATTAGTTTGATATTTATATGATAATATTTTTTGAAGCGTCAATATTTGCTATACTGTAGAGCCGTTTTTCCTAAGCGTTGTCTAAAAAAAAGTGTTTTTATTGAGATTTTTTTATAATGAGTTGAAGTAATGACGTATGTAGTACAATTAATTAAAAATTTAGTTATAGACATTTAAAATTTAAAATTTAACTGTTTTATATTTCTAGCTGAGTTCAAAAAAATATGCCCAGATCGAAATAAATTTGGATGTAAACAAATATATATATATATATATATATATATATATATATATATATATATATATATATATATATATATATATATATATATATATATGTGAACCAAGCTCCAATAAGGTGTTAAAGGGTTCAAGCTTAATCCAAAAATTAAATGCTGTAGATAGAGAAACCCCTCGTGTTATATAAAGATTAAGATTCTAATTTATATCAAATACGAGATTACCATTCTCAATAAATCACACTTATAAAATAAAGAAAATAAAAAAGTTAGGAAAAATTTAAAATAAAAATAATATCTTCTATCCTAAATTTTTTTTTGGATTAGTCATTAATTACTAATTTAGAATAAATGTTATATATACATCCTACTTTGGCTTTAATTTAGTTAACTTATACGATCTATTGTGCCCTGATTTTCAGCCTCTTGCAACAAATATTTCATTACAAAAAAATATCAATCCAATTAAAAAATATTATTTTAATTAGAAGTATATTAATTTAAAAAAATATTTTTTTTACACTCCAAATAAAATATATATATTACACTTTATTTATTCTAGAATGAACTGAATTTTACCGGTTACTTCAATGTGACTAGTGAAAGAGTCTTTATGCTTAGATAAATGAAAAGTATATCATATATTCTATTTGGATGCATGGATAGTATTATTTATCATTATAAATTTTTTAGTAAAAATTTGGGGCAATTTCCTACATATCCCTAAAAATTTTTCTGTTTTCAGATTTACCCCTCTTAGAAGGCTAATATTAAAACTACCCTTCTTACGTTCCAACTTCTTTCCAAAATACCCCTGAAGTTAAACTCTGTTAGTGTACCGTTTGGAACTGCCGTTATTTGTGTGTAATTACTATTTTGCCCTTTCAAATATACCCTAAACCCTAAAACCCTAAACCCCTAAACCCTAAAATCCTAAACCCTAAACCCTAAACCCTAAACCCTAGAACCCTAAAAAACCCTAAACCCTAAACCCTAAAACCCTAAACCCTAAACCCTAAAACTCTAAAAAAATCTAAACCCTAAACCCTAAACCCTAAATCCGGGCAAAATAGGTATATCTGATAGTTTTCAACTCCGATTATTATTTAACTCTAGTTTAACCCTAGTTAACTTAACAAAGGGAAACGGTAGGGGTATTTTTAATAACGGTGGAACGTATGAAGGGTATATTGGAAAGAAAAAAATAAGAGGGGTAAATCAGATATTTCTTCATATTTCAAGGGTACACAGGCAATTATCCCTAAAAATTTTTATATTGTTTTGAGAGCTAGGCTGGAATACTATTAATAGTACCAAATCATTGGTGCTATTAAGTTTTTAACTCTTGAATTAATAGATATATGATTGAGATGATAGTGGGCCCCTTGGGTTTAATAGATGGTTGAAAAAATAGTAAAAATCTAACGGGTGAAATTGATCTAAGGGATTGATCTAAAGATAGAAAATTTGATAGCACCAATAACTTAGTACTATTAATAGTATAGTAGCCGGACTCTTGCTTTGACCTTCTTACATAAAATATCTACTAGAGTATGTTATTTCTTTTGTTTATGTAGATTTAATCTGAATTTTTTAAAATGATCAAAATATTTTTATTCTCTCATTTTTTTTGTTTTCTTTCTTTTTTCGCTTTCTCTCACTTCTCTACCGCTCCCACTCCACTGCTGCGCTCCTCCCCTACCTTGCACATGAATAAAAGGACGATAACGAAACTTGACTTAGTACCGGCCGTGCATGGCCATTGCCATTCTCGACATTCTCCAACGAGGTTGCCGTAGTTACGACGAAGGTGGTGCTGCTTGGAGCATCATCGGATATAAAAACGAAGATAGTGGGGAAGGTGAGCGATGATCGTCGTTCAAGGATGCTTCTAAAGTAGATTCCCAAGCGGATTCGTGAGAGTGGCTATGGTAGAGAAGTTGTCGTGGTAGCGAGTAGCGAGTGAGAAAAATTTAGCAAATAATTTGATATTGCGCTAATAAAATAGTGTAACATATATTCGAGTAGTGCAACCTTTTAATCAACATTGCATTGTTTGTCTTTTTTTTTTCTCTTACTATACCACCATCATCTTGTTATCGTGGGTCATACTAACCGAGAACATGTTTCGAAAGTATTATCGATCAGCGATCATCACCCTCATTCCCTGCTACTTTTGTTTGTCTTTGGCAAAGAGCCGAGCAGCAACAACAATGAGCAGATCAAATTTATCGTGTTTCTCTTGCTCGTAAGGTATTTATGATGCGGGCATGACAGAGAAGTTGGTGTGGAGGCGGAGATAGAATGAGTGCTCAAGACTGTCGGCGACAATGAAGATATGGTTCACAATGAGAAAGCGAAGAAAGAAGAGATAGGGTGTTTAAGATACAAAAGTATTTTAGTTAATTTTTAAAAAATTTAACCTAAATATGTAAAATAAAAAAAAATTATTTTTATAAAAACACAAATCTACTAAATTTTATTTTTGCCAAAAGCCTATTGTTTTCTAGATGGCATCTAAAATAATAGAATTGGTTTGCCACAAATTGGTCTTATCACATATAAGCATTGAGATTCAATTAAATACTTATTAAAAAAAAAAACTAGTTCTACATCTCATAAAGGGATACATATCTTACACTTTTGCATCAAAAAAAATTTAAAATAAATAAATAGATATTTAGTAAACAAATTATAATAATATAACTAGTATGTGAATTCTAAACATAAAAAATTTAGGATGCATATATATATCTTATACCTATAATTATAATTAGGTATATAAATAGTATTGCTCTATTATATTTGATTCAATTCCTCATTTGTCCTCATTTGTTCTATATATATCACTAGTAGTTAAGTGATTATTGCGTGGGTCGTCATGCATATATATATATATATATATATATATATATATATATATATATATATATATATATATATATATATATATATATATTCAAAAGTAATAATTATTGATATTTGTAAGTTTTTAATTTTTGAAAGAAAAAAATAATATAATTTAAAAAATAAAATTAGTCAAAGAGATAAATTTAACGAAAACTTATAAATACCAATTATTTAATATTTTTACAATCATAATAGCGGAACTATATATATATATATATATATATATATATATATATATATAGAGAGAGAGAGAGAGAGAGAGAGAGAGAGGGAGAGAATTCTATACTTTCGAAAATATGGAGGCCTCAATACTTGTAAGTTGTTTTAAATAATAGAACATCCGATTTGGTGATCAGTTTCGTTAAACTTTATCTACAATGTTAAAATTATCTAGAAATGAAATTTTATAATTTTTGAATATTATTTGCCTAGTGAAAGAGTAGCCCCAAAATGAACAGCTGAAAATAAAAATTTCATAAAAAAATAATAATATAAGACTTAAATTTTAAATCAAAATTATTGATCTTATTCTTGATATTAAGTAGAACTTACTATTAAAATTTCATCTAATTTGGATTATTTTACACCGTTAAACTTACAAACGTACTATATCGATCATTAAAATAATATTTTTTAAGACTTTTTTTTGATAAATAATATCGAAAAATTATAAAATTTAATTTTTAAATAGTTCTAATTAATAGCGTAGATCATGTCTAACGAAGTCGATCGTCAAATTGAATGTCTTATCATCAAAAATAACTTATAAATATAAAGGCCTCCATACTTTGGTGCTATCAAGTTTTCAGCCGTTAGATGAAAGAATGTGTGGTTGGGATTATAGTGGTCCCCTAAGATTTTTACTATTCAACCCACCATCCACTAAACCCTAGGGGACCACTATCATCGTAACCGCACATTTCTTAATCCAATGACTAAAAAATTGATAGCACTAATGACTTTATACTATCGATAGTATTCTAAACTAATTTATAGATTTAATGGTCATCACCTTTTAAGTTAAAAATAATAGAATATGTAGTATGAACAAACTCAAAAAAAAAAAAAAAAAAAAGTTATAGACAAAGTCAGTTGTACATCACACATTCCACCCCATCTAAGAGTACGAACTAATCTACCGGTCACTTCGAAGTGATCGGTGAAATTCATCCCACCCATCTGACCGGTGGAATTCACCCCTCTTGGATGTGTGAGGTGTAAAATATACACCACACTTGGAGTGTACAAAAAATATTTCCCGTTTATTAAATATATTATATAAAATTAAATAAAATCATATACTAAGAATAAATAAATTTGGAATATTTATTTTATTATAATTTGAATAATGTTTATTTTTCCTTAAGTGTTAATTCTCAAAACAACTAGTCACAAGATGTCTGAGCAATAGATTTTTAAAATTTATAATTGTCAACACATAGTCTATTCAGATATTATAAATCGTACATATTAAAATCTAATTTAAAATTTTTAATATTATTTATCAAATATTTGATTATTAATGTTTTAAAATTAAATTAAATCAAATCAAATCAATATGATATTTAATTTTTTAAAAATACTATATAGAAAAAGTTGTTTGTTTTGAAAATCTTTACCCTACGCATCGTGTAGTCCAAAAATTTAAAATTAATGTGTCGATCAGTGTCCAAAATTTATCTATAGTATCTGAAAAGGAGCAAATAAATGTGTTGAATTTATCGAATTTATTCTAAAAATATTTCTTTATTCTTAAAACATATACATTATAAAATTTTCAATAAAATTTAAATTTACACTATAACAAATCTTAAATAAATTAAATATAATTCTTACTATTTTTCTACCAAATTAGATGATTATAATAATATAAAAAATAATTATTTCATCAAAATTCACAAGTAATATTTTTTAAAATTAATTTTTTTTTTTAATACAGAGCGTGCGTTGCACGCGCAGTTCTAATAGTAATTTTTATAATAGTAATTTTTATATGAGATGGGATAATATTTTATATACTCTTTAATACTTCAAAAATATCTTATTTATTTTTATTTTTTTATTTTAAATATGATGTTTATATATTTTTTCGTTATTCAAAAATATCACCACCGGTAATAACTGTTAAGTTATTTTCGGTTAAAATGGGATTGAATTTTTATTAAAGTTAAAAAAAATTAAAATATCTATTTTGCGCCTAACTTAAGGGAGAATACGAAAAATTAATGACGATAAAAAAATATATTTGAAAAATCAAAAAATCAAAATATTTTTTTTGTCTCTAACTCAAGGATAAAATAATAATTTTATAAAAATAACGACTGTTTTAGAAATATATTTAAAAGAACTTGAAACTACAAAATGACATTTTTAATATTAATTTTCTAAGTAAGGTAAATAAAAAATTTGAAAAATTTATGGGGGTATATAAGTAATTGCCTTTTTTATATATATATATAATTTTTTCAAATATCAAAGTATTTACAATGAGTAAAATTTTGATTTTGACAATTTTAATAGTACGGTGTATGAAGTGTAGGTGTGCACCGGGTGCATTTAATAATTTCTCGTTACCGTTCATGCTATAAACGATGCCCTTTTCCATGTTCCGGCACCCGACCCGTTACTTTACACGTTACCCGCTAAAAAAATCCCCTCCCCCTGTGCGTTTCGCGTGATCACGAGGCGAAAAGACCGAAATACCCTCCAGCCCCGCGGGTCCCACCACACTCCGACTCCTCACTGTCCCGGGATTTCCATTTATTTACGTTCATGCCCCGTAAGTAAAAAATTGTGTGGAGACCCGTCAACTATTGGGATTCTGAAATTAGCCCCTAAACTTTATTTGTTTTCCTAAATAGTAAGTGGAAAATTGTGTGGAGACCTCCTCAACTACGGGAGATTCTGAAATTGGCCCCTCAACTTTAATTGCTTTGATTAACACCATTTTAATTTCTATTTTTTTTAATTTGATTTATTCTGGTTATTTAAGTTATTTTTTTCTGATATTTAATGATTCAATTAGATATTATCAGTTAATTAATACGGTTTTACTTTTTATAAAGTTATTTAAATTTTTAAAATATTTAATATTTTTTTATTTTTTAATTAAAATTACTTAATTTTAAAAAACAACATATCAAAAAAGTGTCAAACAAAGTAAAAATAGTTTAGCGTGACTATCTCCGAAATACCAATAGTTCAGGGGGTCGCCCAACATATTTACCTAAAAAAAAGAGAAATTAATTCCTATTTACTTATCCGAAAAAATATTTCAGTTAATAATTTTACGGCTGGAAAAATTATTTTTGTTTATTTTTTTTTTTTTAAGTGAATTTTCTTTCAGATTTCGTGGAAAATCGAAAGTGTTGTTTTCATTTTCCGAATTAAAATTTTTAAAACTTTTTTTAAAAAAAATTATGAAAAAATAAACTTTAGTTAATAAAAAATTCATTACTTTTTATTTCTAGATTAAAATTTTTTAAAAAAATATATGAAAATTTTCGAGGAACCAAACACCACATTTATAGGCCAAATTGATTAAGAAGATAATTTTGATTAATCAAAGTTAAATATAATTTGAATTAATCAAAGTTAATTAATGAAGCAAATGAATTAGAGCACAGAGATGCTCTGAATGGTGTTGGTACTCCGTACACCATGCACCGTAGACCACCCACGCATCCACCAATCGTGTACGTCCGATCCATCACGTACGGCTCTGGATACTCCATTGAATCCTATATCCCTCCCCTATTATTATATTTAAGAATCCAAGGCACCTGTGGATTTATTATACATTGTTACACCCTCTAAAATTTTCACTAATTTTTTAAAAAAAAGATATAAAATTTATTTATTTATTTAAATTAATTATTTAGATTTAATATTTCATCTATATTAATATACATTAAAGAGCAAACAAAGATTTTGGATTTGTCAAATTCTACTCTGATATGTTTAAAAAAAATTTATTTGATTTTAGTCGACACAATTAAAAATTTATATCTAAATTTTATGGCTAAATTAAAATAATTATGACCAATAATATTTATTTACTTATTTATTAAAATTCATAAATAAAATTAATTTTCTTAAGAATTTTAGCTCTTTTGTAAGCAAAGAGTTTGTGTCATTTGATCCCTTTTTTTTTAAATCCTAAAAGAATTTAAAGTTATTCAATCTCTCTATATAGTTTTTAAATTATTACACTAAAAACCAGTAAAAATTCAAATTCAAATAATGACTTAATATAAATTAAAATTATTTTTTTAAAAAAAAAAAATTGATTATCTTCATACGGTGGTACGCGAGGGCATTCCTTAGCGTTGTAAATAAACCAACTCCGAGGGGCATTTTCGTACTAAAAATATTATAACTACTCCAACCCACCGCGCTAGCCGTTAATTTCTCCCACTCGAATCCCGCGTAAGAAGAAGTCGGCGGCTTCATCCCTCTCCGGCGCCGACTTTACTCCGAAACTCGACTTCCACTGCGAACAAGAAGTGGATTCGGCGCTCCCATTTCCGAGACCCAAATCCCCCCCCCCGGCAAAAAATAATAATAATAATAATAATGGCGGGAAAGCGGGTGCTGACGTGGCAGCTGTCGGCGGCGCCGGTCGTGCTGAGCTGTTGTCTCATGCTGTCGGCGGCGGCGGCGGCGGCGGCGGCGGATGTCGGGGGAGAAGAGGTTTCCGAAAAAGGAAATGTCGGCGCTTCGGATTATTTACTAAAAGTAGTAAACTTTTTATGGCAACCCGATGAGTCCTCGTACCAACATTCGTGGCCAGTGAGTAAAATTTTCTCATTTTCGTTTCTTTTCTTTTTTTTTTCTAAATTTAATCGATGTTTTAGGTAATGTGCATTGTTTGAATCTTTGGATTTTAAGGAGATGAAATTTGGGTGGAAAATTGTGGTGGGTTCGATAATCGGATTCTTCGGGGCGGCGTTCGGAAGCGTCGGCGGCGTCGGCGGCGGCGGAATCTTCGTCCCGATGCTCACTCTCATCATCGGCTTCGATCCCAAATCATCCACCGCGATATCAAAATGTACGATTTTATTTTTATTTTACTTTGTATTTTGTATATGTTCTTGTTAGTTTAATTCATTGGTGTAATCTCAACTTGATGATTTAAAGTGTACATGAACATTGTTAAGCATTAGTAGGAGAATGGAAGTACACTTTCCATGTGTTTACTAGTGGAAGTTTCTCGGAAGGTGCAGAAAAAGTGTACTTTTTTTTTTGATTAAACAGGGGTTGAACCCTATTTGAAGAACAGGAAATACAAAGTGCTCGCGCCTCAACACGATCTGTCCACCTCCACACTCAAGACTAATCCTAGCTGCAGGCAAACAGAAAATTTGGGCAGCCCCCTCCCGTAAACCTACCGTATACATCCCAATACAATACATCAGGGGAAGCCATTTAGCCTAAAACTACCTCAGAGCAAAGAACACTTAAGCATTAAACAATGGAGAAGGCTCGAAGATGTGCCAGGTACTACAGAAATTGTTTACAGCAAACCCACTAACTGCCTCTTCATTGCTGCAACTCCAAGCTTGAGGCTTCTCAGCGCTGCCCCCTTGCTAAGACGCGAAGAGTGAGTTGGGAGCTCTATCATTAGTACCATTACCTAGTGTAGCTGCTTGAGGCGAAAGAGGTGTAGTAGGTTCAGAACCAGCCCCTCGGCCACAGCATCCGCAGACCTGTCCGAGCCCGTTCTCCTTCATAATTGCCCTCCCAGATTCCTGCACCAAAAATTAATAAAATTCACCGCTCTCTTGCCGCATTCCTCCGAGTTTGAGAGGCGATCTTCGAAGATTCTTTGGTTCCGCTCCATCCAAAGTACCCAGCAAGTGGCCGCAATGCAAGTGTACTTTTTTAGCTACCAAAGATAAAACATCTTATCTTAGTGCGTGTGCTTATTCGACATATACGGTGGAGATCAGATGAATCATGCCACGTGTACTGATAGGAGAGATGTTAGACGAAAATTTAAGCGATTAAATGATATGTGTGAAGAGTCACGGTCACGTAGAGCTGAGAGGGGGCTTAGGACTGACTCTGATGTCGTGTTGTAAACTGCATTCGTTGATTAAATTGCTTAGTTATTAGAAACTTCTAAGACATTGCTGCTACAGTTAGAATTATGTTCTTTGTTCAGTTTGGCAACTGAAAATGCTCTTCAGATTTGTGTGCTTTTGAGAGATTGATATTGTGGCCTATTTGGGCAGGCATGATCATGGGTGCAGCAGGATCAACAGTCTATTACAACCTTAAGCTTCGACATCCGACTCTAGAAATGCCCATAATCGACTACGACTTGGCTTTGCTCTTCCAGCCGATGCTCATGCTCGGTATCAGCATCGGAGTCGCTTTTAACGTCCTATTTGCCGATTGGATGGTGACAGTTCTTCTGATCATCCTGTTCTTAGGTAATTCGAAAAATCTTTGTTATCATCTGTCTGTAGTAAGCATAAAATTCTCACGAATCCTATTGCCTGCTGCTGTTTACAGGAACATCGTCGAAGGCATTTATGAAGGGCGTCGATACGTGGAAGAAAGAAACGCTTGCGAAAAAGGTACGCCTTGTCGTCTTTTGGGTGCGGTGTGATTGATATGGTAATTCAACTTGAATGCTGATTCTTTGTTGTCCTTTTCCGTAATTGAAGGAGGCCGCAAGACGATCGGAGTCAAATGGTAAGCAAATAAAAGTTCCTTTACAGTTTCTTGTTAAAATGATATATACCAATTCCTATTTGAATTTGGCCCAGAAAATGAAAAGATCGAGTACAAAGCACTCCCTACTGGTCCAGGAAATGCTCAGAAGGGGCCAAAGACTCCAGATTCTGAGGTATATATGCGTAACTAACTTCTCGCCGCTTACTTAATTTGAGATATTAACACATAACAAATTCAGGTATCAATTTTTGAGAATGTTTGCTGGAAAGAGCTCGGTCTTCTTATGCTCGTCTGGGTGGCGTTCCTCGTGTTGCAAATTATTAAGGTGAGCTTATTTCCGAGTATTCGGGATCACTTCATAATCATTCTTAACACAAAGATGCTGATAAATTGAACTTTACTTTTAATGGCTTATGCAGAATGATACATCGAACTGTTCGATATCGTACTGGACATTAAACTTGCTTCAGGTAATGTGCCGTACGTGCTTCATCTTTACTTAAATGGAGAATGTTACAAAATTACCGATACAAAATATTTCGCAGATTCCTGTTGCTGTCGGAGTGACTGGGTACGAGGCTTTTAGCTTATACACTGGAAAGCGAGTGATTGCGTCGAAGGGAGATCAAGGGACTGATTGGAGAGTTCTTCAGCTATTTCTATACTGTTCTTGCGGTGTTCTTGCTGGAGTAGTGGGCGGACTACTTGGTCTCGGTGGAGGTTTCATTCTAGGGCCTCTTTTCTTGGAACTGGGCATTCCTCCACAGGTAAGTTCATTGCATTCTTCAATTATATTCTGAACACTTGCTTGCATCTAGTAGATCACAACAATCAAATTAGGTAAGAAAAAAGTTGATTAAGGAGTCGATTAAATGAATTAGTTCATCTTTGTATTGTATTTAATTGCTGGGTATAATCATTGTACAGGTCTCGAGTGCGACCGCCACCTTTGCAATGACCTTTTCTGCGTCGATGTCCGTAGTAGAGTACTACCTATTAAAGCGCTTCCCTGTCCCTTACGGTAATAGAATTTTCCGATATGTTTTCTGTTTTATGCTAAACTTATCGAGATTTAGTTCGATTTCATCATAAAGGAACTCATCCAGTTCCCTTACTAACACTACTTAACTGGTTCCGTAATGCACTTAAAAGTCCATTTCTTTCTCCTTTATCTAATTCTCGCGAACGTTATCTCGCATTTTGGGTGGCAGCTCTATTCTTTGTCGCCGTGGCAACAGTTGCTGCTTTTATAGGCCAACATGCAGTGCGAAAGCTGATTAACATACTGGGGAGGGCTTCTCTCATCATTTTCATCCTCGCTTTCACCATTTTCGTCAGTGCAATTTCGTTAGGTAATAATATCAAGAATAGCAATCTCTTCGATCTAAAACATCTGTGCATGCCCCTCACATGTTCTCGTAAAATATTTGGCGAATGCTGCAGGTGGAGTCGGCATTTCGAACATGATACAGAAGATCAGCCACCACGAGTACATGGGGTTCGAGAACCTGTGCAAGTACCAACCATAGCATCAAGAAGATGGGAGGCAGCAGTAGATAATTTATCTAAATTTACTTGTTACTCCGCGAGCTTTTCGCTCTCTTGTAGTTTACAAGGGGCTTTGAGAATTAGCCTTTTTCACCTTTTATAGCCAAGTTTTTTACAGTTTAGCCTTCATAATAAAAATACCTTCAAAGTTGTTTCTTTTCTTCATATATTCATTCACCTGTGTCTTATACATATCATTTTATTCCTTCAACAATGGCAGATCATATTGGTTTTCTCATTTTATTTTTATTTGATTTCACATGTTTGATAGCTAGATCTATCCTTATAGATTACTAATACTAGTTTGATTATATGTAATGTAGCATTATTGAAAGTGGGGGTTAGCTGGGAGTGAACTTGATCTACATTTACCCACATGCCTGACATAGAACACATCAGAGAGTACAAGTTATACTTGATACTCTTATTTAGCTATAAAAATTATATATCAATTATCAATTATCTGATAAAATCATTTGACCATGCCTGAGCTTTCCACCTCTTTCCTGACAAGGGTGAAAAAAGATGGGAGGTAGAGCAGTCATTTTATATCTGTGTTTTCCGTAAACTGCTTCTTTGATACATGGCACTAGTACTGGTTCTTCTTAGTCTTAACATCATTTATTGTATTCTGATCCAAACATTTGCTTAATCATATGCCCATGTTGTTATTTCTAGATTGTAGACCTTCATAGCCCCCCACCAGAAGACTACAAAAGAACTGCTGTGTTTAAGTCACTTAATTGGAGGAACATATCTTTGTTTAGGGCTTACTTAGCATCAGAAGTGCGAATTTCGACAGATTGATCCTTTGTATCATCCTGCTGCTGCTCAACTGTTTCTTGTTGAAGAAATATTGTCTGGGCTTTTTTTTTTTGCTCTCCCTTGTACCTTTTGTATGGTCTGTGTTCTGATATCTTCTATCCACACGCGCAACAGAGGGAGAGAGAATAAATTCAGCAGCACTAGTCTCTTTTTTCAATTTTATCAAACAAGAACAGTTCTCCAACAGATTCCATATTGTAAATATTATTGTAAACATTTACTCCCTCAGGAGATATCTGTAATCAAAAATCGTTCTACTGTTACATTCAGATTCTATACTGTGAATATTTTTCTCAAACAAATGAAAAGTCTGTCAAAATATTCTTAATCTACTACCCATAAATGGAAGTAGAAATGATTTTGTCGCGATCTATTATAGTTCATCCTTCTTCTCTTGCTCGACATTGGAGGCAACTTCAGCGTCTTTCGATCTTACATGTTCTTTGACGAAGCCTACCATATCTTTCAAGCTTGATTTCTTCGACAGTTTGATCTGCATAATTAAATAGATTTTCGATAGCCAAGACAAAATATGTACGCATTAGATGAAGTACATCGGATACAGGGGTTTACATACCGGCTTTGATTTGTCTCCCGCAGGATAAAATAAGAGCGTTGGATAGTTCGTTACCTGCGACATAGTCAAGGTCTTGAGCTGAATCATTCTACGCAAGCCTCTCTTTGTTATGTCAAATAACAAAATAACATAATACCCTGTTTGACCTTCATATCATCTTAAGAGCGAGGCGTTCACTTTGTTCTCTCTATAACAGTGCAAAATCCTAGTATTGCGACGTGCTTTTTAAAGCAAAGACATCCACTCAAGATGGTGGGTTTGGCCGTTTACAAATATATGGATCGATGAATTCAGAACTTAGTTTGAAGCGGCTTTCTACTAGGTAAAACTTCGTAAAACCCCCTATGATATAGAGCTTTTCCACTCTATTACCTATGTTCAAAGAATAACACTCTGCTGTCCTGCCGTTACTATGTTTCCTGTAAGGAGTTGCTATTGAAATGTCGTTAACACATCATTTGACGCACTAAGGCTATGTTTGGTCGGGGGATAAAGGGGGAATAACTCCTTTATCCCCCATTTATCCCCCAAACAAAAAAAAAAAAGAGGGAGGGATTTGTTATCCCCCATTTATCCCCCAAATAAAAAAAAAAGAGGGAGGGATTTGTTATCCCTCCCTTAACGGGCTATTCTGAAATAGCCCGTTAAGGAGGGAGATAACAATTCCCCCCATTGGTGGAAATAAGGTTGTTCCCACCCGAAAACAACCTTATTTCCATCTTTTTTTTAATTTTTTTAAATTTAAATTAAAGTTTATAAAATTTATAAAATTTTAAATTTAAATTTTTTTGTTTTATAAATTTTAAAATTTTTAACTTTAATTTTTTATAAATTTAAAAATTTAGAAATTTAAAATTTATACAAATTTTGTATATATAAATTTTTAATTTTTTTATAGAAATTTTTTAATTTATAAAAATTTAAAAATTAAAATTTTTACATAATCTTTTACACATTTTTTGAGATAATTAAAATTTAAAATTTTAAATTTAGAGAAATTTTAAATTTTATAACTTAAAATTTGTAACTTTAATTTTTAATAAATTTATAAATTTAATAAATTTTAAAATTTATACAAATTTTAATTTTTTTAACTTTAATTTTAAAAAAATTAAGCAGTATTATTTACTAAAATATAAATTTTAATTTATACAAATATTAATTATTATTTAATTAATATTTTATATTAATTAATTAGATAAAATATTATTATTTTAAAATTATAATTATTTTTATTTTTTCACTATTCTCGTTTATTCTAATAAATGAACCAAACACAATTTCAGCTATTCCTAAGAATAACAGCTTTACAAACCAAACACTATTTTTCTTTTATCCCTGACTATTCCGGAATAGCAAGCTATCACAGGGATAAAAAAATTTATCCCCAAACTCATAATCTCCGAACCAAACATTACCTAAGAGGCTCTACGTAAGAATTAATTACTTTTATCTTATTGATTTTCCTAAATTTATAATGATTTAATCGGTCATGTGATTGTTGCGCAACTTGATTTAACAACATTAAGACAGCTGGTCCAACATATAGAAGTAACTTTTATGCTTGTCATATATTCTTTCAGTCGTTAAATTTCCTGTAAGCAACATTGTCTGGCCGGGTTATATTTTAGTGGATAAGATGCTAACGGCTGATACGACTTCCATGGATTCAGGCATCTGAATATCTAGAAACTAAGTTTATTCTTTGCTTTCTCACTAACCTTTCAAAGACTAGAGAGATCAGTATTATAGTGATTAGAAACAATAGTATTCCCATCATATGTCGGTAGATTAACTGACCTGCAATTTCGGATGTTCATTCAGAGAAGCATCAATTCTGGCGATTTTTAGGTTGTCTGCTCCTTTGAAATGCTTGGCCAATTTTTCTACCTGTTTACTCGTAGCCTCACAGTCAATGCACCAAGGTGTATACACCTTCCATTTGAATTAAAAGGTTAGCGATTCTTCGTAAAATTGAATTTAACCAAAACCAGAAAAAAGTTTGACAGAAAATTAAACGATACAAGTTGAAAAAATTCAGTCATTATAATATGCACACCTCAAGAAGAACATTTTCAGGACTGTCCAAGACAGCAGCATCAAATGTTTTACCCACAACCTTTTCAACACCTCCCTTCTGCATTTTTCCGGATAAAAAATTGTCAACCTATGCAAAAGTTATATAGTAACCATGCCAAAAATGCTGAAGAGCAAGGTAACTCCATTTTGTCTAGCTTCGTGAGAACACAACTAGGCCATGGCCTTTATGAAGACTACTTTATGTGAAGTTTTCAGGATGGTAACTACTAAGATACACAATTTAACAAAGAAAAGAACCAAGTTCACGTTTTCCTAAAATTATATGTATCGTTTATGATGATTCCAACCTAAAGAGGAAAATATAAAATTTGTTGATGCTAAACAAATTTTACATTATTCTGGCTTCCATAGGCGAAAGGAAAATTCCTACATATGCTATCTAAGTGTTTAGTATAAGATTTTCTAGGGGATATCGTTCTTATGCTTATTAGGGTTGATCATAGAGGACAAAAGATATAGGTAAATTTAGCATCTCAACTAGCTAATTTCCAATCCAACAAATGGATGCTTACTTCACTTGGCAATGGTTCTGATTTGAAGTATGGTGTGAGAGTACCATGCAGCAGCCCTGAGCAAAATTCCTGGTAACAGATTTAAATATTGCCATTATATGTGATGAAGGGGGGGGAGAAGAAAGAGAAAAAGAAAAGCGCCCTGGTATGAGTACCTCTAATTTGCTCTCTGTAAGATCTGACTCCATCAGGTGCTTTGAGCCTTTCCTGTTATCAAATGCAGTAACCTGTGCATCAACTAAAACTATATATTATTTCCAGTCTCATCAATTACAGCAAAAATAAAACCTCCTATATTTGGAATAAGGAAACATGAGTAGCTAACTAAATTTCAACTATATGAGCATGCGTGAAGAAAACATCATAGCTGCAGATTGCAGTCAGACCAAAATGATGTGATGAATAATAGAATAAGACTTGAATGAACTCACAATAGTCTTTTCTGATTCGAGCCCAAATAAGGTAAGAAATGGTTTTGCATGATTCTCTTCAGTGAAGTCTACGTAGACAAATATTATCTGCATCAATTAGGAAAATAGTGATTAGATGATCTAATCTACAATCCAATAATGAATTAAAGGAAGACATCTATAAGAAGCAGTTAGGTACCTTTGTTTTATATTTTCTGGCAACATCTTGAAGGAGAGACTGAAGGTTCTTGAAGTCATCAGCTTCGGCAAAGATATAAACCTAAAAAAGGTAACAGTCAATTTAATTATACATGTACAATGAATCCTCAGATATATATCTAAAAAAGGAAAAAAAAAACAGAAAAGGAAAAGGTGTGTCCGTACTTGTGTATATTTGCATGCTTGTGGTCGTTTTTAAGTTTGTATGTTAAAAGATTGATTCTACTAAGTTCTTAAGAACAGTGAAAGTTCAAATAATCTATTCGTATATATTTTAGCTTTAGACTATATTTCAAGATGAAAAAAACCCTACGGATATTCTAATTATTACATCTATCATGGTCCCATTTTCATTTTAACCTGACTATTACATCTCATACATGTAATCCTAAGAATGTCTAATTTCTAAAACAAACAAAAAAAATGAAAGGAATATAATTCTTTCTTGTCACACTAACAAGAGTGATACTTTAGGGCTGAATGACAAAAATTGAACTTGCTAGTTGCTACAATCACCTACATAATTGTCTCTGTACTCGTAAGTGTTCTTACTGATCGAAATGTAGGGCCCACAAAATTTTTTTCATCATTCAAAAAGCATCTAGTAGAATTCAACAAAATTTGCAATAATTTTACTCTGTTCTAGGTTTCCCATCAATGACCACCATAGAAATGGTTGTCAGGTTTCTTTGCTAGCATTTACGAGTGAAGACTCTGATGCATAATGAGTCAGAGTACAGAAGCATTTGGTCATCAACAACAATAGACAGAAGCATTAGCTTTGAAACCCTAGAAATAATTTACAGGCTAATGAAATTTCCAAAATAACTGATCCTAAAGAGAAGATAAGCAGATTGAAAACTGGAGTTTGCCTGCAAATTCATATGAACTGTCAGCAGGATACATTATTAAAAGCAAATATTACCACAAAATGCATGGAAGTAGTAGAACCTGGAGTTTAATGGGACTGGAATAGATTTGGGCAGAGTTTAGATCAGTCAACACAGTAACCAAAGGGAACTTGTTATACTCTACAAAGTGCAAAATTTCTTCTTCTTTGAAAGTTCCCTCTGCAAAAGCCAAAACATGCATTTGTTAGTAGTAACTCGAGCATTCTTAGTACTGAGCAGTCTATGATGAGCCATAGATTGGTCCAGAGGCAAACCTCTCGGGTTTGCGACATCATAGTAGCCAGTTCACGTAAAATAGTTAAGGTTAAGAGTGTCAACAGATATTCCCACGAAGAACACACTTAGACAGGAAATAATTAATGTCCTTCAGCAGTGTTCATAAAATAAAAGAAATTTTGGAGCTACAAGAAAAAGGACAACAATTTCAACATAGTTAATCGAATTTGGTTGATTAGGCCTAAAGTTGCAATATTATGGGTAATAATTTGCATATCAGCATTTTCATTTCCCCTATTATTCTGATTCTCAAGAAACCAGAGTTACAGAAATACAGAGAAAACCAGCATTCCACTAACGAAATGCATGTATCAAATATCTTCAAGGAGTAAATATATAAAAAAACAAATAAAAAAAAAGCTAAGATTTAATATTTGAAAAGGTTGAGATAGGTTATGCCAGCGAATTGGGAGGCTGTCTCCTTCAAAATTTTATTGGTAATTAAGAACTTTGTCACCAAACAGCACCCGATAATGAAAATAGATGGGTTGATTTGTTGGCATTGCTGCTTTTTTTTTTCCCAAAGCTCAGGAAGCCCGAGCTGAAAATTCAAAATAAACAAATACAGAGGTTAAAGAGAGATGCTTGATGTACAGTCAACTCACCGAATTTTTCAAACATTTCAGGTTCCTTTTTTACAAGGCCAAGGAAACTCTTTCCAAATACATCTGGAAAGAGAACTGTAGCTATACTTCTATCATTAGTCTCAGCAAACTGGATTTCATTGTTTGTTGCTGCTGCTTTCACGAATTCTTCATATTCAGGACCCTGAAAAAAGTAAAATTCAGCTCAGATTTGGGATTAATAAAATAAGAAGTTTGTAGATGGGTAAAAATCACGGAGATTTATTATGTATAGATTGCATGTAAGCAACAAATAGAACAGGTTTGGTTGAATTATAATGATTCAAAGAGGCAAAGAAATAAGCACGCACCAGCTTCAGGCAACCTGAGCACATAAAATGATCCATAACGAGAGTAATAATACAAACATGAGAAAAGCAAGATTGGGAACAGACTATTTTGAACATCAAAATATCAAGTTATTGAAACTGCGAGGAATCATCTAGCCAACTGGACTTCATCGGGGATTAAGGCAATGTCAAGTTATTGATACTGTGAAACATTTTGAGTCACATTAAAAAATAACATAAAAGAAGAACGCTTTCAAATAGCACAAGTCCTTGTGATAGAAGATCCTGATTTTTTAAGAGCATCAGAACTTCTTTCTGAAAACATGAAAGTTGTATAAAAATCTTCAAAAGCTCTGCAGGTTGATCCTCATTATCACAAATAATAAAACTGCTTGCAGACTTGGATAATATAAAGTTTTCATCTGAGGTTGAAAACAAACTAACAGAAAAAAGTAGTTGGCATAAAACTTTGTCTTTAATAATATTATAAGAAATTTAGCAAGGAGATTACAAGAATACATAAAAATATCAATAAGACCTTAAGAACATCCACGATCCATAAACCACAAGAATATTTCAGCCACTAAAGTTTACCTGTAAATTAAAGTTCCTAGATATACAAGCGACCGCTGTAGCCTTATATAGTTTCCAAATAACAGTAAATACTAAAGTAACGTTGAACAGTTTCCCTACCTCATAACTTTGGAAAAGCCCAATTGCAAATATATGATGCTTTTGGAGGAACTCTTCTGCCGAATCTTTTGAAGACAGTCTGATAACCGGCGAGCCAGTCTTCTTTCTTGTCCAGATAATTATTTCATCCCTGATTAATATGATATAGGAAAAGGTAATATCATTAGAGTAATACCTAGAGCTACTTAAAAATGGCTGTAAACTCTCTGCAAGTAATTGCCTCAAGTTGAAAAACGATATATGAACGGTTCATTA
This sequence comes from Tillandsia leiboldiana, assembly GCA_029204045.2. Classification (NCBI taxonomy): domain Eukaryota; kingdom Viridiplantae; phylum Streptophyta; class Magnoliopsida; order Poales; family Bromeliaceae; genus Tillandsia; species Tillandsia leiboldiana. The sequence continues at coordinate 4,853,526 of CM055064.1, forward strand.
AACATAAACTCTTCCAATTAGCAGTAAATATCCAGATACTATGCTTAATGGCCTGCTTACCTGGGGTGTATGGAACAGTTTCTCCACTCCGAGATGCAGCAGTAAGGAATTTATTATTTCATTTGGTAAAAAATGATTAAAGTCATTAAATTCAAAATAATCACTATGAATTTTAAAATAAAAAAGCCAATTTTATTAAAACTTAAATCATTCAAAAAAAATAATAATAATAACAGAAGTTGAGGTAGTGTCCATCATACATAATAAAATTGAGCAGGCCATTTTAGAACGTCCTATAGTTGAGGGGATCTCCACACATTTTTACCATCAGTAGCAATCAAAAAGTAAGTGGTTTTGTACACCAAATTTATTAGATCTCATTCTAACGAGATGTTCAAGGTTTTATTATACATTAAGTAGCAAAAGCGAGATCTCACCTAGTGAATCCACCAGAGTAAATCAGCTTAGTCCCATTGACGAAGAGCAATATGGTCGGAAACCCTTTTATGCCCATAGCCGACGCCGCCTTCGCGTAGCGCTCGGCGTCGAGCTTCGCCACGAGAACGGAGCTCCCCATCTCCCTCAGCTCCACCGCCGCCTCCGCGAAGCGCGGCATCAGCTCGGCGCTCCTCGGGCACCAGGGCGCGTAGCCAAGGAGGAGCACGAGCTCGTTCTCGTCGACCACGCGCCTCGCGTTGTCGCTGCCGAGCTCGCGCACGATCCGCTGCGCCCTGCTGAGGATATCCGCCTCCGACGGCCTCCCCTTCCCGGCCCCCGCCGCGCCTCCTCCTCCTCCTCCGCCGCCATTCTCCTCCGCCGCGTCGATGGCGAGCAGCTCCGCGAGGTCGTCGTCGTCGTTGTCGAGATCGGGAACGGGGGAGGAGGCGAAGACGAGGAAGAGTGATCGGAAGAGGAGCACAAGGAGCATTAGGGTTAGGGTTTTGGAACGAGGGTTTGCCATAGTAGAGAGAGTGAGAAGGGATCGAACGGGATTCGATAGAAATGGAAAAAGGTACCCAAAAAAAAAAAAAAAAAAACATTACCATACATGAACTTCGTGCAATTTTTTAAAATTTTAAAACTCATTTTTTTAAATGATATGAGTGACCATGTGACACGTCTCTTTCAGGATCTGATAAGACGTAAAACCCCCCTCAACTTTAGGAAAATTTTGAAACAGTACCATCAATTTTAATTGTTTTATTTAAATTCTTTAACTTCTTCTAATTATTATCTTGAATTAAGTTACTTTAGTTTAAAAAAAAATTAAGTATAATAAATCTGCTAGAATTAGTCATTAATTATTCTAATTTAATTATATCAATTAAAAAATTTAAAATTATATAAAATTTATCTAAAATATGAATTATTTTGTATCGACTATCTAATTTTTCAAAATTTTAATTTTATCATCCAACCTTCAATTTATTTAATTTAAGTCAATTATGATAATTTGATTTTAAAATTTAAAATAATTAATAAATTTATAATTATTAAGATTATATTAATTAAATTTATAAAAAAAATAATATATTTAAATTTTATAATTAAAATATCACTTACTGATTCAAATTAAACAAGTTAAAAGGTTAAGTAGTAAAGCCAAAGTTTTAAAAAATTGAATAATTAAATTAAAATAGTTTATAAGTAAAGATAAGATATGTACATCTTTATTAAAAAAAATTAAGTTGAGTGATTAATTTTAAAATATTCTACAACTGAGGGAGTTTCTACACATTTTTTTTGCCGAAATATTTTGGCTCCTATAACTGCGGCGCAATTTCTTTGAGCAGCCGACGTGTAAATCACAAATGAATGGTCGGATTACAGACAGTGATCGTGTGATGAAAAAAGACTTTCTGACCACGCTTATTTCATCTCAAAGGATTATAAAATAGTAATACTATTCATATATTTATTTTAAAATAAAATTAATTGTATACGATTTTCTGTAAACATATCGAATAACAGATATATTTCTATAAAGTTCAACTTTTCATATTTATCCTTTCAAAAATTCAACGTTATTCATATATATCCCTACTTAGAAAAATCTAGTTAACTATAAATTAAATATTTAATCTTAGTTAGTTAGTAAGGTAAATTTATCTTTTTATCCTTCCAGACAGTTTTATATTATTTTAACAGTTGAGATTTTTGAAGGGACATTTTTGAAAAAGCAAAACTGTCATTTCACATATAATTCGTTAAAAAATAAATAATGAACTAACGGTAATAAACCGGAATGATATATATGAATAACTTAGGGCTTTTAAAGGGATAAATATAAAAAGTTAAACTTTGTAATAATATATCTGTCATTCGATATGTTTACGGAAAACCGTATGTAATTAACCCTTTAAAATAAATAATAAACATTCTGTTCATCTGAGTGAGGTTATTTTATTAGTCATATTATGTGATAAGTAAATAAATTTTATCTATTATATCACACTTCGGATTCATAGCGGAAGCCTTCGGAGGCATGTAACTGAACCACCACATGTGCGAGGATACACCCCCACACATATGAAACGTTCAAAACTAGCATCATGTAGGAGAACTAAAAGTTTATAACTAAATATGTATCAGAGTATAAGTAAGAATTAAATTATTAACTATCACTGTATAATAATACATACAAGATTTACGTCCAAAAATATAAATACAAATAAAAAATTATGTCCTTGCTAGTCTCAAAGTATAGTGTAATTGAACAAAAACTACAAAATTTGTGATATATCTGTATAAAATAAAAATTGGGTAGGAGATGCTATCTATGGTGCAATTCTTTTATCTCAATCCGAAGCTGACTTGGAAGGCCATGAAAAGTAGACCGCAAGAGAATGTGAAAATTACAAAACAATAGTTTCCAGTGGATACGGTCAGCGACAATTACGACCTACCCACTAGGTCTATCAGAAAAAAATTAGAGAAAGATTACGAAAAATGAGTAATATAATATAATCCGATAAAACCTATACAATACTATTCTATTATGTCTCTATCCCAAAACTCAAAATATCACTAACCCTGACCTACAATCTATGAGAAAACACCAAAGGAGAAGCAAGGTCTCTCACAACCATACCCAAACACCAAGCATAACTCCAACCTACTCAATGGTACATTGAATCTAATCATGAACTAACCGACTCAACAGTCCGATCAAGTCTACGCCTCCTAGCTACTACCCAAACTACACAGCCGCTGGTGCGCCGAGCAACAAATAGATACATGTCATTTTCCCTACTGTCCGAACTACATAACCGCTGGTGTGCCTATCAACAGTAGACACTTGCCTGCCTACCTCCTCTCTACTGTCCCATCCTATACTGATAAATCCCAATAAAGCCCGATGTGACTTGCATGGTATGATCAAACAATGATCTATCAGATCACCAACAGCTCAAACACAGAAGCCTCAAAATATAGCTCTTGAGCCCCCAAAGATAGAAGTACCAAACATTTTGATCTCAGTGTCCTAGGGGGCACGCGCGCACACACAGGCCCACGGCCTACTAACAGTGCACTAAACACCAAGGCTAAGATAAAATATCACATATATCTCAATGAGGTAATACATATGTTATTTCCTCGGTATCATCCATCTCTATCTAACCAACCACAAAAAATAGAAAAACAAAATAGATCAACTCTCACTAAAAATAGTCCACTACCACACTAACCCCCTGCCCAATAATATAGATCTCCTGACAATCAAATAAACCCAATTATACTATAATAACAGCTACTTCGAAATATAAAACCAAATTAAAATTTTAGATCGTACATTCTGCCATGATATTCAATTTCCTAAGCTTGATTGTAGGGCCCCTGAACCCTATGTAGCTTTTTCCCGTGAATCCACTGTGTAAAACACCTATTGATGGTGTGTCTGGCCCATAGTGCATCAAAGGGGTGCCACAGATGTACCCTGTGAATTATTGTTAGCTGGATTGGCCTTCGGCTGCTTTTGCCAAATTTTAGAAAAGGTTTTAGGCCAAACAGAGGTTGGATTTGGATTCAGCGCGAAAAAACGCTTGAAAACGGTTATTTGCTTGTTAAATTCTGAGTCCGGATGCCTAAAAACGGACTCCTGAAAATTTTCAGCGGATTCTGGTGCACGGGGGAGGCCGTAGACCGGCTGGGTGCCACGTGGCGGCCTATCATTGGCCGGTTCAGAGTGCGCGGTCCACAGAGCAGCGCCGACTGGCGCATGGACCCGGCGCGGGGACACGTGGCGCCCCAGGAGTGGTCGGCGCGCGATGCGCAGTCCACGGAACCCCGCGCTGGTGCATAGACCGGGCGCGGGGACACGTGGCAGCAGGAGATTGGAGGGTCTTTTCGGCGCGGTCCACGGAATTATACACCGGCGCCTCGGGGCGCGTGCGCGCGTGGGGGGCAGGCGGCGCGACCAGTCGGCGGGTTCCCCGGGCAGGACACGTGGCGCCCGGCCATTGGCGGGCGCCAACCACTTCTTTGACCGGGTGCAGGACACGTGGCATCACCCGGGCACGCTTGCACCGCTATTGCCTGTTCGGGGGACACGTGTCGCACGCAGGAAGATTCGGCCGCTGGTCGGACGCCGTTCCGTGCGACTGTTCGGATTCGGGCGCCCGAAAGGGAGCGCCCGAATCCGAACAGTAACCCTGTGTTGACTTGGGCCTATAAAAAGGCCCCTTGGGCCTTCATTTGTGCGTTTTCTGGCCCTTTTCACAGAGAGAGCCCAATAGAGATTTTGCTCACCAATTAGTTCTACATCTTGTGGAGGAGTTTCAGGATTTTTGGTGGCACGCACTTCGAGACTGCATTTTTCCGGCGCACTGCGACACACTTTTCTTATTTGCCCTTTTCGTCGCGTTTCGGTCCGAGGACTCCCCTGGCCTTCTCCGACCACCGTTTTCGACGATTCTTACGCCGTTGTGTTCCTGAGAGGTAGGGCTTCGTTTTTCATGTTGGTCATTTTATCGTATTTTATACTTTTGGCATAGTTTCCGAGGCACTGTTGACCCCCTGTTTGCTGTGTGGTTTCTTGGACAGCAACCGGAGTATTTCGTTGATATATTCGGGCTCGAACATCGGATTGAGGCATGCCAATACTCGATTTATATCTACGCGTCACGAAGAACATCATCGTATTTTTACTGGATTTTTTTGAGGTTGCTTCGAAGGTGAAAAATCCCACTTTTTCAGGGCAAAGTTCTACAGATTTTATACTTGGGATTGTTGAGGTGGTCACCTTGTCGATTTTGTATCTTGACCTACAAAACTCGGATTGGGACGTGCAGGTGCTCGTTTCGAAGGGCTCAACGCGACGATCATAGCGGTATTTTTGTTGGATTTTTCAGAGTCCCTCTTACAGGTGGAAATTAAGCATCTTCTTGACTGATTTTAGGGGACTATTAATGATTATGGAATTGTTGTTTAATTGGACATCGGTTGGTATGTTTGCAGGGGTATCGAATTTCTCGTATTGTGGGGATTGTGGGAGATTGAGGATTTTGGCAGCGAGGGATCTTGTTGTTGTTGTGCACGCTTCACGAGGTGGGTGGTTGTTATGGACCTCAGCTTTGATCTACTCACTAGGAATACTGAATAACCCCCTTTGTTGTATGTTGATTGATATATCATGATTATTATGCATGCTTATATAGGCGGACTTGTGATATGTTAGCATGTGGTATACTTTCGATATCTTTATTATATGGGAATAGCATGCCTGAAATAATGTATGATCAACAATAATTACTTTTCTCTCATCAGCATGAGGACACTTGCATGCTTGTTTGGACATCTAGTTATGCCCCCTTTTTCTGCTACACTATTGTTGGAAATTGACTTAGGAGAACCATGTGGGCACATCTTCTCCTTTTATTGAGGTACTAATGGTATTGCTCGGGTTGAGCATGGTTGTATGATAGTGTAGCCAGGTTTTGTTGAGTGGGTTGTCATGCCAGATTGTAGTGGTGGGTTAGTGCGGCAACCGCAGATAGTAGGCGGTTGACCGGATATTATTATTTTATCAGATTTTGGACTTGTGGGGTATTGCGGCGACCGCGGATATTGGGCGGTTGACCGGATGTTTATTTGTGCCTTGGATTTGGGCATTGGTTTTCTCTAATGGTTGGAGGTTCCCACTTGTTGTTGTTTTATTGCATTAGACTGGGGGATCGGGTTAGCTTTAGTGGAGGGATTTTTCCCACTTCTATTATTGTCGTGATCCAGTCCTGCTATAGGGAGATATCGAGACTTGGTTACGATATTTGTGAGACATGGTTACTTTACTCGTGTGGGTCGCTCCCCTCGAGTGCCACTCCGGAGTAGGCGATTGACACATCGGCCAATGAGCGCCAGATATTGATTATTGGCCAGTGAGAGCCAGACCTTCTATATCGGTCAGTGAGTACCGATTTGCTAGTAGATACTTGAGACAGTTTGAGCAGACAGTACCAGTGGTTTCTGGTCCTTCGATTAGGTCTATTTAGACAGATAGTTTTACTGATACCTGCATTCAGTTATCCCTTTTGTTATTACATTTAGAGGCATAGTAGTGGTAGCTTTCTTTTATCGGCAGTTTTATAGCTTACCACCTTTCTCCTTTTCTTTTTGCCCTCTGATAGACCTAGTGGGTGTGTCAGGGTTTGAGGCTTTACCCACTAGGGGAGGCTACTGTTTTTATAGTAGTTCTCACCCCCATCGTCTTTCCTTTGTTTTTCTCCCTTTGTTTTGTAGATTCCTCTGCGGGGGTTGCTGGGCCGTCAGCATCTGATCGAGGTAAGAGGATTGCGGACTAGATAGAGAGTCCACCCGACAGTCGCTAGCTGGACTTTTATTGTACCCTATTTTCTCAGACAGTTCCTTTTGTATTTCATTTTGGGTCTGTCTTTAGCCAGCTAGTTGTATATTTGTGATGAGCTGGGAGAGATATTTGTATTTATTTTTACAGTTGTTCTTTACTTACTTCCAGCTTTTGTCTGAGATGTAGTAGTTGTAGTTCAGCTCTGATTATATGCTTCTTTATTATCATTTCTTATATCTGAGCAGGATACCGACGCTTCGTGTACGCGGGAAATACCGTGTGCACGGCGGATTTGTAGACGATTCCGGGTTCTGGTTTACACCCGGGGCGTGACATTGATTGTAGACGACGGTTCTTCCTTACGGTTCGTCCTCGTGCGCAATCTGCAAAAAGCGGGAAGTTTCCTGTCTATTCCCTTATCCCCGGAGATGGAGCCGTCACAGAAAATTTGGATTAGGGTTAGACCGGGACTCCCGTTATGTCATATATATATATATATATATATATATATATATATATATATATATATATATATATATATATATATATATATATATAACCGAATGTAAGGATGTTTTAATCACGTCCGTCCATCAAGGATGTGTCCAGATATATCCTAACCGATTGGATTGACTATATTTTTTAAAGATCGCCTTGAATAAATTACGTAGGCCACATCTAACACGAATAATAAAATAATAATATATTCTATCCACTACCGGCCAATACAGTTCAAATATTATAAAATATCAACCAATCAATCACGAGCATATCTCTACAACTATCCATCCACATGCAAGCAGTCAAAACACCTACAACTATTCAGTAGACATAAAGGGTAATATGCTATTCTCGACGATAAGAAACCTACCTGAATTGCAAATTTTGACGGAACACGGACGACGAGAAAAACAACATGCTCAGCGGTGACCACCACGCACGAATGACACTACCCCAAAAAATTTGATGGCACCCTGCCTCAATTGCGCGACACCGAAAATCGCGGCCCTAAAAGTCAAGCACAAAATGGCACAAATCTCAAATCCAAAAAAAAGGACTAATGAACTAATTCTATAACAACAAAATTCCGCCTTCAAAAATTCAAACAAATAATAATGAAAGTAAGACTTATCCCAAAATCGACGTGCCATAAAAACACACACACGTGCGTCCATGCTCGACTCCTCAAATCGCTCCACACACTCAACGGCACTCCCCACGCGATTTCCTTCACGCTCACCCTCTCCCTCGCTCACTGGTTCTCTTTCTAAAAACCCACAGACACGAGCAAGAAGAAAGAAGAATAAGAAAAAGAGGTAGGCCCGTGCTTAAATAGCTGTAATAGGAAATTCGGGGTGCCCGAAACCCACATTCGAGCATCTGAAACCTACGTTCAGGCGCCCGAAAGCACGCAATTCGGGCGACCTAAGCATCACAAGGCGGCCCGGAACATTCGAGCCGGTATAGTGGGAGCCGGTATAGTGGACATTTCGAGTGCCCAAGAGGGAGCCCGAAACGTCTGCTACCCCCTGCCGTACGCGTTACCCACGCGTCACATGTGTCACATCACACAACCGCTGCTTCCCTGCTCGCCCGCAGCCAACCTCGCGACGCCACGCGTCTATCAACCTTTGACACCGAGCCACTTCGCGTCGCATCGCTCCATACTCACTATCCGGGCGTTCATAATGCCGCATCCGGGCGCTCACAACTGCGCCCGGAATGCTGCGGCACTGCCGTGTGTCCCTCCGCTCTTGACACGCATCACGTCACGCCCCATCAACCAACCGAGCGGCTACAAAGCTGGGTTCGGGCGGCGAAATTTGCGCTCGGAGGCACCGAAACTCGACTCGCGACTCTGTTTTTCACGTCGATTTCAGACTAGAACGGTTCCTACTCAGCCCAACACTCCTGCAATGTGCTGACCGACCGACCATATTGCAACCTTACCATTTGTAAAATTCCAGCATCTTACACATTAAATAAATGAGGTGTACATCATACACCCCAAAAAAAAATATATGAGTAAGTTTTTTTCAAAAAATTAATCAGGCTAATGCCTTATAGTTCCAAATTTTGAAAAATAATTTGAGTCGTGGGCTCCCTACGACGCTTTGTTAGGGAGCCCTAATCTATTGTCATGTCGCACTTTTATATCTGCCTAAGATTTATAGTATTTTTCTCTAGAGTTTTTTTTTTTTTTTTGAATTCTAATATTAAAAATGGAAAATGCTACTTGTACACCCGTAAGGGGTGTACATCTCACACCCTCACCCATCTAAGGGTGGGGGTGTGATGAGGGGTCACTTGATGTGACCCGTAAAAAACATCGCCACCATTAAAAAGATAGAGATGTAAGATGTACACATCTTTGGGATGTACATGTCGCATTGCTCATTAAAAATACCTAACGAATTACTAAATGGAGGTAAAGTTAACACATAGCAGCGATTTGGCACCTTGTTGGGGAGGTCCCCACTCAAGTTTGATCCAAAAATTTTTACCTATAGATTTAACATATATCTTTATTAAAATAAGAGGTTGTTTGCTCACACCTCCGTCCGTCGACACCAGCTTGGGTATGGCACAGATCGCGAAGGTGAGGTTACGGCGAAGAGCGTGACCGTGGACGACGACGAGAATGTTGCATGATTCAAGGATGACGAAAAGAAAGAGCATGTTGGGGCAGAGACGATCGCTATGAGTCTATGACAGAGATGGAGGGGCATGACGCAATAGTGAAAAAATTGCAAATAATAAAAGAAAAAGAAAAAATAAAAAAAATTATAATAATAATTTTTTTTTTCATGAGAAAATTACCATGTATCATGATTGCTACAGAAAAAACAACTAAATCGTGCTATTAGGATAAAAATAATTATTGTTTGAACTTTATCCCCTTTCATTTGTAGACCAGTCCAAATAATTTTTCTCGATAAAATATATATATATATATATATATATATATATATATATATATATATATATATATATATATATATATATATATATATATATATATATATATATATATATATATATATATATATATATATATATATATATAATTAATACTTTAAAATATAATATAATATAATATAATACTGTATATAATATATACTATTTGAATAATTTATTTTGTTAAAAATTATTATTATTTATTTATATTTTACAGTCAGTTTACAGTGCATTAAGCATTACATGCTTGCAAAATATTTATTCAATATGTGGCTTTTTATTATTTGCTCAGGCTTCGTCCTGGACCGTAATTCTCATATATGGACTTTAGTGTACTCTTTGTAACACTCCTGACTTCTCCGCAATCGCCGATGATGACTAGTTCCTGAGACGGTATGGCGGAGAAGGATGATGGTCACCCTTTGGGGTGAATGAGGGGGTGGAATTGAGAAGAGAGTAAGAATTGAAGAGGGATTTAAGAAGGAGATTGGAGAAGGGATTGAGAAATTGAGATAGAGAGAAAGAGAGACACAGGAAGAGAGGAAGAGAGGCTTGGAGGAAAAGTTCTGTATATTTTTCATAATCCCCTTTTACAAGGTTTTTCTCCTATATGTATACGGACTATCTTTTAACTAAAACTTAATAATTACAGAGCATAGTAATTAAGACTAATGGCCCGCGTGAGAGTGGGCCTCGAGCTCTTCTTCACTATCTCGGGTCTCCTACTGGCCCTCTGGGCTCGGCTTGGGTCTATGGGTGAGGCCGATGTCCGGGCCTGTGTGGGCTTCCTTCCTGGCTTGCGGTTTGGCTCCTCGTGGGCCTTCACATCTGGTTGCTAGTTAGCCCGCTGGAACACCCCTTACCTGATCTACTTCGAAGTGACTTCCAGCTGGAAGCCTCCCATTCAACTCCCATGTGCTATGTCAGCTTCTTCCTTGGAAGATCCCACCTGGCCTCCTCCGCCATCTGCGTCGCCCTCGTCCCGTCGCGATGTTTCCCCTTTGCCCAGCTCCTCTTCGGAACGCCCTCAAGACAGGCCAAGCTATCCTTATTTTCTCCTATATGTATTCTTCTCCCTATATGCTACTTTACCTCTTCCTCTTTTATTTCAGCGCTTACAACTCCCCTCTCCTTGAGATGATCCTTGTCCTCAAGGATCGAAGGCGGGGAACTGCCGCTTCAGGACTCCGTACTCCTCCCAAGTGGCCTGCTCCTCCGAGAGATTACTCCATTTGACTCTCACCTCGGTCACAGCTCGGTTCCCCTTCTTAGCTAGCCGACGCTCCAAAACCCTCTCTGGCTCTGCTAGGAGTTGCCCGTCCTCGTTGGTAAGGGGGATCGTTGGCGGCACCAGGTTAGCGGAAGAGGGGCTTTTCTTCAACAGGGACACATGGAATACCGGGTGGATCTTGGTCGTCTCCGGTAGCCTCAGCCGGTAAGCCACCTGCCCAACCTTCTCCAGCACTTCAAAGGGTCCGTAATACCTCGCTGTAAGTTTTAGGTGCTTTCTTAGTGCCACTGTGGTTTGCTTATAGGGCTGTAGTTTGAGATAGACCCATTCCCCTACTGCAAATGCCTTCTCCCTTCTACGTGTGTCTGCTTGTTGCTTCATTCTGTGTTGAGCTACCTGCAACCTTTCTCTCAATTCCCTGGTCAGCTGCTCCCTGTTGCGAAGCCACCCCTTTGCGCCGGATTGGTCGGGGTCCGGCTCCGCAGGAATTAGATAGCTGGGTGGTGGTTGGCCATACAGCGCCTCGTAAGGGGTCATTCCCAGAGAGGTGTGGAAGTTGGTATTATACCACCACTCTGCTTGCGCGAGCCACGCGTGCCACTTTCTCGGGTGCTGGAAACACATGCACCGGAGATAAGTCTCCAGGCATCTGTTTACCCTCTCCGTCTGCCCGTCGGATTGTGGGTGATATGAGGTGCTCATGTGCAATTTGGTACCCAAAAGCTTGAACAGCTCCTTCCAGAAGGCACTAGTAAAATCTTATCCCTGTCGGACACGATCCTCTTGGGACACCCGTGGAGTCTGTAAATGGTGTTCATGAACACTTCGGCTACCTCCTCTGCTGTGAAGGGGTGCGCCAGGGGAACGAAATGGCTGTACTTGGTTAACCGATCTACCACCACAAAAATCGTGTCTTTCCCTCCTGATTTTGGCAAGGCTTCGATAAAGTCCATGCTAATATCTTCCCAGACCTGCGTGGGAATAGGTAGCGGCTGTAACAATCCGGGGTACGCAAGGTTCTCCACCTTGTTCTGGGCACACACAGTACACTCCTTGACCCAATCTTGCACCTCTTTCTTCAGTCCCTTCCAAAAAAAATGTTGCTTAAGTCGCCTGTATGTGTGTTGTGCCCCCGAATGCCCTCCCATGGCTGAGTCGTGCATTTGTTGCAATAACCTTCTTCTTAAGTCACCCCCAGCCCCAATGTACATCTTACCCTTGTGCCTAAGGATCGCATTGTTGTAAGTGTAATGCTCATGGGACGTGGGCTACAGGGCCAGGGCTGTGATGAGGCTCTCACAGTAGGTGTCCCCTCTATAACTCTTGGCCACTTCCTCTACCCAGACTGGTAGAACACTGGATATAGCTAAGGCAGACCCCTCGCTCTCCTCCTTCTCTTCCCTTCTGGATAGTGAGTCTGCGGCCTTGTTCTCCCTTCCCTTCTTATATGCTATCTTGTAGTCCAACCCCAGAAGCTTCATCATCCCTTTTTGTTGCATCGGGGTAGTGATTCTCTGCTCGAGCAGGTGCTTGAGGCTCTCGTGATCCGTCCGGATGGTGAAGGTCCTTAAGCTGAGGTAATGTTTCCATTTCTGCACCGCCATCAATATCGCCAAAAACTCCTTTTCGTACGTCGATAAGCCCTTATGCTTCGCCCCTATGGCTTTGCTTAGGTAAGCAATAGGCTTGCCCCCCTGGTTGAGCACTGCCCCAACTCCAGTCCCGCAAGCATCCACCTCAAGTATAAAGGGTTGATCAAAATCGGGCAGGGCTAATACCGGGGCTGTGGTCATGGCCTGTTTGAGATCTTCGAAAGCTACCTGTGCCCCTTCATTCCAAACAAAATTGTCCTTCTTGAGTAGCTCTGTTAAGGGTTTGCTCTTAACCCCGTAACCTTTAATAAATTTGCGGTAATACCCCATCAACCCTAAGAACCCTCGCAATCCTTTAAGGTTTCGGGGGGTAGGCCAATTGACCATTGCCTCGATTTTGCTAGGGTCTGTTGCCACCCCTTGCGGCGTGATGAGATGCCCTAAGTACTCCACATGCTCCTGGCCAAAGAAGCATTTTTTCCTTTTCGCGTAAAGCTGGTTCTCCCTTAGTAGCTCCAGTACCACCCTTAGGTGTGCAGCATGTTCCTCCACCCCTCGGCTATATATTAGAATGTCGTCGAAAAATACTAGCACAAATTCTCTCAAGTAAGGGGCAAATATATCATTCATAAGTGCCTGAAAGGTAGCCGGGGCATTGGTAAGCCCAAACGGCATCACCAAAAACTCGTAGTGACCCGAATGGGTCCTAAAGGCAGATTTATAGATATCACCCGGATACATCCTAATCTGGTGATAACCTGAACGCAGGTCGATTTTAGAAAAGTACCTCGAGCCGTGGAGTTCGTCCAGGAGGTCATCGATGATGGGAATGGGGTACCTATCGCTGATGGTTTCCTTGTTCAGCTGTCGGTAATCGACGCACAACCTCCAGGTTCGATCCTTCTTTCTTACTAGCAACACCGGTGAGGCGTACGGGCTGGTACTTTTCCGGATGAGGTGGGTTTGTAGCATCTCCGCGACTTGTTTCTCAATCTCCCCTTTTTGCTCATGCGTGTACCTATAAGGTCTCACGTTGACTGGCTTAGCCCCGGGCTGCAAGGGTATCTTGTGATCATAGGATTGCGGCGGGGGCAGTCCACGGGGTTCTTGAAATATCTCAGCATACTGTTCCAACACCTGGGTTACTTCCTTGGGAATTTCCTTTTCCTCCTCTTCTCCTTGATCTGATAAGCACGCTACGGCACAACAGTGACCTCGCAAGCTTGCCTTGTACCATTGCTGCGCGCTGATGACCGTCAATTTTCCCCCTTCTGTGATCCCCTTAAGTGTTGTCAGCTTACCCTCCTTACTAAAAGACACCGAGTGGTGGTCGTAGTCAAAGGTGACCCTCCCGTATTGGCGAAGCCAGTCGATGCCCAGTATAATACTAGATCCGTCGAGTCTGATTGCTCTCAACTCGGCTTGATAGGGTTCTCCCTGCATAGTCCACTGAAACCCCGTACACTTCAGTTTACTTAGGACTTTATGCCCGTTCGCCACAGTGACCACCAGGGGTGAAGCCGAGGTTAATACAGTCTTCATCTCTCTCGCCGCTTGGAAGTCTATGAAGCTATGCGTGCTTCCGGTATCAACCAATATCACTAAAGTTTTGCCGTTGGCTTCACCCTGAACCTTGATGGTTTCCTGTTGTTTCTCTCCACTCAGGGCGTGAACAGACATACCAGTCTCTTCGGTTTCTTCTTCCAGTGGGCAGTACTCTTCTCCTTCTTCTTCTACTTCAGTCTGCTGCAACAGACTCTCGTCGAACACTTCTTCCACCCCCGGAAGGCCTTCAGCTTGATTGAGGGTTCTTCCAGGGCAGCGATGCCCCGGTTGATATTTGTCCCCGCACTTGTAGCAAAGCCCCGCTGCTCGTCGCTGCTCAAAGAGTTGCTTACTAATAAGTGCTTGTTCCCCTTGAGGACTAGCTTTGTTCCCTTCGTAAGCCTTGTATTGAGGCCTCGGAAAGTTGGACTTAGCGGGGTTGTTACCTAAAGCTTGTGCCCCTGGAGCCTTGCTGAGCCCTCTTTGCTTTCTCCACAGCAATGATATCGCTTGCTCATGCAACCTAGCCTGCTCGTAGACTTCTTCTAGCGTGGCTGGTTTGGTGAGATCCAGGTAGGGGACTAGCTCCTCTTTCAATCCGCTAATGAAGCTTTGGATGAAGTGCTCCTCACTCAATGCGGGGTTGATATACAGCATTCTAACTCTTAAATCTTCGAATTTTTCCTGATACCTCTCTACAGTTCCGGTTTGGGTTAGTTTGTTGAATTCTCTTATCAGGGTCTTCACTCCTAAGCCCTCGAACCTCTTATATGTGGCCTCGGTTAACTCTTCCCAAGTGATATCGGGCTTGTCTATCAAGTGCCCTTCCTTCCATCGATGCGCCTTTCCGGTGAAATGCATGGTCGCCACTTCGACCCAATGCGTGTCAGGTATTTGGTAAATCTTGAAATACTGTTCCGCTTTACTGCCCCACTCTCTCGGCTCCTCCCCGCTGAAAACTGGGAATTTAAGCTTCGGGTATGGTAAGTGATAGTTGGCCCTCTGGTGATTCTCCTCCCATCTCTCCTGATTTCTATATGGATTTTGCAGGATACCCTTCCCCTTATCTGCTTCTGTGCTGCGAGAAGTGCTACCATTGTTCGGGTTATAAGGCTGTTGTAGCCCCTCTCGGATCACCAACGGGGGACTGCTGTTGGGAGCATGACTAATGGGGGCCGAGCCTTGCTGCTGGCCCTGAGATTGGACCATGTTCAGTAATTGCTCGTGCTTGCGATTGTTGTCCTGGAGCATGACCTCGAACTTCTTGGTTGCCTCGGTTTGGAAAGCCTCCAGCTTGAGCTGTCCCTCTCTTTGCGCTCCTTCCATCTGCAATGCTAAGGCCCCGATCTTTTGGTTGCATTCTAGGCTATATTGCTGCAGCTGCTCCTCAATGGCCCGCAAAACCTCACTGAGGTCTCTAGCGCAAGCACCTTCTGCCATATCCTCCCTTGGCTCGAGTTCGCTCAGGTACTTAAACCGGTTAGCCTTCTTCTTCCCTATCTTGCTCCTGGTTGTTGCTGGTGGGTAATTGTGTTGCTTGCACCCCTATTCCAGTTGGTTTGGTTGCCTTAGAATTTTCTGGTTGCCTGCGGCTCGACGCTGATGGTCTCTTGTGGCTTGTGAGTGATCTGTGATGTTGCTTTCAATTGCTGCCTTCGGTTAATTGTATTGTTGCCTTCGGTGTGATGTTGCCTTCAATTGCTGCCTTCGGTTAATTGTATTGTTGCCTTCGGTGTGATGTTGCCGTCAATTGCTGCCTTCGGTTAATTGTATTGTTGCCTTCGGTGTGCTGTTGCCTTCAATTGCTGGTAGATGATGGCGCGCCGGTCCCTGGGACCGTGCCGCTCTGATACCAGTTGTAACACTCCTGACTTCTCCGCAATCGCCGATGATGACTAGTTCCTGAGACGGTATGGCGGAGAAGGATGATGGTCACCCTTTGGGGTGAATGAGGGGGTGGAATTGAGAAGAGAGTAAGAATTGAAGAGGGATTTAAGAAGGAGATTGGAGAAGGGATTGAGAAATTGAGATAGAGAGAAAGAGAGACACAGGAAGAGAGGAAGAGAGGCTTGGAGGAAAAGTTCTGTATATTTTTCATAATCCCCTTTTACAAGGTTTTTCTCCTATATGTATACGGACTATCTTTTAACTAAAACTTAATAATTACAGAGCATAGTAATTAAGACTAATGGCCCGCGTGAGAGTGGGCCTCGAGCTCTTCTTCACTATCTCGGGTCTCCTACTGGCCCTCTGGGCTCGGCTTGGGTCTATGGGTGAGGCCGATGTCCGGGCCTGTGTGGGCTTCCTTCCTGGCTTGCGGTTTGGCTCCTCGTGGGCCTTCACATCTGGTTGCTAGTTAGCCCGCTGGAACACCCCTTACCTGATCTACTTCGAAGTGACTTCCAGCTGGAAGCCTCCCATTCAACTCCCATGTGCTATGTCAGCTTCTTCCTTGGAAGATCCCACCTGGCCTCCTCCGCCATCTGCGTCGCCCTCGTCCCGTCGCGATGTTTCCCCTTTGCCCAGCTCCTCTTCGGAACGCCCTCAAGACAGGCCAAGCTATCCTTATTTTCTCCTATATGTATTCTTCTCCCTATATGCTACTTTACCTCTTCCTCTTTTATTTCAGCGCTTACACTCTTTTCTATTGGAACCGGTGTTCGAATCCGAATCCGAATCCGAATTTTATAGCTTAGATTGAGAATCCAAAGTGTCGTGCAGAGGATTAGTGGGTACCATATGCCAACCATGAGAAAAGCTAAAGATGCTAATAACCACTTTAGCTTTTGAAACAACTTTTTTTTCTTTTTTTTCTTTTTCAAAATATAAAAAATATTTATTTATCTTACAAATTAATTTTCTTTTGATCGTTGGCAAAAAAAATTAAAATAAAGTTAGAAACATCTTAGCTGTTGAGTGAAAAGTTTTAAAAGATATATAGATTACTATTTCTACTCATATAGTATTTGGTATACTGATAACATATAAATAATATTTATTAACAACCTTTTTTATATTTAAATTATTACTATTTTACCAATTTTTACTGAACCCTAAACATCTAATAGTTAAAATTATGATAGTAAATACTATTTTTATACTATCAATAATAACCTATAGCTACATTATATATATATATATATATATATATATATATATATATATATATATATATATATATATATATATATATATATATATATATATATTTAAAAGCACAAACTCAATTATGTTTATAAATTTTTTATCATTGAATTTGCATTGAAATTTATGCTATTGTAAAGTCAACTAAAGAGAGAAAAAATAAAAGTACAATAGCACGAATCCCAATATAAATTCAATGATAAAAAAAAAAAATCATAAGCATATTTGGGTTTGTATTTTTGAAAGTATATAAGCTCATTCATGTATATATATATATATATATATATATATATATATATATATATATATATATATATATATATATATATATATATATATATATATATATATGAGTAGAGCTTATATATTCTTAAAATTAAGCACAAACAAAAATATGCTTGTAAATTTTTTACTATTGGATTTGCATTGGGATTTGTGCTATTTTTTTTCTTTCTTTCTCTTTAGTTGACTTTACAAAAGCACAAATCAATCCCAATACCAATCCAATGGTAAAAAATTCACAAATATATTTGGACTTGTGCTTTTGAGAATATACAAGCTCTACTCTCTCTCTCTCTCTCCCTATATATATATATATATATATATATATATATATATATATATATATATATATATATATATATATATATATATACACATTAATGAGCTTATATATTTTCAAAATCACAAGGCCAAATATACTTGTAATTTTTTTATCATTGAATTTTTAATGAGATCTGTGCTATTGTAAAGTCAACTAAAAGAGAGAAAGAGAAAGTATAATAGCACAAAACTCAATACAAATCTAATGGTAAAAAAATTGCAAGCATAATTGGATTTGTGTTTTTCAAAATATATAAACTCTACTATATATATATATATATATATATATATATATATATATATATATATATATATATATATATATATATATATATATATATATATATATATAGAGTCCGGCTACTATACTATCGATAGTACCAAACATTTGGTGCTATCAAATTTTCTACCCTTAAATCAACTCTTTTAATTATTTTCACCCGTTTGATTTTACTATTTTCCCAACTACTCATTAAATCCAAGGGCCCACTATCATCTGAACCACACATCTTTTAATTCAACGGTTAAAAACTTAATAGTACTAATGACTTGGTACTATTAATAGTATTCCAGCCTAGCGCGCGCGCTCTCTCTCTCTCTCTCTCTCTCTCTCTCTCTCTATATATATATATATATATATATATATATATATATATATATATATATATATATATATATATATATATATATATATATAATTTTCACTAAATTATAGAAAACTTTTTTATAAATATCTTTTTTTTTTGCTTTCATTCCTATTTTTCAAAAATTTATATTTTATATTTTTAAAAATTCAAGTTGATGCATTTAGTCCCCCTCCGTCAGGACTCCGTCACTATTCCATCTCTTTTCTTATAATTTATACGAAAATACTCTTGAAATGACAGAAATATATTAAAAATTATTATTTTTCTTATAGAACAAGTCAGAGTAATTTGATTATTTCACCCTTTTCATTAACACCGTAATTCTATATAAATATTTTCTAAAATTTTAAGAAGATAAAATATAGATTTTTAAAAATCATGGATAAATTTTCTGTAATTTAGCCTATTATTTCTATTTAAATAGTACTTCTACAAAACCTATGCCAAAGCCAAAGAAACTCTAATAATAGAAATTTTTTGCTTATAATAGGTTATAGGAATTAAGTAGAGTACTAATTAAAAAAGTTTGTTTCTAAATAAGAAATTAACAACTCTCACTGGATAAACAAGAAACAAAAACAAAAGACTCACTATTTTTTTTTTTTTTTTTTTTTTTTGGTAGAGTAAAATATTGAACTGCTCTCACACTCGCTAGTTTGGCAATTACAGAAATTATAAATAGAGTTTTATATTTTATAATAATAAATTGGTATAATTTTGAATCTGTGACGTTATGAAAAAAAATTAAATTTAATACAATCTAAAAATTTTAAAAGTTCTACTTAAAAAATTTATAATTTTGAAAAAATATATATATATATAATTTGATGAAGAAGATGATGCAAAATTAGAATATAAAAGAGAGTTTTATCAACCAAATTAGAGCACATGTACACACACACACACACACACACACACACACACACACAAAAAAAAAAAAAAAAAAAAAAAAAAAAAAAGGGGATAGGAGGATGGTGAGAGAAAAAAAAAATAGGCTAAAAAATATTATATGAGAAAAAAAAAATTAATAAGAAAGAAAATTGACAAAAGTAGAACAACTATAAGTGCAAGGAGAAGTGGGAAGGGGCAAAATATGCAAATGGGCAAGTGAAAAAATAGCCATAAATTTTTAAAAAAAATTACTCTGCTCTAATTTTTTTTTTTTTTTTTCAAAATTATAGTGTAAAATTCATAAAATGCTGTAATATTTTTATCTTGTTAGACTATTTTTTTTAAACAAACGGGTCATCCTTACTTTCTGGCTCATTTCACCAAGTAAAATATATGCATTTTTTTTTTTTATCAGTTTACAACAGTAATGTTATGAAATGCAAATTAAATGCCAAACTAAAAGAGATAATGAAGCTCTTGTATGTTTGTTGAGGTCAAAAATATCGTCACCTAGGAGTGCGAGAGTGCGACATGTGGCAATCATCATCGGCTAAAGGCATCTGCCAACAAAAAATGCGGCCAACAAAATGGTTATCGGCTCATCCAGGACCGATCCCGACCGAAGGTAAATATTAAACCGCCTTAGTCGAATGACAAAAGAGGCGAGGACAGAGTCAACAAGTCGAATGACGAAAGAGGCGATGACAGGGTCAACTCTCGGCTGCTCAAGCCGCAAAAGGAAAGACCCTTGAAGGAAAGAGTACAAGATCCGGACGCGAATCTCGTAACTGACTCCGAAATGGCAAGCGACGCCTAGCATTTTTCTGTGCTGAAGATCACGCTTCGGCGTGCTGTTTAGGGGATGAATATGGACGGAAAACAGCTACTATCCTATTAAGGAGAATCGGCTCAAAAAAAAGTAATTGAGAGATATACGATGATTCTCCTTAGATCACGCCGATTGCACATGTTCGAATAGATATAAATAGCCGAACCATCGAAAAAAAAAGAGGTCCTGCAACCTCGTAAGCCAGTGACCACCCCTGCTTTTCAATATCTACATTTACAGCTTTCCTAACTAGCCTTTCATACCCGCATTTACTGCTTTCCTTACTACTTTCCTAGAAGAATTCTTAATTGTAATCGTTCCCTGTAATCCCTTTCGAGCAATATAATTTCAAAATCGGCTATTTCGGCCGTGTCAAATCCCTATCTCCAAATTCCAGTTCGACTCCTCTAGGCCAAACTCTCTCAAGAATTTGATTGAGAAGAATCCAACCGAGCGGATCCCTCATCGGCCTAATCACTTGATACCTTGGCACGCAGCACATCACATCTCGAGGGTCAACTCCGACGGTCTGCGTCACATTTCGACCCAAACATCTTTTTAATATCCAATAACAAGTTCCAACAAATATTGTATAATACATTTAATTCATCTATCTCCAATGTAAATACTAAATACTCTCCTACAATATCTGTAGCATAAGTTCAAAAAGATAAAAAGTGCATAATCATATTTATGTAGATCATATGAAAGCAGAATCTCTTCCATTGCCCAATCTAGTACTTCAGTACATAAGAAAAATAATAGAGAAATATATTAACATCGAACAACTAAACATGCTTATTTCTCTCGACTTACAACAAATATATAATAATCGCCACGATTTCGCTATAAATGAAGCAACATTACCTCTCTAGTTAACAAACAAGCAAACCAAATCTCCTTACCAAACGAAAATTTAAGAGCAGGGATCAAGCAAAGGAGCATAAGTCCCGCGAGATCCTAATCGGCTTTGTGTTTTTGGAGTCGACCGTGAACGAGCAAGTGACGTGCTTCCGATGCGTCACTCTCACGAGCTTCCCGACGACATAACCGCGAGCGGTGATATCGAAATCTAGAGTCAGCGGGACGGTGCCACCAGTGCTTGACAGAGCCAGCCCCGCCCCAGCGCCGTAAAGAGGAACCTTCTCGCCGTGTATGACTACCGAGACGGTCCGGTGGCTCTTTCTGGGTTGGTAGTACTTCTTCAGCTGCAACAAGAAAAAGGGCGAACAAGAATCGTATTAGTAAATTACCGTAAATTTGACATCGACAGACAGACAGACGGACGGACAGACAGACGATTTCAGCGAAAATAACTCCTTTTCTAATGATCCTGTTATGAATCAGATTCTTATATCATTTACATCTCAGTTAGCAAATGCGAATGAAGAATGGATCAGTAAATCACCTCCCCAGTAGCAATTGTTATCTCGGAGAAGATGAGCTGAACGGGGCTCGAAGAAACATGAATGCCAAACATCGACGCAGAGTTGTACACATTTATCTTCAAAGTACAATTTACCGTCACCATTTTGGTCGGAACTCCGGTATGATCCGTACCCTCTCCGGCATAGAAGTTACTCATTTCCAAACTCTATACCGAAAGAAGAGTCGAGTCAGAATAAATCATCTGTACATTATATGCTCAATTCTCTTCTACTCAGTAATATGAATCACTATCTGATTTTTAGAAAGGAAATGTTGATACCTTGATGAGGATATTGGGCTCGTAAGGCCGCGCCGCGCCCCAGATGATGAGGCAGAAAACGGTGAAGAGCAGCACGAAGGAAAGGAAGCCGAGCGCGATCTGGCACCGGCGCGAGATCCCTCGGTCGTCGTCGAGGCCGTCGTACGGGCCCTCCTCCTCGATCACGTCGCATTCGGGCCACCCTTTCTCATTGACCAAGCCACCGCCGGCGCCGGCGCCGGCGCCGCCGCCGCCGCCGCGGGGCTTGCCGCGGGAAGAGGGCTTGCGGCCGGAGCCGGAGCGGAGGTTGCCGGAGAAGCGGCTGACGGAGGAGGCGCGGGAGTGGCGGCCGGCGAACGAGGAGGGGTGGGACGGCGACTCCATCGGGCTGTTGTTGTAGACCGGCGTGGCGTGCATGGACGACGACTTGTCGCCGTCGTCGTGCGAGTCCCGCGACGGGCTCTGCACGTAGTAGACGGCGCCGCGCTTCGGCGAGCGCGGCGGCGACGACGCCGCCAGGCTGGTGACGTCAGATTCCGACTTGGCGTGCGTCATCATGCTGATCAAAGATTACGCGGCAAAAGAAGCTTAATCCGTTGCTATAATTGAACCAACATTGGCGAATCTTAGAGCAAAACTGAATTCAAAAATAAGCCTTAAATTAATCAAATAATGCTTAATTTAGGCGAAATCGTGTCAAATTTCTCTCTCTCTCTCTTTTTTTTTTTTCTTTTTTTTTTTGCGGGATCCTATTTGGGAGTGAGTAAATAAATGCATATGAAAATCCTAGTAAATTGTGCTCGAATTTTGTCAAATTCGTTCTCTTTTTTTTTTTGCGGAATCCTCTTTGGGAGATCTCAGAAAAACCCTAAAACGTAGTAACTGAAGCAAAACTCAGTAAGAACTCAATAAATAAGATAATTTCGAGACGAATTCAACAGAAACGGCGATAAAAATCGCATCTTTTCGCGCAATTCTCTTCGGGAAACAGTAAAAATCACGAAAAATCACATCCAAAACCCTCGAAACATAAAAAAAATTGCACCAAAATCTACCACAAAACGGATCAATTAAACGCCTTTTTAACACATCGTACGCTCCAACTCAGGATCAAAACTGCGAAACAAACATCAATTACCAAAAAAAATGAAATTAATTACGCAAAAGGCGAGAGAGATTCGCGTGCTACCTCTACTGGGGTTACGCTTCTTCTCCCTCCTCGATCGAGGGGACACGATAGCGAGCGACGTTTCCTCAGTGTCGCAAAAATGGAGCTAGTAGTAATGGAGGAGAGAGAGAGAGAGAGAGAGAGAGAGAGCTAATGCTCCACTGAGGAAGTGATGGGTGGGTAAGAGAGAGAGAGAGAGGAGGAAGAGGTTCGGATCTACGGATCCGGTGTTTCGTGTTTTGTAGAGATGATCCGTCATTGCCAGGGTTGCAAATGGATCCGGATCCGGATCCGTTTTGAATAAAATGATAATTAAAAATAAAAAAAACAGAAAAAAAGGGAATTTTTTTTTCTTTGATCAATCCTGATTAGTCAAAAATTTATCAGCTTCGAATGCAGCAATAAGTGTAGGTCAAAACTAGGATTAAAATTAACCCACTCCGACCCAACAAGAAATGGATCTGGAGGCGGGAGAGACCTCTACCGCTCCGGATCCGCCCTGTTGGGACTTGATGACGTGGCGTGAAGTTAGTGGATGGTAACGGTGTTTGGTGTTTAGGAGGAACAGGTGATGGTTGAGTTAGGCTCGGATGCGTACCCGGGGCTGAGAGATCTCGCAGGTTCGGGATCCAAGTGTCGGCAGAAGAAATTTTTTTTTTCTTTTTTTATTTTGTATATTTTTTTGATAAAAAAAAAATTAATTTCGTATAGTAACCTATAATCGCTTGTACACCACCCCTATCCCGTGTATATCTTATACTTCATTTATTTTAAAATATAATAAATTTTATTAGTAATTTTAAAATAATTAGTGAATAAATTTTCATCAGGATTGAAGGAATATACATCATATACTTATTTTTGTATGTACAAATAGTATTGGTCTTTATAAATATATCGAATAATAAATATATTTTTATAAATTATTAATATATATTAATAATTATAAATAAAATTTTATTTTTATTTTTACAAATATGTCCATGTAAAAATTTTAACTATTAAATTTACCTCACTCACTAATTAAGTTTAAGTATTTAATCTATAGTTAAGTATACTTTTCAAAAATATATATGAACAATTTAAAATTTTTAAATAAATAAATAAGAAATATTAAACTTTATAAAAATATATTTGTTATTAGATAGGTTTACGAAAAGTTTATTAAATTAATCAAAAAAAATCATTGAACTTACTCAAACTACCAATCATTTTGAATTCATTATCTAGTTTTTTAAAATTTTAAATTTACTATTTAATATTTTAATTTATTTGATTTGAGAGAGACAATAATATTTTAATTTTAAAATTTAAACTAATTATTTATTTTAATAAATTTATAGTAAAAAAAAATTAAATAAAATATACTAACTAAATTCATAAAGATAAATCAAATATTTAAATTTAAATCAAACTGGATTATAAAATTAAAATTTTGACAGTTTGAATAATCAAGTCAAAATGATTCACAGTGCAAATAAATTCAGTATATTTTTATTTTTTTTAATGTTTTATTTATTAGATAAACTCATATTACATTGACCTAAACTCTCGATCATTTGTAAGTATTTAATATTTAAAAATTTTGATTTTATTATCTATTCTTTAAATTTATTAGATATAACTTTTTCAAAGTAATTTCATATACCTGATGCATTTATATATTTGTACTCAGTATCTTAATTTTTTTTAAATGCATCTCGTATCGTACTTCAATCACTCGATCAATTCTTAACTAAAAATAATGAATCAAATAAAATTAATGACTAATAATAGTGCAGTGCGCGTACAAATAAACGGAGTTTATACAATAGTTTATTAAAATTAATAAATAATTAAAATTAAATAAAATAAAATGTTAACTAGGAAAATCAAAATTTTCAAAGAATTAGTGCTTATTTCCAAACAATCTAAAGATTTGGCTAGTTGTAAATATTTTCACCAAATTTTATAAAATATTACTTTAATTAATATTTTTTAAATTTAATATCAATT
Organism: Tillandsia leiboldiana; assembly: GCA_029204045.2. Classification (NCBI taxonomy): domain Eukaryota; kingdom Viridiplantae; phylum Streptophyta; class Magnoliopsida; order Poales; family Bromeliaceae; genus Tillandsia; species Tillandsia leiboldiana. Next base: position 4,878,618 of record CM055064.1, read on the forward strand.
TAAATTTTAGAGTTGAGTTAAAACACTTTTAGAAGTAAAAGAGGTCGTATACACGTGTCAAATTTTGTTATTTTACGATATCATAAATTTAGATTGGGTATAAATTTTTTTTTGTTATTTTTGGGATAGATATAAGTTTAGGTACAAACATGAATTAAAGTAATTTTGTGTTTGGTTGAGTATAGGAGTTGTACTGGGAATAAGAAAAATTATGTTTGGTAAATTAAAAATGAATAAGAAGAATAAAGTAGATTAAAATTTATATAAAAAAAAAAACTAAATTTTATAAATTTAAATATCTTATAATTTTAAAAATTTTAATTAAAAAAAAAATAAGCAACAGGTGGAACAACATTTTAACATATCATTTTGGATTTGCACTAAATGTGAATTTTGAAAAATTATTTTTGAATTTAGATTTGCACTAAATGTGAAAAGCAATATCATTTTGGAAAATGCTACTAAGCTGAAAAAAAATGTTTGCCACTAAATTTTATCCCAAAAAAAAAAATTAATCCCATGCCCACATTATAATTACTACACAAATAATAAAATAAGTCAATTTGATATATTTATTTATAGGACTATAGGAGTAATTACTTATTAAAACTACATTTTAACATATCTCCAAATTTAGATTCTACTTAACTATTAAAATTACTATTTTATTCTTTCAAATATACTATTATATTATTATTAACTTTTTTTCTAATAAAAGTATTTTAATTTTTTATTTTTTAAATATACTTTTTTTATCTTTCTCAACTTTTTTTTAATTTTCCTCAAGTTAATTAAGAACAAGATAAAATTTAATTTAGATTTAATTCGAGAGATATTTAACGAATACTACCAGAATTATTTTTAAATAAAAAAATATATAAAAAATATATTTAAAATAAAAAATAATTTTTAAACTAAAATGAAACTGGGAGCTACAAGTACAACATACCTGTTCACCTTTATTTATTTTTTTCATTCCATAATTAAAATATTCTGATTTGATTCTCTCTTTGGTTTTTTAGGGAGATAGTGAGTGAGTGATTAATGATTATTGGGTTGGTACCCTCATTGGTAAAATCTAGAAGCAATTATTGGGTTCACATCATGCATAAAATATAACTTTTTTTAAAAAAATAATAATAAAGTGATTGATTTAAAAGGTGTTTTCAAGAACATAAGAATTTATTTATTTTTTAAATAAATATAATAGAAAAGTTATTATTTTAGAAGGTAGATCAATAAATACTATGAATGTGAAAAATGTGACCGCATGTAGCGGCATTCATGAGAAAATATTAAATATCAAATAATAATAATTATTATTATTATTATAAAAAAAATAGTATGTTATTTATTTTTTTAAAAAAATAAATTTAATTAAAAATATGAAATAACTAAATTTTGAATTTAAAAATCTTAGGTACCGACTGTTAATCGATCCTTTTGCCATTTTTGTTACGGACAGTCAGTCACTCGAACATTAAGAAGCCCTTTGATTTAATGTAATTAAATGACAAAGAATTTGATGATTGATAGCTGAGATCCTAAATTCGAAATCTAGTTGCTTTACATTTACAATTACAAATACTACAATCGTAACTATATTTAGTCTGTTTGGTTTTATACAATTATAACTGCTGTATTTATATTTATTCTATCTGGTAGGCTAAAGTTGAATATTTATGTGATTATTTTTTTTAACAATATTTTTTTAAAATAAAGTTATTATTTTTTTAACCGCGGTGTTGTTTATTTTTTTTTGAAAGACAGATTTTTTTAAAAAATTTTAAATGACTTTAATTTTTTTATTTTTTTGAATGTCTGTATTATTATTAATTTTTAAACAGGTGAGCCAATTTCGATCGAACTATTGCAGCCGGACCTCCCCATGCGGATGCAACTGCAACAGTTAAACCTAATTATATTAAACCAAATAAAAAATTTATGATTACACAGTTGAAAATATGAGCAATGCTACATGTACACCCCGAAGGGGTGTATATCATACACCTCCATCATTTTAATGGTGGCGATATCTTTTACGGGTCACATCGATTGACCCATCATCACACCCCACCCATTGGATGGGTGGGGTGTGTGATATACACCCCGAATGGGGTGTACGGGTAGCATTTTCCTGAAAATATATACAACCAAACAGTCCCTGATCGTGACTATAAATTACTAAGGGTTAATTGCATACGACTTTCTATAAACATATCGAATAGCAGATATATTCCTACAAAGTTCAATTTTTCATATTTATCCATTCAAAAGTCCAACGCTATTCATATATATCTCTACCGTCTATTTCTGTTAGAAAATTCTAGTTAACCATAGATTAAATACTTAATCTTAGTTAGTTAGTGAGGTAAATTTATTTTTTTACCCTTTCAGATATTTTTGTATTATTTTTTGAAGAGACATTTTTGAAAGGCAAAATTGTCATTTCATATATAATCTGTTAAAAAATAAACAGTGAACCAGAGGTATATTTATGAATAACGTTAGACTTTTGAAGGGATAAATATGAAAAATTAAATTTTGTAGAGATATATCTGCTATGTTTACAGAAAGCCGTATGCAATTAACCCAATTACTAAATCAACATTCAAGAAAAAGAAGAAAAGAAAAAGAAAAGTAATTACTAAATCCTCTCTATATATTCATCTCTTTGATGGATGATTCCATGGGTTTGGTAATTCCTGCTGCTTTATGCCTCTCTTGGGTCAGTATTTAGTGATATAGTGAACACCTTCCTTCACATGTTACTCACTTTTAGGTATTGAGTATTATTCACTACTGCTTTTAATTTCTCCTCTGCATTTATTACTCCCTCACTCCAAGTTATTGACTCAAAAAAGTTAAGATAATGCCCACTTTACTAAAGCAAAATTAATCATAAGATTTACAGTTTCTGGGAAAAGAGTGGGTTAAGAATCGAATTAATAAGAAACAGCTCAGAAATAGTCTTAACATCGTGAATACGACAATACTACTTTTCTACGTATCTCCCTCCGCGTAGAATAACAAGAACAGTGAATGAAATTAAGCAGAGTAATACATAAATTGACCAATGTAGATAGCAAAAGATAAAATTATATACACAAATGGAGAGTGTGTTTCTTTGCTGATATGTTGAGAAGATCATGAAAGTGACCTCCCAGCTGTAGTATTATTATTTCAGGGGCCAAGAAGCCCTGGTTGGTTCAACAGCATCCCTTTTTTTTTCTTTTTTTTTTTCTTTTTTTTTTTTTTTGAGAGAGAGAATTGGAGATTTGCACAAGACAAATTAAATCATAAAAATGTGACATATAACCTAATACCAAATTTAAGTCCCTGAGAAGGACATCACAACTTCTACATGAAGCAGAGTGTGTTATCATTATTAGCCTAATATAACTTCACTGCATAATTCCACATGGGGTAAAGAAATATAATAGCAAGGGTTAATTACACTCATTTTCTTATTTTGATTTCTAATCTTTGATATTTTTTTTTTGAGCAATGCTACATGTACACCCCGAAGGGGTGTACATCATACACCTCCACCATTTTAATGGTGGCGATATTTTTTACGGGTCACATCAAGTGACCCATCATCACACCCCCACCCTTGGATGGATGGGGTGTATGATGTACACCCCGAAAGGGGTGTACACATAGCATTTTCCTTTTTTTTTTAACCATGGAGCCCCTAAGATATATTTGATGCTTTAGTTAAATCTCTTTCATCGAAACACCAGTTGATTCAAACATGTTTCTCGTACGTCAGCACCAAATATTTTATGTGGCAATTTCAATCGGAACAAACGATTTTTTTTTTAACAAAACAACCTAAAAAGTAGAAAGTAGAAACCTAATTGCAAAAAATAGAAGTTCGGAGCTAAGAACGAAAATTGAGGTAAAGGATGGGAACAATAGCACTGTAATTAACCCTCTGGATATGCCACTATAAGGGGGGGGGGGGGGGGGGGGGGGGGGGGGGGGGAAACTACAATATTTGGCAAAGTAGAATAATCTAGAACTTCCGCACAATATAAAGCAAAAATACGATTCTAAGCCTTGTAAGTAGAACCTCCGATTTAGTTCTGCTTATTTTGCTGCAAAAAAAAACTATTATAAATGTTTTAATAGTTTATAGTGTTTTCTCTAATAGCACTATTCAGACAGCACTTCATCAAACAACACTACATCATACAGTACGGCCAAACTGGCCCACGAAGCAACAAAATCATCAAATCATCTGGAAACAAGAAACAAGCTTTTTTTTGGTTACATAAACCACTACATATCCAATAATCAAGATGGAGGTAAAAAACTACAGAAGGCTCAGAAAATCAAATGCTGTAAAATACAACCACACAACAGTTAAAAAAAAAGATAAATGATATAGAATAATGAGCAGTAGTAGACTTTCCGATTCACCTATATTTGTACGCATCAATAAAATTCATAGTGAAAAGAATTTTACATGCGATCAGTACTTGCCTGGCTCGTAAAACGTGAAAACTCGAGAGTTCACAAACTGAAATAGAAACCTGCAGGCTCAAACTAACAAAGGAAATCAGAGGATGTGTGTACCAGTATATGTCAGCTTCGACTCGGCCTAGTTTTGTCCGTGTGGATACTACTTGGGATCAATGTTGATAGTATTTGGGGCATTGACATGCCCCCCGAGACTACAATCTCTGCAGTAAAAGGAAGAGATTATTTTGTTTTCTACTTTCAAGAAACCATTCCCATTAGAACATCACTGAAGAAGAAGATAGGGGGAAAAAAAGACACCTACAGCTATAGATTGTTTTGATATAGGTCCATTATATTTTGGTATTTCGATCAGTAACCACTAACTTTCACTTATTTGATTCAAACACTCCGTACTATGTAATTGGATTTTGCAGCAAAATTAATGGTAATTTCCACATACTAAGATACCATCAGTTCAAAGAGTAAATTTCTCGAGGTAGGCGTAAGTTCTCATAAAGAAAAGTGTCGCCGAAACAATTAAAATTAAGGGACCTACATCAAAGTGGCCGATGGGCACCAAAAGTAGATGTTAGCAGAAGCACCTAAGATCTTGAATACAACCACTTAACAGAACATTGTGGCTTACCAATTCCCTCACGGACGGATAAGTTTGGCCTAATAACATCCTTGGAATTGACCAGGAATATATCACCAATATACAGATGGTTGGTTGGAACGTAGACGCAGCATAGCTCCTCCTCACCTGAATCACTCTGTTTAGAGAGAAGGAAAAATGAGAAAATGAGTGAACCAAAAAATTGTTATAGAAAGATAGTTTGAGAACTGATTATAGGGAAAAGAAGAGCATTAATAACATCATCGCTGATCGAAATTCCTTGCAGCAATCCAACATAGTCCAGTATAAATACAGCTACTCTAAATCCGCAGTTACTTTGACCAAATCAGATTGTTCTTAGAGGTTATTATAATATAATATCAGTTACTAAATGCGGTTTCAAGGACAGTTTTAAGTGATATGTGGGCCAAACCATCAGAAATAAACGGGTCAGAAATACTCCGTAGACAAGAAAACATTTCACTTCAGACCTGAAGAACAACCGTCGAAGTAATGAACCCGAAAGCATATTCACCAATTCTGGGATGCCTTATGATGGCCACTTCCTTGAAGGCTTGCGTATTTTGATCTGTACAGCTAGATAATGTCAATGGCAATGGTTAGATCACAAAATAAGAATACCCATAACGGTACAGGAATAACAACCAGGTGATATGGCGGTGCTGATTTGTTTGGATGCGTTGTAAATATGCCGCACAAATGGCATTCTCTTGATAAACCACTCTCCGAGGCTAAGTACGGATGTTCCGAGCCAGGATGACATGAACACCCCAACCAAGAAAATGAATGTTATGGAAGTTACGAAACCAAGCCCTGACAAAAGAAAGAATATCTAAATTTTAGATTGTAGATTTAAATAAGTTAGCAGGCTTTTCTCCCAAAATTTCAAGCTAGAAGAGACAGCATTTCCACAAAGTAAAAAGAAGAGTCCAGATGAATAAAGAAAAATCCAGGCTAAAACAGAAGAACATGAACTAATGGAAGCAGCACAAACTAGAGTATCGGGAAATATGATGGCATACCAAATATGCTGATTCCAAGGTGAGTATATATTGGAGAGAAAAACCCATCCACAAAATGAATAAACCACCAGGTGAAATAGAAGGTTATTGCAATCGGCAACAGGATAAAACTGCAAAATCAAGAAAGCTTTGTGTTACCATACATGAACAGAGTGATTCAGGATAAAACTGCAAAATCAAGAAAGCTTCGCCTACAATCTTTAAACCTTCGAAGGAGATCGCCTACAATCTTTGGCACATCAGGATCATACCAGATCTATCTAACAAGTTACACTATTCTAGATTTACATCTTTACGATAAAGAAATGCTAATACTTTAGGCGGACTATTAGCTAGTTTTGACTAACTAAATTAAACAGTTAAAAATATTTGAAATGTTCCCTAAGAAGGTCCGAATCTGATCTTTCTTTCTCAAGACTAAAATACAACTACAGCCCATGTTATTGTTTTACAATGCACTCATTCTCTTGACCTTTTAACACACATTTGAAGGCATACTCTTATCAATAATTGGACTTCCTTCAATATACCATTTCATGGTTTTACAGTATTAATGCTAAAATATAAAATGCTTCCTTCTGAGTCAATCAAGCGTTTAAGCAGGCTCAAGTATATTCCTTCTATCTGGGTATTTATTCATCACTAAAGCAGTTGCTCGCTAAGTAAAATGATTCTTTACACTAGGCACAAAATCAAAGCTTACTAGTCCAAACAAGAAGACATGACAACTTCAAAAGTCCTTCTAAACTTGTGAACTTTCCATACTAGTCATTTGATTAAAACTGCGAGAGGAGGACCTATAGATCTCAAAGAGAAATATGATAGAATAAGCCACCAAGAACTTGTGCAGATCTTGTTCAAAGTTGCTAACCTTTTAGCAAATCTCAAAAAATACAAAGTTTTTTTTTTCTTCCCTTATCGCGTCATATATAAAAGTTTCTTAGATGCTCTCAACTACTCCAAATAGAAACATTCGGTAATATAATAAGAAGGTTAAAAAACCAGCAATTTGCAGAGCATTGGAACTAGAGAGTTAAGAGAACTTTAAGAGGCCTACAACAAAGACACCATCTTTTACCCTGTCTAAGATCCAGAGTGTTAACTAATGCGAAATAGCCGTTGTTTTAAAAAAACTTAAGCTAGTAGAGAACGGTGTTTGTTTTTATATTTAACACTATTTAACACACCCCCTCACATCTGGGCTCGAGACTTTTTAATAGACGCATGACGTGAACTTGAATTAAATGGAAGGAAATCAATTATACTAGGAGCCTGACATGACTTGAACTCAGGACCTCCTACTCTGATATCATGTTAAATAATGCGAAACAACCGTTATTGTCAAAAAGCTTTAGCTAGTAGAAAACGGTGTTTGTTTTTATATTTAACACTATTTAACACAGAGAAACCCTGTCTAAGATCCATAGAACCTACAATATCTGAGAACACCAGAAACCCATGCTGCTGGAATAACATTTCATCCAGGCGAACATATACACAAAAATAAAGAACGAAATTTGAAAAATAAGAGTACTTTACCTAGAAAGAAGTTTGAATATAAAAATTGAGCAGTAAACAAAAGAAACTCACCATCCAGTCATGAACTTTTTTGATGCCCAACTGCGAATAATACTATAAAATGCCTGCAAGGTACATTTACTACTCGTTCAAGGACTAAAATGAGATAAATAAAAAATAAAGTATACTCTGCTAAAAGGTTTCCTTAGTTAAACAAAAAATTGTAATATAAAAAAAATGTATTATTTAAATATTTCGAATAATACGGCTGTTCTTAAGATATCAGAATAATGAATTCATATTGATATAGCGTAGAAGTTACTGTTCCATCTAGAATGGGTGTGTTAAGGTTAAACGAAGAAAAGAAAACTTTACTTGCAAAGAAAAGAAGATTATATGTATGAAGACACGCACATAGCTACTTTTAATACATAGAAATGCCCTAATTAAACTAAAGCAACAGATGTTAACCATCAAGCAACCACTGTGTTGAGCTTAGAAGTCCATAAAAGTTTTGAAAACAAAGATTACCATGCCAATTGGCACAGTGGGCATGTGCCAATCATGTCGACTAAAGCAATGCCTATATGCCGTGTGCCAATATACACAACACATAAAGTGGTCTCCTTGTTGTGTCTTAGGATCGTCCTGCATGTGGTATCAACAAAAAAATACACGAACAAAGAAATAACAAAAAATAATAGAAAAGAAATACACACAAAAAAAAGACATGATTTACGTGGTTCGACAAATTGCCTACATCCACGGGGAGAGCGAGAGAGATGTATTCTTTATATGAAGAAACAAGAATACAAGCCCACAAATTTATGTTTCTCTCAACCTAAATACAAGAGCCTTTTGGTCATTGTCACCCTTTCCTTGTTACAAGAAAAATCCCTATCTTAATCTCAAAATGATTTTTTCTAAACAAAAGAGATAAACTCAACAAGTTACTAATTAAGTTCCCGGACTTCACCGCACACTTAATTAGTTTTCTGTCTTACTTGATACTTGATCTGTGGAGTTGGCAACCCATTTATAGGCATACATGCATATGCACAATTGAACTTGGCAACTTCAATTGTCTACTTCATTAATTAGCCTATATATAGGCATTAACAAATATGGCATGCATGTGTTTCATGCATATGCATGAAACACACTTACATGCATGCACCGTCCATTTTAATCCATCTCGTTCACACTTTTAAAGACTTTGGTAGACCCAGTGCACCATGAACCAAGTTCCATAATCATATTTTTTTGCCTGTAGAAAACCTTATAGGCCAAATAAATATCTTTATACTCTACAAAAGAAGACATATAACCAACATTCTCCACCTTGGCTTCTTTTGTTCTTTATTCAATCTCTCTTATCTTAATGCTCCCTCTCCCTAGAGCTTCCAATCATCAACAATCTTGCAAACTTGCTAAGTCTAGGCAGTGCCTAAACTTTTCAGCTGTTACCGGCTTTGTCATGATGTCAGCTATGTTGTCCTTTGTAGACACCTTTACACGCTGAATTTCTTCATCGTCTTCATTTGTGAACTCTCTTAATTTGTGATACCTTATGTCTATATGCTTAGTCCTTGCATGGTGCACCTGAATTTTAGTAAGACAAATAGCGCTTTGACTATCACAAAATATTTTTACCTTATCCTGTTTGATTTCGAGTTCTCCTATCAAGCCTTTAAGCTAGATTACTTCCTTAGCTGCTTCAATTACTGCCTTATATTCCGCCTCTGTAGTTGACAAGGCTACAGTGCGGTGCAGGGACGAGGCCATATGTAGGCCCACAGTGGCCATGGCCTCCCCATAAATTTTAAAATTATAAAAAAATCCATTATAAATTATTATAAAAAGTAAGGGTTAAAATGCAATTGTATTTAAAAACTATATTGTCTTGTGGGCCAAATTACCCGAAATACAAAGATGGCCCCAGCTGGGCCAGCTCCTCCCAGCCCTTCCGCAAGGCCCACAGGTGACATGCCACTATGAAGTGTGCAACACGTAATTAGTGGCAGCCTAAACGTCTCTAGAGAGCAATTGGCCAATTGCACCTCTCTCTCTCTCTCTCTCTCTCTCTCTCTTTCTCTCTCTCGTATCTCATTCTCAATCTCTCTCTGTCTCCTGCTAAGGAGCTGAGCAACGGCCTCACAGCTCCTCTAAGGAAGGGAAGTCTTTTTATTTATTTTTATTTTTATTTTTTTTGTTTCTCTTGATTTTTTTTTAAAAATTATTATGATATTTTGAACTTAATATCAAAACTCAAATAATTTTCTTCCTACTTTTTTAATTAATATTTTTTATAGTTTCGTTTTATCACTGTTAAATGTTGATATTTGATAGTTGATAGTTGATAAAAATAGAATGACAGTTGTTGTCTTGTAGGATGAAAAAATATTCACTTTAATTATGCTTCTGTTTTTGTTTTAAATTATAAATATTTTTTTTTATCTAATGAATATTTAATTGTTGAAACTTGATTTGAATCATTTGATGCAGCAGTAAACTTGTTTGGTGAGTTTGATGGTCCGTCGCTGATACTAGCAATCGCCAATGGTAAGCAATTTTTTTTAAATTTTCTTTAGTATTTTTGTATTTTAAATTTTTTATATATAGTTTGTTTTATTAATAATTTTTAAAGATTAATATATTTTATATAATATATTTTTGGCCCCCCCAGAATTAAACTCCTGGCTTCGTCCCTGGTGCGGTGCAATGCGGACTTCCAACTAACAGATCCGCCACCCAGCAGAAAAGTGTAACCTATAATGGATCTTCTCATATGTCAAAATCTCCAGCATAGTCGAAATCCATATACCCTCTTACTTTAGAAGTTTTAGATTCTACACTACAGTTTCAGATTCTCTAGTGTAGAGAATTTCTAAATCAGTTGTGCCTTCAAATACCGCAAGGTACATTTCATTGCCTCCCAGTGTTGTTTCCCTGCATTCGCCATATATCGACTAACAACACTAACTGCATGTGAAATGTCAGGTCTAGTGCAAATGATAGTAAACATTAAACAACCAACTGGACTAGCATATGGTACTTTTGCCATATAGTTTACCTCTTGCTCAATTTTTGGGCACATCTCCTCTAAAAGCTTAAAGTGCTAGGCTAACGGAGTCTTGACCGCCTTTATATCTGACATATTGAACTGCTTTACAATTTTCTTTATATATGTCTTTTGGGATAGTCAAAGCTTTCCCTATCTATTCGCGGTCTCTTCTTATTTCCATACCTAGAATTTTTATAGCACTTCCTAGGTCCTTCATGTCAAATTCTTGGCTCAACAAATCCTTCAACTTTTACACTTCTGTTGAATCTTTTGCTGCAATCAACATATTATCTATATAAAGCATTAGCAGAATAAAAAAATTATTTTCAAATTTATAATGATACACACAACTATCATACAAACTCCTAATATATCCATTTTTTATCATAAACCTATCGAATCTTTTATACCACTGTCTTGGCGCTTGTTTCAGTCCATACAGAGACATTTTTAGCTTGCACACGAGCTTTTCTTTTCCGGACTAAATGAAGCACTTTATATATTTCTTTTTCAAGATCCCCATGATGAAATGTGATTCTTACGTCGAGCTGCTGTAGCTCCAAGTCAAACATGACAATCATAGCTAGAAATATCCTAATAGACACGTGTTTCACCACAGGTGAGAAGATTTCATTGAAATCAACTCCTTGTTTCTGCGCATAGCCCCTGGCCACCAAACGCGCCTTAAACTTAACTGGTTTACCATCTGCACCTTGCTTCCTCTTGTAGACCCACTTACATCTGATGGCTCTCTTTTTCTTAGGCAATAGAATCAGATCCCATGTCTAGTTCCTACGTTGAGACTCCATCTCTTCAGTCATAGCAGCCATCCAACTGCCACTTTCTTTACCTGCATCACCTCCTCAAAGAAAAAAGGATCCTCTGAAATAATTAATAAAGCATAAGTTGCAACATCATCCAAATTGTACCTTAACGATGGACGAATTTATCTCATTTCCCTTCCTTCGGCAATAAAGTAGGGTTCGTCTAAAGTGCTCTCAATTGGATCAATTGGTGTTTCATGATCTTCTTCATGGTGTGGTTGCTTCACTTAATCATCCACCTGAATATCTGTAGTCTTCGCATACTCTTCATATTGAGCTTGCTATTGAATCTTTTGCAACATTAATATTTCGTCAAAGACTACATCCCTGCTAATTGGTCCCACAGCTTATATCCTTTCACCCATTTCTCACATCCAAGAAATATGCAGGGTTTCGACTTTGAATCTAATTTTGTGCGCTGATTTTTCTTAACATGAACATAAGCAGGACAACCAAAGACACGTAATGAGGAATAATCTGCAAGTTTACCTTATCATAATTCCTCCAGTGTTTTGAGTTTGATTATTGTGAAAAGAGATCTATTAATAATGTGGCACGCCATATCCACTGCTTTAGCCCAGAACTCTTTCAACAAATCTATACATATCAACATGGATCAGGTTTTTTCTAATAGTGTCGTGTTCATCCTTTCTGCTACTCCATTCTAATGTGCAATTCCAAGAGTTGCTAGATGGCGTGTAATGCTTTCCTCCTTACAGAAAATAATAAATTTCTTAGAAGTGAACTCTTCACCATTGTTTGTTCTTAGATACTTGACCTATGTGCCTATTTGTTTCTCCACCTTCTTCTTCCAATGTCTAAACTTATGATGGCTTCAGGCTTTTTCTTCAGGAAAACCCAAAATTTACAGAAGAAATTATCAATAAATGTAACTAAATACCGTGCACCTCCTTTTGAAGTCACTAGAGTAGGTTCCCACACGTCCGAATGGATGTATTCAAGTATGTCTTTACTTCTATGATCGGAGGATCTGAAACTCACCCTTTTCTGTTTTCCAAATACAATGTTTACAAAAATTGAGTTTGTAGGATTTCATACCTCTGGATACTCCTTTTTTATGCAACTCTAACATCACTTTCTCACTCATGTGGGCTAGCCTCATGTGCCAAAGTTACGCACCATCGGCGTTATGATCATCCGAGGATGTCACTGCAACACCTCCAATTACCGAATCGCCAATCAACCTGTATTTTCCTTTCTTCTCTCCTTTCATGACAACCATGGCGCCTCTTTTTACCTTTTTGACTCTATCTGCAATAGTAATACTGCAACCAATAGAATCAAAAGTTTCAAGTGATATTAGATTCAACCTAGGACCTAGAACATGTCTGACATCTATAAAAGTTCTTACTATGTTATCATGCATCTTTATTTTTACTGTTCCAATACCAATAGTTTTGTAGGTAATGAGATTACCTATCATAACACTTCCAGTCTTCCACTTTCACAAGATCTATAAGAATCAAATAAATATTTATTTGGTGTCATATGATAAGAATAACCTGAATCTAATATCCAATTAGCGAGAGATTCAGTACCTGAAGAAACCGTCAAAACATCATGATTTTGATCGGAGTTATTGGCTATGCTTACAATACTTGTAGGGGAATTCTTCTTTTGCAACCATGCCTTTCTCCTCTCATAATTTTGCTTCATGTGGCTATCTTTTTTTGCAAAAATAACACTTCAACTTGTTTAACTAAGAACGAAATCTTTCTTTATCCAAATCATGATCCTTATACCGTCCCCTTCCTGCATCCTTAACAACTAAACCTTCACTCGGCTCCTCCGAAATGAATTGCTTCCTGATCTCTTCTGATAGGAGAGCTAAAGTAACTTCCTCCATTAAAAGAGTTTACTTTCTATAAAGTATAGTTGCAACTAAGTAATTATAGGAAGGAGAAAGTGATGTGAGGAAGATCAATGCCTTATCGTCCTCGTCAAGCTTCACATCTACACTAAGTAGATCACTAATAATTTTATTAAAAATATTTAAGTGTTCAACAACTGTCGTATCTTTCCTCATGCGTAGTCCATATAATTTTTGCTTTAGATACATCATATTGGACAAACTCTTTGTCATATATAGCTTCTTTAATATGGTCCACATGCCAAAAATTGTTTCTTTTATACATTACCTCATCTACCAGACACAATATGATGATATTAAGTGCCTTCAAATCAAGCTCTCCCCAATCTTCATCGCTCTTTGTTGCTGATTTTCTAGACTTTTCCAGCAACGCCTTATAAAGACCTTGTTGTACTAAGATGACCTTAACTCTTCTTTGCCAAAGACCAAAATTTTCTTTTTCATCAAATTTCTCCGCCTTGAACTTAGACATCAAGACAATCGACATTTTTGTCGTAGCACCGACTCGTCGCTCTAATATCAATTGTTGTGTCTTAGGATCGTCTAGAAAAATATAAAAGAAAAGAAATACACAAAAAAAAAAAAAAGCGATTTACGTGGTTCGGCAAGTTGCCTACGTCGACGGGGAGAGCGAGAGAGATGTATTCTTTATATGAAGAAATCAAAATACAAGCTTACACCTTTATGTTTCTCTCAACCTAAATACAAGAGCCTTATGGTTATTGTCACCCTTCACTTGTTACAAGAAAAATTCTATCTTAATCTCAAAATAAATTTTTCTAAACAAAAGAGATAAACTTAAAAAGTTACTAATTAAGTTTCCGGACTTCACCTCACACTTAATTAGTTTTCTTTCTTGCTTGATACTTGATCTGTGGAGTATAGGCATACATGCATATGAACAATTGAACTTGACAACTTTAATTGTCAACTTCATTAATTAGCCTATGTATAAGCATTGACAATTATGGCATGCATGTGTTTCATGCACACTTACATGCATGCACCATCCACTTTAATCCATCTCATTCACACTTAAAGACTTTGGTAGACCTAGTGCACCACGAACCAAGTTCCATAATCATGTCTCTTTTGTCGGTAGAAAACCTTGTAGGCCAAATAAATATCTATATATTCTATACAAAAGAAGGCATATAACAAACACTCCTTACGAGGGTATGTCGACTGTGTCAAGTTTCAGCATGTCTCATGCCACGACACATTTTGTGCTCCAATCGGCATGCCCCTGTGCCATGGCAGGTTAGTCTATACTGCAAAGTGCAAAAAAATTATTAAATAACCAGGAGTTAATGCTTAACTAGTGTTTCGTTTCAAACCGTTAATGCTTTTCTTTTGGTTTTTTAACTCTAATTCTAACCGAGTACAGGCACAAGCAAAACAAAGTTCTTCATTCTTGTTATTATTGGCTAGTTTCCAAACCCGTTTTCCCCTTTGTTTGGTAAATAAAGTACAATGAAATGACGAGAAGTCGCTAGTAGATTTTATTTTATTTTTTTTACTGCCAAAGAAATCCCATCATGTAGCATTGGAGTTGGAAAACATAGAAAACTACAAGTGGTCCAAATGAGGCCAAAACTAAACTGGTGCAGCAATATGAAGTGGTTCTGTAACGACCCGATCCGCTAGCAATAATAACTCGTTAGGCCCAAACCACCGGCTCAAAATACTCAAGCCCAATTATTTTTAATAGCGTGTCTGGTCTCATATATTTCCAATCAGAATTTCTTTTCCATCCGATGTGGAACTATTAGGGCGTTATAGTTTCACTAACAAATAAGAAGATACACATACATGATTTCCCCTTTGCACATGCATGTTTGAACATAACATGATCACATGCTACCAAATAGGCTCCAAATTGTGGAGCCGCATAGAGTTTATAGTACAAAAAGAAATCTGTTATTAACTGGAATACAACAAAAGATGATGGCCAAACAGATGACAGCTTGCCTATCCTAATGTCTGGTTTCATAACCAAATAAGTTAGAGCGCAGCAAATTAAGTTTACATGCTTATATTTCATCATGTAGATCACAAAATCGGTGGCGAGCTCAGGCAAAATAGAGCAAAACAGTAAATTCAATTTATCCCTCCTATCCATCCAGACGCATCGATACTAAACTCACCGTAAAAACCGCAGCGAGATAACAAACCAATAAGTATAAGAAAGAAAGACACCCTGGGAGTTCTTTCTTTCATCATCTATGTATGATTTGTACTGGTTATAAAAATACAGTAAATTCAGAATAATACCATCCTAAATGATTCTAAGATACCAGTGAGATAGATCACATCATATATTTATAGGAGGTTCATGGAAAGTTAAAATTTTTTGGCGAGAAGAACTACCAATTGAATCAATTTTGGCTAATAACGCTCCTACCAACCAACTAGCAAATGATTCCACACACAAATAGATATAGAAGTAAACAAGAGAGTACAAAAGTATAAAGAATTTAAGTATTTATTAACACGGACCGTATCTATCGTATTGTATAGTGTCGATAAAATATCAACATGATACAGCTCTTATTTATGTCGATGGCACGACTCAAAACCAACTTGAGAGAGAGAGAGAGAGAGAGAGAGAGAGAGAGAGAGAATGGGGAAAAATAGGCGAGAGACCTCTGCGCCGGAGGAGTGGTGAGCGGCGGCGGCGGAGGAGGAGGGATTTGAGACGGAATCGTCGGCGTCGGCGACGGGGATGAGCAGCTCCCGCTCCCGCTCCCTCTCCCTCTCCCTCTCCCTCTCCCTCTCACTGGTCGCTATGGTGATCATCGACGACGACGAAGGTGGCGGCGGCGGCTTCTCCTCCCTCATCATCCCGTCGTCATCCGCCGTCACGTCTTCCGCCTCTCCTGAATCTCTTCCGGCCTTCTTCTATTCTATATTTTCCGGGAACAGTCTGCTCTTCCAGCTTCGGGAAGAGAGAATCAGAGAAGACGACTTTGGAGTTTGGACTCCGCAGTTATTCAAATGTAAACACACTGCCAGTGTCAACGAACCGAACACCGAGTTGGAATTCGCTCGTTTAATACACGAATACGAACTGATTCGTCTAAATATGGAACTGATTCGTCTAAATATCGAACTGAACCACGGAGGTGTCAACGAACCGTACACCGAGTTGGAATTCGCTAGTTGGAATTCGCTCGTTTAATACACGAATACGAATTGATTCGTTTAAATATCGACCCGAAAAATTCAGTTCGTATTTGGCTCATTTATTAACGAAACGAGTTGCTCGCAAACAACAAATTTAATTTTTATTTCTACTATTAAATATAAAGTTAAAAAAAATTAAAAAATTAAAATTTTAATCTAATAATTAAAATTTATAAAAAATTAATAGCCTAAAATCTAAATAGTAATATATATATATATATATATATATATATATATATATATATATATATATATATATATATATATATATTACTTTATATATATACACACGAGTTATTATCAAGCCGAACACGAGCGAGCTGATCCCAGCTCGTGTTCGGCTCGTTTATTAAACGAGCTGAAAAATTCGGCTCGTGTTCGGCTCGTTTACTAAACGAGCGATTCGATCTCGAGCTCATTTCAAGCCGAATACGAATTGACTCGCGAACAGCGAGCTGAATTGCCACCCCTACACGTAGCTCCGAAGCTGCAGAAAGAGTTGAATATCGGAGTCACGGCTCAACATTTTACTCCGTAATAATAGACTTATAAACTTAATAAATTAAGTAGAACTGCTATTTATAATAAATTTGATAGTGAGGTATTCAATAATAAATTTAATATTTAAATAAATTAATTTTGATTGAGATTCATGCTGTTTTTATTTGTTCAAGTGAATTAATTATAATTTTGGCGACAATGATTAGCGCCAACTATCTCACGCATACAATACAGATATTGGTAAAAATTATTGACTAAAATAAATTTAATTTTCTGTTATGTGACAATAGATTCAAAAAATTAATAAAATAAGTTGGATGAGTCCAATAAATTAAGTAGAGTTGCGGCACACAATAAATCTAACTGTATGAGACCAACAATAGACTCAACGTCTGAATAGATTGAGTTTAGTCGAAATTTGTGAATGCTGTATCTATATATTTTAAATTAATTGGTTTCGTATTTCTAACGACTCGAGATTTTGAGATTAATAGTTAACATCAACGATCCGACAATAAATATTTTTTTGATTATTTTTTTTTATTATTATGTTTATTTTAAAAATAAAGTTTTTTTAAGAAAAAAATAATATGTTACCTGTTATATTTAATTACCTATAATTACAAATTCTACCCAAAAACACAGTGAAACAATTGAAACTGTAATATTTGAAAAAAAAAAAAAACTTTATATAAAAATAAATTTACATTTCTAATTACTTTTTCAATAAAACAATATGAATATATATCTAGTCATCATTACATATATAAAGTAACAATATTTTACAAATATATTTTTTCATTGTATGTAATCAACCAATTTATTGATAGTTGCAGCAATTTATACAGCATCAAAAAAAATAAAATATATATAAGTATAACGGCTACATTTGCATTTTTATTTACATCTAACTAAGCAAACAAACACTAGATTGGTAATATTTTAGTCTGATTAATATATATTAAAATTAAAATCAAATCTAATAAATATAATTAATAAATTTAAAAGAATTTGTATAAAAAATTATATATTTTGAAAATTTTATTATTTAACAAATAGTTTTTAATAAAATAAATAAAAAGGTGAAATAATTATAGTTCTAAAGCCAAACAGTTATGAATTTGTTTTAATCTGAATTTTAGTTAAATTGAAAGTTATTTTTAATCTAAAAATTAGTCAGGATCAAGCAAATTGGTCACAATAATAAATATTTATGGAGATTTTTATTTTTGTTTCATTCTAGGTGAAAATAAGATATTGTGCAATTTTAAAAAATTTCACGATTTTAATTTTTAAATTGTTTGAATACATATTATACAATTTTACGAGATTTCTCTCAATTTAAAATTTTAAAAATTTATAAATAAGATATTAATTTTATATCTTAAATTTTTAAAATAAAAAATTTCATAATTTGAAATCAAAATCTAAATTTAAAATTCAAATTTCAACTTTCGAATTTAAAATATAAAATATAAAATATAAATTTAAATTTAAAAATTCTAAATTATAAAAATAAGTTTTTAAAAATTTAAAAATAAATTTTTAAATTTTTAAAAATAAATTTCTAAATTTTTAAAATAAATTTTAAATTTACAATTTAAAATTTAAATTTATAATTTTAAATTAAAATTTACAGTTTTAAATTTTAAAATTTATAATTTTAAAATTTAAAATTTTAATGTTTAAAGTTTGAAAATCAATATTATAAAAAATTAAAATTAAAATTTAAAATTTAAAATTTAAAATTTAAAATTTAAAATTTTAAAATTTAAATTCAAATTTGAAATTTAAAATTTAAAATTTTATATCTAAAATTTAAAATTATAAAATTTAAAATTTGAATATATATATATATTCAAATTTAAGAATTTAAAATTTTTAAAAAATTATAAGAAATTTTAGTTTAAATTTTTGAAAATTAAAGTTTAAAATTTGACACAATTGGAGATTAGTGAGCTGAGGAATGATAGAATTTTTTTTTTCTTTTGATTGAAATAGATTGTTATTTTATTGAAGTATAATTTAATTATATTCTAGAAAATAATACTCTTTTTTTTAATCTCTCAAACATCTCATAAAAACATAGAATAATTTTTCTATGCATATAGTTTAAAACAAGGAAAATGCTATGTGTACACCCTTTTCGGGGTGTACATCATACACCCCACCCATCTAAGGGTGGGGGTGTGATGATGGATCACTTGATGTGACCCGTAAAAAGTATCGTCACCATTAAAATGGTGGAGGTGTATGATGTACACCCCTTCGGGGTGTACAGGTAGCATTGCTCTTAAAACAATAATGGTTATATTTTTAATTCTTGCACGTGACAAGCACGTGCCACCACAAGCTTAATTAATTTATTATTTATTTATTAATTAATTTATTATAACCCAGCGAATATAAATTCACACCACGCGGAAATAAAATCCCCAAATCCCAAAATCCGCAAACTCTTACACCAATTCCCCTGAAACCCTAAAACCCTAAATTCCCCAATTGCGATCCCTACAAAATCCTTCTTTTATCGTTGCAGGTTCCTGATTTTCTTCGAAACCCTAGGATTCCCCTCCGATTTGGGGTTGGAGAAGGTTGAAATCGCCATGGTTTTCTACTTCAAGGCCCGTCCCGAGGTGGGGGATTACACCATCTTCATGGGGTTGGACAAGTTCGAGAACGAGGAGCTCATCAAGTATGGGTTCCCTGAAGACATTTGGTAACCCCTTTTTACCCTAGAATTGAGTTATTTTTTGGTGATGGGTCTCGTTGTATCTTGAATTACCTTGAAGTTTTTTAGATGCTTTTGATGTTGATGAGAAATTTGTGTTGTTACATGTTGTCTTTTATGTTCAATTTTTGCAAATTTGCTTTCTTTTTGCCAAATACGTACCACCTGGCGTTTGATTACACGATTGTGATTTACATAATTAATGTTTGTTGCAAGTTGTTGCGTTAGCTTTAAGGCGTAAGATTTTGGTATCAGAACTCAATAGGTAAAGCAATTGTTTATGATATATGATATATCTCACGTTTATCATGATGCAAACCATCTATAAGTTTTCTTTGTTTTCTTTATTTTCTTTTTTGTCATGTTCAATATGGAATGCATAATTTTTTACTTTATTCAGTACTTGCATTTAAATGTTACAAAAGATTTGCTTGGAAAGTTGAAATTTTTTCCAGGTTTTACCTATTCTTAAGTTTGGATATTGCATAAGTTTGATTTAGATAAGCCCAGTAGAAGACAGTAGTGTCTCCATTCTTCACCTTAGGGTTGCCTGTAACCAGCGAGATTTGTGGATTGCATTCTTGTCAATTTCCCAATCGGCTCTTACGTCGCAACTTGAATATTCTGTCTCGGCTGTGAATGTAGGTTTCATGTTGATAAGATGTCCTCTGCGCATGTCTATTTGAGATTAAACAAAGGTCAGACTATTGATGACATGGGCGAAGGTTTGCTGGAAGATTGTGCACAGCTCGTCAAAGCCAATTCTATTCAGGGTAACATTTTTTAAAAATTTACTCTTGGCTTTACCATCATCTTGATCTAACAACTGTTTCTTTATCATTTTCTTTTAACTGCAAAGTGATGGTTTCACTACTTTAATCCTACTTGGGTGGCTGGGCCTGTTTTTCCCTCCCTGAAGTTATTTGTGCTTGCAACAGCTTGAGACTAGTTGATCATTTGTAATGAATATAATGCTGCAGGCAATAAGGTGAACAATGTGGACGTTGTTTATACTCCATGGTATAATTTGAAGAAGACACCTTCAATGGATGTTGGTCAAGTTGGTTTTCACAACTCTAAAATGGTGAGTTCTATAGTGCTCTATCTCTTGGTCCATCCAATCACAGATATGTATGTGAGTTACTGCCATTGTTTGAAAAGACGCGAGGCGCAAGGCTCCTCTAGAGCCTAGGCACGAGGCGCACCGCGAGGCGCGCACCTCAAGAAGGGGAGGCGCTCATTTACTAAGCCTAGTTTAATTTAATATTCTACATAAAAAAATAAAAAATAATCATACAAAAACAAAATAACCATCAAAAAGTAAAAAAAATACATGCATATAGGTTCTCAAATTAAATATATATATTTTAACTTTCAACTTAAAACTTAAAAGTAATTGTGGTGCCAATGTTCTCATTTGATCGTTCTTCAAGCATCATACTCATCCTCATCCTCATCGCTTGCATCATCATTTTCTTCTTCTTCTTCTTCTTCTTCTTCTTCTTCTTCAGATTTTTTATCCCAAATATCTTTTACTATATTCTCAAAATTAACCCGATCTTACTCTTCATTAATGAATAAAGACGATCGAGATGATGGCAATTTATCCTTTCATTTTTTAATTCCCTTTCCATTTTCTATTTCCTTTTCCTTTTCAATTCCTTTTCCTTTTTAAATTTTCTTTCCTTTTTTTTAGGGTTTTTTAGGGTTTCTTTTAAGATTTTTTTAAAGTATCCTAACAGGTTAAAGTTTAAGAATTAAATTTAAAATCCGACAACCCGATAGCTTGAACCCAAAATCCATCGGAGCATAAATATTGTGAGGCGCGCGCGCCTTTTCAAACAATGGTTACTGCAGTGGTAGATGCATTACTTGATGATGTTACTTCTCACTTCCGACATGGTTAAGCAGTTAAAAGCTTTCTATTCCGTGGAAGATAAACAATAAATCTCTGGGACACATTTACTGCTCATCTGTTTTTCTTCTTGGAATCAGCAGCTGGGAAGATATATATTTTTTAGTAGTTCTTTTCTGTCAAGTGCATAAAGTTGCTACTTTTCTGCTGTAGAACTATTGTAACATATGACTTGTAGGAAACCATTATAACCAACAACATTTATTTATCTACTCATATAATTTAAGTTTGCTTTGTGTTTCTTTTAAATTGATTTAGCACGATTATTATTAGTAAGAGGTCACATTGTTGACTGTGATTCAATCATGTGCGCAACCCTCCTTAATGATATTTGCATTTTTGCCGTACATAAAAAAGTATTCACTGTCTTGTCCTCTTTTGAAGGATCTTCTTTTCTATCAATTCAATTGCACCGTCAGTTTTGTTCAGAATTCAGATGATTATGGTTTATGAAATGTTTTTCAGTTGCCTTCCTTGCTAGTGGAAGTTTCCTTGAACTTTTCTGTGCAGCATCCAATGGTAACTGTCCTACCCCTGGAAGATTGATATAGTGTTCAGTAGGCCGTCTGTCAACATAAGCATAAATACAATCTATTTAAATTTTAGTGTTAATTTGTCATGATTGACAGTCTCGTTTATTTATCTATACCATCCTTTTCTTGCTAGCTCTTCAACAGTCAAGCAATATGTTTGTAAAGAAAATGTTATTCATTTATTGACTGTTGTGGTTATGCAACACATGCAGAGTAGCATTCGTATATAATGGAGGAGATTTCTAGATGTCTAGTCTTGTTAAGCTTTAAGAAGTAGCATTTAATTGCCCCTCCAATTAAATTTTCTTGTCTGTTCTAGTTATTTGTATCTGTTCGGGTTTGCTTAAAATTTCATTTTTTTTTTTGTCTTTGAGTTTTTTTTTTCTCATTACAGTTTGGAGATATATTAATTGTTATCAGTGTGTTTTTGTGATGAAATAATTTGTTGATTAATATGATCAATAATATTTCATCCAGTTACTTGTTTCCAGGTTCGCACAGTGAAGGTAGAAAAACGGATCAATGAGATAGTTAACAGGTTGAACAAGACAAAGGTGGAGCGCAAGCCAGACTTGAAAGGTAAAGTTACTTTCATTTTCAAACCCATTTATTGTGAAGTCTTCATACTATGTGGTTTATTAGTTATATTGCTATCTCAGTATCGACTGAGGTGCTTATGAGTTAGTCTGTTGACACGTACTACGTGATGTTGATAGCTGCAATTACGAAAGAGAAATAGCGATTCCCATAGTGGTGGCAAGCGAAATGGGTTCTATCTAAACTGTGAAAACAGGGCTGTGGGAGAGCACAAGTATTCTGCTGCTAGGCAAAAATACTAGTCCTCTCCTGGTCCATTAGAGTTTGAATTTAGTGCTAGTCCTATATATAGGTATATAGCATGGATCGTCAAAAGGTACTCTGCGATATTCCCCGCTCTCATCCTCTTTAAACTATATGCCAATGCATGAATAATATGATCCAGGACTTAGGACAGGCTTTCTAATGCTTTTGCTAGGTGTCCTAAATGATGAGCTATAGAATTTCAACTGGTTTATTTCTGTATTTTTCTCGGGTATCAATATGAGTTTCTTTTTTTGGTATGTTGAAGTTCTGTTGAATAAAGAAGTTTGTGTCTAGAATTTGAGATGTTAATATAATCTCAATAAATAGGTTTCAAATGATTACTGATTATTGTTGTTGATGTTCCGTTTATGTCCTGCTGGGCCATTGATAATTCGATGCCTTTCCTTCTTACGTCCCAAATGCTGTATCTACATTTGCAAGTGGTAGCTTTATTACATATGATGACAAATTTATGTAGTACAGGTCCCGACCAAAGAATTTAACTGATTGAAAGGAAATCAGCTTTTCCATATAAAATAAACAAATGATATCTAATCCCCAGTCATTAAAGATGCCTTCAGCATGGATAATATCAGACAAACATGATAGTCTTCCAACACAAGTGAAATAGCAAATTCCTCCTATGTATTACGAATGAAACGGTGTTGACATATTCCATGCCCAAGGCTTCTCACTAAAGATAAATAAAGCATTTGAAGGCTTCGCTGACATACTCTGACATGATGTGTCCATAGACAAATTATTATTCCTATTATATTACTGTTTCTTTTAGGCAAAACGTATCACCTTTACCTGAACTGCAGTGCATTTTGATTTTGGCACCTAAACATTAAAAATTTTTGATTTGACTAACTAACCTTTAAGTTCTTCTGATTTAACTGCCTCTCAGTTAAAGCTCAACAGCATTTGCAACTGTTTTCAGAAAATGTTAAGTTCTGAAGGAACTTAATGGGCTTTTCTGAAATTCAAAGTATCGAAAGGTCAGGTAGTGAAATAAAAATATGCGAAGGATCCATTTCAAGTTGTGTTATACTTCAAGTCAGGTCTATATGTTTGTATCCTTTTCTTAGCTAATAGGCTAAGAATAGTTGGCGCTATGCATCTTTTGAGCTGCCGAGTTCTCTCTCAGATGCCTAATTTTGCTTGTCTACTATTTTTAATTATATGCAAAATGAAGTATGAGCAAAAGCGTTATTTTGTTCTTCTTTTTTTCTTTCTTTTATTTATATGTAGCTGTTATTCGTGCTATGCAATATTTGATTTGTTTTAGGCCCACAATTTACTGAATTTCTTTTGATATCAAGTCTGTTAGGTCATCACTTTTTAAGTGGTTAAGTGTGCTTGTTAGTTGCTTTATTACTGTGTTGATTACTTTTAATTTGGCTTAGAGATTTTGGCGGATGGAGAGAACAATAACTGATCGTAATTTGATAAGAAATATAAGTTTGTTTCACTCTCTAACCTACATTTGAATTCTTTTTACTTGTAAAAATGATTGTTAATGTATATTATCCATGACCGGTCCTGTGGCTTTATCCAAGTCCTTTATGTAGTTCCATGAAGTTTGCTCCCTACTTGCACCTTCTATCTCTATGTGCTGAGCGTAAAATTATAATATATTTTCTTCCTAGTCATACTTGCTGCCTGATAACCTTTTCGTACTTGCAGCTGAGCGCGAAGCTATAAATGCAACTGAAAGAGCAGAAAGAAAGGTTCAATTGAGAGATAAAGTGAGTCCTTCAAAACTCGCATACACAAGGACATATAAGAAGTAGATATTTAGGACATATACATAAACAAGATTAAAACAAAACATTTTTAGCATATTGTTGTTGTTTCCATGTGTAGCAAAATAGGCCAATTAATAGATAGGGCTTTTCCCCTGCCCTGCTAGCTTTGTAGCCATTAAACAAGTGCCTCATTTGCTATGTGTTGCATGCTTATACTACTAATTAGCTTGATAGTGAATAATCGAGTTGTGATAATTTAGGCCTCTTTTTTTTATCATTGCCGTTTTTTCATTTTTTTTTTTAAACATTAATTTATATCATTTGGTTAAAACTGGAGGAAGAACTTTTCTATTGTTGTTATGGTTGTTAGCTTGCACTGCACTCT
Source organism: Tillandsia leiboldiana (assembly GCA_029204045.2). Lineage (NCBI taxonomy): Eukaryota > Viridiplantae > Streptophyta > Magnoliopsida > Poales > Bromeliaceae > Tillandsia > Tillandsia leiboldiana. The sequence goes on from CM055064.1 coordinate 4,903,889, forward strand.
GACGGTCCGGCCAAGTAAATGGACGACAACTTCAAAAAAAATTCATATGAAAAAAAAATGTTGTTTTTGTGTTCCCAGGCACGGTACCTTGGCCGTAAGGATTGCGCGCAATCCGTCACTCCCTCCTATACTATTTCAAATGGATTCTCTATTTAAAATAATAAGAAAATGGCAACGATCCCAAACGAGGCCTTGGCCATTCCTTTTTCGCAAGTCTATTTTACAATGTCGACTATCTTTGTGTTGAGTGATATAACTTCTTATATTTGGATTCGGATCACTACCTGTCAGTAAGCAAATTTTTGGTGTCGTGTGCAGAAACGCAGGGAAGAGATGGAGAGGCTCGAGAAAGAGAAACAGGCGGAGATTAGAAGCTACAAGGGCCTGATGGTTGCGGAAAAGATGACGTCCAACAAACAAATCGCATCTGCGAGTAAGTCCCTCCAGGAACTGGAAGACGACTTCATGTAAAAGCGCATTTGCCGAAGTTGCGCACTTCAAACATCCGAGGCCCCATCAGATGGCCGCACTTAAGGTGAGAATCCTTCAATCTCTTATTAGCAGTTCCAAGTTATGGTATTCCCAAACGAATACCGCTCTGCGATGATATGATTCTGTTGTTGCGCCTGCTTTAGACCTGCAATAAATATGGTGGGTGGTTTGATACATGCTTTCGATTGATTATTGTTTCTTTCCGCGCTGGTTGTATCAAATTTGACCTCACAAGCAAATGGAAGCTTCAACTCAACTTGGTTTTTTTTTTTTTTTTTTTTTTTTTTTTTTTTTTTTTTTTTTTTTTTTTTTTTTTTGCATGATTCGGATATTGCTGATATACGAGTTTAAGTTGCTTTGACATACGCATCATATGGTTGATATTTTTTTCCCAATGCCATGTCTCAAGCAAGCTCAAAATCAGTTGGCACCGATCCAGCGGAAAAGAGCAAAATTGCTGGGATTTACTGGTGGTAGGGATCTGAACTTTGTAAAACCTTGTTTGTTGTGTTATGATTGATCTAATCCTATTTATTATTACATGGCGCTTACGCATATTAACTTGGCTTTTGTTATCTATCACTTGTGTGTATCAGCACTATACGTGGCTTTAGAACGGGCCATTCCTCTTAATTTTATTTATTTTATTTTTAATTTTTTTTTTGTTTATAAATTTATTTGATGAGTGTAGGATCAATCTTAAAGTGAGTGAGATATTTTTGAACGATGTGTGAAGCTTTATATGATTTCTTTCAATTTTTATTTTTTTATTTTTTTGTCATATAAGATTTCTACTGGATCAATTTTATTAGGCCGAGTGATGTAGGATTTTTTTTTTTTTTTTTTTTTTTTTTTTTTTTTTTTTTTTTTTAAATGATCTAGTAGTAATAATATATAAAATTCCTGCTAAAATAATCTAACATTATTTTATATTTGTGGTTCTTGAGTGGTGAAATTTTAATTTATTATTATAAATGTTGACTCAAAATATTTTATATTATTATTGTATTTACTTATAGTTTAATTTAGTTAATTAAATAATAATGTGTCGTTAATATAACAGTAGTGTAATATTTTAGTTATTATCATATTATTTATGATAATAATTCAACATTATTGTGAGATTTGCTTCTAATAAATTTTAAAAATTTTGGACTAGATATTATTATTATTATTATTATTATAGTATTATTATTATTATTATTATTATTTCAAAAGTACTATTTATATGCCCTTCGGGATTGTAGGATTAAAAAAAAAAATGCTATTTATTAATGTTTTAGTAAAGATTTATAAAAAAAATAAAAATTGAAAAAAAATTAGCTGAAAGAGAGTATAAATTATTATTTTTATTATCCTTGTAGGTGCAGAATTATCCCACACTGCCACATGTACATCGACTTGGCTCAATCTCTTTATTTTATTTTGTCATTTGCGACTAATGCCACTCGTTCAATCAATTATAAATAGAGTTGGGGCAAACTTTATTGAGAGATGCTAGGTGTACACCCCTTTAGAGGGTGTAGATTCTACATTCCATCTATTCTGTGATGGGTATTATTTTATTCGTTATATCAAGTGACGAGTAAAATTTATCTCATTTCAGGATGGGATGGGGTGTAAGATATACACCCCTAAAGGGGTGCATATTTATATATACCCAATTTTATTATGTCCCGGGACTGGCAATATCTAGCTACTAGATCCGTTTGGTAACGGAATAAGACAGAGCTAGTTATATCAAATGGAATAAGGCAGAATTAGTTATTTTAGGAATAAGTATAAAGTATAAAATTATTATAAAAAAATATTTGGAATGATTTCAGGGATAAGAGATTTTGTGTTTGATATAATAATGATTAATAAGAAAAATAAAAAAATATTAGTTGTTTTAAATAATTTTTTTGCCCTCAAATTTTATTATGTAATAAGGTGGGAGATGGTGCCTCGGAAGATATAGGAGAGTATTTAAGAAAAAGATAAGAAGATGGTTGGGAAGAGTGAGAACAGTAATTAACACTTATTCTAGTTGTACTGGAATAAAATATTTTCGTAGTTCCTGATATGTTTGAAGAAATAAGGGAATATGCAATAGGCCTGTTTAGCTCAAAAATCAGCTCATTCGAAATCGTTAGGTTATTATATTATGAATTAAATATAAATTAAAATTATATATATAGTTAGGTTATTATACTATCATCGATAGCATTAAGTGTTTAATTCTATCAAATTTTTTATATCGTTAGATATATTTATTTAATTATTTTTATTTATTAAATTATATTATTTTTAAAATTATTTATTAAATTTTAAAGCTTTATTATTATTCAAATTACATATTATTTTTATTCAAGGATAAAAAATTTAAGAGTAGTGCTAGGTGTACACCTCCAAATGGGGTGTACATCCTACACCCACCCATCCTAGGGTGGGTATTCATCCACTCGTCACTCGATGTGACGAGTGGAATTCACCCACCCCTAGGATGGGGCGGGTGTAAGATGTACACCCCATTTGGGGTGTACATCTAGCATTTTCCAAAATTTAATAGGGACAATGCTACTTGTACACCCGTAAGGGGTGTACATCTCACACCCCCACCCATCTAAGGGTGGGGGTGTGATGAGGGGTCACTTGATGTGACCCGTAAAAAAAATCGACACCATTAAAGATGTGAAGGTGTAGGATGTACACCCCTTCGGGGTGTACATGTAGCATTACTCATTTAATAGTGCTAATGATTTGACACTATTAATAATATAATAGTCTAATTCTCTTACTCTCTCTCTCTCTCTCTAAGTTTTCTATCGTTAAATTAATTTTTTTGATTATTTTTATTTTTTAGATCATATTATTCTACTAATCACTCACTAAATTTTGTGGGATTACTATCATCTTAATAGCATATTTCTATATCCAAGGACTAAAAATCTAAGGGCCTGTTTGGTAACAGGGATAAGGGGGGAATAACCCCCTTATCCCTGAATCCATTCCCAAACGGGAATGGAAAAAACTGGATTTTCTATTCCATCTATTCTGGAATAGCTGGGATGGGGGTGGGAATTGAAATTCCCACCCCCACCTGGAATTGGGTTCGTCCCATTCCAGGCACGAGAATCGAGGTCCTCTCTCTCTTTGCACCTTCTCTCTCTCTCCACGGTACTTTTTTTTTTTCCTTTCTTTTCCTAATAATAAAAATTAGTTTTTTTATTTTTTTAAATTAGAATTTTTAAATTTTAAAAATTTAAAATTTAAAATTTAAAATTTAAAATTTAAAATTTAAAATTTAAAATTTAAAATTTAAATTTTAAATTTTAAATTTAAAAATTTTAAATTTTTCTCTCTCTCTGCACCTCCTCTCTCTCTCTCTCCACGGCACTTTTTTTTTCTATTTTCTTTTTTTTTTCCTTTCTTTTCCATACACTAATAAAAAAAATTAGTTTTTTTATTTTTTTAAATTAGAATTTTTTAAAAGATATTTAAATTTATAAATTTTAAAATTTAAAATGTTTTATTTAATAAATATTATTTTTTCAACTTATTTTTTAATAAATCTAAAAATTTTATTTTATTTCATTTTTGGAAAAAAAAAATTATTAATTTAAAATTTATATAAATTTAAAAATTAAAATTTTTACTCCCACTTAAAATTTTTTTTTAAAAAAATTATTTACTCTCATTTAAAATTTTTACTCCCACTTAAACTTTAATTTTTATTATGTATTTTTAAAAATTTATATAAATTGAAAAATTAAAATTTTTACTCTCATTTATACTTTATTTTAAAGGGCAAAATAGTCAAAACACATAATTATCCCATCTTAATTCTTCTTATTCCTCTATACTCAACCAAACACAATTTTTTCTTATTCATCTTATTCTCCTTATTCCTATATAAATTACCAAACACAATTTTCTTTAAACCCGGTATAACTCATAAACCCAACCAAACGCAAATTTACACTAATTCCTGCTAATACCATAATCTATACCTATCCCCGGTATAACAAATTTTTCCTTATCCACGAACTAAACGGTACCTAATAGTATAAATGATTTATTAATAGCATAGTAGTTTAATTATATTTATATATATATATATATATATATATATATATATATATATATATATATATATATATATATATATATATATATATATATATAATTGAGCTTTTATGCTTGTAATAGTAGGCTTTGGATGAAAAGATGTATGGTTAGGGCGATAGTGGGCCCCTTAGGTTAAGTGAATGGTTAGTAGAATAGAATGATCTAAAAAATAAATTTAGTCAAAAAGATAAATCTAACGGTAGAAAATTTATCGGCGATAGTGGGCCATTTGGGTTAAGTGAGTGGTTGGTGGAATAGAATGATCTAAAAAATAAATTTAGTCAAAAAGATAGATCTAACGGTAGAAAATTTATCAGCACCAATTACTTGATACTTGTACAAACATAGTAACCTGATATATATATAGTAAAACTTATATATTTTTAAAAAAGCTAAATTACAGAAACCTCCCTGTAATATCCCGCTTTTTCACTTTACCCCCCTGTCATTTAAAAACTTACATTTTGCCCCATCGTAATTACCGAATTGTGCATTTACCCCCCCGCCGTTACGATTCCGTGAGTGAGCCGTCAGTTTTTTTTAAAATATAATTACATATACCCAAAATACCCTTGGGAAATATTCCTTAAAAAAAGAAAAAAAAAGACTTCGGAAAAGAAAAAAAAAAAAAGAAGATCGGGTCGCACGCGGTGGACCCCGCGCCTGCTTCGCCGCTGTCGTCGTCGTCGTCGTCGTCGAAGCGCTCATCGCCTGAGCCCTCTTCGTCGAACTCGTCGTCGTCGTCCTCCTCCTCCTCCGGATCGGGTCGCACGCGGCGGAGCCCGCGCCCGCTTCGCCGCCGTCATCGTCGTCGTCTCCTCCGGATCGGGTCGCACACGGCGGAGCCCGCGCCCGCTTCGCCGCCGTCGTCGTCGTCGTCGAAGCGCTCATCGCCCGAGCCCTCTTCGTCGTCCTCCTCCTCATCCGGATCGAGTCGCACGCGGCGGAGCCCGCGCCCGCTTTGCCGCCGCCGTCGTCGTCGTCTCCTCCGGATCAGGTCGCACGCGGCGGAGCCTGCGCTTGCTTCGCCGTCGTCGTCGTCGTCGTCGTCGTTGAAGCGCTCATGCCCGAGCCCTCGTCGTCGTCGTCGTCGTCGTCGTCCACCTCCTCCTCCGGATCGGGTCGCACGCGGCGGAGCCCGCGCCCGCTTCGCCGCCGCCGTCGTCATCGTCGTCTCCTCCGGATAGGGTCACACGCGGCGGAGCTCATCGCCCGCGCCGCCGCCGCCGCCGTCGTCGTCGTCCTCCTCCTCTGGCACGGATCAGCGCGGGTCAGCACAAGGAGGGCATTTTCGTCAATTTACCACCTCCGTTAACGCCGTTACCCCATAAAGACAATTCGGTAATTACGAGGGGGCAAAATATAGGCTTTTAAATGACAAGGGGTAAAGTGAAAAAACAGGATATTACAGAAAGGTTTTCTGTAATTTACCCTTTTAAAAATACAAACTAATTTATAGCTGTGATCCGTACTATTGTATTCATATGCATGGATGAACTTGCTTTTAAAAGCATATAAGCCATACTCAAATACAAGCTAATTTATAGCTGTGATCCGTACTATTACTATTGTATTCATAAGCATAGATGGACTTGCTTTTAAAAGCATATAAGCCATACGCTCTCTTTCTCTCTCTCTCTTTATATATATATATATATATATATATATTCCGGTTACTATATTATTAATAGTACCAAACATTTAGTGTTATCAAGTTTTTTACCCTTAGATCAACCTTTTAATTATTTTCATCCGTTAGATTTTACTATTTCTCCAACCACCCATTAAATTCAAGGGACCCACTATCATCTCAACCACACATCTTTTAATTCAACGGTTAAAAATTTAATAGCACCAATAATTTGGTACTATTAATAGTATTCCAGCCTATCTCTCTCTCTCTCTCTCTCTCTCTCTCTCTATATATATATATATATATATATATATATATATATATATATATATATATATATATATATATATATATAAAATTTATATATTTTTAAAAAGCACAAGCTATGCTTGTAAATTTTTTAGTATTGCATTTGTATTGAGATTTGTATTATTGTGTTTTTTTTTTTTTTTTAGTTGACTTTCTAATAACACAAATCTCAGTATAAATTTAATGATGGAAAATTTATAAATATAGTTAGGCTTGTGTCTTTTTAAAAGTATATAAACTCTACTATATATATATATATGAACAGGGATGGTTTCAATTTTTTTTTTTTTTTTTTTTTTTTTTTTTTTTTTTTTTTTTGTAGTTCTTGAATCCTTTGGCTAGTAAATCAAAAATCCACAATAATAACTATTTATGATATGCACCATGGTATATGATTCAAAAATTACTAGTTTGTCAAAAAAATATTATAGCATCAACAACTGTATACTTCTAAAAGCACTCCAATCATAATATATATATAATAATTTTTTATTAGTTGAATTTTATATCAATCCAAATATAAATAGACTTATATTTATAAATTTTAATTATTAAATTAATATTTTAATATTTTAAAATATTTTCTCTATCTTTTTATCAAATAGTATGGTTTATAATCTAATTTATTATTTACGAGAGCAGGTTCATGTTCAAATAGTTAATAAACGAATCAATCATATTTTTTTTTGGGTGTACAAAATGTATCTCTTTTTTTTTTAATAATATAATATAATAAAAATGTTTTTTTAAAAAAATTATAATAAAATAAATGAGCTAAAATAAATAAATAAATATCATTTATTTAGAGACGTCACCTCACTCACGTATATATCATATTTTATTTATTTATTTTTAAAATTAGCACCGTAGGAGGTCCAAAGACATAGGTCCGTCAGCTCCTCTTGTCTCTCTCTATTTACTCTGTGTCCGTCTGCTTCCCCGTGCTGCCAGCCTCATTCCTTTTTCTAGGGAGCTGTAGGGAAAGAAAGAAAGAAAACAAGAAGACATAGAGAGATAGCGAGAGGATGTTGGAAGGGAAGGGGAGGGTGTCGGAGACGGACATGCCGGAGACGATGGCAGCGCAGGCGATGTCGTTCGCGTCGCAGGCGCTCGACATCTTCGACGTCCTCGACTACAAGAGCATTGCCGCCTATATCAAAACGGTAACACCACACATCACCAACCCACACTATATATATATATATATATATATATATATATATATATATATATATATATATATATATATATAGAAAGAGAGAGAGAGAAGAGTTTATATACTTTTAAAAGCACAAAGCTCATGTTGCAATCTGGACGATCCGCAACCAGCCGAGAATGAGATTTCTCTGAGGCTAGGATGGCGGTGAGGATAATGGGTGCAATTCTATGAGGGTTTGAGCTCCATTAATGGTGGTTTTGATAAGAAGAGGGAATTGTGGAAGAAGAGGGAGTTTAGAGAGAGAAAGAAAGCTAAGAGATTTGGGAGTTTGAATTGAGAAAGTGATTATGCTTCGTTTCATAGTTCTTACAATTACACTGTTGCTATTTATACTAGCTGGTTTATACTGAGTAAGATATTAATGAGCTAATTACAATGTAACCAGTTGGATCTCCAGTTATGTTGTCGTGATTATAGTTGGCCTGCTCTGTAACCGCCTTGTAACTAACTGTGGCCTTCCGAGTGGGCTTCCCTGTAACGGCCTTGTAACGGTTGTAACTGCTTGCTGTTGTGGGCTGTTGAGTGGGCTTCCCTGTAACGACCTTGTAACGGTTGTAACTGCTTGCTGTTGTGGGCTGATGAGTGGGCTTCCTTTGTGGCATTGTACTGGCCTTTACTCTTAATCCTCTCCTTGTAGCTCAGCTTTGGGTGCCGTACCCACCCACTCTCTGGAGCCTTCCTGACGCATCCGGACGCCTCTTAACTCCTGCAACATCGCTTCTCACCTACCCTCCTGCAGAGCCTCTCCTCCCCATCTCTACTTTCCTCTTTCCCCATTCTTCTACTCCCCTCTCATGTATCATCTTCTCTACTACTTCTCTCTAATGTATAATCTATGGTTAAGGTTGTAACAGCTCACTATATTTGTGAATTTTTTATTATTGAATTTGCATTGAAATTTGTGCTATTATAAAGTGAACTAAAAAATAAGAAAGAAAAAATACAATAACATAAAATTTCAATACAAATTTAATAGTAAAAAATTTAATAGTAAGAAAAAAAACACACTTAATCCTTGGGAGCAGTCTGCTTGCTTATGCCCTGATTGCCAGCATGTGAAATAGTGGCCATGTTGGCGGGAACACATAGTAGTCAAATGCTTCCTACCGCAAATTGCATAGAACTTGCCACCTTACTGCTAGCTGATCGTCAATGCACTCTTGTCGGTTGACTAAGATCGAGGGTGCTTAGATGGCCTTTTGTTGCTTGAAGCCTTATCCCCAGATCTCGAATGTGGCCATTTCTTTTCCTTGCCTTTACCTGCAGTTTCCTACTCAATGCGGTCCTTCTAAATATCGCTTTGAATCATTAGGACCCGTTCAAGACACTCGTCGAACGTTAAATCGCCTTGTGAGGAAAGTAGTCGTTGAATGTCCGATCGTAGACCCTTCGTGAACATCCATCCTAGCCTTGTGTCATTCATCACGAACCAAACGCAAAATCAAGATGACGATACTAGAGATGTCTCGCTCGTACTCCTGTATAGTTCAATTCCCTTGCTGCAATCTCCCCAAGTCTCGCTCCAGACTCTTCTTAGTGCTCTCCTTGAAGTACTAGCCAAAGAGCACTTCCTTGAATTGCTCCTAAGATGGAAGGGATGTAATAGCACAGTAGCGACCTAACAGTTCAGACCACCATCGATTGGCATCACCCTCAAGGAAATGGGCGGCCAAAGGACCTTATATTTCTCCTCAATATAAAGATCCCGAAACAACTTGTGCATGTGATCGACCTACTTATAGATCGCTCATGGGTCATCATCCTCACCATTGAAGCTCGGAGGTTCGAACTTTATAAATTCCACCAAGTTTGCCCTAGCTCGGGCCCGCTCTACTGTGAAAGCAACATCACCGGCTGCAGAGATAGCATGTCTAGTCGGAAGAGAAGACACTCCAGTGGTCGCGACCATCGATTTTGTCGTCACGACGGCCATTGGTATAGCACCAACCGCTCTAACAGCATCAACACCAGCCACCACAAGTGACACAACATTAACAGGAGGGTTGGTAGCTCCTCTAGAAATCTGGACAGGGAGTGAAACTTGGCTGGTCCCAGCGGTCACCTGCTGTTGTGCAATTCGCTGAACCAACCTCTCTAATATCATCAGCTGCTCTTTGAGGCGCTAAACACAATCTGAGACATCAGGCTCACCGGCACGAATGTGCCCACCACCACCACGCCTGCCAGACTTGGAACGTACTTTCTCATGAGACACAAAATAGGGTTAAGATTAAAGATTGACTTGACTCGAGGTCATACCAGGACTCCTAGTCCCACACGGTAACCCCGCGCTTTCACGTGCCTAGATATCTTAGGTCATCCTATGGGTTTACCTAAACTTGCGGTTTAGCCTGCTTTGATATCATCTTAATCTGTCACGCTCCGGACATTTTTGAAAAGTATTTTTTGAAAAATTTCTTTTATTTTGAAAATAGAGTTTGCGAAAAAATGTATAATTTTTTTTTAAACCCAATTTTGCCCATGACGTGCACAGATCCGTCACATGCATTTACTTTTCTCTGTCCACACGGACAAAATCTCCTATATATATATATGCACGGATAGAAGTACCAGCAATACAACCACAATATAATAACAAATCTAAATAGAGAGAAAATTGTTAGAAAAGATATACTAAAATTCGATTGTGATTGATATCTAACTGATTTCTTGATAAAATAAACTAAAAAGTTATCGATAACGCAAATAATCCAAAATCTTTTAAATGATCCGGAAGCGTGCGTAGCACTGCCCTAAGGTGTATTCCCGTCCTTACGTGCGGGATTACCGAGAACACTACCCCAAGGTACGACCGGAATTCCTCCTCCTGCGAGCACGATCGTGGCGGAGGTTGACGGAAATTCTTTAAACACCCAATTGAGAAAGAGATGAAAATAATATGGTTAAATGGTTTCTCTGTTTCTTCCTCTGTTTCTTATCCTGTGAGAACAGAGGAGAAACATACTTAAATATATACGAAAGAAGCCGAACGTTGGGAATCGAACGTTGAGCAACGTTCGACCCACGTAGCATCCAGTTAGGCGCAAGAAACGGAACGGAAACCCACGTTCCGCCCGTTGGGTTTCCTTTCGCGCCAAGTTAAATAAATAAATAATAAATAATAATAATAATAATAATAATAATAATAAATAAATAATAAAATGAAATAAATAAATAATAAATAAATAAAATTTAATAAATAATGGGAATTTTGAATTTTACCCCAACAATCCCCCACAAAATTCAGAATTTACAATTTTTAAAATGAAAATCAAGATCAAAATTTAAAAAAATAAATAAATTGGTGTTTATACTATGCAATAGGCGATGTATTTTTAACAGACTTAACCCCACTTAGTGTAAGCAGCTTTCATCAAAAGGAATCGGAGTGAACCAGGTCTTGAACTACGTTCCTTTGACCCTGACTTCAGCTACCACACACATAGTACAGAATTTTCCATCGCGAGTCTGTGCATTTATGGCCATGCACAGTACCTTGATTTTTCAAAAGAGTTTCTATGGATAGCCCAACATCTCATAGCCGCGGCCATATACGGATACTCTCTTATAGGTGGTTTCCTCCAGGGATGTGTGTAGAGTCACATCTCGCGAAAATTACCGCCTTGGATCCCATTAAGAGTTATAAACTCAACCTCAACCACTACACAGAGCACAACTCATCATATGGATGGAATTGGAACTAAAATTCCTCTGAATAAACTGTAGAAAGTGCTCTTTGGCCAACCTAACAGCTTGTTTTTACCACATTGAACTTTCTTCAAGGGATCTCCTATCACAAAGGTTGGGTTCCCACTGCAGGAAGACCCTTTATGGGCAAAGCCCTATCCCTCTCGATGACTCCAGGACCTTAGTCCTATTCAGGCATTTCGTCAAGCAGTCTGCAAGATTCTGTTCAGATCTGATAAAACTTAAAGAAACAACATCATGAGAAGTTAGCCATCTAACAGACTTTTGTCTCAATTTAATATGTCGACTAGCCTTAGAATTTATTAATTTCTTTTTACAAAATTCAATTGCAGCTCGAGAATCACACCGAATAGAAATAGGTGGAATAGGAGTAGAAATCAAAGGAATAGATGATAGTAGGTTCTTGAGCCATTCAGCTTCAAGACAAGTAGTGTCAAGGGCAACCAACTCAGCCTCCATAGTGCTTCTGGCTATTATAGTCTGTTTGGTGGATTGCCAAGAAACTGCACTTCCACCAAGAATAAAAACATAACCAGAAGTGAATTTGATGTCCAAAGAATCAGAAATCCAATTGGCATCGCTGTATCCCTCAATTACAGCAGGATAGCAATAAAATTTGAGAGCATAAGAGATAGTATCTTTAAGATAACGAAATACTCTCTCCAAAGCAATCCAATGAATCATACTAGGACTACTAGTATATCTACTCAATCTTGATATGGCATAGGCAATGTCAGGTCTAGTTCTATTGATTAGGTACATCAGAGAACCAATGATCTGGTCAAATTTCTCCTGATTCTCTGGATTACCAGTGTTCTTTACAAGTTGAACACTAGGATCAAAAGAAGTAGAAACATGAGAACAATCAGAATATACAAATTTATCAAGTACCATTTGGGTGTAATGAGATTGGGTCAGGATAATTGAATCAGATGATTTAAGAATTTTCATTCCTAAAATCACATCTGCTTCACCAAGATCATTCATATCAAAATGGTCTGATAAAAGGATTTAACTTGGTTAATCAGATTAAGATCAGGAGCAAGAATCAGGATGTCATCAACATAGAGGCAAAGAAAGACACAACGATCATCAAATCTCTTGAAATAGAGACAGTTGTCATAATCGTTGGTCAGAAATCCATATAAAGCTATAACAGTGTCAAATTTCTCGTGCCACTACTTAGGTGCTTGTTTTAGTCCATATAAAGAGCGGACTAATTTACACACCTTATTTTCTTGACCAGGCACTGAGAAACCTTCAGGTTGAGTCATATAAATTTCTTCCTCAAGATCGCCATGAAGAAAAGCGGTCTTAACATCCATCTGATGAATCAAAAGTTTATGAATGGATGCTAATGCAAGAAGAATTCAGATAGTATCAATGCGAGCAACATGCGCATATGTGTCAAAGTAGTCAATATCAGCCTTTTGTCGAAAACCTTGAGCAACAAGACGCGCCTTATACTTCTCTACTGATCCGTCAGTCCTAAGTTTCTTTCTAAAGATCCACTTACATCCTAGGGGTTTACTACCAGGAGGTAAATCAGTGAGAATCCAAGTGTTATTACTAATAATTGATTCTATCCCACTTCTTATAGCCTCCTTCCAAAAAAAAGCTTCAGGAGAACTCATTGCTTCCTTATAAGACGAAGGTGTACTTTCAATTAAGAAAGTAAAGAAGTCTTCACCAAAGTTCTTCTCAAAGCGAGTTCTTTTACTTCTCCTTAATTCAGGAATAGAATCAGGTTCTACGGGATCTAAACTATAATGTAAATCAGATGCAGGTATATGATTAGAAATAGATGCATGATCAAAAGTAGACTGATAATTAGCGGCAGATCTAGAGATACGGGTTTTGAAAGGAAAAATATTTTTAAAGAAAGTTGCATCTCTAGATTCAATCAAAGTATCATTTGAAATTACAGAAATTTCAGAGTTAACAACAAGAAATCTATAGGTATTGCTATCTAAAGAATATCCAATAAAGATAGCATCTACAGTTTTAGGTCCAATCTTCTTTCTTTTGGGTTCAGGAATAGATACCTTAGCCAAGCACCCCCACACTCGGAAGTAACTCAACCTAGGCGCTCTTCCTTTCCAAAATTCATTAGGTGTCTGGGTTCTATCCTTAGAGGGAATCCTATTGAGGATATAACAAGCTGATAAAAGAGCTTCCCCCCACAAGTTCTGAGATACACCAGAGCTTAAAATCAAAGCATTAACCATGTCTAATAGGGTTCGGTTCTTTCTTTCAGCTACACCATTAGATTGAGGTGAGTATGGAGCAGTTACTTCATGAATTATTCCATGTTCCTCGCAGAATAGGTTTAATTCATTTGAAGTATACTCACCTCCTGTATCAGACCTTAGAATTTTAATCCTCTTTTCTAATTGGTTTTCAGCCTCAGCTTTAAAGGCTTTAAATTTATAAAGAACTTCATCCTTGGTCTTCAAGAGATAGGTGTAACAGTATTTGGAGTAGTCGTATATAAAAGTCACAAAATAACGACTTCCTCCACGGGTAAACCCCCTATTAGAATTACAAACATCACTATGGATCAGTTAAAGAATCTGGGTATCCCTATAAGGAACAGATTTAAAAGGTTTCCTAGGTTGCTTAGCTTGGGTACAAATCTCACATTTGGACTTGGGATCAATCATGAGTTTAGGTACAAGATTAAGTTTGGTCAATTTCAGAATTGATTTAAAGTTCACATGCCCTAATCTGCCATGCCATACATCACAAGATTCAGTATTGAAAACAACAGTAGAAGTGGAAGGAGTAGAAGAAGATTTTTTATTTTCAGCAAAAGAAAGTACATTGAGTTTGAATAAACCCTCAGATACAAAACCTTTTCCAATAAACATTTCCCCCTTAGAAATTACAACTTTATTAGATTCAAGTACAATCTTATAACCTAATTGCACTAATAGAGATCCACCAATCAGGTTCCGTCGGATCTCGGGAACATGCTGCACATTGTGAAGGATCAAAGTTTTTCCAGAAGTTAACTTCAGTTTGACTGTTCCGAGACCCAGCACATTGACAGCTTTTCCGTCTCCAACAGTCACACATCCTCCACCTGAGTCTTGATAGGAGGAGAATAGGGACATATTACTACAAACATGGACATTGGCTCCTGAATCTAACCACCAATCTAAATCATGATAGGTGAGGTTAACATTAGGTATAAAGGAGACTGACCTAAAAGTTGAGTTCGAAGGTTCACCCTCTATCATGTTGACCTGGGGTTTAGGATAGTTGTTCTGATTATTCGGACCCTTCTTGTAGACAGCCTTTTCTTTCTTTCGATAAAAATATTTTGAAGCAAAATGGTTGTCCCGGCCACAGACATAACAGAAGCCATCCTTCTTCTTATTCCCATTAGATTGGTTGGTATAGGGTTTATGGGTATAGTTTTGGCTTCGGTTCGGATTCTTACCCTTAAAGCCTTTACCCTTAGGTTTAAAATTTTTTCCTTTGGATTTAGACTCATGGTTTTGGTTTGAAAATTGGGTCAGGTTTATATTTGATCGGTTGTTGGTCGGTTTACTCTCCCTAAGTCGGTATTGGTCTTCTATTCTAATAGCTTGGATTACAGACCTGAGTTTAAGGGTTCCCTGAGTTCTTCTAAGCTCTTGGGCAAATTTGGACCAGGAAGGAGGTAATTTGTCAAGTAGACAGGTAGCTTGATAGGTATCATCTAAGTTTGAACCATTTCTATGAATCTCTTGGACAAAATTTTGAAATTGGTGAATCTGGTCATTTATGGGAATATTGTCTATCATTCTAAAATTGTTAAAATCAGTAATGGTAAATCTAGTAGCACCTTCATTATCTTTAATGTAGGCATCTTCTAGAGCATACCATAGATCTTTGGCAGTTTGATATTTCTTATAGGTTTCATAGAGTTCATCAGATAGACAACTAAGTATCCTAAACCTACAGTGAAATTCAATTTCATCGGGGGATCTATCAGATTTAGGTTCAGTAACAGTTGATTTAGAAGAATCTTCAGAAGGAGTAGCAATAAAAGTTTTAGAAGTAGAGTAGGAAGGTGATTTTCCAATTGCAGTTATGAGGCCTAGGGTAATAAGCCATGCCTCCAATTGTTCTTGCCATCTCACAAAACCTACTCCTCTAAACTTTTCAGGTTTGAGACTAGAAGTTTCCTCAAAAGTCATTATGAATAATCTAGTTGAGAGAATGAAAAGATTTAGGATGACTAGAGCGAGCTGCAAAAGATGTTCAAAAAACTTTCTTAGAAAAATACTCTCGTTAAAGTTTCTACCCTAGTCAACCAGAATATTTTAGGGTTTAAGTTTTAATACAGATGAATTGTTGAAGTCGGCTCAAAAGCAAGCAGATGGCCCAAACAAATTATGATATTTGATTTTAAGAAAAAATATGGATGCAAACAATACAGTATATTGAAATATAAAATCAAATATAAAAATTGACTTCGTTTTTTTTCCTACTAATAAACCACAATCATGATCAGGCATCCACTAAACAACTATAATAGAAAAAATCCAATACTACAAAACTGAATAAAATGTGAAAAAAATCAATGGTCATTGTTTCAGATATTATTAGTGAATTAGTATTTCTATAAAATTAGGACAAAATAAAACTGCATACATTTTTTAAAATACAGAGTTAATTTGATTACAACCCATTAATAAAAAAAAGGTTCTTTAAAACCCCAAATGAATGCGGAAGGGTAAAAGGTGGAACTTCACCAGTAACTAATGTTCAAACTGATCCTTACTTTGAAACTTATGCATATTTAAAAAATCAGCGAAAACTTTGTTCAACTTTTACATTTCTAACAGGGAGAAAGAAAAAAAATTTGCTTCGCAACAACAAATATCTCATCCAAAGAATTCGGATTACTTTTTATTCTATTATCTATATTTTTTTTTTCGCAGTCACTGTTCTTGCCGAAAGTGCCCACTTTGTCGTTCTTAAATCATTCAGTACTCTTGTTGTCATAGGTTTTGGCGCAAGCTCACTTTCACAATTTATATATATCATATTTGAGCAAGTGTCGGTGGAGGTGTGGCCGAGATAAAAAAGTGGAGCCCAACGCAGATATTGGGACGGTAAAGGAGAAGGAGAAGGGAGAGGAAATGGAAAGAAGGAGAAAAAAAAATAATGAGGATGAGAAAGGCGAATCTTGAGTAGAGAAAAAAAAAAACAAGATAAAAAGTAATAAATCTTAATTAGTTTTTTAAAAATTCGGATCGAATCTGTAAAATTTAATATAATAACTTAGTTTTTATAAAATTATAAATTCAGCAAAATATTTATAAACAAAATTTAAAAATATAATAAAATGAAGGCTAAATTATAAAAAATCTTCTATAATATACCGTTTTTTCACTTTGCCCCCCTGCCTTTCAAAAGCCTACATTTTGTCCCCTCGTAATTACAAAATTATTTTTAGGGGGTAACGGGATTAACAGAACATGCGAAATGGCAATAATGCCCTCCTTCTAACCCATCTTCTTCCTCCCTCAACGTGAAGGCAAGACGAAACCCTAGTTCTTTTCTCCACATCGTCGCCGCCGTTGAAGCCGGAGCCGGAGTGGAGCAGATTCGGGCGAGCCTTCCCTGCTGCATCGCGCACAGGGACACCCGCACGCACGCGCCGCGCATGGGAGCCGCGCCGCCGCCCTGGGCACCCGCATCATTTCCTTGAGCATTTTCTTATTGATGTCATAGAGTACTCATGCTCAACAATCTGATCAATTAGAGGTAAGATAAATAATCTACTATAAATAAGGGATCTGGCAAAGTGAAGTGCATTTTTTTTTCCCTAAATTCTGAGGGTAATGTGAAAAGCATGATATATACATCAATTGGAGTGAAGTAAACTGTGTTTTAGCCATAATTTTTTAGTCCAATATCGTTCTACGAAAAACCTTAATTGATTAAATAATGAAGAAATTTGGTTACGTTACAACAATTCAAACACATTTATAAAAAAATTATGATTCCTACAAGTAGAGAGAGAAGAGTAAGAAGAACATCAAGAGCGCAATACCTCGGGGAGCCACATCTCGTTCTCGGCGTCGGCGAGGACGAAGGAGACCCAGTCGGAGTTCCGGGACTCGACCTGGAGCACGAGGTCGAGGAGGAAGGCGCAGAGGCGGCACTTGGGGGAGTAGAACTCCACCACCGTCACCTCCTTCCCGCTCGCCAACGCCGCCGCGAGGGCCCGGTGCTCCGCCTCCCCCAGCTCAAGGATCAGCCTGGCTTGTCCTGCGCCAGGAGCGAGCGCCCGTAGCTGCATGTTGCCACGCCTAGCCGCGCGGGCCCGAGCGGCGACTGCGCAGACGATCGCTGGGGGCTCCTGACGACAGCGGCGGCGGTAGCACTCGGCCTCGGAGCGATCGGGAGAAGAAGGGGTTGAAGGGTATTTTCGGTATATTATCTAAGAAATTGACGGCTCACTAACGGAATGCTGACGGCGGGGTGTAAATGCACAATTCCAGAATTACGAGGGGGCAAAATGTAGGCTTTTGAAAGCTATAGGGGCAAAGTGAAAAAGCAATATATTATGAGGAGGTTTTCTGTAATTTAGCCTAAAATGAATGAGCTCTAAAAATAAACGAAAAAAAGCTAAACATACACCTACCTCATTTCGAAATATATGATATAATTGTCGGCTTGGCGGCTAGCTGGTGGGTTGTGTGGTCTATAAAGAACAAAGTAATTTTTCTAACACTAATCCTTTTGTTGCGGTTGGCTTGATCAAAAGATTAACAATGCAGTGGGAGAAGACTGAGGGTCTTTTGGTTGGGTGTGATCGGTGTTCGAAACGCGTGACGTTTCCGGACGAGTGGTTGTGTTTGTGATTGTGAGTTGTTTTGATTTAGTTTTTGAGTATTGTATTACTTATTTTATTTTTATTGGTGCTTTTTATTTTGACATTGTGATTGTGATATCTCACTTATGTAAGTTTAATTTTTTTTTAATTCAATGAAGCGAATAATGTGCTATTTTTTTTGAATAGTACCAAGTCATTGGTAATATTAAGTTTTTGACCATTGAACTAAAAGATATGTGGTTGATATGATAGTAGGCCACTTGGATTTAATAGGTGGTTAGGAAAATAGTAAAATCTAACATGTGAAAATTATCAAAGAGTTTGATCTAAGGGTAGAAAACTTGATAGCATTAATAATTTGATACTATTAATAGTATAGTAGCCGAACTCTTTCCCTATATATATATATATATATTTGAAATGTATAAATAACGCATTGCTCAAAATAAATATAATTTTTTTTGTACCGGCTATTTTTGTTTTTTTTTTTTTCAAATAGTTAGTACCGTACGAGGTAAAAAAAAAAAAAAAAAAAAAAAAAAAAAAATATTAAGTGTACATCTCAAAAATATATATATATATATATATATATATATATATATATATATATATATATATATATATTATATTTTATTTATTTTAAAATAAAATAAATTTTATTTATTATTTTAAAATATTAAATAAAATA
This sequence comes from Tillandsia leiboldiana, assembly GCA_029204045.2. Lineage (NCBI taxonomy): Eukaryota > Viridiplantae > Streptophyta > Magnoliopsida > Poales > Bromeliaceae > Tillandsia > Tillandsia leiboldiana. Next base: position 4,922,886 of record CM055064.1, read on the forward strand.
AAATTTATCATTAAACGAATAAAATGTAATAACTACATTCAAAATTGAATAGAGAGGTAGCAGCAATTGCTGAGAACGATAGGCCGGTCAGCGCCCGTCTGACACTCCGGGGCAGACCTGTGTTTTTTTTTTTCTTTTTTTTTTTTTTTTTTTTTTTTTTAGAAAGCTCTAGAAAAGAACAAAAGAAAAATCGAAGAAAATGCAGAGAGAGATTGAGAGAGTGGGAGTCGAGAAGGATGGTGGAAGGGAAGGGGAGGGTGTTGGAGACGGAGACGCCGGAGAGGATGGCGGCGCAGGCCAAGTCGTTCGCGTCGCAGGCGCTCGACGTCTTCGATGTCCTCGACTACAAGAGCATCGCTGGCTACATCAAAACAGTAACACCACCTACCAAACCCAACCCCCCCCCCTCCCCCTCCTCTAAATATATGTATATAATGGTGCAGAAGCAACTCTCTCGTATGGTGTTTTTAATTTTTTAATCTTTAAATTAGTTTTTTTCTTTTATCTTTAGTTTTTTTTTTTTTTTTTTTTTGGGCCCGGTTGCTCCATAGCAAATACCGGCTGCTCCTGTGCTAAATTCACCTCCCTTGAATGAAGCGGTAGCATACTGTCTTTCTCAAAAAAAAAAAAAAAAAAAAAATAAATAAATAAATAAATTATATTATATTTTTATGTATACCACTAAACTCTTGTTGAGGAAAGACTCTCATTCCAACTGTATAACTTTTTATCTAAAGACTATAAAATCGATTCTTTTATACTTTCGAAAGTATAAAAGCTGTACATTATTAAATTCTTATATTTTTAAAGTATAAGTTACTGATTTTTATAGATTTTAATGAAAAAATGTGCATTTAGAATAATAGTGGATTCTTTAGGTTTAGTGGATGATTGGTGAAATAGTATAATCTAAGGTTCAAAATTAATTAAAGAAATAGATCTAACGGTAGAAAAAATTATAAACTCTAATAGCTTGATACTTTTACAAATATAGTAACCGGATATATATATATATATATATATATATATATATATATATATATATATATATATATAGAGAGAGAGAGAGAGAGAGAGAGAGTTGGGCTAGAATGCTATTGATAGTACCAACCCAACTTTGCCACCCATTTTGTAGCCATTGGATCGCATTGAGATCCGTGTAGGCTCTTTAATGAAAAGAAGAGAAAAGAAAAAGTAAAAAGTAAAAAAATTTTCCTTTTAATTAAAGGGCTTGCACGAATCTCAATGCAATCCAATGGCTACAAAATGGGTGGCAAAGTTGGGTTGGTGCTATCAATAGCATTCCAGCCCAACTATATATATATATATATATATATATATATAATTAGAGTGGGTTATTATTAGTAGCTGTTGATACTAAATTTTTCGCCACTTAACGGAACGACACGTGGCGGATATCGTCGACCCACATACATTAGCCGACAATAGAATGAGTCAGAAGAGAAATACTCATGTCTCGATCGAGACCGATCTCAGTCGCGTAAGAATACAGCACGCGACGTATGCCAGCGGCTGAAAGTATCAGCCGATAGGAGAAGCAGTCGACAAGAGGAGTAACGCCTTATCCAAGGCCAACTTCGGTCGTTACTAGACCGCTCTAGTCAAGCAACGAGAAAGGCGAGAGTCAGAGTTAGCTTTCGGTTGCTCGAGCCGAAAAGGGAAAGACTTTGAAAGAGTGCCGGATACGGGCACAAATCCCGCAACTAATCTAGAACAGCAAGCCGCGCCCAGTACTGGAAAGCGCCGAGAATCATAATCTGGCGTGATATCAAAGGGATGAACCTGGACGGAGAAACGACCATTATCCTGATTGAAGGCATTCGGCTCAAAAGAAAGTAGTTGCAAAATATTCGATAACTTCTCTCAATTTACGCCGATAATTCAAATCGGCGCCTAATAACTTGGTTCGGGATGTATATAAATATCCGAACCATCAAAGAAAAAGGGGTCCGACAACCTCGTAAGTTCGGTACCACCCCAATTTCTTCATATCTAGAAGTAGGTTAACTTAATTTTTAGTGCTTTCCTTTACCGCTTTCCTTTACTGTTTTCTTACGAGTAGGCTTACTTGTAATCTCTATCCCTACCTTCTTTCTTGTATCCCATTCCCAAGCAATATAAAGGTTTAATCGGTTCATCAACCGTGTCATTATATGTCTCTTTACATATAAAGTTATAATCAGCTCCTTAGCCGTGCCATTATCTTTGTACCCAGTTTGGCTACTCTAAGTCGAACTCAGCAATTCCTCTGTACCTCCATAAACCCGATTCTGCTACTCTAAGCCGAACAGTCACGAGAGTTACCAGAGAATTTATTATCTCAATCTTGATTACAAGATTTCTATCATCACTTTTTGAAGGATATTCATTTTCAACCGTTCATTTTGTGTCCACTTGATGAATAAAAAAAAAATATTGAAAAAGCTTGAAATTTGATTTCTATATAGTTTCAATAGTCTAGATCTTGTTCATTGATGCCGATCATCTATTCGGAGACGTCATCATCAAAAAGAAATCGGTAGTAACAATGAGGTTTTACTACTAATAGTATTCCATCACCACTATATATATATATATATATATATATAGTACTATATTAATAGCACTAAGTTATTAGTGTTATTATGTTTTTGACCCTTGGATTAAGGGATATGGGGTTAAGATGATAGTAGACCCCTTTGATCATTTCTACCCCTTAGATCATACTAGTCAACCAACCATCCAATAAATCTTAGGGGTTCACTATCATCGTAACCACACATTTATATAATATATATAGTCCGGGTATTATGTTTTCGATAGCACCAAGCACTTGGTGCTACTAAGTTTATATATATATAGAGTCCAGCTACTATGCTGTCGATAGCACCAAGCACTTGGTGCTACTAAGTTTTTCGCCGTTAGATCTACCCCTTTGATTATTTCCAACTATTATATCATACTATTCAACCAGCCACCCAATAAATACTAGGAGATCACTATCATCATAACCATATATTTTTTCATCTAACGATTAAAAACTTAATAGCACCAATAACTTGGTGCTATTAATAGCATAGTAGCCTATATATATATATATATATATATATATATATATATATATATATATATATATATATATATATATATATATATATATATATATATATATAAAATTGAACTCCTATGCTTTTAAAAGTACAAAGTCATTGGTGTTTGCAAGTTTTTAGAGCCTTTGGATGAAATGATGTGTGGTTAGGATGATAGTGGGTCCCTTAGGTTTAGTGGGTGGTTGGTGTAATAGTATGATCTAAGAGGTAAAATTAGTCAAAGAAATAGATCTAAGAGTATAGTAGCCCTACGAGATATATATATATATATATATATATATATATATATATATATATATATATATAGTCCGACTGGAATACTATCGATAGCACCAAGTAATTGGTGCTACCAAGTTTCCAGCTCTTGAATGAAAGGATGTGCGGTTGGGATTATAGCGGTCCCATAGGATTTTTATTATTCAACCGACCACCCACTAAATCCTAGGGGACCACTATTATCCTAACCGCACATCTCTTAATCCAATGGCTAAAAAATTGGTGGCACCAATGACTTGGTGCTATATATCGATAGTATTCCAGCCTAATTCTCTCTCTCTCTCTCTCTCTCTCTCTCTCTCTTTCTCTCTCTCTCTTTATATATATATATATATATATATATATATATATATATATATATATATATATATATATATGTAGTAGGACTTGTGTGCTATTAGGAGTAGAGATGCTCCTAAGCTGTTTTTTATTATTAAACTTTTGAATCGATGATCAGCTACGTTAGACTTGATCTAATATATATATTTGAAATATCTAAAAAATAACTTTTATAATTTTTTAATATTATTTACCAAATGATTGAAAGGGTTCAAAATCAATAATTTTTTATAATTGATGTATGTCGTTTGTAAGTTTAATAGTATAGAAGTATTCAAATAAGATGAAATTTTTATAGACATTTTTTTTTATACTATGTGGAAAAAGATAAATATATCTGATCGAAAATTTTAGTATTATATTATAACTTTTTTTTTTTTATGTTTTTATTTTCAATTGTTGATTTTGATCCTTCCGATTACTAAGTAAATAATAACGAAAAATTATAAAATTTATTTTCTATATATTTTAAATATGCTAGATCAAGTTTCCATCATAAAAAAGGCTTAAAAGCACGGAAGCCCAGCCTCCTAATAGCACACAAGTCCTACTATATATAATATATAAAAAGAGTTGAGCTGAAATGCTACTGATAGCACCCGTCTAACTTTGCCACCCACTTTTTAGTCTTTAGATTGCATCGAGATCCGTACAGCTTTTTAGTAAAAATTAATTCAAACGGCAGATTAGATTCTCCATTAGTTAGTGTTTATGCACCTCTTTTCTTTTTCTTTCTGTTTTTAGTCTTTTTCTCCATCATCTTTCCTTCTTTTTTTTTTTTTCCCTGATTCTAGTCTTCTTCTCCATCATAAAAAACAGAGATAGAGATGGGCTCAGATAGAGAAGAAGATTAGAAACAGGGGGAAAAAAATGGAGAAGGGGAGAGATGGGCTCAAATGGAGAAGATGACTAGAAACAGGTGAAAAAAAAAAAAAAGAGATTGACTCGAAGAAGAATACTAGAAACAAAAATTTTTAAAAAAACAGTAAAAAAGAAAAAAGAGAGATGTCTAAACACTAACGGAAAACCGTTCTATTATTTGGGTTAATTTCTACTAAAGAGCGGCATAGATCTCAATGTAATTCAAAGGCTAAAAAATGAGTGGCAAAGTTAGACTGAAATGTAATTCAAAGGCTAAAAAATAAGTGGCAAAATTGGACTGAAATGCTATTAGTAGCAAACGAACTTCGTTTTCATCTATTTGTTTTCGATAATGGAGCTCTCAAAGTACCAAGTATTTAATGTTTATAAGGTTTTCACTGTTAAAGTTCGGCTACTATGCTATCGATAGCATCAAGTATTTGGTACTACCAAATTTTCTACCGTTAGATTTATCCTTTTAATCATTTATACCTCTTAAATTATATTATTTTTTCAACCACCCACTAAACCTTAGGGGGTCATTATCATTTTAATCGCACATCTCTTAACCTAAGGGTTAAAAATCTAATATCACCAATGACTCACTGTTATTAATAGCATAGTAGTCTATATATATGAGTAATGCTCCTATACTATTGATAGTATTAGGGCCTTACTACTATAGATTTTTTGACCCTTGGATGAAGGGATGTGTGATTAGGATTATAGTGGTCCCCTAAATTTATACTATTTCACCAACAACCCATTAAACCCTAGGGGACCACTGTAATCCTAACCACACATCCTTTCATCCAAGGGTCAAAAAGTGTATAGTAGTAAGACCCTAATACTATCAACAGTATAGTAGCCTATATATATATATGCTACTATACTTGTAAATGCACCAAGCAATTGATGCTTATAAGTTTTCTACCCTTAGATATATCTCTTTGATTAATTTCACCTCTTAGATCATACTATTCCACCAACCACACACTAAATCCAATGGACTCACTATCATCCTAACCACTCATTCTTTCATCCAATTGCTAATTGAGCTCCTAGCTCAATTTTATATATATATATATATATATATATATATATATATATATATATATATAATTGAGCTCCTATTTTTTAAAAAATATAAGTCATTGATGCTTGTAGGTTTTTAGCAACTGGATGAAAGTATGAGTGGTTAGGATGATAGTGGGCCTATTGGGTTTAGTGGGTGGTTAGTGGAATAGCATGATCTAAGGGGTGAAATTAATCAAAGGCATATATCTAAGGGTAGAAAACTTGCAAGCCCTAATTGCTTGGTGCTTTTACAAATATAGGAACCGGTGTATATATATATATATATATATATATATATATATATATATATATATATATTATCAAGAGTACTAAGTACTAGTGGATAAGCCCCCACTCTAGAATAGGTGGGGTGTGCATCATACACCCCTTTTGAAATATATGAGTAAAATTACTTATTTATTTAGAAAATACTACTTGTACACCCTAAATAGGCTGCACATCCTACATCCCATCCATTCTAAGATATGGTGAATTTTACTAGTCACTTCAACGTGATTAGTGGATAAGCCTCCACCCTAGGTGGGTGGGATGTACATCATACATCTCTTTCGAAATGTATAATTTGAAATGTATAAATAGCATTACTTATTTTACATTTTGAAAGGTTTAAAAACTTTATGCATTTTTAATCTTTATTTTTATTACACACTTAAATTTCGATGGCAGTTGTTATTGGGGGAGCATGTGATTACATTTTTACATACTCTTTCAGTTGCTTGTTGCTACCGAAATTCAAAAATAAAAAAATATTAATATTATTTTAAAGTTTTTGGATTTTTTTTTTAATAATACAAAATAAGTGCTTTTGCCACTATATTACCAAATTATACCCCATATTTTTTAAAATTCGGATAGCGTTGCTCGTCTTTTATATAACAATTTTTGCATTGAAAGATTTTTTTTTTAATCTATCTCAAGCATTCTCTATGCATTGTTATTTTTTTAAATTGTACTGAGTGTCAATTATTTGACTAAAAATATATAAAATTTGGGCTAAATTACAGAAAATCTCTATGTAATATTCCGCTTTTTTACTTTGCCCCACTGTCTTTTAAAAGCCTACATTTTGCCCCCTCGTAATTACCGAATTGTCTTTAGAGGGCAACGGCAGTAACGGATGAGGTAAATTGACGAAAATGTTCTTATCTTATATTGGAGAGAGAATGAGTTTTAGCTTATTTAATATTTTTTTTTAAATTGATGGTTCACTCACGGAATGGTGACAGCGGGGATAAATGCATATTTCGGTAATTACGATGAAGCAAAATGTAGATTTTTAAAAGATATGGAGGCAAAATAAAAAGGCGGAATATTACAGAAAGATTTTCTGTAATTTAGCCTAAAATTTATAAATAGTGGGAACTCAGAACTGCGTACAAAATCATCATCCAATGATGGCTAACTATTTTACACTAATCTTCTTATTATTTGTTTTCATCAATAAAATATGAAAAAAAAAATTATTTAAATTCTAAAAGGCAATGGATCTAATATTATTATCTGTGCAATTATAGGAGCTGGACAAGATGTATGGTCCCGGGTGGCAATGCATGGAGGGGTCCAAATTTGGGTGTTTCTGCATCCACAAGAAGGGTACCTTCATCAACTTCTCCCTGGATAAGCTCGAATTCGTAGCCTTCAAAGCTGCTGCTGCTGCTGCTGCTGCTTAAAGCAAAAGCCAATGTATGAAGTAGTAGACTCAAGAAGCAAAAGAAGCTCAAAATGTGCACATGATGTAGTAGTAGTGATCTCTAATTTCATAACATGCTTCATGCATGGACTGTGTGTCTAAAACTCCTCTCTGCATCTTAAACCTTTTTCGTCGAAATATTTGCCTACTTCGATGCTTCAAGATATAATAGAGGGGTGATTTGTTGTTAATGGATGGCGGGTTTCGTATTATGTATTCGCAGATCCTCCAAATTCGTAGAATACCAAAAAAATTTCGATGTAAATAGTATGAGATATCAATTGCTAAATGTTAATCTTGTGAATGGTTTAGTGCTTTTGTTTCGCAGCTTTTTAAAAATAATAAATCATTCATCACTTAAGTCTAGCTTTATATTTATATATATATATATATATATATATATATATATATATATATATATATATATAAATTTTGAATATCTATATTTATGAGCTAGACTGGAATGCTATAAATTAAATCGGCTTGGTTACCATCCATTTGTTTTCAATAATGAAGTTTTCAAATCGATGATCGGTATCGTTGAATATGATCTAAATTATTTAAAATATCTAAAAATTAAATTTTATATTTTTTCGATATTCTCTTCTTGTTCGTCTAGTGGATAAAATGAACGACTAAAAATAAATATCCGTCAAAATGTAATGATAGGAATTTTATAATTAAGATCAAGAACATAAATCTTGTTTTAAATAGTTTTAAAAATTTTGTAATAAAAATTTAATTAATTTAGATATTTTTATATCGTTAAATGAGCAAAAAAAATTATATCTACCATTAAAATTATAAATTTTATAATTTTTTGATCATTAGATCGATAATGTCAAAAAAATATAAAATTTATTTTATAAATACTTTCTGTGATCTAGATCATGTTCAACGATACCGATCGTCGATTTGAAAACTCTATCATCGAAAATAAATAAATAGCAATGAGACCGGTTTGTTACTGATAGGCCTATTTTTATATATAATAATAAAGTTTCATAGGCCTAGTAGTTCAAAAAGCCCTCATAAACAATCTTTGTGTCAAAAAGATGTTAGTAGAAGATCCCACTAAATCTGAGTTGATTTCTCTTTATCAATACATTGCCTCTTCTACAAATCTATTTACGATCCATAACAGAGAATATTTATGATTCGTTAGTAAAAAGATATGAAAAAAAATTAATGGTCATCCCTAAAGATTGTTTCAAATATTATTGATAAATCAGCATTCCTATATTAGGACAACAAAATATCACTTCATACATTCATTAAAATACAGAGTTAATTTGACTACCACCCATGAATGTGGAAGTGTAAAATGATCTTTACTTTGCTGTTAGTTTCAACAATACTTTCTACAGTCGAAATTCATGCATATCTAACAAATAAAATTTGGCGCGAAATGATTCGAAGAACAAAGCATTTATCTGGGAAAAACATAAACAAACATTTGAAATTGAGAAAAAGAAATTTGCTTTACAACAAGAACAAATTTCTCATCCAAACAATTCAGATTACTGGAGTCAGCAGAGGATTATTCATCACATGTGCTTCTAAATTTGCTATAACCAAATCAGCCATTGCCTTACTTGTTTCCCTGGTGCTGCTCCCCACATGAGGCACCAACACCACATTCTCCAACCCCAGAAGCGCGGCCGGCGCATTCGGTTCGTCGGCAAACACGTCGAGGCCGGCCCCGCCTAGCCGTCCTTCGACCAGCGCGGACACGAGCTCGGGCTCGTCGACGTGCGCGCCGCGCCCTATGTTTATCAGCACGCCATTCGGCCCTAGCGCGTCGATGACCGCCCGGTCGACGATGCGGCGCGTCTGCTCAGTTAGCGCGCACGACACGACGAGCACATCACAGTTGGCCGCCAAGTCGGCGGCATTGGAGTAGTACTTGTAGTTCGGGTGCGGCTTCTCCGACCTCGAGTGGTAGCTGATCGCGCAGCCGAATGCTTCGGCTCTCGTGGCGATGGCTAAGCCGATCCGGCCGAGCCCGAGAATGCCGACCTTTTTACCACTGAACTGCGGAGGAAACGGAACTAATCTCATCAAATTTTAAACTTTTTTTTGTTTCAATTTGGAATGAATTCAAGGGATTAAATGAGTAATGCGATGATCGATCCATATCGTTAAACATGATTTACAACTACTTAAATTATGAATTCTAAAACCATCTAAATACTAATGCCGGATAATAATAATAATGCCATAAAATTGCAAAATTTAAAATTTAAAAAGTTTAAACAGCATAGTATAACATAGATCATGTTTAACGAAGTGGATCATCGATTCGAATGGCGGATAAAGGTAATGAATCACAAACCCTAGTGGCGAAGTCGAAGTGCCCCTCCTTCGCCCACGCACCACTGCGCACGAATCGATTGGCGGCGCCGAGCCGGCGCAGGACGGCGATGGCGAGCGCCACGGCCAGGTCGGCGACGTCGTGGGTGAGGACGTCGGGGGTGTTGGTGACTCGAATCCCACGCGCGCGGCACCTGTCGAGGTCGACCTGGTCGAGCCCGACGCTGAAGGAGGCGACGATCTCGAGCGCCCGCAGCGCGTCGATCGTGTCGGCGTCGGCGCCAACGGCGGTGTTCCCCACCACGGCGCGGATCGAGGCGGCGTGGGCGCGGAGGAACCCTAGGCGCCGCTCCGGAGGGACCTCCCAGAGGCGGAAGAGGCGGAAGCGGCGCTCGAGCTCCTCCTCGAGGTAGGAGTCCATGGGGTAGGTGAGGAGGACCCCGAAGGAGTCGCCCATGGAGCCAAGGTATCGATTTGGGGCTAGGGTTTTGGCTGTGGTATTCGTAGAGGTCGGGGAGGGAGATGAGTGGAGAGGGTGAGCGAGCTTTTAAATTGTGCGCTCGAAATATCGTACTGGGCATTTTTTGCATAGGTACCCCTAACAAGTATAAGAATTGTACATCAATACCACCCCCTCTAAAAATTGAGATTTCTATTGTAAAGAGATGTTAAAAAAAAAATATTAAGAATAATGATTATTTCAAATTCTTTAACATAATATTAAAATAAAATATCGCGAATTCAAATTTCGTGACTTCTAGTATTATTAATTTTTTCTTATTTAATTCAAGTAAATCTATCAAATTATCTCAAATCTACAAACTTATTGGAACTGTGAACATTGGTAGATTGAAACAACCTCCACAATTCATTCACTAGAACTCTTTGATTCTTTGCTCAATGATCACTTGATATTCCTTAAAAGGAGCTACTATACACAGTTTCAGAACAGAAAAAAAGTAAAAGAAAAGAAGATACAACAGTTTCTAATGAACTAATCCGCGCAGATTTCTTGAACAAGCAATGATAAGATATGCTCACTCACTTTACTTACAACTCGGTTCACATCTTCCCCAGAAATCAAATCCACCCACCCAATATCCCACATGGAATTGATTGTCATATCTGTACACGCGACATCCCTTTCTAATTTTACATAAAGATCATCTTTCGAAGCACCGTCGTCATCGAACTTACTATAGCTATTCAGTTTTCCTATACCATTATCGATATCCTCCACCAAATCTTCGAGCGAGAAGTAGTTTGCTCTTCGCCATATCTTGGTTTGGAATAAGGGGCAGAATAAGTGGTTCTGCTCGTGTTTTCGTGCCATTTGCTCCTCAGCAGTGTCCAAGTAGAGCTTCGCATGTCTTATTCCGACCTCCCCTGCACCTCTGATTCGATTATACACAGGTTGGTAAGTTTCGAAACCCGCGAGTTCCTGCGCGAGGCTACGGAATGATGGGCTGCTCAAAAGCAGCAGTTTAATCTCATCTTCCATTCCAGATGCTTCTTTAGCGGATAATTTGTTCGTGCGACACTGAATCGCTTCTTCTGCCGGTGAATCGCTTCTCCTGACTAGGCTGGTATTCGGTGTAACTTCACACGACACTCTTCGGTCTTCTCTTACACCATCTGCTATCAAAAGAAGTGTTTAATTTACTACTAGTAATTCTTAAGCCTGTGAAATTCAGTCAGCTGTCGTCTCAGCTCGCATTCAAGGTCAAATACAAAACCTGTACTGAAAGTAAAAATGCAGATGTACCATGCATACATATATAAAAACAGACGAATTTTAAGCACGCATGCAATTGCGAAAATCGTTTTTACCTTCCATACGAGGTTCAACATCCCGGCTTGTCTTTATGCAGTCATTTGTTGCTGAAACGCCGTCTTTTTTATTCCGAGGATTGATTGCCTTTTGTTCTCTCTTGTGCTTTATATCGTTCATCTGCAGAAAAACATGCCCATATTTTAGAAAGAAAGGAAAGAAAACAAGTGTATGTAAGAAGTTACTGCAATCATCTAACATGGAGTTTTTCACAGTTGTTTTGATCAAGAATTTAAATGCCGTGGCACGAGGTAGTGTTGAAAATTTGCTGACACGATATGACATGCGTGCCGATGCATGCTGGTCACAAAATATTTATTTTCTTTGTCACCTATATATTCTAATTACTTATTACGTATCACTATCAAATCAATTACACTTTGTTGAGGTAACTATCTCCTAATTTCAAACAACATAATACGGAGAGTCAATCGTGTTGATATCTTGTCGGCACGGACGACTGGCGCCAATGGACACTTAAATCCTTAGTTTTGATATGATATAAAATAAAACTACCTTCAAACCAGTTTTCACCAAAATGATATATGGAATAGATCATGGTGAAATTTCCCTTTTCTCTCCTCATTCAAATTCTACTTATCAACAGAAAAGTATGAACTAAGAAGAGAAGGGCTACTTACAACTGTTCTGATGATAGGGGAGCCCCTGACTTGCTTAGCCACCTCCGTCTTCTTCCCCTTAATAGAAGAAGATCCATTACTCGCCGCAAGAGGCTTTTTATCGGGCTTCAACACTTTGTTAGTATTAGAGTTCGATCTCGACAACCTTGCTGCTTCTTTCTTCTCTTCAGCTTTCTTCTGTACTAAAATTTGTTTCTCTTCTTCAGGAGGGCTTCTCTTCAACTTGATTGTCTCTTTCTTCCGCTGCTTATCGCTCGCAGAAGTCGAAGCCTTAGCCTCTCGTGACGGTTCTCTTTTACTCTTTTCAATGCGATTCGATTCTTTTCTTTCTATGTTCCTCATTACAACTTGCTCGTCATCGGCCGCCTTCGCTTTTTGTACCAATTTCGCATGTCGGGCCTCCTTATCCTTCTGGGTTCCTTCTCTCTCTGATGAATAAGAAGAAGAAGAAGTAGAAGAAACCAGCTTCATAATAACAATTGGCGGTGCTTCGTCATCCTTTCTATGTTCTTCAGCTTGATTGTTCTTCAAGAGCCCTTTGAAATGCATCGTTTCGACGATTTCTTGGAATGCCTTCCTATTCGCATCCGAACTCTCCTCTACCGGTTGAATCCTTCTTGCCTTAGGCATCTCGATATCGAAGATCGCCCTTGGCGAACTAATGCTCCTCATTTTACCTTCTTTCTTGATAGGATGAGCTTGTTCTAAAGGCTCTTCTTCGAGACCCATAAGCTTCGCAATCAAGTTCGAAGCTTTGGGCTTCTTAGTCCCTGTATCCTCCTCATGAGGCTTAATCACCTTTGCAGAACTGCTCGTAGAATACCTCAACGATCGGCTTGAAGAAGCAGCCTTTTCACCGTCGGAGGGCGCCGATAAGAGATTCTGCCTGTGAAAGCTGTCCTTTATCGCCCTCTTCAGCTCTTCGACACGATTTCTCGAAGACCCGCCGGACAGAAATCTTTCAGAAGCTGATGCTCCGACAAAGACCTCCTCCTCGATCTCTATCTCTTCCTCTATTCCCTCTTCCGCCAATTCTTGTTTCCGCTTCTCGCCATTCATTCGCGAGAAGCTTTTCGACGCAGCTTGGAAGTTTTCAAGCATGACCAATGATTCTTGGAGATCCAAAGCACCTCTGAGAAGATCTTCGGCGAAATGCTTCGAGAAATTCGGCTCCCTCGACCACAAATTGATCACTTGGTTTAGACTTTGAGCTTCTTGACAGACCTTCAAGAGCTGAGCTTCACTGCTCTCTCTGCAGGCCATGGTCTTCTGCTTCTCTCTCTCTTTGCTTCTAAAATTAGGCTTTGATGCAAAAGAAGGGGAGGCTTTCTGGATTCTGCCAGCAGCACCACCACATTGGGTTGTTTCATTCTTATCTTTGGATTTGGAGGGAAGACTCTTTGCTAAGGATCTGTGAACAACTGATCTGAAACTGTCCTGATACATATTTTCTGTTGAGGAAAAAAAAAACAATTACTAAGAAACCCCATCATTTCCTCAAACTAAAAATTGATTTCAAATAAAGAAATGACTTTGGTTCATTCACTACTTCTCCTCAGAAGATCCTTCTGACCAGGGTCTGAGTGTAAGATTAAAGACTTAGTTACTGCCAAAAAAAAAAAAAAAAAAAAAAAAAAGGGGAAAAAAAAAGTGAACATGGAACTAGATCATAAGAGAAGTATATATAATGACTAAGTTGATCATTTTCCTTTGATTGAGCAGTTAGAAGAATGCAAATGGGTATTAAATAAAATCAGAAAAACAAAATGGAGGAGGATGCAAGGAATTACCAGTGGGTACTGTTGTTGTTAGATCTATGAGCAACTTGTTAATTTGAGCTGCAGCATGGATTAAGAGGAGGAGGGCACCAGCTTTTGGGATGGTGCTTTTCAAGGGGAGCTCATTTACTTTTGATTTAACTTGGTGGGTCTCTCAGGTACAGCAAAGTTAAGACAATAACACAAACTGAATCCATGCAATCACTCAAAGACAGTACTAAACTTGGAAAGCAACAGGGCTCCATCTTCCATGGTAAAAGAAAATGAAAATGGGGAGGATAGTAAAAAGGGTGTGGTGAATAATGAAGGTATAAGGGTAAAGTAATGGAAATGACCAAAACACCCATGGAGAGAACACTCATTGGTTGTTGTGTCTTGTTTGACCCCCACATTGTGAGAGGGGTATTGAACTGTTGATGGAAAAGAACCTTTCAATGCCAGATACATATATATAAGATGATAGGAAATTTTCCTTGTCAAGGATAGTAGATGACAGGAAATTTTACCTCTTTAAATGATAAGCACTTGAGTACTGCACAGTGGCCCATCTCTCATCTCTCTCTCTCTCCCTCCCATTGCTGACAAAATTTCTACACACTGTATAGCCAGACTGTTTATCTTAAAATAAAATCCATTCCAATCTTAGCAGTTTATTCTAAAATATTAAAAATAAATATAAAATACAATTCTCTTTATACTGAACTGGGAATGTGCATAAATTTTATAGGCTTTGCTAGATGTACACCCCAAAAAGAATATACATTCTACACTTCATTTTATCCTGGGATGGGTATATCTTAACTCGTCACATCGAGTGACGAATAAAGTTCATCCCATTTCAGAATGGAGTGAGGTGTAAGATGTACACCCCAAGAGGATGTACACTTATACATTCCCAAATTTTACATCGAAAATGCTAGATGTACACCACTCATTCTGAGGTGGGATGAATTTCACTCGTCACATCGATGTGACGAATGAATGAATACCCACACCAGAATAAATGAGTGTAAAATATACATCCTATTTAAAATGTACAGCTAGCACTCCTCATTTTATATACACATCACCTTGAAGAACAAACAAAAATTGGACCCCTCTCTCTCTCTCTCTCTCTCTCTCTCTCTCTCTCTCTCTACATCTTAGTCAATCCTCCACACACACACACACACAAAATATATATATATATATATAGGAAAATGCTATGTGTACACCTTTTTCGGGGTGTACATCATACACCCCACCCATCTAAGGGTGGGAGTGTGATGATGGGTCACTTGATGTGACCCGTAAAAAATATCGCCACCATTAAAATGGTGAAGGTGTATGATGTACACCCCTTCGGGGTGTACATGTAGCATTGCTCATATATATATATATATATATATATATATATATATATATAACTCTTGGTCAATGGAAGTCTGACAAAGCAGCAATGTGACCAATCAATGCTGCTCCCAAGTGCTAGAATTGGTTTCAATCCCTATGCTTATTAAGCAATCTATTTATTTTGGACCATGGGTTTGCATTGGGAGACACAATAAATTTCTCAGCTGTAGTTGTTGGATCTAGCTCAACATTTTTTTGGTAGTAGTTGATCTAACATGCATTTTTCTCCTTTCAGTTTCTCAAATTTATTCAATCACATATTTATCAACTTGATAATACTTCCTGCTTCATTCATTTACTGTTAAAAATAAAATTAATTAAAAATATAAAATAATTAAATTTTAAATATTCATCATTAAATTCTTAGCTAATTAATTGAAAATTTGATGCAAGCCTCCATGTTGACCTGGTCCAACTTGGGTAGCTTTGTTGTCACATCTTTCACATTGTTTGGACCAAAACTAGATCCATAGATCTAGTTTACCTACCACTAATAATATTTTTTAAAAAATGTTATAATGCATAGCACCTTCACAGTTTACTATCATGTTGTTTAAAGTATGGTGTTTTGCCCTTTTCAATTTTAATTTAATTTTTTTATAAAAATATTTTATTAA
Source organism: Tillandsia leiboldiana (assembly GCA_029204045.2). Taxonomy (NCBI): domain Eukaryota; kingdom Viridiplantae; phylum Streptophyta; class Magnoliopsida; order Poales; family Bromeliaceae; genus Tillandsia; species Tillandsia leiboldiana. The sequence continues at coordinate 4,938,832 of CM055064.1, forward strand.
ATATATATGATATTGAAGTGAAATATTTTATAAACTGTACGGTATAAGATTTTACAATTTGCTATTCATATTATTATCATTTTTGACGCTTACTGGAATCAAAAATAAAAACTAGAAATGAAATAGAACATTACAAATCTTGTAAAATTGAGCAATTGCTATGTGTTCTTTTAAAATTTTGAATTAAATTTTATCCCATGAATAACCAACTTCTATACTTGAGTGCTCCTCCATTGAGATCCATCTTTTTATTTTGATAAAAAAAAAAATAGCTTTCATGGATGCACAATTATAGGTAAATCTTTGGAATTATCCAAAAATTGTAGGTGTGTTTTTTTAAATGAACAATTTTACAAAGTTATGTGTGTAAATTATCCAAAAAGTTGTTTTTTTTTTTTGATTTTTTATTAAACAGGGATAAGTTCTATTTGGGAGAACGAGTAATGCTACATGTACACCCCGAAGGGGTGTACATCCTACACCTCTACCTCTTTAATGGTGTCGATATTTTTTACGGGTCACATCAAGTGACCCCTCATCACACCCCCACCCTTAGATGGGTGTGGGTGTGAGATGTACACCCCTTACGGATGTACAAGTAGCATTTTCCTTGGGAGAACACACAAATCTAATAAAAAAAAGGCTAAAATTTTATTTTTTCACTTATTCTTTCTGATTTTTAAAAATCTATACTTTATTCTCTCCTAATTACGGAATTATGCACTTAACTTTCTGTAATTCTGTGATCACATTTGATGTGTTGCAGCATCATTGCTGTAGTCATTGAAGCTGAGATTTGCTCATCAACAACATCAATCCGTCAATCACTTACGAAACGATGACAGTAGGAAGTAAGTGCATAATTTTACAATTAAGAGATGGCAAAATATAAATTTTTAAAAGTAAAAAAAAAAAAAAAAAAAAGAAGGTAAAAAAGAAACTTGATCAACTTCCGATCCTCAAAGTAAAACAAACACGACTAAACAAAACAAACAAAATCTAGGTAGCAGCTCAGAGTTAAGCTATATATAAAACTAGAAGCGTCTCAAGTTCTTAGAACTGACATTCGAAACTTAACTACAGAAACAACTCTTCTTTTCAGATCTTCATATCGAACTCGCAAGTTGGCGAGCTGCGGCAAAACAGAGATCAAAGGGTAGTTTTTGGTTATTTTCAAAATTTGGAAAAGGAAATGAGAGATGAGAATAAATGGCAAAACATAAATGAAATCACAAGTGTGTCATGTTGGGCCACTACTGCTTTATTTTTGCATCTCACTATCACATGTAGCTTGTGAGGATTGTCCATGAGGAGAACAAAAGTGAGCCTTTGAAATTATTGCTTTTTTATAATTTTCTTTCCCTACCATTTTTACTTTTAATTTTAAACATATTTTTGCAACTCTTCATTCTTTGAGATTTTTTTTTTTTAAAAAAAAAACTATGGAAAATGCTTTCTTTGCTCATAAACAAATATCATAACATTTTGTAAATTTTAAAACTTAATGGTTGGATTTCTTTCAATCTTAAAATTATAAATCAAATTTGCTGGCCTCCTCGTGATTTATATTATTTCATCAATTAAACACTGTCGCGCATGCTAGTTTGTAACGTATTGTAAAATTTATTTTGTAAGTATAATATTATTCTTAAGCTATTAAAGAGACTTTGAATCTCAATTAAATGATATGCCATATAAGATAAAATTTGAATTCATGGCCTGCACTTTGATACTATTATTAAGGTCTATTATTCTAATCTCATCTTAAATAATATAAAATAATCAGTATTCTTTGAAATCTTTAGCTATTAGCAACCAATTTACTTGGTTATGTAACCTTTTATTTACCAATCAGTGAAAGAATCAATATTTTTTTATTTTTTTTAAAAAAATTATATATATATATATATATATATATATATATATATATATATATATATATATATATATATATATATATATATATATATATATTATAGGTCTTATATATTTTCAAAAACATAAGCCCAAATATACTTATAAATTTTTTATCATTAGATTTATATTGAGATTTGTGCAATTGTACTTTCTCGTACTCTCTCTTTAGTTGATTTTATAATTGCACAAATCTCAATGTAAATCCAATGGTAAAAAATTCACAAGTATAGTTTGGCTTGTGCTTTTAAAAGTATACAAACTCTACTATATATATATATATAAAAGGCTGGAATACTATCGATAGCAAACGGGTTTCGTTGTCACCTATTTATTTTCTATTATGAAGTTTTCAAAACGACGATCGACACCATTAGATATAATCTAGACCATTTAAACTATCTGAAAATTAAATTTTATATTCTTTCGATATTTTTTTCTTATCCATCAAGTAGATATAAAAATAAATGGCTGAAAATAAATATCTTTCAAAAAGTGATGATAGGAGTCTTGTAATCAAGAACAAGAGTATAGATCTTCTTTTAAATAGTTTAAAAAATTTTCTAACCAAAATTCAATTAATTTAGAATACTTTACACCGTTAAACTAGCAAAAGACTCATATCTACCATTAAAATTATAATTTTTGTAATCCTTTGATCATTAGGTCAATGATGTCGAAAAAATTTGGAATTTAATTTCTAGATACTTCCAATAGTCTAGATCATATTTAACGGTGTCAATCGTCAATTTGAAAACTCCATCATCGAAAATAAATGAATAGCAACGGAGTCCTTTTACTATTGATAGCATTCCAACCATATATATATATATATATATATATATATATATATATATATATATATAGAGGGTCCGCCTATTATACTCTTATAAGTAAAATCTTTTTGTACTCATAAGTTTTCATCCCTTGGATAAAGAAATGTGCGGTTAGGATTATAGTAGTCCCTAGAATTTATACTATTTTTTCAACAACCTAGTAAATCCTATGGGGACCACTATCATCCTAACCGCACATTCCTTCATCAAGGATAAAAAAGTTATGAGTATAAAGTGGTTATTATACTCATAATAGTATAGTAGCTAGCCCTACGCTTTATATATATATATCATCATAACCACACATCTTTACATCCAATGGCTAAAAATCTATCAGTACCAATGACTTGGTACTTTTAAAAGTATAAGAGCTTAATTTTATATATATATAGAGAGAGAAAGAGAGAGAGAGAGAGAGTAGAGCTTATATGCTTTTAAAAGCACAAGCCCATTTATGTTTGTGAATTTTTTACCATTGAATTTGTATTAAAATTTATATTTTTTATTTTTTCTTTCTCTCTATTTAGTGGATTTTATAATAACACAAATCTCAATACAAATCCAATAATAAAAAAATTCACAATCATAGAGCTTTTGAAAATATATAAACTCTATTATATATATATATATATATATATATATATATATATATATATATATATATATATATATATATATATATGGCTAAATTATAAAAAACTCTCATGTAATATTTCGCTTTTTCACTTTGCCCCATGTCTTTTAAAATCCTACATTTTGCCCCCTCGTAATTACCAAAATATGCATTTACTCCCGCCGTCACCATTCCGTGAGTGAACCGTCAATTTTTTAAAAAATATTATTGGATATATCCAAAATACCCTTCAAGAATGGCGGGAAATAAGTTAAAACCTATTCTCTCTCCAATATAAGGTAAGGGCATTTTCATCAATTTACTTTCTCCGTTAACGCCGTTGCCCCCTAAAGACAATTCGGTAATTACGAGGGGGCAAAATATAGGCTTTTAAAAGACAGAGGGACAAAGTAAAAAAGCAAAATATTATATGAGAATTTTCTAGCCTATATATATATATATATATATATGGAAAATGCTACTTGTACACCCGTAAGGGGTGTACATCTCACACCCTCACCCATCTAAGGGTGGGGGTGTGATGAGTGTGTTGGGTTTTATTTGGATTTGGTGATTTTAAACTTGTGTTTTGACTTTTGTTTTTTTGGGAATTTTGCTTCTTGGGCTACCCAAGAGCCTACCTTGGGAAGTGGCATCTTGGGCTACCCAAGAGCCTTCCTTGGGAAGTAGCTTGTGGGCTGCCCAAGAGAGTTCTTGTCCCCTGGTGAGTTATTGTGCTTGTCTCTTTGGACTCTTTATATAGAGAGCAAGAGAGCTTGGTTAATATAAGCTACAATTCTCTTCTCTTAATTTACATAGCTACAATACACTGTGATTTACATTTTCCTCTTTGAGTTTCTATTTTTGCTGGATCTCTGAAAGACGTTGGGTTCGCTACGCACCATCCCGGAGTCGTTGCCGACGGGGTGGACAGTGGTCGTTGTATCGCTAGGGGTGATTGCCGGAGCCTCGCACGTAGAGGGGCAATCTTGCTTCTAGGACAATGCTCACGCACGCCTCGACATTCACAGGCTTCATCTAAACTTTGATTTATAGTATTTTGAGTTTAAATTAAATTTAAATTATTTAAAAGAATTAATTTGAAAAGATAAATTTTTCCAACAGAGTGGTCACTTGATGTGACCCGTAAAAAATATCGACACCATTAAAAGGGTGGAGGTGTAGGATGTACACCCCTTCGGGGTGTACATGTAGCATTACTCTATATATATATATATAAGCAAAGATTTATTTTTATAATTTATTATCACAATCAAGCCAATAAAAAATTTCTATGGATTCTGTTGCTTTTCTTTTTAAGGTCACCATCTATATCAAAATAAAGGAAAACATCTTCAGTTGACTTTGTTTAATTTCGATCTACTATCACAATTATTTATTAAGTTGTACCTGCAATAGTCACGTATGCAAACGGGGCGGATCTGGAGCGGGCGTATTCGGGAGCGGGCGGGATTCCGTACATTCTGCTCCATTTTTTTGTGTGGTCAGAATTGATTAATTTTTATTTTATTTTTTTTTTCTTAGCATTCTATTCGAAAATAAATTTTTAAATCCGAATTCAAAATCTTCTGCTATAATACTAAATTAAAAAATATCTTAACAAGGTTGATATTTAAAATTTTTTAAGTTTGGAAAGATTAGTGTTTTAATATTTTTACATTTCAGTAATATCATATTTTATCTATATTCATCACTTAGAAATCAAATTATTATTGTACAAAATTTAGATCTCATGTCCCTATCTTTGAATTAAAATTTAAAAGAGAAAAAAAAAAAAAAGCAACATATGGTGGCAATGCAATAATATCAATTATTTCAAAAATTTTTTTTTTTTTATCAAAATGCTGTTCTTTATCATTTCTGTCCCATGCTTAATAAATTAATTAAAAGGGACAATTTTTTTTTTATTATTGAGGCAAATTGAACAAAATTTTTTTTTTTTATTTTTTCAGCATTTGCTGCCATTTACTTCTGCAGTTGCTTGTCCAATGTGTGTATCTTTTGCTCCTTCTACAAAGGTGGGAGGTTTTCTTTGATAGAGACATCTAGATTTTTCTCTTTTTTTTTTCCCAGCAATTTTTTTGCAAATAATATAATTATTATTTTTTTATATATAGAGGTGAGCAATGCTAGATGTAGTGTATAAAGCACACCTCTTGTGATTTCGAAAATAGGAAGGAATTCGTGTTTATAAATTATTTTTTATTATGGAACATTCGATTCGACGATCGGTTTCGTTGGACATGATATAACTACTATAACTGTTTAGAAACTAAATTTTATAATTTTTTGACACTATTTATCAAATTATTAAAGAGCCTAAAAAATTACTATTTTAATATCCGATGTAGTATATTTGTGAGTTCAACGGTTTAAAACAATCCAAATTAGGTGAAAATTTAATAGAAAATTCTACTTAATATTAAGTGTCATGTCCCGGAGTCGAAACTGCGATTCGAACTCGCTAACAGATCCTCCACCCATACGGGAAGCCCCGCATAGATGAAGCGTCTAACCTGCAAAAGATAACACTACAACTACACATATATCAGAGCTGTAAAGTACTGTAATATAAAGGTACAACTCCAAATAGTACAGATATGAACCTCACAATATATAAGTCTCTCAAAATAAAACTCTCAAAAGTAACTATCTACAAAAAAATTCAACAGACTGTACTATAAAGCTCCAAAAGAGGGTACCACTATACTCCAAGGACGGGTAGGGAACTATCTCGCGACTCCCTTACCTCGATCAGCAGGTGCAGCATCAGTAGAGCATTTGCATCGTTGCATGGGCTAGAGATAGGACTGTTAGCTTGTGCCCATGAGGTTCAGATTCCAGATCACGTGTTGCACGTAGACGAGTGTTGTCGGTCCTGCCTAGTGCAGTTAGGACCCTGGATTTTGCCTATTCATCTGTTGGTCCTTCGTCAGCTCCGGAATTTTGATGTAGTGTTGGGTATGGACTGGTTGTCCCAGTATTATACTACCATTGATTGTAGAGAGAGTACAGTGACCCTCCGTGAGCCGGGTCAGGAGGAGTATGTTTATAGGGGATGCTAGAGCACTTTGTTTGCGGCGATGATATCTTCTAGCGATTGTGGTAGAGGTGCCTACGGCGATGCCCGGACTCGAGGACATCCCTATTGTCCGTGAGTACCCGGATGTGTTTCCCTCAGAGTTATCTTCTATACCGCCGGACCGAGAGATAGAGTTTGTGATTGGTGCAGTCCCTGGAACTGCACCAATCTCTAAGGCACCCTATAGGATGGCACCTGCAGAGTTGAGAGAGCTGAAGGCTCAGTTGCAAGACTTGATGGATCGAGGGTATGTTAGACCCAGTATTTCTCCGTGGGGAGCGCCGATTCTGTTTGCGAAAAAAAAAAGATGGGTCACTCAGGTTATGCGTGGATTACCGAGAGTTAAATAAAGTGACCGTCCAGAATAAGTATCCCCTCCCACGGATTGATGATTTGTTTGATCAGCTTCAGGGAGCTACAGTCTTCTCGAAGATAGACCTCCAATCCGGTTACCACCAGTTGAGGGTGAAGGCCGAGGATGTATCCAAGACGGCGTTCAGGACGCGGTACGGGCATTACGAGTTCACAGTGATGCCATTTGGGTTGACTAATGCCCCTGCTGCTTTTATGGATCTGATGAACCGAGTATTCCAGCTGTATTAGGACCGATTTGTAGTGGTGTTCGTCGATGACATCTTGGTGTATTCCCGAAGCGATATAGAGCATAAGGAGCACTTGAGGATAGTGCTGCAACTTCTGAGGGAGAATGAGCTGTATGCCAAATTGAAAAAGTGCGCATTTTGGCTTCGGAAAGTTTCATTTTTAGGCCATGTGGTTTCTGCCGCAGGAGTGGTAGTGAACCCGACGAAGATTGATGCCGTTCGGGATTGGCCTAGACCTACGACGGTGACAGAGGTTCGGAGCTTTTTGGGCCTAGCAGGATACTACCGTCGGTTCGTAGAGGGCTTTGCGAAGCTCTCTACTCCCCTCACCCGTTTGACTAGGAAGGGGACTAGATATGTTTGGACTGAGCAGTGCCAGCAGAGCTTCGATGAGTTGAAGCTGAGATTGATATCAGCGCCGATTCTTGCATTGCCTGTGATGGGAGAGGAATTTGTGGTTTATACTGATGCCTCCCACAGCGGCTTAGGTTGTGTGTTGATGCAGCGTGACAGGGTAATTGCTTATGCATCGCGGCAATTAAAGGATTATGAGAAGAATTACCCTACGCATGATTTGGAACTAGCCGCTGTTATATTTGCTTTGAAGCTGTGGCGACACTACCTTTACGGCGAGCACTGTGAGATATTTACCGACCACAAAAGTTTGAAATATTTGTTTACTCAGAAGGAGCTCAATTTGAGGCAACGTTGGTGGCTAGAGCTGTTAAAGGTTATGATTTGAGCATACAGTATCATCCCGGCAAGGCCAATGTGGTCGCGGATGCCTTGAGTAGGCGAGCAGTGCAGTCTTTGAGCTTATCGATTACTCAGCAGATGCCACTAAGGAAGCAGTTGAGGCGACTTGATATTGAGGTTGTGTCCTCTAGGGATTCTGCAAGACTTATGTCTTTGGTCTTGCAGCCCACTCTGTTAGACAGGATTAGAGAGAAACAGAGTGTGGATCCCTATCTTGAGAGGATTAGAGACCAGATTCGGCATGGTCAGGGTGGGGACTTCTCTGTTGATGCAGCGGGAGTACTTAGGTACAGGGACCGCTTTTGTGTGCCCGTGGACTTGGAGATTCGAGAGCTGATTTTGAGAGAAGCTCACTATACACCTTAAACCCTCCACCCTGGGGGAACTAAGATGTATAGAGATTTGAGGGCACAGTTCTGGTGGAACGGCATGAAAAGAGATATTGGAAGGTTTGTTGCCCATTGCCTAACTTGTCAGCAAGTTCAGGCTGAGCATCAGTGTAATATCATAGATTTTTGTAACACGTTATACCTCCTGTTAATAAAGCTTCCGTTTAAAGTAGTTAATGTAACGGGTGTACTTAAGTCGATAATTTGGAGGTGCGGGTATTTTTCTGCGATAGAGCTCGAAAAACGGAGAACGGCGGTGCGATCGGATCCGGATTCTGACTAACGGAACCCCCAGAAAGGGGTGGAAAGCAATCGCAATGGCCAGAGGGTGCATCAAAATCTGCGTAAGTAATTTGGCACGCTTTCCGAGAAAAAAGAGGGAATTATCTTTAAAGAATTATCTTTAAAGAATTATCCCAAAGGTTTATCCCTGAGGAATTAATTAATTAAGAAATTAATTAATTGGGATGTAAAAATACCCGATGTGGATTTTATCGTACAAAAAGATTAATTTGTGACTTCTCCCGAAAGAAAGAAAAAGAAAAAGGAAAAATGGCGAAACCCTAACCGGAAGGAAACGAGAGGAAGGAACGAGCGAAAGAAAAAGGGAAAAGGCGAAACCCTAATCGGAAGGAAACGGTGGAAAAGAACGAGAAGGCGAAAGGACCCAACCCTCCCGACGAACGTGCCGAAGCCGGGAGTGTGAACGGATCACCATCTCCGACGATTAGCGGTAAGCGAGATTTATTTTCGTGTAGTTTCACTCGGTTTTTGGTTTCGGTCTTTGCGGGGTCTTTGGAGTAGCCGTTTGCTACCCTATGCGTCGCCGCCGCGAAGCCCTAGGGCATCGCCGCACGGCCCTAGGGCATCGCCGCCGCGACCGCGATACACGCCGTGCGGGGACGGTACCCACGCGGCCGCGGCTAGTGCCGCGCGGGACCAAGGTCCCCGCGTGGCCGCGGCTAGGGCAAGCGCCACGCGGCCGCGGCGAGCGTCGCGCGGGGCCGGTGCCCGCGCGGCCGCGGCGAGTGCCGCGCGGGCAGGCACCCGCGCGGCCGTGGCGCGCGCCGCGCGGGGCCCATGCCCGCGCGGCCGCAGCTGGTGCCGCGCGGGCGGGCGCCCGCGCGGCCGTGGCGCGCAACGCGCGGGGCCCATGCCCGCGCGGCCGCAACCAGTGCCGCGGAGGCGGGCGCCCGCGCGGCTGGGGCGTGCGCCGCGCGGGGCCATGCCCGCGCGGCCGCGGCTAGTGACCGCGCCGCTGGGGCGCGCGCCCGCGCCGCTGGGGCGCGCGCCCGCGCCGCTGCTGGCGCATGCCGCGCGGGGCTAAGCCCGCGCGGCTGCGGTTTGTGCGGCGCGGGCGGGTGCCCGCGCGGCGGCGGCGGCGCATGCCGCGCGGGGCCATGCCCGCACGGCTGCGTTTTGTGCCGCACGGGCGCGCGGCGGCGGCGGCGGCAGCGAGTGCCGCGCGGGGCCCATGCCCGCGCGGCCGCTGCTAATGCCGCGCGAGCGGGCGCCCGCGCGGTTGCGGCGCGCGCCGCGCGAGGTCGGTGCCCGCGCGGCCACGGCAAGTGCCGTGCGGGGCCGGCACCCGCGCGGCCGCGGCTCGCGCTGTGCGGGGCTAAGGCCCGCACGGTTGCGGTGGGTGCCACGCGGGGTTGGTGCCCGCGCGACCGCGGCTTGTACCGCGCGGAGCTAGGGCTCGCGCGGTTACGGCAAGTGCCGCGCGGGGCTGGTGCCCGCGCGGCCGTACGGCCCGCAACGCCGCGGGGGGCGGCCGCGTCGCTCGACGCGCGCGGGCGCCACCGCCGGGTCAAGTTATCATTAGTGTTTTTGAGCTTTTGGGCTCGGTTTATCTACTGTTATATTTCTGATCTGACCGCGGCTCTTTTGGGGACTACTTCTAGGTCCGGGCGTCAACAGAGAGCAAGGTTCGGTCTCCGGAGTGCAGTTTTCGCAGAATCGAGGTGGGTAGTTTTGGTTATTACCGGCGTGGTGTCGTTCCTGAATATTCGTTTTGATAAAGTAGATATGTTTGGTATTTTGACTAACCCCATGTGACGCCCCCAATAGTCCCACATCAGAGACATGGACACTAGTAATAATAACTGGGCTTAAGCATTTTAGGCTGTGGTTTGGGCCCAACGAGTTATTATTGCTAGTGGGTCGGGTCGTTACATTTGGTATCAGAGCCAATAACCAGCCGGAAGTGTGCCGAGTCTCGGCTAAGTCTGGGTCTAGATGACAGGGCTAGCGAGACGAGTCTCACATCGCCGGGTGATCTTGGGCTGCTGTGTGTGTGTTTGGGCTGACGAGGATGTCAGGCCTAAACGGGGGGAGTCTGTGACGCCCCCAATAGTCCCACATCGGAGACATGGACACTAGTAATAATAACTGGGCTTAAGCATTTTGGGATGTGGTGTGGGCCCAACGAGTTATTATTGCTAGTGGGCCGGGTCGTTACACCCCATAGCATGTGAATCCCTTTTATCGTGTTAATCAAAGCGGCTGCGGTCGCGAGATTGTTATATTGTTCTGATCAAAGCGGCTGAGGTCGCAACATGTTTACACTCATATTGCTTACACGCACACCGGCGGTTTGGCCACCGCACAGGGTGTATTTTTTTGGAAAGATGGTAAGTTGTTTTTACCCGTGTACCCCATAAGGAGAGGTTAGTGGGGACCCCTCAAGGAGAGGCGACTGCTACTTGGGCAGTGGAGGGGTTGGAGGCACCAAGAAAGTGAGTGTGGTATTGGGGTTGGGGCCCAAATCATTCTGAAAGCTGGGGTAGGTGCCTAGTGTGATTTTCGACAGGGATTTAGCGATACATGAGAGGGGGAGGGGAAAGTAAATGCTCCAGTGATTCGGTGTGTCCTTTCTGTTATTGAGTTTACTTACATGTTTTCTACTTTATCAGTCACTGACAACCCACACTGTGACAGGTCCGTGTAGGGGTGGAATTCGGGACGACGGTGAGGCATCTGTTAGAGGACCCTAGCCATGAGGGCTAGTAAACGATACGTTCTTTTCTTTGCTTTGGTTATTTTTCTTACACTGTGGTTAGTTAAACTGTGATTCATTTGTGTGGTTTCTGATGGATGTTGGAATGAGGATTTTCTCGTCTATAACTAGTGAATGTTAGAATGTGTAATTGCGGCTTGTTTTCAAATGCAAACCTGGTTTCTAATGAGTTTTCAAAGCAAGTGCCGTGTTGGTACTGATTTTAAAACCCGTGGATTTATCCTTTCAAGTTAATGGCCGCTCAAAGAGTTTGCGAAAACGTTTTGGAAAAACTGGTTGTCGAGTGGGCACTGATTTTCAAACCCATGGGTTTATGCTATAGACTATATGTGATAGCGGTGACAGTATGATCTATTGTATTCTCTCTTCTTTGTCTGTCATGGTTGGAATGGTTAAAGTATTTGTCGTGTTAGTAACGTCGTACATATACAAAGGAGACTCCGCCCGTTTGGGGAGTGAATTTGTATATGCGGCGGGTCTGATACGCGCCGGAGGCGAGGTCCATTTAAATACAAAAAAAAAATGGGTACATTTTCCGCACTTTTAGAACCTCCGGGGCGTGACAATCAGGTTCCAGCCGGCAAGTTACAAAGCCTTCCAATACCTGAATGGAAATGGGATCGAGTGACCATGGACTTTATTGTTGGATTACCGAGGTCACGGAGTGGGGCCGATGCTATTTGGGTGATTGTGGATAGATTGACCAAATCAGCCCATTTTCTGCCGATACAGTCGAGTTGGACTCTAGAGAGATTGGCACAGTTGTACATGGATGAGATCGTGAGGTTGCATGGGGTACCCCGGCTTCGATTGTGTTTGATAGGGACCCGAGGTTCACTTCGCATTTTTGGAGGAGCCTGCGGACAGCCTTGGGGACCTAGCTTCATTTCAGCACTGCCTTTCACCCACAGACTGATGGACAGTCTGAGCGGACCATTCAGACTCTTGAGGATATGTTGAGAGCTTGTGTCCTGAGTTTTAGCAGCAGCTGGGATCGACATTTGAGATTGGCTGAGTTTGCTTACAATAATAGCTTCCAGGCGAGCATTCAGATGGCGCCCTACGAAGCATTGCATGGATGGAAATGTCGATCGCCATTATTTTGGAGTGACGTGGGTGAAAGGAAGACCTTGGGGCCAGACTTGCTTATGGAAGCTGAAGAAAAGGTCAAGGTCATTCGGCGACATTTGGTGACCGCCCAGAGCCGGCAGAGGAGTTATGCCGATAGGAGGCGGCGAGACTTAGAGTTTCAAGTTGGAGACCATGTTTTTCTGAAAGTCTCGCCATCTCGAGGGATACGCCGTTTTGGAGTGCGCGGAAAGCTCAGTCCGTGGTTCATTGGCCCGTTTGAGGTGTTAGAGCGCATTGGACCCGTTGCTTACCGAGTTGCGCTACCGCCGCGTTTGGCAGGCACCCATGATGTATTTCACGTATCCGTCCTGAGGAAGTATATTTTTGATCCCTCGCATGTTTTGGACTTCACTTCCTTGGAGTTGGACGAGGATTTGAGCTATCAGGAGTGACTGATGCGAATTCTTGCCCGGGAGTCAAACGAATTGCGCAATCGGGTTATACCTTTTGTGAAGGTCCTATGGAACCATCATGATGAGCGAGAGGCCACCTGGGAGCCTGAGGATGAGTTGAGGATTTCCTGTCCCCATTTATTTGAGGCACCCTCCTGAGATTTGGATTCTTTTCGGTTTCGAGGACGAAACCCTTTTAAGGAGGGGGAGATGTAGAGTACCGGATTTGGGTGTAGAGCACCGACTCCGCAATTGTGCATGGTAGGTGGATACCACTTGGGACATGTGTATTTTATGATTACAGTGGAGTTCGGGAGGTTTCAGATCGATGCGGGAGCCTCCGAGGTGAAAAGTGAGTTGGTGGCGTCGACAACTGAAGCTTCAGCCTGCGGATGGGCCTTGGGAGCTTAGAGTTCCGGAACTGGATGCTGGGTTCCGGAACTGATGGGTTGGTTCCGGAACCGAGCCCCGTGTTTTGGAACAGGGTGTTGGGTACTGGTATTGCAAGGTGGGTACCGGTACCCCAGCCTCCAAAATTCAAGAAATTGAGTGATATCTTATTTGAGTGAGGGCTTCTTCGTCATTTCACCTCCCAGCTACCCCCCTGCACCGACCACCCCTCGCCACCTTCATTAAATAGCTAGCCACCTTTCCTTCTTCTCCACTACAACCAGAGAAAAGAAGAGAAGAGAAGAGAGGTGAGTTCAAGTAGTTGGTGCTTGTCCTGCTGAGAGGAAGTTGAGCGGAGTTGCGCGCGCGTTAGGCTGCATACGAGGTAAGTTTGTTGTTTCTCCAAGTTTGGATTTTTGGATTCTTCTATAGATTTTGAGTGAGATTTTGAGCTTGAATTTGGTTGCTTCCTTCCCTTTTTTTCCCACATCGCCTTGAGGAGCAGCTTGCTGCGTGGGCTGCGGTTTTCGGTGTGACACTGCGCGGAGCCGACGAGGGTGCGTGCGTGCTGTGGGCTGGCAACGGAGTGGGTCGGAGCGTGCAGGAATTTTTGCTGAGAACTTGGGAAGCTGCTTGAGCTTCAGGGGATTTTTCCGAGGCACTCGACAGTGTGCGCGCGCGCGGGGTGCAGTTTTGGTAGTTTCGGCAGATTGAGGGTTCGGCGCTTTCCCGACTTCGGCTTTGCCTACGGAAAGCATTCTAGATGGGTTGGAAACTCTTCCAAACTGTATGGAATGCCCTCTAATGCTTCTGTATGCATGTCGATCATGTCTAGGATGTCTATTTTTACAGTTAATAAATCTGATAGTTGCCTAGAAAATTACAGAAAATTTATCGGAATCCCAAATTATTTTTAGTATACTCCTGGTACTGTATGACACTAGATTTCATGGTTAGTTGGCATCATATTTGCACTTGGACCATTTTAAAAATCAAGAAAATCCGTTTTAAGGAAAATCAGCATTTTAAGAATGATTTTTAAATTGTGAGATCGCCAAAGGGGTGGCATGGGTTCAGGGTGCATATGTCCTCACGCCTGGGGGCCGAGTGGCTTTTATTTGACTTAGAGGATGTGTTGCTAGTGTCTTGGGGTTTTTGGGGGCATATTAGATTGAGTCGTCGAGTGTTCTCCGACCTAGACATTAGTGTGGGATGTTGGCATTCGAGTTTTCGATCTGTTTGATCGTGGATTGTAGCCTGCAGATGCCGCTTTTTATGCCAGATGAGACACGCTTGAGCTCGGTGGGGTCGCTCCCCTCGAGTTACGCTCCGGATGCGATGATGATGATGCGCCTAGTTGATACACTGGAGGTCGCTTTGCGTGATACTGAGATAGTCCAATGGGACGCCCTGGTTGATACACTAGGGGGCGCAGGCTTGACTGGACCCGATGTGGCAGTCACTGAGATTGGGTTATGTGAGCGAGTGGATGCATAACATGTTCTTAGATAAGTTTTTCCATTGAGCATGATACTTGAGGCATATTAGTTGTAGTTTTATTCCAACTTTCATATTATCTATCTGCATACCTATCTGTTTTTGCCTCCAGTAGACTTAGTGGGCATACCGTGGATATTGGTGATGGTACCCACTGAGAACTACCTTTTGCAGTAGTTCTCACACCCGCTGTGGTGATAGGTTTTCCTGAGGCCGCTGTTCCGGGTTCAGCTCGTGCGGAGACAGCAGATCGAGGTAAGGGCGTGGCCGACTAGTTTCTTACCCGAGTCTGTCTGAGAGTCAGAGGTAGAGGTGCCATGTATTTTTGAGTTTTTACTTTTGTACTGGACAGTCTGTGATTGTATTTATTTTCATAGTGAGAGAACTTTATATTTTGGATATCTTTGGATTTATGTGGATTCAGATGTTCAGCTTATGATTCTGTAGCTTTAGTTTCTTTTCACCTCTGATATTTGTTTAGCTATAGATCTTACTTGCAGGTTAGTCGTTTCGTCTGTGCGGGGAGTCCCGTGCAGGCGGCGGATCTGTTTGCGAGCCCGGGTCGCAGTTTCGACCGTGGGGAGTGACACCAAGTCCACCAAAGGAGGGGATCCGGATTCGGGCGCCGAATTTGGGCGCCCGAATTCGGCCCCGGCCCGCTACTGTGCGCGCCCAAAATCCCCCGGGCGCGCCACGTGGCCTGCTCCGCGCCCCGCGCACGTGCGCCCGCCAATCGCGACGCGACGCGTGGCAGCGCGGACCACGGTGGGGAGCACGCCCCGCGGTTCACGGCGGGGCAGCCGGGTCGCTGCGCCTGCCAACAGGCGGGCGACACGTGGCTGGCGCGGTCCACTGTGCGCCGCGCCAGGCGCGAAACGCGAGCTGTCGCGCGTGCGTTGACCGGCCACTCCTCGCGCGCCACGTGTCCACCTCGCCGCGCCTGCTGGTCCCGATGCACGCCCAAGTCCCGTGGACCGGCCTGCCCATCGCCGCGCCCGCGCCCGCGCCTGCCCGCGCCCGCGCCGCCGCGCTCCGCCGCCTGCCCGCCGCCGCCGGTGCTGCCATGTCCTGCCGGAACATTAACCTTGCCTCGAAATCCGTGTTTTGGTATCTAGGCTCCGAAAAATACAAGTAAATAGTTCATTTTTATCGTTTTCGCGCGCTGAGTCCAAATCCGATGTCTGTTTTGCCAAATTCCACTTCAAAAATTTGTCGAAGGCATCCGGACAGGTATTCTTAATTCAAATTTCGCGCTGGGTCCGATCCTGAGATCCGATTTGCGCGCAACCATCTCCAACACACATCATAGGCCTCCAGAAGCCACAATTCACTCAGCAAAACCACCGTGAAGATTCGGGTCATCACACCTGCTATCACCAGTATACTACCGTCACGAACACAGTGATGACAAAAAGGCTAGAGGAAACTCGACAACCCGGGATCACCGTTTAGTCAAACTGCTCCGACACCAAAATGAGACTAGCAACAGCTAACAGACTCCACTCAGTTCCCAGACACGAGTGTCAATGCATCCCACAATAATCCGACCACTCGGCCCGCTAACTGAGCGAGGAGAAACTCCAAGCCAGGGAATAAAATAATACGAAGTGTGGAAAAACTGGAATATGAAGGAAACTAGCCCATGTGAGGGTTTTCTACTAGTCTGGTCAAATACATGCGGACATATGATGGGGTGCTAGTCAAGGTTCCAATATTTCGTTATCACAAGAAATAATCGATGTGCTAATTTAATCAAGCTTGCATCTTGATCCACAAAAAGAGTGCTTACTAATCATGCATGCATACTGTAACATAGAATTAGTATGATGTCCGCTAGTTTTGAAAGAAATCCAACCTACCTGGAACTCTCTAATCCGAAGTCTGAAAAAGCTGAAACTGAACGTGAGTATTCCTCAGGTTCACACGGTTCCAATGCACCAAAAAATCGACAGAAAACTCCTCCCGGTCACTGAGATATAAGTCGAACATTGTAGTAAGGTCAAATCACTCAAAACAGTAATCCTCTTGCACATCAGTCCACAAAACAGGAAATTACCTCCTACGAGATACCCTCCAAAAATTCCAAGAAAAATATGGTTGCGATCCTTGCGAAGTGTAGATAGAAATCGAGTTCTTAAACTCCCAGTTCCAACAACCGTAGCCCGAGAAAATATAAGATTACTCCTCCACTGTCTAGAAAAGTATCGCAGAAAAATGGAGTCTAAAAATACTACAAGAACTCCTATAAAAACTCGAAACGGAGAAGAGTGGTGAATACGAAAATCGAAGGCCTATTTGTCGTAGAAATGCTGCAGCAAAAATCGGCGAAAAACTTCAAGAACTCAGCTCAAGGGAGCTCACAGACGAAGAGCCGACGGAAAAGACCGATGTCGAAGAAACGTCGCAACTCTCGAGATCAGGTAGGGAAAAATATCAAACGATCTTCAAAAATTCTCCAAAACTCCAAAAAGTGTAGAAGCCTCAAAGAAGAAACTCACTGTCAAAAACGACTCCTAAAACGGATCTCAGAAAGCCTAAAAATGAAGCCCACAAAGACCTATTTATAGCTGAATTCCAAGGAAGACCCAATTTCGGGTCAAGGCTGGATTCGGGCGCCCGGATCCGGATCCGCGAGCGCCCGGACACGTGGCGCCATCCGGGCGGCTCCCGCCCAGCGCTCGGAATGCTGGGATGCTGCCATGTGTCCCATCCCACTTGCTCCGTGCACCCGGTGCACGCGTGGCGGCTGCGCCCGCCAATGGGAGCGCGCCACGTGGCGGGTCGCGAACCACGCACCAGGTCTTCCGGATCTTGTCGGCCAATCAAAAGGTGACACGTGGCGCCGTCCCGCCGGCACAACCCAGCCAATCCTGTGCTGCCACGTGGCAGTGCACAAACTCCCTGGTCCCGGTGCACGCGTCAGGGCTGTGGACCGGCCTGCCCGCGCCTCCCCACCTGCCCGCGGCCGCGCCGCTATGCTCTGCCGCCGCCGGCGTTACCCGGCCGGCCGGAACATTACCTCTTGCCTCGAAATCTGTTTTTGGGCACCCGGGCTCCGAAAAATATAAGTAAATAGTCGTTTTTCATCGTTTTCGCGCGCTGAGTCCAAATCCGATGTCCGTTTTATAAAAATCCACTTCTAAAATTTATCGAAGGCATCCGGATAAGTAATCTTAATCCAAATTTCGCGCTGGGTTCAATCCTGAGGTCCGATTTGCGCGCAACCATCTCCATCACACATCATAGGCCTCCAGAAGTCACTGTTCACTCCGCAAGACCTTTGCGGAGACCCGAATCATCACATTAAGAGTAAGATCAATACTTCTGATTTGAAATTTAAATTTTTTATCATTATTTTTTATGAGAATTTTATTTTTAACTGTTCATTTTGGGGCTACTTGTTTATTAGATAAACGAAGTCAAAAAATTATAAAATTTGATTTCTATATAATTCAAATTATAAAATTTGATTTTTATATAATTCAAATATTATAGATCAAGTCTAATAAAACCGATCGCCGAATCGAATGTCTAATTATTCAAAATAATTTACAAGCACGAAAAACTCCGTACTACCGAAAATATGAACCTAGCTCTATATGATATGTAATTCATTAATAAAGGCTTATATATAGGCTAAAATACTACTAAATGATATGGTTTATTTTCATACTGTTTTCATCAATAGAATATTTGAATTGACGACTAGTATAATTAAATATGATATAAAATATTACACTTTTAGGTTTCAAATTTTATAATTATTTAATATTATTTGCTTAGTCTTCAAATAGTTTAAAATTTAATAATTTTTGATAGCTAAAATAAGATGAATTCGACACAACTTAATCGCCGAACAAATAATATCATAAAATCAAGTAATTTACTTTAAGACAACTATAATTGCAGGTAATATAAAAATATATTTAGCTAAAAATATAAAGTAACTAAATTTTGAATTTAGAATATCGAGTATCATCAATCATTAAGTTTTTTTTTTTTT
Organism: Tillandsia leiboldiana; assembly: GCA_029204045.2. Lineage (NCBI taxonomy): Eukaryota > Viridiplantae > Streptophyta > Magnoliopsida > Poales > Bromeliaceae > Tillandsia > Tillandsia leiboldiana. The sequence continues at coordinate 4,957,477 of CM055064.1, forward strand.
TTTTTTTTTTTTTTTGTTACTTACACTTTTAATGACCAATCTTAATTCTCAAAATTGTTAATGCTTAAATATGGTAAGATTGATCAGTAAATATAACGATAAATATAGGGAGAAATAGTGATGACTTTAACAATAAAAGAAAGTTTAATTTTTTATATTTATTTTTTAAAAAAATTTAAATTGTTTATATACATTTCTGCCATCAATATCTCTTAGAAAAATATAGTTAATTATAAATTAAATACTTAATTTTAATTAGTTAGTGAAATAAATTCATTTTTTTATTTTTTTAAAATATTATATTTAACATAGGTCAGTTGAAGTTTTTGGATTGGCATATCTGCGATGGCAAAATTGACATTTCATTTATATTCGGTTAAAATATAGTTAATTATAAATTAAATACTTAATTTTGATTAGTTAGTGAGATAAATTTTTATTTTTTTTATTTTTTTAAAATATTATATTTAACATAGGCTAGTTGAAGTTTTTGGATTGGCATATCTGGCAAAATTGGCATTTCATTTATATTCGGTTAAAATATAGTTAATTATAAATTAAATACTTAATTTTGATTAGTTAGTAAGACAAATTTATTTTTTTATTTTTTTTAAATATTATATTTAACATAGGTCAGTTGAAGTTTTTGAATTGGCATATCTGCAATGGCAAAATTGATATTTTATTTATATTCGGTTAAAAAATAAATAGTAAGCTAATTGTAACAAATCAGAGAAATATATATGAACAAATTAGAATTTTTGAAAGAATAAATATGAAAAGTTAAACTTTATAGAAATATATCTGTATTCGATATGTTTTTAGAGAGCTGTATGAAATTAATTTTAAAAAAAAATATTAAAATTCAAATTTTAAAAATAAAAATTATTAATTAATTTAAATTATGTAAATTATAATATTTGGGAGTTCTTATCTTAGAGCTTATATGATTGAAAAAAAAAGAAGAAGCTAGAATTAAAAAAATAATAATTAGATTTTACTTGTAAAAAAAATTTGATAAGACATGTAGTATTGTTTTAAAAAAAAACATTATAATATATAAAAATAAAAAATCTATTAGGGAACTCAAAACAAAAAAATAAATTTTCCATGCAAAAAATGTGACTTAGAATTATTATAAGAAACAATTACAAATCGCCCATTTTAATCTTTATAAGTAATATAAATGTCCTTTTAGATGGAATTTAATTTAATGTATGTATCAAATATTCAATTTTTGAAGGAGAAACAAAAATAAAACAAGCTAAAATTGAAAACAAATTTATGTTCATTGAATCAATTAAATATTTTTCACGAAAAAAAGGTGTTTCCTTTTTTTTTTTTTGGCCCCCAATTACTCGTGGAATTTTTTTTTTAAAAAAAAAACCGAAATTTTCATTGATTGGAGGCAATAATTCACATTTAATACCCTAATAATAACACAATCACATGAGAAGTGAAGAAAAAAAAAAGGTAAAAATGTATAGAGACCCCTCAACTATATGCCATTCTAAACAGATCCTTCAAAAAAAAATTATTGAGACAAAAATTGGAGGTTTTATCAAATTTATCAGTGATTTCACGAAATTTGATAAAAAAAGTGATTGAATTTTAAATATTAAAGTTGATGGGGCTTTTTAAGAAGTTCCTATAGGTGAGGGGGTCAAAAAAAATAAGAAAAAAAATAATTTATGGTCGGTCACCTCACCCACCCGTTGACCGGCTACAGCCGGTGGGCAGCCGTTGGGATTCAAATTGCCGAAGCGGAACGAGTGGACGAAAACGCCCCTGAAAACGAACGGCTAGGATTAGATCATCAATCCCGGAATCGCATTCTCCTCCGTCCGATCTCAACATTTCCTGAGCATTAAAGCGTAGGGTTCGAAACCTCCTCGTCTCCGCCCTTTTTTAAGTTCGAAAAAAAAAGAAGAAAAAAAAGAGTACGAAGACCAAAAATATAATCTTTGCATCTTCGCACAGATCTCTCTCTCTCTCTCGATCTCTCGATCTCTCGAAGATCTCAGATGCGATATCGATTGATCGAGGGAACTGCAATTGATTCCATCTGTTTCATTCGGACGGTGAGGCTCGATTTCTTTTTTTCTTTTTCTTTTTTTGGGGAACTTTTGAACGTTTTCTTTGATTTGAATTATCGAGCAAGCCCTCGCGAATTAGGGTTTTGAGTCGTATTTGAGCTTTCGATGCTTCAAATGTTGGTGAAGTAGGTGATTGGGATTCTTGTTAGCGTGTTCTTGGTTTCTCGATCCAGGATTTTGAATGGTAATTTGCTCAATTTGAGTTCTTGTAGAGGTTTTTTGTATTGGATTTGTATTGCGAAATCGCTTGTTTTGGAATAAAAAAAAAATGTTCTTGTGGGCTAATTTAAATCGACATTCTTTTTCCTTGTTTGGGCTTTATTGTTCCAGTTTATGATTTTTCCTGCGTTGGAGGAATCTCTTGTTGCCCGCTGGGGCGGTAGATGATGGTTTGGGAATTCTCTTCTGTGGAGTTCTTCTGCAGAGTGGGGATTGGGACATGATCTTCACTCGCCATGGCGAGCGACAAGGGGAAGGGCTCTAAGAGAGGCGAAGCCTCTTCGTCTTCGACGGCTCCTCATGGAGGGAGTGGCCAAGAAGTTTCGAGAAAACGGCCGTTGGGGTAATTCTCTTCGGGAACTCTTCTCTTCTTGATTTTATGTTTGCTGAGTAAATTTTGCTTATGCTGGATCGAAAGAAATCGACAAACTGTGGTTGTGATGTTTATGTTCTTTTTATTTTTTGTAGGAGGACGACCGGTCCGACCCGTCGCTCGACGAAAGGGCAGTGGACGCCTGAAGAGGTAAGATTTAGATGCTTATGTACCGGAATGCAATCTTTGTTTGTTACGACGAGTGCACAAATTGAAACGAAAAATGACGATCGCAAAATAAACAAACCCCACAAAATGAATAAAAGAAAATGAAGAATACAAAGGTTTACGTGAAAAAAATCTTGATAAAGGAAGAACGATAACCAAATTTTGAGGCACATCTAACCGTTTTGTACTTGCGAATGCACGTCTTCCATATGTTTCTTGATTATTGGATGTAATGTGATTATAAAGAATTTATCGATGAAACTGGTTATTGGAAAACATCTAGTTACATAGCTATGAGTCTGAGTTAAAAAATTCAGGCTAAAGGGGCTTGCTGTTAGATTTAACTTAGACAAAGTCCATTATGCTGTTTGCGCAGCCTTACCCTCTCTATTGGAATGGCTCTGTGGCTGTTTTTTGACTCAAAGCATAAGCATGTATGACTAGGGCATTTAGGGCAAGCCATAACTATCAGATTTTGTGACTCTGAATTCTGTCCTAGTATTGAACTTGGAATAGTTGAATTTTATTTTTTTTACATAATTTATCAGTTGCTAGAAGGATGTAATTAGGTTGATCAAATTGATCCAAAAAATAAATCCAAAATTTTGAAGAAGATTTAAGTCAAGGATGCCTTACAAGATTCATCACTTAGTTGTCTTCAAGATTGACGTAGTAAAGGTAATTATGGAGAAGTATACGTGCTATATTGTGTTTCTGGTTGATACTCGTAAGGTTTAGTTGAGGATCCAAGATTGCTCTGCATCTGACTCATAGGTTTGCCAATTTTAAATGTATCACATAAAAGTGGTAGGATGCAAAATGGTCAGATGTTTTTTTTGGGTGAAAAACCTGCTTTGGTGTACTTCCTTGGAACCTCACTATGCAACTTAATTCTCGAGCGCTTTCTTATTCACCTAAAGAAATCTAAACATTGAAGTCAAGGTCTTTGCGATCAAGTCTAGCTCGTTAATAGTAATATTCTAAATATAAGTCACTGCTGGATTCAACTTATATTTTCCAGAAGAATCTCCTTGTTGAGGGTAAATTCTAGCCTATGGAAGTTAATTAATCAGAATCTAGCTTCTTAAAGATAAATGGATAGGTCAACTCTTTTCATTCAGAGATGCTGTAAATTGTTGAGATAAACTTTATTTCTTCATGCCATCTGTGCCAATATGTGGATCTTTATTTTATTTTATATAATCATTTAAGTATTCTGTAGTGATTTATACTGCTTGCAAGATGCCTGTGTTGATATATTCTTACTCAAGTTAGCTTTTACCTCTCCTTTTTTGTCTTCGGTTATTTGTTTCCTATAATTTTATCCATGATCTTCATCATATATTGATTTGTATTCCTTAGTCTCATGTATTTTAGATAAATGCAGGATGCTATACTGTGTAGAGCTGTTCAGCGTTTCAAAGGGAAAAATTGGAAAAAGATAGGTACTAGCTATTAATTGATGCAGTTGAGTGACAATTGGAATTTTGACCCAGCTAATATTGACTGATTTTTAATCGATAGTTATCTAATTTTTCTCACTCTTCTAAATGTCTTATTTGATGTATATATGATTTTTGGGAGAATGGTAAGTGTGCTTATCATTGCTGATGTATCTTTCCTGCGTTCCAGCTGAATGTTTTCCCGATAGAACAGATGTTCAGTGCTTGCACAGGTGGCAGAAGGTTCTGAATCCTGAGCTTGTGAAAGGACCATGGTCGAAAGAAGTAAGAAACCTAGGCTCGTCAATTTATTTTGCTTGTTTTACTTAAGTATCGGTAATATCCCTTGGATAAATTGGATTTTTTAGCCTAATACTTATTTAATTTTATCTTTATAGGAAGATGATATTATTATCGAAATGGTCAATAAATATGGGCCAAAGAAGTGGTCAACAATCGCACAAGCATTACCAGGGCGAATTGGAAAACAATGTCGTGAAAGGTGCCAGTGTAGGCTAGAAAGTTCTTGCAAGGCCTAGCTTTAAAACTAAAGAATTCTTGCAACTTTTCCAGTTAAACGAATTTTATCATTTCATCAATTCCTTTCCTAATCATTCAGGTTTCTTTGTAGAGAATTTTTACGTGTGACAGTATCAGATAAACAAGTGGTAAATGGTATATAACCAGACAAATTTGCATGCCATGAGTAAATTATACAAGTATAATACATTAAAACAAGTAAAGCAACCAGCCATTAGTGTATCTTTAATATTTGAGTCTCGGAGAATCCCTTGGGTTTTAGATTGTAGAACTCCAATGTATTGCAGAGGTTGCATATTATATGATTTCTAGATGCTACGAGTGACTCATTACCCACTTAAGTTTGACCTCTCTGTTCCCAATGCTAGAAAACTTGTGTTTACAAGAGAAAATTTGCAAAACAGTATGTGATTAAGTGGATCTTTTTTCTCTTCACTATCAGGTAATGTTGTTTGTCATCTTAATAAATTGTTATTCCTTCAGAAAAAATAAATATTCTTCACCTTTATCACTCCATGACTGTTCTTACATTTCTAGGATTCTAGATAATGCTTTTCGTCTGCTGGATTAGAATGTAATATGCATTGACATTTGTATATTACTTGTAGTTAGCACTTTGGTTTTTTGTTTGTCTATTCCTAGTATGCTTCTATGTATTAATGCTCTTGCCAAACAATGTCAATCCTCTTCTCTCTCTCTCTCTCTCTCTCTCTCTCTCTCTTTGTGTGTGTGTGTGTGTGTTTGTGTGTTTGTGTGGCTTCATCTTGTGATATTGAATTTTCGTGACACTGATCATGAAAAATAAATTTTATAGGTGGCATAATCATCTTAACCCTGCCATAAACAAGGAGGCATGGAATCAGGACGAAGAGATAGCATTGATTCATGCTCATTCAATCTATGGAAACAAGTGGGCGGAGCTGACAAAATTTTTACCGGGAAGGTGAGGGACCTTGATCTTGCAAACTGCTTGCTAATGAAATGAAAATTCTTCATTGTTATTTAGGAAGCTCGTCATTTATTTTTTTCGGGCAAGTGAAATATGTTTATTTCTCACCATTAACTCGTGAAAAAAGTGCAGTTCAGTTGTAAGTCAAATTTAGTGAGAATATAAATATTACTTGTACCATTGACCTCAATGATGTTGAGGAGATATGCTGCCTAGATGTGGGCTGAATTCCATGAAAACAGCTTTTGGTAGGAAAAGTTTTGAAGTTAACTTGTAGAAACCCGTATTCCTTTGTTGATCTTTTGCAGGCAGCAGAAAAGAATACTCTTAATGGCAATTCAAACACTGAATGCCTAATGTTTCTTCTCTAACTAAACTTAACCTACATCGGAATTTCACTTACAACAATCCAAACATTCACTAAGCTTCTGTGATTTTCTAATGCTATTTAATTATGTCTGCAATGGCTACTGAAATTTGAAATACCATTGTGCTTTGTACCCATCAGGACAGACAATGCAATTAAAAATCACTGGAACAGCTCAGTAAAGAAGAAAGTGGATTCATACCGCGCAATGGGTTTACTCTCACAGTTCCATGGCCTGCCTCAGCCAGAAAACTCGCCCCATTTTACATCATTATCTGCTTTGACCCGGCAGAATAGTGAAGATAGTGGCTTCAAAGACAGGCAAGAAGTTGAAGATTCGTCGGAGTGTAGCCAAGTGTCGTCAATGTTGATTGGTTACTCTCAAAGCGATTCTAAAATGGATTTTATGGATCAAATGTGTGATGATTTACAGCTAGGTGAGGATGTCAATGAGAACAATACACATATGGATGTTGACATGGCTTCAGAAGAACTTCCTGATTATGAATCTTTAGGAGAAGAAACCCACAAGTCATTGGAGTTACCCGAAACATCTCACTGTTCCACTTCCCACTTTGAAAATTATGAAGTTGATTCTACATTGTTGCCAAATGCAGTAGGATTGAATATGCCTATTCCTGAAGTTGATTTCCCCAGTGAAAGTATTGTTAAATTGGACACGTGGCAAGATGTTTCAATACAAGGTCATATCACTGCAACGAACGTGTTGAATGTTGACATTTTATCAGGTCTGAATTGCCAAACCAACGGATACCAGGTATATGCAGTAAGTTCATCTAGCATGGTGGACATTTCATATTGCCAGAGCTTGATGAATTTAGTACCACCATCTTTTATCTGCCCTAGTGAAGGTAACTTAGTGAACGACATTAAGACAATTGGTCTATCTGCTGGGCCTGAATATTCAGAGATTATTTGTGTGCCTGCTGACATCGGCCTGGAAAGTGATGCTCCAAGGCAGACCTTCATGGAGATGATGGCTTGCGGATCTCCCAATAATTTTGGAAAAACTACACCATTAAATAAAAAGCAAGTTGCGTCAACCGAGGAACAACGGGATGGCGGGTCATTATTCTATGAACCCCCTCGTTTTCCAGGCTTGGATATTCCTTTCGTCAGCTGCGATCTTGCTTTTTCGGGTGATCTTCAGCAGGACTATAGTCCCCTTGGGATTCGAAAATTGATGATGCCATCTACTTACAGCTTGTGGGATTCTCCACCTAAGGATGGAAGTCCTGATGCTCTTCTTAAGAGTGCCGCTAAAAGCTTTATATGCACACCATCGATTATGAAGAAACGGCAGCATGAACTGTTGTCACCATTGGTAGAAAAAAAATCTAGCACAACAAATGGTGAAGCATTTGATTCTGGACCTTCTTCATGCTCTGCTAGTGGTGATGTTCCTTCTTCAGAATACCATCAAAGGAAATCTGAATTATCTTCCATAGAAAAGGGTAACTTGGGTGATGTTTCTGTTTCTGGACACGAAAAAGGATCCAACACTGCTAAGCAAGATGGTAATTCTACAGATAAGGAAGTAAGTGCTTCACAATAACTATCCCTTTAGTTTAAGACTTGAAGAATAGTTACTTGCTAATTTGTATTATACCCATTCAAATGACAGAATTTTGCTGTGTCCTTTATTGTCTATTTGACTTGAATTAGATATTAGCCGGCCATGATAAAAAGGTGGCATGAAAAAAGTCTGTTTTGTCAATTTGAAGCTCTTTCTAGGATCTACTCAGGTGTGAGATAGCTTAACAATGCTTGAAATTAGTTTTTTCCCTCTTGTTTGCGAAATCTGAATTTGGTATTCCTAACATTTGCTAGTGTTACTTTAGATGGCCAGACAAGTGCCCAGATTGATCTTGATGATATTGTTTCGTAGCTTATGTTTGCCAAGGTACTGTAGATTAAATATTTATCAAGTGATGTAATTTGTATTATATTCTGGCCTCTTCATCTCTCAATTCAATTTGTTCCACATAGCAAATACCCCTGTTAATCTACCATTTAAAGGGTCCTGCACCAACACCATTGTTCGACTTGACTATGTTAAAAAACAAAACTCTGAAGGCAAAATTTAAACAAGGGCCAAACTTTAGGGCGCAATTTGTTAAAATTGAAACTCTAAAGATGAAATGAACATGGGTTAATTGCACAGATAGCCCCCAAAATTTTACAAATGTTTCACTTTGCCCCCTATTCTTTTGAAATAAACATTTTACCCACTTAACTTGTATAAATGGATCAAATTGACCCGTTCCCCCTATTCTTTTGAAATGCACAGAACTCTGGGGACTAAATTTGTAAGTAACCTTGTTAGCTTTAAACACCAGTTGTCGTATTTTAGAGTTACTCTTGTGCATACATAAACAGACACATTAACTACAGAAACAGACACTTGAACTCACACAGACACGCTAGGGCATTCGAGTTGACGATCCATACCATTAGCCAAGATCGTGAATTTTCTAATTGTATTCAGCTAAACGCTAAGTGGTTTTCTCAGTACTGCTTATCTGTTATCTTATTTATATTTTAAAATTTCTTTTTTAATAATTTCGTCTGATCTTGTTCTCATTTATTTTCTGCCACTACCTTTTGCTTGATTTTGTTTTGAGGGTTATGGGGCTCTGAAGTTTGACAATTTCGATATCGGATCTCCTTCTTGTTATCTGATTTCAGTCTGCTTAATAGTTTATTAATATGCTTTATCAAAAAATTTTTGGCATTTGAATAGGTTGTCTAGTAGGCATCGGATATGAAGTTACACCAACAACTTGATTTTTATCCTTTGTAATTTTTACGTTATTAACAATTTTACCTCTCACGCAATCTTTTATGCAGCAAACACTTGGGATCCTCATCGAACGTAACTTGAATGATTTATTGTTTTCTCCTGGACATGTCGGACAATATTTGAAAGAACAAACTTCAAGAAGCTCTAAAAGCAACTCAAACAAAGTACAATCTAATGGCGATGAATGTGGGGGCCAATCTTCATTACCTTCTACTTCAGCGCGTGGCACATCAGTGAACTCAACAGATATCCTAGTTGGGAAGTGTCGCCCATCCATCAATGTAGATTTTGAGAACTTGAACATGTAAGTTCATTATTTACAATACATTTTGCCGTGTTGCTTTGCAAATTTGTATACTTTTGTTCTGTTGTATCCTTTTGTCATGTTTATGTTGATGCAATGCATACTAAAGCTCGCTGTAGCGCACATCGTAAATTTTACAAACAATTGTAAGTATGTTCTCATTGATATAGGTCTGGTATTTTGAAGGGTTTCTAACATGATTTTCTGACTGTGTTATTTTGTTTACTGTTTAACAAGATATTTTCATACTAAAGATGATAGTTTTACAACTTCAGGACAATCACAGAAGCCCACTACTCATATTTTCATACTACTGAAATGATAACCAGCGTTAGCTTATTCTCTTATATAGAACTTCTACATTTACCTCTATATTGGTCTCTGTATTCTTTTTTTTCTTTTCATTACCTCAGCAAGGCATGATCTTTAATTAGTGCTTCTTTTGATAAAAGAGAATGTTCCTGTTGGACAAATTAGTGCCTAGAAAAACAGATCACTTTATTATTATTATAATGCTTTGTTTTGTTGGTACCCGTATTATTTTTGCCATTATTATTTCGTTAGTTTGCAGGGCTATATTTTCACGACTTTCTTGCTTTGAATTATTTGAGAATTTATTTTGTAATTTTCTTGTTTCCGCAAGAATAACTTAGGCCGTCTTTCTGTTTTTACATGCTTTGTTTTTCTTTTCAAAAAGAAAATCAAACTCTAGTCATTCACATCACCAACTGTGGCACAGTTTTACGAAGAGAAGAACCTAAAGTTAGCTTTTTGCAAACTATCCAGAAAGAGACTATCAATGAAATCTAGCAATTTCTTATTTCAATAAATTGATCAGTGCATCTCATTCTTCGTGTCGTTTAATTTTCTTTTTATCTTTGTTTTTTCCTTCCCCCTTGTAACAGATTCGCCGATACTCCAGGCATCAAAAGAGGGATAGAATCTCCTTCAGCATGGAAATCACCCTGGTTTGTGAACTCTCTTCTTCCAGTTCCAGGACACAGGATCGACACAGATGTACTGTACCAGGTAAACAATAATTTGTTTCCCTTTTAAGTTATTTCTTAGATCTCAATGTGTTAATTCAAGAGTTAGAGGAAGTATATCTTCATTCCAGAACCATGCCCACATGGACAAAAAAAACTAAAAAATCCATCTGACATTGTCAATGCCTTCTCTTTCCCAACAATAGTAGTTCTTAAGATCACTATATTCTTAAGGATTAATCATTTTGGAGATTCAATATATAAGAACTAGCAATATATAATTATGATTGTTGGTAACTTGGTCTCGAGCATGCGCTATCATCGTGTTCAATACAACATCTTTTAAAGGCATTTTGGGGAGTTCTTTTCTTACCTGTCTGTGTTTTTTTTTTCTCTTTTCTTTTCTAGGACATGGGGTTGTTCGTGAGCCCCGGAGATCGAACTTATGATGCCATTGGCCTGATGAAGCAGTTAAGCGAGCAGACTGCCGCTCTCGTGGCTGAGGCCCATGAGGTATTATTGGCAAGTGGAAGAAACTGCAACAAGGAGGGAAATGTTCAGAAAGAAAATACTGAGCTAGAGAAGGCAAATCAAACTCATCAGATGCCACCACCGAAAGTGATGGTACGCAAAGTCGATAATACATCCTTCATGTTATATTTTTTTAGTCAACCAAATCCAACTTCTGCACCATTTGCGAAATTCGTTCCCATGGGTCCTGTTGCCGACTTGCGAAACATTGACATGAAACTATGTTCGTAAACTTTAAAGCCATGCATAACTTCTAACAATAATCCTTTTTCGCAGGCGGAGGCACGGGTTCTTGATTTCAGCGGGTGTGCCACCACACCCGTGAAACGCGCAGAAACTGAGAAAACAGATAGCGTGGGAACGTCGATGAGCTCCTCGAGCCCATCCTCCTCCTATCTTTTGAAGAATTGCAGGTAGTAGTAGTAGTCTGTGTGATGTGGGGGAAGAAATAAAGCAGCAAAAAAAAAGAAGAAGAAAAAAAAAGAAAAAATGGTTTTGATGTTGTCGTCTTTATATTTGCACATAAGATGATGCCCCTTGTTGTGCCAGTGTTGTATGATTTATGTTTATTCTGGTTTTTCTACTTGATGATGATGATCCCCTTTCGGCCTAAGATCTTTGTTAGTAAGAAGATACCTTTCATGGAAAAGTTGGCAATTCAAGCAATGCAAAATCCCTTGTAATATTTCGCTTTTGAAGTTTCTCTTCCATACTTGGAAAATGTTCTGAAGGTGCTTTCCTCACCATTTTATTTATAGCATTCGACCAAAACTCGAAAATGCCTGATTTACTACTACTACTCTTTAAAAGTGTCAAAAATTTGTGTATGAATTAATGCTTTTTTTTTTTGAAAAAAAAAAAAAACAAGTCATCACTTACGCATGGAGCTCCGGGAGTTCACTTTTATCTCTCAACTATTCCTGCACAAAAAGAATCGCAGTTCTCTTGAACTACTACTACTCTTCAATAAGCTCAAAAATTTAGGCTAATTGTCGAATGAATTCGAATAAATGTAAAAAGCTTCATTAACAAATCACAATGAGCTCGCAATTTTTGTGAACTGAGACTCGTGAGGCAGCTTGGGGGCGGAGAGAAAAAGAACCAAAAACAGAAAAGAAAAAAGAATAAAAATATTTTAGTCGGTTTTTTTAAAATTAGGATCTAATATAAAAAAAAACGAAAAAAGAAAACAAAAAAGAATTTGTTATGCAAGTTGGACAAAGATGAGATAATACGAATAAGAAGTAGAAAAGCGATCGGAGACAACTCAATTGCAGAGTTTAAACTGATACAAAATTATGTAGGATTAACCAGAGGGTAAACTTCATATTGCCCCCTTGTTGTTTACCTCATTATCACTTTACCACTCCGTAATTTAAAGCGTGGCACTTTGGCACCCTGTGATTTTTTCTAAAATTTTTTTACTTTGCCATGATATTTCCTATAAATTTTTTTGATAAAATAAAAATAAAACCACACGGAGGACAAAGTGAAACTTATTAAACCGTGGGGCGGGGCGCGGCGGGGCAAAGTAATAATGAGCTAAACCATAGGAGTGCAATTTGAAGTTTACCCTGAATTAAAATAGATCAAAATGCAGGTGGGTTTTTCTGTAGCTTCGTCAAATATTCCATTGACAGGAAGCCAACAAGTAAAAGATTTTCCTGCTACCTCCTGCACAAAATATTCAACCCCTCAAAAAGTTAAAGAACAAGAACAGCCACATTCTCACTTGCAGCTCTCCTCTTTGATGAAATAATACTCCAAACACCTATACAAGAAAAAGCACATTTGATAGATAATAGAACCAAAGTAACCCCAGGTAAAAACACCGATTAAACCTTTTTCGGTACATTGATCGGATTCAAATAAATGAAAAAGACGAGAGAAGGAAGCTCATCAAGGCTACGAGCAGAAAACCAAAAAGTAGTAAGAAATAGGGTTACCATACCTAATCAAAATAAATATATCATTCAATATCCGCGCAGGAGGGTGCAAAAAGCCTCTCGAAAAAGGTAATAAAAAAGATGGAATGGCTCTACCCTACACATGGCCGGCGTCCGGGGAACGGCAGACTCACTCTAGCTTCACTCTATCCAACTCGCCGATCATTTCCTCAAACTGCAGGAGTAATAATGGAAAAAAAGCCGAGGGGGGGGGTCAGATTGCAAACTAATGGACTACTAACGCCACATAGTTAGTTGGCAGCAGTTCTGTAACAGTGTGTAAATAAGAGTTGTTGTTCGATGAACCTTCAAAATCTGACGCAGAAAGTAGTCGCCATAACGCTTCGTTGTCTTGGACTCGACAACATGGATGATATCCTGTGGTCAAAATGATATTGCGAGCAGAATGGTTACAAATCATGCAAATAAGCCATTAAAGTATTAGGAGTCGAAGGATGGAAGACAAATTCAGAGCACCAATAGAATGCAGTGTTCTCCGTTTCTAATGTAACTACACTACGGCATTACAATTCAATTACTACTATGAATAGCCCACAGGGAAGTCGGAATATCTCTATAAGCAAATTAAAAGTACCGAACTATACGGCATTTATAGTTAAGTAAATGAGTTGTTAACTAAAAGAGCAGAGCCAAAATTTTTAAGTTCCGCAAAGCTGACAAACCCAGAAAGATGTTACCTCATTAATGTAGACATCCACATCTGCATTAGATGTGATATTCCCCTTGCTATCAACAGCATGCATTTTGTGCTTGTATGTCATCAGAATAGTCCTGTCGGAAAATGACTACTTAATAAGTTACCACAATACTATTTGACATCAAGATAATTATATATGAGCTAGGCTTGCGTGCTTTTAGAAGCACAGAGGCCCTCGCACTCCCAAGTTGTTTTCGATGTCGAGACTTCCGAATGCGCGATCGGCTCCGTTAAACTTGATCTAGAAAATTTATAAGGCCTAGAAAATAAATTTCGTAATTTTCGATATCATTTGCCTAGTGATCAAAGAGGCTTAAAATCAACAATTTTAATGGTCGTAGTGAGCCGTTTGCAAGTTTACGGTGTAGAAATATCCAAATCACGTAAAATTTTGATAGAAAATTTTTTATACTATATATAAAACAAGATCAATATCTTTGATATAAATTTTTAGTATCATATCATCACATTTTGTGAGATTTTTATTTTCAGCCGTTAATTTTGAGCCATTTCGATCACTTGGTAAATGATATCGAAAAATTACAAAATTTATTTTCTAGATACTTCAAATATTCTAGATCAAGTCTAACGGAGCCGATCGTTCATTCGGAAGTCCCAACATCGAAAACGACTTGGGAGCACGGAGGGCTCCGTGCTTCTAAAAGCATACAAGTTCTACTCATTATATATTGTATTGATTAACAATAAAGTGGAGGGTGAACTGTCGGTTAGATGAGTTAATCTTCAGTCGCACTAAATTCAAAACGAATTATATAAGAATTAGTAAGAAGAAAAATAATATAAAGAACCTTACTGACCTTAAAGTGGGTTCATCCACCTCCATATATTGAGCAAGCTTTCCAATCGATATGGTCGAATATAATTTAAGAAAACTGCGAAGACCAGAAAGAAGCTGCTGTTGCTTCACTTCATAAAGAAACAATTTCAACTGTAGCCTATAAGCATCCTGCATCATAGAGGGGATAACTATGCATAACTGTGCTGGTCCTTTAAATTACTGATTTTCCAATGTTGCGAGAATTACAAAACTAATTCATAACAAATGGTAATTTTCTACTAATTACTAAAGAAATCTAACATTACATAGTTTCCCGGATTGGCTCCCACAACAATATAATTTATAACAATATAGAGGTAACGAAACAGCCGCCTCCCTCGTATAAGGTAAGACCAAACCTGGTTATAGTTTGTAAGAGGCTCATCTAGAACTGGAGCAGCAGGAGTAATGAATTTGGGGCAAGCATACGAAAAGAGCTCATCATACACAGCATAGGCTTCATCATCATATCTCTGCATCTTCGTCATCTTGTCATTGTACTTCTCTTTCAACTGGGAGCTAACATTCTCCTCGATAAGTTTTGTTTGCGGGCACAACGAAAGGCAAATAGCCAACAATGCATACATCTGCTCATTTTTCTTTAATATTTGATCATACTGTGGGGACTTCTGATGGTACTGCTTATACTTCAAAATATATAGCAGAATTTTATTGAATTCGCGTATGGCGTCAACGTACCTTAGTACAAAAAGTAGCCAAAGATTAGAAAGGACTCTTTCATAATGGCAACTAGGCTTCTGAAAAAGAAAAAGAACATTGCAAGAAATGATAAACATCAAGGCGTTATTGCTTTAGCAAAATGATTCTTGCAGGAACAAATGACAGATGTGAAACTGGATTGGCAGCAACATATATAAAGAAATAAGAAAGCCCGTCAAAAAAATGAAGTGGCTTGGGGGAAAAAAGAGTGTCGTAAAAAAGGATTTAAATATCGTGGCACGGAATCGTGCTGAAAACTTGCTGGTACGGTACGGCACGGTGCGTGCCGCGCCGTGCCGATACGTGTTGGTCACAAAAAATACATGTGCCGACATATATTTGTATTTTCTTAAGCAACAAAATATTCTAATTACTTATTATATATTTTTATCAAATCTTTTGAACTATATTTAGAAAATTACTTATTAATCCTTGGCCGTAAAAGATCACAACGATATGAACAAAGCAAATAAACTTATACCCAAGAAAAGGATTTCCATGTTTGAGCAATAAGCATGAGCATCGTAAAGAATTCCTAGTGACTGAGATCAAATTAACAACTCATACAGGAAGGTTCATAAAAAATTCCTAGTGTTTGAGCAAAGAGTTGATCATCTTGGTTGATTTCTAGTGGAACTATCAACTTTTCACAGGTGTCTTCTATTTTACATTTAGTTGGTTGCCTAAAAATATTTGCATATTTCCAGCTTACCAAAGAACATATCTTATTAATCTAATACTCCCAATAACATGACTTTTCACATTGTTTAAACGCCAGTAAGCTTTATGCAGCTGGCGGATCATATATCTTCTTCGTCTGTCTATGTCCATAAATAACAAACAAGAAGCATGATCCAACATAAATTCTATAGCTCGAAGTATGTTAAAGACTGAAAAGGAACTGGAATAAGAAGCAAAGACAATGATAAAGTATTATATTGCATGCGGTACTTATGGAATATAAATACAAAAGCAAAAATTGCATGAACCATCAAGTCTAACAAGATGTAAAAGCCACGAAAATAAAGAAATTGCTCGACAAGTGCCTACCTTCGTAGCATTAGGTTAGCAAATCCATAGTGATATATCGTTGATATATGACTCCCGATCACAATGGTATAAACACCTTGTTGACTAATGTCAATAGGAGCCAAACACTTCAGCCCACTATGGTAGTCCCCAAGGAGACAATGCACTCTAAGCAGTCCAATCATGCTGTAATACCCCAACATTTTCAAAACATTGCTCCCACCTTCATAATCATATCCATCAGTAGCAGTGAATTGTTCCAGGCCCTCTTTCTCCCTTTCCAAGATTTGGATAATCGTGGATTTCTCTACGAGAGCTTGCAAGTAGTTGAGAACACCATACACATTCCATGCCTACAAAGGTTAGACGAGAAATCATACAGCATGTAACGTAACACCAAGAACATATCATGCACACATGATGCGAATTCATAAAAAACTCGAAAGAAGGAATCTTAGCCAGGCTGAATACATATGGATTTTGTCAAAAGTAAATGATTTAATGGTAGAGCAACTGGTGTGTAGAACAATAAATAGCACATAGCAAGGCATGCTTCAGCAATCAAAATCGACCAAACGGACTAGATGCGGACTAGGACATTTTGTAACAAAACTATCCCTGAGAATTAGACAAACAAGCAAATTACATAGGACGAGTAATATTTCAGCGGTAATTGCTCATGCACCACCTTAGTATGGTACTATGGTTGTATACGTCGGTCATTAGGAAGTCGAAATGCTTCTTGCGAGCAATGTTCATGGTCAGTCTGTGTTAGCTTGAAACACAGTTAATTCAAGCAGGAATTTCCCTCCGATGGCCTTCAATTCACGGATGTTCAACCTCTAAGATCCAGAACAGCCATCGCAACTAAAAAGGCAATCTAATCTAAACCTCCGTTACATTCAATTCATAGATAAATCAACCTCTCTGATCCAGCACAAACTTAAACGGATAAATTGCACGATCATTCAAAAACCCCACGATGAGGGGGAATAGTAGTGCGCCTACGATCGAAACAAGAATCTGAGGTAAAAAAAAAAAAAAAAAAGACGAGAAAAGGCAGAGGAGGAGGAGGATTGGAACCTGGTCGAACTGGCGGAGGAGCTGGATCTCGTCGTCGGTGCGGTTCTTGAGCTTGGCGCGGTACTGGCAATAGGACTGGAACTGGTAGACGAACTCGTCGACCATGTCCCAGAGCCACTGGTTGGGGAGCTGCATGTTGACGACGCCGTGGAGGACGACGCCGAAGAGGCTGCAGTAGTTGTCCCAGGACTCGACGCGCTGGCGAGCGGTGGGGGAGAGGCGGGCGTAGAGGTGGCGGAACCACATCTCGCGGTAGAGGAGGCAGAAGACGTGGTCGTTGTCGACGTAGGAGGCGATGGCCTCGGCCGATGGCCAGGGGCTCTCCCGGAACATCCGATCCGTCAGGCGGTGGAAGCTCCCCTCGTACATCTGGTGGATCTCGTACACGTTCTTCTCCCGGATGTGCCGGTAGAGGTGGACGACGAACGTCTTCACGGAGTCGGGGACGAAGTTCGGGTCGTAGCCGAGGTCGGAGGCTCCCGCCGCCGCGCCGGCGCCGGCGCCGCCGGCGCCGGGCGCAGGAGGAGCGTGGGAGGAACCGCGGGGGTCGTCGTAGTCGTAGGAGGACGCCATGGTTAGGGTTTCGACGCGGCGTGCGAGAGAGAGAGAGAGAGAGGCGGAGATCGGAGGAGATTAGGGTTTGTGTAGGAATGTTTTTGAAGTGGGCGAGTGGGATGCAATGATCTAAGGCTCGGTTTGGTTCGGCAATAAGAAAAATTTTGTTATTCCGGGGATAGCTGTATATTATGATATTAGCAGCAATTAGTGTAAATTTGTGTTTGGTTGGGTTTATGAGTTATATCGGATTTAAAAAAAAAAATTGTGTTTGGTAAATTATATAGAAATAAGAAGAATAAGATGAATAAGAAAAAATTATGAATAAGAAAAAAAATTGTCTTTGGTTGAGTATAGAGGAATAAGAATAATTGAGAAGTGATAAATATGTATATGGACTATTTTGCCTTTTATGATATAATTTATAAATAAAATAATTTATGATATTAATCAACCTAATAATTAATTTAAAATATTATTTAAAATTATAAAAAATATTTAAAAATAAATAATAAATAATTAAAAGTACTTAAAAATGATAGAAAATTATATATTAAAATATTTAAAATTTTAAATATATTAAAATTAAAAATTTAATTTTAAATAATTAAAATTATTTAAAATTTTAAATAATTTTAAATAATTATTTAAAATTATTTAAATAATTTTAAATAATATTTTAAATTTATTTTAACATGTTATGCACATAGACAAGTGGCCGAATTTTAAATAATTATTTAAAATTATTTAAATAATTTTAAATAATATGTTAAATAATTATTTAACATCTCCGTCGCGACGGAGATGGTAGATCGGGCGCAGGGGAGCCGCGACGGAGAAGGTAGATCGGACGCAGGGGGGCCGCGACGGAGATGTTAGATCGGGCAAAGGGGGGTCACGACGGAGAAGGTAGGATGGAGAAGCAAAAATGGAGAAGAGGAAAGATGGATGGAGACAGTGGAGACAGTGTAGATCGGGCGCAGGGGGGGGCCGCTCGGAGCTGATTTTGGCACGGAGATGAAGGAGAAGGAAGGATGGAGAAGCAAAAATGGAGAAGAGGAATGGAGAAGAGGAAAGATGGATGGAGATGGTGACAGCATAGCCTCGATCCCCGTGCCAACATACAATCCCAACCGATTCTATGTGTCCCTCTTATCCCCGGTTAGCAGGAATAATAATTCCTAGCTACTTAATTCCCGTTTGGGAATGGTAACGGGGATAAGGGGGTTATTCTCCCTTTATCCCCGTTACCAAATGGTACCTAAATGTCGTGGCACGGTTAAACTTACCATGGTTACGATTTTTTAGTAATAAATTATTATTTTTTAATTATTTATTTATTATATATTTTTATTAAATATTTTAAATTTTAATAAAAAAATTATTTAATAATTTTTTAAAAAAATTATGAATTATATAATCGAAACAAAAACTGTATCGTATCAATATTTTATTAGAATCATACATATATGTATTGATAAATATTTAAATTTTTAATAAAATAAGATACGAGTTACTAGTATTTGCGTATAATATTTTTTTTCAAGAATATTTAATTTTGAAAAAAAATTTATTGTTGTGACAAAAGACTTGCCGGTGATACTTGAGATTTCGAGGTCGAAATCAAGTTATTTTATATTTTCAACTAAAATTATTTTTTTTAAAAAATAAATGAAACGGATATCATATTATCTTTCTCTTAAAAAAAAAATTTATTTTACTAAACTTTTAATTCATATTATTATTTAAATTATTTGATTGTAAGAAAAATTATTTAAATCATAGCCGTTGACATTTATTTCAATACTACAAATTTTAAAATGTTTTGATGCATAATATATAATTCTACAAAATTTCTCTTTATTTAAAATTTTAAAAAATAAAAAGAAAATTATTAATTTTATATTTTAAAATTTTAAAATTTTAAAATTAAAAATTTCATAATTTGAAATTAAAATTTAAAATTTGAAATTTAAAACTTAAAATTTCAAACTAAAATTTTGAAAAATAAAAATCTCTAAATTTAAATTTTAAAATTTGAAATTTAAAATTTAAAATTTAAAAACTAAAATTCTTAATTTTTAAATTAAAATTTATTATTTGAAAATTAAATTTTATTATTTTAAAATTAAAATGTATTATTTTAAAACAATAAATTTTAATGATTAAAATTTGAAAATCAATATTATAAAATTTTAAATTTTAAAATTTAAATTTTGAACTTTGATATTTGAAATTTGATATTTGAAATTCTAAATTTTAAATTCTAAATTCTAAATTCTAAATTCTAAATTTTAAATTTTAAATTTTTAAATTTAAAATATCAAATTTCAAATTTCAAATTTCAATATAATTCATATTTTAAAATTTTAAAATTAAAATTAAAATTTAAAATTTTTAAATTTGAAATTTAAATCCTAGTTTTAAATTTAAGATTTAAAAATTAAAAATTCTAAATTTATATTTTTAAATTTAAAATTTTATGGAGAAACTTAAAATTTAAATGTTACAACATCCTACCAAGAATGATAGATTATTATTATTATTATTATTATTTTTGATTAAGGCGGTTTATTGTTGTATAGTTTAACAGTACTTCGTTTTTAGGATATTCATTTTTTTTTTTTAATCTGATTTTTATCATCGAGTTGTAGAAAAAATAAATAAATAAAAAAAAAAATTAAGCTGTTTTAGTTATCGTTTTCCACCAAAAAGTTAATGAAAAATGAAAACACTGCATTTTTCTCAAATTCATAAAATTAATTTTCCACAATTTTTTCTTAGGACTAAACAATAATTTTTAGTATATTTTACTGCAAACCAAACAAACACGCCCTAAGATAAAAAGGGGACGATTTGTCTCGACATTATGGACCCAGATGCTGCTTATTACAGAACATACTTCAGTCACTGCAAGCTTTCACTCAGCTATCAATTTTAGAATGTAAGTTTGAAAACAAGAAAAAAGATACAAAAAATTATTAAGAACCCACAAAATTCAGAGATACACAAGGGCACAAGATACAGATCCACACTGTGTTAGCAAACTACCTTCCACACTTTCATCGTCGTTTATATACACGGCCCGATCGACTACCATCACACGAATATACACCTTAAACACTCTACGTCTCTACCGCAGCAGCAGCAGCAGCAGCAGCAGCAGCAGCAGCAGCAGCAGCAGCAGCAGCAGCAGCAGCAGGAGGAGGAAGCAGTTAGTTTGCCTCGGAATTGCCTCACACTCTATGATCGTTAAAAGTGTTCAAAACTGGATGGCCCTCCTCTAAGTAATCATCCAGGCCCTCCTCTTCATCATCGGAGGAGAGAAGCGACGATCCCATCCAGGCCTTGAACCCTTCGTTCACGCGCCTCTCCATCTCGGGGGTCATTTCGGCGGCCGAGCCAAACATCTCGAGGCCCAGGTTGTGGTGGCCGGCGTAGTTGCCTTCGTCGAGAATGGCCGCAGCTTTCCTTTTAAGGAAGTTGGCCGTGCCGCCATATAAGATCACTAGGCCCCAGGAGACAATCTCGTAGCACCAGAAGAGAGGGACGGAGCAGCTGCTCCCTTGGGTCAGGAGAGTCGATCCAAGGAAAATCGCCATGAGACCGAAGATCACGGCGAACACGGTGTTGAGAATCGAGAGGCACCGCACCCCACCTGCAAAAAGTGCACGGAATTGAATAGGTGAAGCGCAGTTAAACAAAATGAGCAATCGACTATGGAACATAGAGGGCGGAGTTGTGTTATCAGGATATGTATTGATCTATTTTTTGCTCATAGCTTAGCTGTTGGGCCTGTATTGTGTTATCAGATCATTATCTTCTTTGTTAGTATTTGATCGAAATCGCCCTGCAATTTTTCAGCAAATGTAAAATCATATGGACAAGTATCTCTCTTGATAACTGCAGATCGGAGTTAGCCAATAATCTTAGGATCACGACTATAATATGTAAATGCTCAACAACACACAACGATCAGGCCTCTATACGTACATGCTCGACAACGCAAACAGATTTGTAAGTTCAACTTTTCCAGTTTCAGCTCATCCACCATCTAACGTCTTAGACATGGCTGCTTGT
This sequence comes from Tillandsia leiboldiana, assembly GCA_029204045.2. Taxonomy (NCBI): domain Eukaryota; kingdom Viridiplantae; phylum Streptophyta; class Magnoliopsida; order Poales; family Bromeliaceae; genus Tillandsia; species Tillandsia leiboldiana. Next base: position 4,979,245 of record CM055064.1, read on the forward strand.
ATGCATTTCCCGTCCAGCAGACATCACATGTCAATCAGCTATTCTAATTTCTTTTTTAATTTCTTTTTTGGTCGACACCCCTCAATATCGACTTTTTTGGCACTCGGTGGTTTTAGCATAGTAATTGGGGAATGTATCAAGTAGATTAGAGATTCAATCGAATTTAATGACCATAATCACATCCTAGCAAATGATACTAGAACAATCAACGGCTAATAGCTAACAAAGCCATCAAATTTACCAAAATTTTCAGCTTCATTAACTAGGATAACTCAAACAAAAATGTTAGAAGAAGGGTGGTGTCATCAATAAAATAATGTTGAGGGGCCTATTTCAAAATGCCCTATAAATTATAAGAAACCCATGCGTGGGGAAGGGAAAGGAACAATAAAAAAAAAATTAAAAAAATTTAAAAAAGAAGAAGATCCAAGAAAAATCAATAGCCCAGATATGTGAAAACAGAGCATGTCACTGGACAGTAGACAAAGTTCTGGAAGGAAGCAAGAACCAACCTCCTTTAGATGCACACAAGTTGTTCTCTACTACTCGGAGGAACGGATGTCTTCTTGGAGCTGCCCAAGCAACAGTCAATCCTGCAGCATTATAAAATATGCAATTATAATAGCAACAACCACATAATGGCCATCCATTCAAACTATGGAGAAGTGTAAAATTAGTGATCTTCCACTCCAAATTGTGTTGGTTCAAAGAGTAAGGGGTACTGTAAACCCAACATGACTGATGACTCATACAAATAAACAAGCAAAGCCAACAGCAAATGTCAGTAAAATTATATTAAAAATTGTTGCCTGCCTTAACCAGCAAAAAAGGGATGCATCAGATCAACAACTGGGTGGACCAAACATCATGAAATCATCGTCTCGTACACTGTGTACTTGCAAAAGAAGGTTAGTCGCCATAGGTTGCTTCTCCGAACAATACGGAGCTGACTATAGAACAGGTTAAGAAAGCACACAGAAGAGTTGACAAGTTCTACTAACTGACAGCTTTATTACATTAGCTATCTAGATAGTAGTACAAAAGTCTGACAAACGGAAAACTCAGACGATTGAAAGTCTCACTATGTGATGCAGATAACCAAGTAGCATACTACAGCTGAACTAAAATGTAAAAGACTTTCGTTCATTTCTGCTTCATGAAAACAACATAAGAATATTATATATTGCAGCAGGAATAACTATGAAGAAATAGGGAAAATATTAGACAGGAGAAAGGGAAGAAGCGTATGAAAAACCAACATTGACTATCAAGATAGTTGATTGACAGAAGGAGGACTGCGGGCTAACAGTTCTAACGTAACAAATTTTCTTGAACAAAGAAATCGATTGTGTGCTGCACAAGGCAACAACTCATCTGCCTCATAAATCAAAGTTGACTGGGTAAGTTGTTATCCAAACTCTTCTAGACACAAAAGAAAAGTAAAAGTAGAATATAACAATGGCAGCTACAGCTTACCCAGTCAACCAAAACATTTATCAAAAAGCCTCAATAGGAAAAGTTTAAACAAAAGTAGATATTCTCACAAGTGTTGAATATGTGCTTCAAGCAAGGATGGATTTAAGTGCTGTAGCACACGGTCGTACTGAAAACTTGCTGGCACAGTGCGTGTCGGGCCATGCCGATGAGTGCCGGTCACAAAAAATATGTGTGCCGACACATAATAGCATAATTTATTTATTTTTTTAAGCAATAAAATTTTCTAATTATTTATTATGTATTTTTATTAAATATTTTAAATTTTATTGAGAAAATTACTTTATAATTTAAAGAAAAGAGGGTTTTAAGCCGTGCCATCGACACGAAGGCTATATCGTGCCAGCATTTTGTTGGCACGATACAGCACAGTGGTTACGGTCCGTACCAATGAGTACTTAAATCCTTGGCTTCAAGTGAACTCTTCGTATCACAAATTTAACAAGTGCAAGGATATCTACAATCCTTTCTACTTTTCCGATTTAGATGTTCGAACAAACAATCCAGCATGTTAGTTCCAAGCCACTTTCACGAGATTTTTCAGAATAGACTAAATCACAGTGTCAATCAGAGCTTCAAAAAAGAGTGAGTTACGCGAATTATGATTCACTCTACTGGGCCTTCTATTTCTAATTTTCTATAGAACACATTGTCTCATATTTCACAAAATTAAGAACTGTACTATTCCAAGAGCACAAACAAGAGTACAGAAGCAAAAAGGCGGCTCACCGGCGAAGAGGAACAAGGCGGAGGCGAAGAAGACGACGGCCGAGGGAACGAACACGACCATCCAGTAGAACTCCGCCGCCTCCTCCTCCGTCATGTAGAACGCGCCGTGGAACGGGTACATGTCCGGGTCCCGCGTCGCGTTCGCCGGGAGCGCCTCGAGCATCCGCCGATCATGGCAGAACGGTCGCCGGCCCGGATCGCCGGGGAATACGATGCCGAGGCTAACGGCGGCGGCTGCGAGGACGGCGACGGAGACTGCGGCGGCGGCGGCGGCGGCGAGGGGACGCCGCGCGCGGGCCCACGCCCTCTCCTCCTCCCGGAGCGCGTCGTACTCGTGCTTCGGCATGAACGCCTGGCGAAGCGCGTCGCCGATGAGCGCCATTGGCGACGAAGCGATCTTCGGATTGGGAACGGGGCTTCGAGAGGAGATCGCGGAGGGGAGCTTCGAATGGGCGGAGTAAACCCTAGTGCGGAGGAAGCGAAACCATGGAAGGAATCTCGGAGAGATGATGGAGGTGGGAGAAGCATGCGATTTCGAGGGTTTCGAGCTCCGGTTTGATAGAAAACCCTAACCCTAGCTTTTTCGCGATCGCGGGCAGTACGAAAATCGTTGGGTGGGGGGAAGGTATCTCGCTACAGTTAATTTACAAAAACTGTTTGTTAGTGATTGGGTGTCTCGTCTCACATGGATTATTACGGAGAGGGGCTTTTTCTTATTTATGGATATGTGAAAGATAAACAAAAAAAAATAAAAAAAAAAAATACTGGTATCTATAATCTATAATCTATAATAATAATAATAATAATAATAATAATAATAATATTATTATTATTATATATATATATATATATATATATATATATATATATATATATATATATATATATATATATATATATATATAATAATAATAATATTATTATTATTATTATTATTATTATTATTATTATATTAAGACACGTAATTTTTAGTCCACGTGGCAGATTTTGCTTAATTTTGATTATGTAGAACCTATATGTCAGTCTCTCCATAATTAATTGATTTGGCTTAATTATTGGTATATGGAGTATGCTTGTCAATCATTTCATATTTAACTGTTTCTTCTTCTCAATTTTGAATCGGTTATTAAGTTTTTCTTAATTTTGGCCATGTTGGAAATTAATCGGTTTGACTTAATTATTGATCTGTGGTACCTGTCTGTCAGTCTCCTTGCATTTACCGGTTCTTCTCAACTTTGAATTCGTTAGATGCCTTCAACCGATATGATATCCCCTATCACCTCCTTGATCTTGCTGTCGATCCTCCTTCCTAACAAAAAAATGGATCTGATTCATTGTCGCTGCTTCGTTCTCGTCCATTATCGCCACTTCTTTCCCACCGCTGATCTTTCTCCTAGCAAAAAAATGGATCTGATTCATTGTTGCCACTTCGTTCCCGTCCATTGTCGCTGCTTCATTTTCGTTGTTGATCCTCCTCCTGACGGAAAAATATATATAATTCATTGTTGTCGCTTCATTCCTGTCTATTGTCACTGCTTCATTTCCTTTGTTGATCTCTCTCGTGATGGAAAAATTGATTTGATTCATTGTCGCTACTTCATCCAATTCGAAGGGTTGTTCTACGGTGTTTTTAGCACATGTTGTTGCCTATATAATACTATATACATTTTTTTTTTTTTTTTTTGTGCGACCAGAGACATCTGCTCTTCTGAAGAGACCTTCGACATCGCTTAATTTGGTCAATCTACCTTTGAGTTCTTTTGTGTTCAATTTTTACAGTCTTTCATTTTTGGGGTATTTCAGAATGCTTGCTTACTACATAATTAATTTTAAAATATTAAAATGTATTTTCTTTTTCTCAAGAAGTGACTGCAGTTGGACGTAGCGGTTACTCTTCCTCGACGGGTTCTTTTTTTATTTGTATTTGTTACCTTATTTGTTAGTTTACTATAATTTATCTACCGTATAATATATTTTAAATTAATTTTGATCTTTTTGACATAGGAATTTGATAATTGTGTGTTGTTGATCTGCAGTCGGTTATTTCTGAATTTGTAAGTTGTCCTGACCTCTAGATATACTTAGTTTGGTTTGACTAACCGATTGTGTATATGCTTTTTTTAAAAATTTGAATTTATTTTGTTCTAATTATTGTGCTTCTATGAATGCTTGATTTGGTATGTTTGGTAAATCAACACTGCGGATAAATAAATTATAATTAATTTATGTTAATATTTATATCAAATTTAAAATATTTTATATTCAAACAACATGCAGTATTAAAATTAATAATTATAAATATAATTTAATAATAACCTCAATTATGAGGTATAAAATAAATTTTAACTCTCAATTATTTATAATTTTTTTTGAACAGATAAATAAACGATATGGTTTCAAATTTTTAGCAAAATTAGTTTTGTGTAAAAAAAATACAAAATATATATATATTTTTTAACTACAAATATATAGATAATTTTATTAATAAAAATATTTTATAGGGTGCATTTTAAAATATGCATACTAAAATAGTTATCCACCCACTTTTAGATAGGCTTATCAACGCCTCAGTCTTGGGCGGTGGCGGTGGTTTGAGGCATCGGCGATGGCGGCAGCTTAAGGCTTGGACGACGGCAACGACGCCTTGGGCGGCGGCGGTGGCCTGAGGCATAGGCGACGGCGGTAGCTTGAGGCTTGGGCGACGACAGCAACGCCTTTGGCGGCGACGGCGACGGCGACGGTTGGCACACGACGGCAACAGACACGATGGTGGTGACGAATATCATGACAGCGGCGGCTTATCGACGAAAGGCACACGGAGGAGTATCTTCCTCTTCCATTATTCTTCACTCTCTGTTTTTTTATTTTTATTTTTGTACTTCATTTTGTGATTAGCAAGGAGTGCGGATGATAATTTATTTTTCTATAAAAAAAATTTCTGTGTGGTGAGCCTTCTCCTGCATTGTCCTCTTGTTTGTTTCTTATTTATAGACTTCAAGAGATAAATATTTTAAAGATAGAGAAAGAGAGAGAGAGAGGAATGGGAGAGAAAGAGACAAAGAGAGATAAGAGGTAGATATTTCAAAGAGGGAGAGAAGAGAAAGAAAGAGAAAGAGAAAGAAAGAGAGAGAGAGAGGGGAAGAGAGAGATATAGAGAGAGGCACAAGAGGGATAAAAGAGAGAGGCCACGTGTATAAGGAGAAAAAGAAAGAGAGAGAGGGGAAGAGGAAAAAAAGAAAGAGAGAGAGAGAAAGGTGTTATGTTATTAATTTTTTAAGAGATAGGAGGTCTGGACACGTGTATAGAAAAGAGAGAAAGAGAGAGAGAGACAAGAGAAAAAAAGAGAAAGGGAGAGAGAGAAGGCATAAAATCTGTTGCAAAATATTGACACATGTATCGAAAAAATTATCAATTATATAGTATATATTATAAAAATTAGAAAGGATTCGGCAAGTATGGTGTAAGCGCACAGTATGGTGCAAGCAAACGGGGCTCATAAAAGGCAGGAAGTCTCTAAAAAATGAGATAGTAGGTAGTATCAGGAAGGATCCGGCTAACCACTGGGCAGAACAGCGTGGGAGGCAACAGGCGAGGCAGTGGGGAAGGAAACATCAACAAGCCCAGGGAAAGAAGATGGAACAGTTGAAATCCCAACACGCCGGCCGACATGAAAAAGTATGGTCCAAAAAACAACATTGCAAGAGACACCGTAAAGTCCGCGGCAAACCATCCAAGTAGGGAACGGCAAAACCGACGATGTACCGACAGCTTGAGCGCGTGGTTGCCCGCGCACGGGTATCCAAACAGCGGACCAAGCCGTAAGAAGTATGGAACACACGGACACCGACCGGCAACGCAGGGTCGAACAGGTGGCCAAAACAACAGACAAAGCCGGAGGAAGCATGGAAAGCACCTAAACTAACCGAGGCAGCGAGTGTTGTCGGGCACGAGAAGAAATAGCACAAACACCAAGACATTTCAGAGAGCAGAATCTACAGTGGATGTCGGAGAATCAACCAGACTCGTGAACAATCGCCAGGGAACAGAGCCTTCTCGTGCCTATCATCATCACCACCGACACGCAAAGCTAAACACAAAAGCAATAAAAGAGAAAGGAAAGAAGGAAAAAAAACAACAGAACAAAGTAAAGCACACGAGGAGAAGGAGGTGAGGGGAAAGAATGAGGAAAAAAAAGGAAATAAAGTATGGCCGCCAGAAAATATAAAAGGGGACATAAAAAGAAAATGGGGATATGAAAAAAGGGCAAGTCAGTCAACAAGATGGCACACAAAAAACCTGCACGAACAAAGTGTGAGCAAACAAACAGTCAGGCAACCAAGAAGCGAAATACAGGGAACAAACATATATATATATATATATATATATATATATATATATATATATATATATATATATATATATATATATATATATATATAAAGGAAGAGAATGAAGCAAAAAAAGCGGGAAAAAAAAAACCAAGCATGAAGAGGCAAGAAGAAATAGATAGTAGGCTAGCAAAATCGTAAGGAGGCATGAAAGACCGGGGAGCATGTACGACCAAGAAGTAAATATGGCAAACAAAGCGAACAATGACAGGTGATTGCCCGTGAGTGGACCATCCAGACCCCGACAGGCTTATAATTTCAGAGCTCGCATCCCCTCCCTCAACCACCAACCCTTCCTCCCGGCAGCGTTATCGGGAAACAAAAAACATCAGTATTGAAAAACGTACAAAGTAAGCAACAAAAAATAGACAGAGGAACCCAAATCCGAAACATAGGCAAAGCAAAACATCATAGTAAGTAAACAGTAAAAGAAGAGCACGACGATAAAACAGCGAGCATAAAAGAAGAGAGCGAGCACTTGTAAAGAAACAAATAATCAAGCAACGGAAAAAAAAACGTATTCGTAGGAAGGGTAACTAAACGATGCATACTTCACAGCAGTATTGAAAACCATACAAACCAAGCAGCAAAAATGGACGTAGGAATCAAAATACAAAACATAGGCAAAGCAAACCATCATAATAAGAAAACGGTAACAGAAGAGTAAGACGACACATGCTCCAAGCATCGGAAAACCGAAAGCATGCAGACCAAAAAAATCAGAAAAAGCTACTGTACCTTATCAGCAAAGAAGAAAGAGATAGGATTTTATAGAGACTTACGTGGTAAAGGGTAGAGAGCAACAAAAAACGTTGATCCGTAATTATGCAAAAGAAAGTAATAATAGTAGGTGTAATAGGAAGTAAAAAAATTACCGTAGGTGTAATAGGAAGTAAAAAAATTACCGTAATTAGAATGAAGAATGACAATATACCTTAACAGATTGTAATCTGCCGAGAATCTACTAAAAATCAAACGAAAATGAATTAAGAGGGGAACTAACCTGACAATGAACAGTAGTATCGCTATAGCTATATATAGGCTTAAATTCTTAAGGTACTAAGAACTGTAAAAAAGCAAGTAGGAATACGAAGAGTAAAAAAGAAAGGAAAAAAAAAAGGAATAATGATTACTGGTAAATCTAGAAAAGATTTCTGGGAGAGAATACTGAAATTGTATAAGCTAATGCAGGTAAAAACGGTATCAGGGACAACATGATAATCCAAGACCAATAATTTAGCAATAAATGAAAAAACAATCTACACGATATCTGTGGAAATCAGAAGCAATCATTGTTTGAAATTCTGTTGTAACAAACTGATCTTAGGAAATTAGGAAGCAATCATTTTTATTTTTTTTTGGAAATCTTGTGTAACAAACTGGTCCGCACAAATTTTTTAACCCATAAAATCCAGAAGGAAAACACTAAGAGATACGATCGTAGAGATAGGACCCTAGACCGACATAATACAGCCATCATTAGTACCAACGACGACCCTTGGGGGAAAAGAAGGGGCAGGCACCTGCGCGGAGAACGGGCCGAACAACCACAACCATTCGATTGCTTCGGGAAACCCACGAACCATCGTTGGATGGGAAGAGAAAAGGCACTGGGGAGAGCAGAGGGAGAGAGAGAGAGGATAGGTCACGCATCTGTAAGCAAGAAGAAACCGCCAAAAACAGAAGCAAGAAGGAACCGGGTAAACCCATCACAACCGGTCATGGCCTTTTGAGAAAAGCAGGGGAGCGGCCATAGAAGGAGGAGGCAAGGCAGATCCCACCACCGATCTGCAACCGGATCGTGAAGACCAACCCTACCATGGAGCGAATAAAAGAGAGAACACGTAAGGACGGAGCGGCACGCAGCAAGAAGGTGCCCCTTAGAGAAGGGCAAGGGGCGCACACAGGAAGGAGGCAAGGCGCGGAGGAGGCAACTGAACCGAAGCAACAAATCCAACTGTCGAACCACCAGCCCCAAGACCAACCCTAGATTGGAGCGGCTGAGGGAGAAGAACGAGATGCGCGCATAGGGCGGGTGGGGGAGAGGAGGGCGACACGTACCAGGAAGGAACCCCCAAATAGTAAACCACAAACCAACCCTAAATCGGGCCGGATAAGAGAGAAGAGCAAGGGGCGGGGCAAGGAGGGGGCAGCACGGCTCCCCAAGACCAACCCTAGATCGGAGGGAGAAGAGCCCTAGATCGGGGCGGATAAGAGAGAATAGCAAGGGGCGGGGCAAGGAGGGAGCGACACAGATCCCTAAGACCAACCCTAGATCAGAGCGAGAAGAAGAAGAGGCGCCCATAGCGGGGGGGGGGGGAGGCGCCCGCACTGGGAAGGGAGGGCAGGGGGGGTAGAAGGGACCAGCACGTAGCACGAAGGAACGTCCAACCCAAGAGGCACGCATAGGAGGGAGGGGGGGCGAGGCAAGGAGGGGCCGACACGTAGCCCGAAGGAACTGCCCAATAGTTAATGTATAGATGTTTTAAAATGAAATTTGAATTCTTTTTTCATCGCTGTTGTTGTACTTGTTTTTCTTGACTTCTACATATATTTAGTTTTGAGATTCTAAGGTTGCATGTTCATGCACCTTCTATACATTGTTAATATAAGCTTATATTTCTTACAAAGAAAAGAAAAATGAATTCTACAATTAATTTCTACAATGAAATGCCAATTACATTTTGTAGTATGTTGAATATGTAAAACCTGTTGGATTTTATATGGTTTTAAAGTGATCTCGAACTTGTTTTAATCTTTGTGCTTTTCTGGGTGGCCTAATATTCATGGGCTTAGCCTGGGAGCCCAAACTCATTCTCCTCTACATGTGATGTTTAGTCCCACATCGGGAACTCATCACATGTAGAAGGGGTTTATATACTCCTTCACTTGGGCATGTGTTGGTCAAGAGAAAGTGAGAGCAAGACTTTTCCTGAACACACGCGCACACGACACGAGCTCAGGTTGGGCGGGTGGCGGCGCGCGCGATCTTGACCCGATTCTATTTTATTTTGACTTTTCTTTTTGGTTTAACCAACCTTGGGAAGTTGCATCTCGGGCTACCCAAGAGCCTTTCTTGGGAAGGGGCTTGTGGGCTATCCGAGATAGCTACCTGTTGGAGCTTGTCCCCTGGTGGGTTATTGGGCTCTCTCTTTGGACTCTATATATACAGAGCAAGAGGAGTTGGTTAAGGTATTAGCTACAGCATCAGCTTACTATTTTACAGAGTGCTCTTACACTGAGAATTATATTCTTTTTCTTTACTTCGAGCTTCTCTTTTTTGCTAGATCTCTGAAAGCCGTTGAATTCGCTACGCAACATCCCGAACTCGTGCAAACGGGGTGGACCGTGGCCGTTGTATCGCTAGGTGTAATTGCCGGAGCCTCGCACGTGGATGAGCAATCTCGCTTCTAGGACAGTGCTAACGCACGTCTCGACATTCACAGATCTCATCTTATCTTCGCAATTTTATTACTAACCGTATAAAAATTTGCATGATAAAATTTATGTTTAAAATTATTTAAATATTATTTGACTAAAAGACTTATTTTGAAAAGATTTTCCGACAAAACCTATGTGAGAAATGAGTGAATTGGGAGACACAAAACTATTACAGATTCTATTATTAAATGTTGTAAAATATTGGCAATTGTATGACCAAGTGAGAGTGAGTGATAACTTGATTAAGTGGATAATTCACCTATATACTTAAATGAATGTTTATTTAATGGATAAATATCTACCCACATTCCTTGTGATCTTGTTACTGTATTTCATTTTATACTTTAATTGTTTAAAAAGTTGTTTTTGGTTCAGATGTAAGCGTGAGAAATATCATAAAAGCAGTGAAACATGTGATTATTCTTCTCTGATTTAGTTTTTTTGAGTAAAAAACAGAAGAGTATAGTTTTGATATTCACATTTGTATAGTACTAAGTATAGTTAGATTTATCTACTCTTAAATCAAATTTAATTTGTTATATGTAACGAGTTCTAAATTTTTGAATGCTTGATGCAGACTTTCAACGATACGATATAAGTTGTCAATTTGCTTTGATTTTAAGTTTATTTGATAGTTTTCAGATTTGTCATGTATTAATTTGGTACTAAATAATAATTCTTTTTTCTGAAATAAGAGAATACTTTTAATTTGAATAAAATATAACTATTTACTTACTTGTACATCAGATGCTTCCTTTGATATGTTTAGCTTTTAAATTAATTATAGCTTTTTCAATCTTAAATTCTTGATAATTATATATATTAATTTTGACTTAGGACATTGACTACGATTTAGTGTGAATGTTCTAAGCTTGTTTATTGTTGTCTTTTTTCAGCTCTACTGAAAGTTCTAATGCAATTATTTATGGGCTCCTAAAAAGAATGAATATATTGTTGGATTATGTAAAATCATATTTCGAGTTGATATCACGATATTCAACTCCGCGACGGATTGAATATGTTGGATTTGATCCAATCTTGTTCCTAAAGATTAGTAATGATTTAGAAATATTTTAAAATTTTTTTTTAAGATAATATCGACCACGACTAGAAGTGAATTGGAAACTCGGATGGATGGTGGAGATCGTTTCCTATTAAAATTAGATTTTTAGAATTATATTAACTTTTGTGATTCATCTTTTATTTTTTAGAACTTCAATGAAAAAATTATAATCGAGAGGAAAAACGTGGAGAGCCTTCGTGAGAGAGTTTCTTGTAATCTAATTTTACTATTTGTACTTTTGTGTCGTGAATTAATCGAAGAACACATTGAGGTGGTCTTGCCCGTTGACGTAAGTTGACATATTATTGGCCGAACCACGTAAATCTTGTGTCCTTATATTCTCTTATTCGTTTTATTTGTTTAGTTATTCTCGTACTTATTTTCTACGATCGTTCTCGTTTATTTTCATTAACAAAAGATCCTCGTTTATTTTCATCTACGAAAGATTATGTTTCCGCTGCGCTCGTGTGCTCCGCTGTGTTCGTATTTACTTTTATCTATGAAAGATTCTGTCACCGCTGCACTCGCTACGAAAGATTTTGCTACCGCTGCACTCGTGTGCTCCGCTACGCTCGTGTGCTCCGCTACGCTCGTGTGCTATGTGGGTTGAAGTGTGCTCGATAACCCCATGGTCGGTCCCTTCATGTATTAACTATTTGTATACTACTTTTGTTTTGAATGTGCTTTAAATAGATTTTTTTTTCTGTCTATTAGAATTTTTCTAAACATGTGTTATAATTAAAAAAATTTCAAATTAAACTCAACCTTTCTTTTTTAAATGTAGAAAAAGGAGATGAAAAAAACAACATTTTCGTAATATTTTAATAAATAGAAGAGTTAGTAGTAGAATAGCAGGAAAAAAGGGGACAAAAATTAAACGATTTTGAGATGCAGTAGGAAAATAAAAAGAAACAACATTACAAAGGATTCTCTTTAAATAATATCTTATATTTTCAGTTTTTTTTTTTTTTTTTTTCTTACAAATTGAGTTTTAAACTAGCTATATATTTGTAATAATTTATTATCAATCTTGATGTGAACTATTTTTTATTCTATTACCATAATAACTCAGCCGCAACTAATGTATTTGTTTAATAAAATGTGATCATACAAAAATACATAAAAAATAGGGTTTTTTTTTTTTTTTTTTTTTTGCATTTAGTCCTTAAAAAAATTTATTTTAAAAATAGTTTTACAAAAATTAAATTTATAAAAATAGCCTTTGCCACACGGACGGGCTGGGGGAGTTAAGTTGAACACTGCACGGTGAAGCATTCACCGTGTTTAACATTTTTATTTCCAACGGCCCTACGCGTGCTGAGAGTTAAGTTGAACACGGTGCACGATAAATCATTCATTGTGTTTAACATTTTTATTTCTAATAAAAAATATTTTTCATATTTTAGATTGTTGCAAATAAAATTCTACCAATCAAATATTATCTAATTCTAATAATCTAAAAAATTTTAACAACCTACCAATAAAATTTAAAATCCTAACAACCTAAAACACAGGAAATGTTTCTACGAAATAAAAATGTTGAACACGGTGAATGACTCACCGTGTTCAACTTACCATGCTTGCGTGGCGCACACGTAGCACCCATATGATCATTTTTGTAATTTGAAATTTTATAAGGTCATTTTGAAAAATAAAAATTTTGAGAGGGCCATTTTCAAAAAAAGCCCTATAATATATTTTGTGACCATGTAATGTCTTCATTTATTTTTGAGTTGTTGAGTTTAAACATATAAATTGGTTATATATGTAGATTAATTTATTATTAATTTATTGTAAAATTTTTTTTATCTTAATAAAAAATATATATCATTTATAATTTTTACCTTTTCTTCTATCATTTATCTGTCGCGTCGCGTAGGTTATTACACTAGTTAGTAATTAATTAACTTAATTATACATGTCTAAGTTAATATTTAATTTTGTAAGGAGATTAAGTGATAAAATATTAAGAACACAATTAAGAGTATGTATGTAACTAAATAAAAGTTTATAATTTTTTTTTTTTTATAAAATTTAGTAGCAATAAGATGTTTTTATAAAAAAAAAAAAAAAATTGGACTTCTATAGAGATATGCTTGGCTGTTTGGAGTGTTTATAGAGTGAGATTTTTACAATTTGTAATGCCTATGAATACAGATAAAAAAATTATATAATTTTATAAATGTTCAATTAATATAATTAGAATAAAATTAATTTTAAAATAGAAGAAGAAAGAATAGGGAAGAGGTAAATAGATTTAATATTAATAATTTGATTATTTCCTAAAATTATATGCATAAAAATAATTATAAAAATAATTAAAATAAATTGGATTAAAATAAAAAATAAGAAGAAGAAAAAGAGCCCAAAGGAGGGAGGGGAGGGGGACATATGCAGTCTTCATAACACCCCAAACCCTAGTATGTATTAATATAGATTATTATTATTATTATTATTATTATTATTATTATTATTATTTGATTTCTACCAAGTTACTATAGAGGAAAAAGAAAAAAAAATAAAGTTTTGTAAAACTTTATTGCAACAATTAAAGTTTTGTACTCATAATTTTTTCGCCTTTGGATGAAGGAATGTGCGATTAGAATGATACTGATCCTCCTATGGTTTAGTGCATTGTTGGTGAAATAGTATAAATTTTAAGGACTACTATAATTCTAACCGCACATTCTTTTATCCAAGAGACGAAAACTTATGAGTACGAAGAAACTTTACTCATAAAAGTATAGTAGCCGGACTCATATAGTGTAGGGCTACTATACTCTTATGAATATAAAACTTTTTTACTCATAACTTTTTCGCTCTTGGATAACAGGATGTGTAATTAGGATGATAGTGGTCCCACTAGAATTTAGTGGGTTGTTGAAATAGTATAAATCTTAGAGAGTACTATAATTATAACCGCACATTCCTTCATCCAAGAGTCAAAAATTTATAAGTACGAAAAAATTTTACTCATAAGAATATAGTAGCCGGACTCTCTCTCTCTCTCTCTCTCTCTCTCTCTCTCTCTCTCTCTCTCTCTCTCTCTCTCTCTCTCTCTTTTTATATATATATATATAGAGAAAGAGTAGGGCTTATATACTTTTAAAAGCACAAATCCAAATATGCTTGTGAATTTTTTACCATTTGATTTGCATTGAGATTTGTGATATTTATATTTTCTCTCTTTCTTTAGTTGACTTTACAATAGCACAAATCTTAATGCAAATCTAATATATATATAATTGAGCTTCTATGTTGGTAAAAGCACCAAGTTGTAGTAACCGTGAATTTAAAAAAAAAAGGTTTAAATAAATTCTGGATTAATTAATAGCAGAAAGTAATAAATAAAGCCCCAAAAATATCGCTTTTTGATCGGGGTCTGATCTCGAAAATCCGAGCTTACCATTGCGACCGTCTCGTCGAAACATGAAAGATTCATATTCACTTGTCGACGATCCAACGGTCGGATCTTCCAGAAATCAGCGAAGAAACCGCGGGCCCCACGACTTAAGTGTGAATAGTAAACTCCGGTTTTCGGTCCCCTCTCGATCGACCGTAGGCCAATTCACTGTCTGCAAATTGAGACTAGCAGTATGAGTAGTCGATTCTAGCTAATTTCGACGTTCTGAGCACAATGGCACTGACGGATTTCGTGTTTGGCGATCCGGGTGCATCGAAGTGTGGGCGTCGGATTGCGACTTACAGAACTAAATGGCCCGAGAATTCATTTGCGCACCAAATCAAGCAAATGAATAGCCTATCTTGAAGGTCTCGATGAGCCGGACGTCGTGGCGAAGTCCATTTCGCATTTCGTCGAGCGAATTTTCTCGAAATACGTAAAAAGCACCGAATTATTGCTTTTTCTTCAAGTATCTTGGGTATACTTGGGCCAAAGCCTTTGGGACCTTGTGGATTGAGTTCTGCTAACCTAAGAAGCCCACGAATGTGGCTGTGCAGAGCTTGGAGGCTAGGGTGTGTGTGTGAACCCGGTTTGAGAAAAGAATTGCAAGGAATCTTGCATTTATTTGTTGAACGCCTCTTGGTCTGCCTTGGGCCAGAGCACGAGGGGTTTGGGGATTACTTCGAAGCATCAAACTCCTCTGAATCCCCCAGACTTAGCCTGTGCATTGGAGTTGGCCGAGGACATCACCATTAGAGAGGAACTCGAGAGAGAGAGAGAGGAAGAAGAAGATGGAACCAACTTCTTCCAAGTCTTGATCTGGAGATCCAGTGGAGTTCCTCTGTACCAGTGGAGTGTTCCTGGAGCCTGCCGTGGCCGCGCGTGAAGGAATGACAAGAACCGGCTTCTTCCTCCTTCACCAACTCCGGCCAAGGTAAGATCACCCTAACCACTGGTTCCTAGCACCCGAGACCCTTAGCAGTAGACTTCCTATGTCCTAAGGATGCTCCCTGCACAAGCCCGAGCCCCCATGCAGCCTGGTTGGCCGGCGGGAGCAAGGATGGCCGGAAACCTAGCCGTGCTCCGCCGCCATTTTTCTCGGCAACCAGTGGACCAAATGGGAAACCAAAATGATGGGCCTGTACTGTTGGAGATGGTGATCAACTCCACCAAATTTGGTGGAGTTTGATCAAGCCAATCACTCGCAGATTGGAACCCTAGTTTTCGGGTTTCATGCACTTGGCCGAGCTGGCTGCTCCGGCGCCGGCGCGCCTTCCCCGCCGCCGGCCACATGCCCAGAGATGTTGCTGGGACCAAGGGGAGTGAAACCATGCTCTTGCATGGCTTCCATGCATCATGAAAGTCATGATGCCATGGATGAACCGAAAAGGGATCCAAATGCGGCCGCCTGCACTCCGGCCACCTCCGGCCGGGGAGGGTTGGTTGGGAAGCTTCCTATGGTCTATTAGAAACTTTCCATCCATGTTGGGGAGCTTCAAATTGCTTCTGTGAAAATCCACCATTGGAGGGGTCAAGCTCGAAATGGAGCTTTGCTCCGCCGCCGTCGCCGCCGGTTTCTGTCGCCGGCCACTGGCACAGAAAGTTTTCTTGAGTGATTTAGCACCTAGTTGGCCAAGTCAATTGATCCCAGATGCCTTAGGTTGCTGATCACGAATTTCAAAACAATGGAGCCAATTCTCCACCTTGCCCGCAGCCAACCATGGGTGCAAAGATGCCCCAGGCTTGCAGGAGTTGTAGAGAAAGTTATGTGGAAACTTTCCTTCCAAGTTTGAGGGCTTAAGGTGCAGAATTGTCTGAGAACCAACTCTGGGTTGGTGTTACTTGTGTTGTGTGGAAATGTGCACATCATGTGTTTGCTGAAATGCCACAAAGAAGAAAACAGTGGATTCAGGCTTCGAGTTGAATATCAAAGTTTCTTAGAAAGGTCCCCTGAGCTTGATGCTCACTTCAGATCAAGTTGAATATGTGTGGACAAATGATTGGTGCATTGTGAACTTGTGTGAGTACAAGGGCTTGGTTCTGGTTGAACCAGCAGACCTGGGCTACAAATAGGGCAAGCCCTGGGGTCCTGGCACTATCCAGAGACTTTTTGATTCTTGAAGTTTTGTCTGAAAATGTGTAGATTCGAAGTTGTGTCAAAACCAAGCTTAAATATAGTAGTTTCTTAAGAACAGAGTTTGGGTTTGTTTGAAATATTGCTGTGACGCCCCACTTCCCAGGGGGTCACCCATCCTAGAACTACTCTAGCTCTAGCACGCTTAACTCTCATGTTCCTCTTGGATCTTGCTACCATCCAAAATGCTATAGCCGGGTTAGAGATTTAGTCCTATTATATCATTTATATAGTGGACTAATCCAAATTCCGGGGGTGTTACATTCTTCCCCCCTTTAAGCCCTGACGTCCACGTCAGGCTCAAGCACACTCACAAGCACCAGGCGATGTGAGACTCGTCTCGCTAGCCTTAGCCGACCTTGTGAGGAGCTGCACTCCACTCACAACGGTCATTAGCCAGGGAGCCTCGCTCTACCCGCTATATAACCCTGGCTCAACCGAGACTCATCTCACATTTCCGGCTGGTGAATGGCTCTGATACCAACTGTGACGCCCCACTTCCCAGGGGGTCACCCATCCTAGAACTACTCTAGCTCTAGCACGCTTAACTCTCATGTTCCTCTTGGATCTTGCTACCATCCAAAATGCTATAGCCGGGTTAGAGATTTAGTCCTATTATATCATTTATATAGTGGACTAATCCAAATTCCGGGGGTGTTACAATTGCAACAGTGTACTCCTAGCTAAGTTGGGGTCACTGGACGCGATGCTCGCGTTTATTTTGGGTTTTGATGAGCCGAAGAAACGAAAATGCGTTTCGGCTAGGTTAGAGAAGTAATTCATGGCCCGAAGTTTTCCTCGGGCATCGTGCTGCCACAAATGGGTGAGCACGACGTTCAGCAAGTCGAATGTTATCTACTGGAGGTGACGGCTCGTAAAAATGATTCTCCGTTTAAGAGAACGAGCCAAAACTGGGTTTATTTAGTGGATTTTGGATATGTGTGGGTCATTTCCTGATCAGTATTCATGATCCAGGTCTTTGCAGTCTGACTCCGACCAACGAGCCTTCTAGTGGAGTCGTTGTTCCTCCTATATACAGGTGGGTTATCTTCGGTCCGCGTTTTATCAGGTCGGCCCTATTGGGTGCCGTGGTAGGTCGGACCCCTGTTCTTGGTGTAGCCCTGAACCTATGCTTTAGCCTTACTATATGCTTTCATTCCAGCATTCAGTCATTTCAGCTATATTGCCTGATTATACATATGAGCCTTTCGTTATACTCTATTCTTCACTGCATGTTTAGAATAGGAGTTCTAGTCTCAGTATTTGGCATGATTTGCATCAGTATCGATATCTCGATGGGGATTTCCTCGGCTTCTCGCCGACTGTCCGGTCTATTGACCGTGGATTGAGATTCAGCATTATGATTGCTACTGAGTTGTACCTGCTCTTACTACTTGCTTGCATATCAGCACAAAATCCTTACATCTGCATAGCCTTGATCCCACAGATGAGCTTTTATCATGCCCTTATATTCCAGCAGTTGCTTGTTTATCATATTGAGATATATCTTGCTTTATATTCCAGCAGTTGCTTGTTTATCATGTTGAGTTATATCATGATTTCTTCAGCAGTTGATATGCATTTCCTGGACACATGCCATGCTTGATTGGTCACTAGCATAGTTCTATACCTGTCTCTATTCTTCATTGCATATTTAGAATAGGAGATACTACTTCAGTATGTGGCATGTTATACTTGTATCCCGGTGGGGATTTTCCTCGGCTTCTTGCCGTCTATTTGGTCAGTGGACCATGGTTTGAGCATCAGCATTATGATCGCCGTGTCGAGCCAGCTTTCAGTCGCGCACACCAGCGGATTAGCTACCCGTGTGGGTGTTCTTTACCGGTAGAGAGGTCTGATTGACCCGTGAGCCCAGTGGGGTTATGATAGCTTGCAGGGTGTCCAAAAGGGGCTTTAGCCTGAGGCCCCAATGACCAAAAGGGGCTTTTGCCTGAGGTCCATACGCTCCATGGCAGTTTAGCCTGAGGCCCTTGTGGCCAAAAGTGGCATTTGATTGGGTATATTTGTGGTACTACCTTTGATGCATTTTCTTGATATTCCTGCTTGTTTGATTACCTGCATTTCATATCTGTTATAGATTTATCATGCATAATATGATTGTGTTATATATGCATACTCTGTTCTATTGATCCATGTTTGATCTTACTTGCCTAACTGTATACCTGCATTAATCTTCAGTATATCATACTTCTGTTATCCGCTTATTATTGTATCCAGTAGGTACGGCTTGCTATTTTCCGGCCCGTCGTGCCCACTGGGATACACTCCGGTGTGTCTCACACCCTCGGGTGACTGTTTTTCAGGTCCTTCGGGTGCGGGGACCTTTGGACGTTTTGTGTGAGGACGTGTGGTAGATTATCCCTGGTAGGATGTACCCCTATGGATTTAGTAAAACATTATACTGTTATTTCCATTTTGAGAACTGGATGTATTAAACTTATTGTCACGCCCCGGGTGTAAACCAGAACCCGGGCTCGCCAACAGATCCGCCGTGCACACA
This sequence comes from Tillandsia leiboldiana, assembly GCA_029204045.2. Taxonomy (NCBI): domain Eukaryota; kingdom Viridiplantae; phylum Streptophyta; class Magnoliopsida; order Poales; family Bromeliaceae; genus Tillandsia; species Tillandsia leiboldiana. The sequence goes on from CM055064.1 coordinate 4,998,418, forward strand.
GAATTTTCTATGTACACGAAGCGCTGGTAACCTGCTCAGATATAAGAAATGTACAATAAAGAGCATAATACAGAGCTGAAATAGAAGAACCACATAGTATCTCAGACTGAAATAATAATAAAGCTGCAATAAATACAATAATCTCTCAGCTCACCAAAATAGTACAACCTGCTGGCCAAAGCCAGACCCAAAATAAGAAAAAAATACATCAGTCTGAGTAAAGGGTACAACATCTGACTAACAACAACTCAGTCTCACAGGAGATCTATCTACTCAGCGATCCCCTTACCTCGATCAGCTGCCGATGGCCTAGCAGCTCCTGCAGACGACTCTGCAATACAAAGGAGAAGAGACAGGAAACAACAATGGGGGTGAGAACTACTAGATAAACCAGTAGCCTCCCCTAGTGGGTAAAACCTCGAATGCTGACGCACCCACTAGGACTACTAGAGGCAAAAGGAAAGGACAGTGGTAAGCTATAAAGGCTGCTGATAAAGAGGAAACTACCACTACTATGCCTCTAAATGCCATGCCGAAGGAAATGACTGTAAGTATGCATCAGTATCTACCCTGCCTGCCTGGATAAACCCAATCTAGTCACCAGTAAAAACTGATACTGCCTGTTGTGCCTGCCGTATCGGGTATGCCAGCCCACGCATAACACCGATGTAAAAATGAGTCTCAAGGACTCAAAGCCTGCCTGTCGCGCACTCCGGAGTGGCACTCGAGGGGAGCGACCCACACGAGTAAAGTATCTCAGTAACCAGTAATCATAAGTATCATAAAACAGCAGGACTGGATCATTACTCTGATCAAAGTGGGAAAACCCATCCACTAAAGAAAAACTAATCCCCAATCTGATGCAATAGTACTCAATAAGTAGGAAACTCCATCCACTAGCAAAAAGCTCGATCCCCAATCTGATGCAAAGATCGACATCCGGTCAACCGCCTAATGTCCGCGGTTGCCGCAATACCCCATAAGTCCAAAGCCTGATAAAGTAATCAACATCTGGCCAACCGCCTGATGTCCGCGGATACCACAATGCCCCACAACCCATAATCGAGTCTAACCTGTCCCAGACTTGATGGCCTCAACTACACTACCCCAAAACCCTGCTCAAACTTGAGCAACATGCATCTGAATGCAAAGGAGAATAATAAAACATGATTTCTCCTAAGTCAAGTCCCAATAATAGTGTAGCAATAAATAGTGGCCTATCTAGATGTCCATACAAGCATGCAATTGTCCTCTTTTAAAACTGAAGAAAAGTGTTTGATATTTATTTAGAAAATGATGGCTTAAATGTCCCAACATAGTAAGTCATTTTGCATGCGAGATTATGATATAGCCTTTGTCCCAACAACAGTGTCCCAATTTAATATAAATAAGCCATCATATAATTTGTGGGGTTTACTCATGCAATTCACAATTAAAATACCGATTACCAGTTTAAAATAGGGGATCTCTAATACTCCTAGTGAGATAGTCAGAAGTGAGGTAAGCAACAACCACCCACCTCGAAAAGCAAAATCCACACCCAGGAAGCCTCCTTGCTGTCCACAGTTCTCTATTCCCGCAATCCGTCGAGAACAGTGCGCAACTGTACAGAACAACACACCCGGTGTAAATACAAATCCCAAAAATACAGCCTTTGCTATTTTTCCAAACAGCACAAAAAAAGAGGGATTTTCACCTCTGTACAGTGCTCCGAAAAATCCAGAAAAATCACGGTTGCGTTCCTCGCGACGAGTAGATCAAAATCGACTACTTAAACGCCTCGATCCGATGCTCCTAGCTCAAGATATAAATCGGAGAAGTCGATGCTGTCCAGAAAGTACCACAGCAAAAATGGGGGTCAGAGGTGCCTCGGGAACCATGCCAAAAGTGCGAAACAGAGCGAAGTGATCAACATGAAAAACGAAGCCTTACCTCTTAGGAACATGTTGTCGCAAAAATTGTCCAAAAATTCCTCCTGGTTTTCTCACAGCAATTTTCTGGCTGAACTGCGACGGAAACGGGCCAAAAAAAAGGAAACGTCGAAGCGCGCCGCCTCGCAGATAACTCACTGTCGGCAACTCCAAAAATTCTGAAACTTCTAGGGGAGATGGAGGACAGAGAGAGGAACAACTTTCATTAAGGCCTTAACCTCACTTTCTCTCTCTAAAATTCGGAATTTGCAAAGAGAGAAAGAGGGGTATTTATAATGGGCCAAAATCCTATTCGGGCTCCACACCGAATCCCAGGACAGAATAGGAAACACCAAATTCGGCCAATCAGACTGCGCCACGCCTCCCAGAACACGAACCAGCCGTACGGGCCAATAGAAATGTGCCACGTGTCAGCCGCCGCCCACGTTTTCCACGCACCCGGCGCACGTGGGCGGCTCTGCGCCCGCCAATGAACAGTGGCCACGTGTCCACGTGGTGCACGCACCCGGTCTACGCGCCGGGTCTTCCGGAATGTGTCGGCCAATCAGAACGTGACACGTGTCACAGACCGCCATTCTTTACTCCGTCTGGCCAATCAGGGGCTGCCACGTGGCCTTGCCCACCTTCCGTGCACCCGGTGCACGCCTTGCCCGTGGACCCCGCCGCCTGCGTGCCTGCCCGCGCTTGCCCTCGCCTGCCCGCGCTGCCCGCGGCCCTGCTCCGCCCCCTGCGCCGCCTTGCTCCGCCGTGCGCCGCCGCCTGCCGCCTGCCCCCGGTCGCCGGAACAGTAATTCCGGCGGCCGGAGTTACTGTTCCGGCATGAACAGTAATTTTCGCCGAAAATTAAGTGAATACACCATTTTGATCGTTTTCGTGCGCTGAGTCCAAATCCACCGTCCGATTCCTCAAATTCTCATCCGAAATTTTGCCGAAAGTCCCCGGAAAGGCCCACTTGACCCGATTTTCGTGCCGGGTCCATTTCTGAGGTCCAATTTCGACACTACAAGCTCCATTACACTGTATAAGCTTCCTAAAGTTGCTGTTAACACTGTAACAGTCCTTACATAAGTCCGGATCATCACACTTATGAACCTTGTGGTTGTAATAGAGTAGAACTTATTTAGTATAGCTATTTCGTATCAACTCTGATTGACTGTATCTGTTAGCCGAGCATATATAGGAAAGGCTCTGTTTGTTGTACAGAGGCTTTTCTATATGTGTGGCGGTCTGTTCACGCCTTGGAGAAAACAACATTTTTAACTCTGATTAAAAAAAAAAAAATTTAGACCCGCTTATGAATCTCGGGACGTGACACAAGTCATTAGTGCTTGTAGGTTTTCAGCCATTAGATAAAAGAATATGCGGTTAGGATAATAGTGGGCCCCTTGGATTTAGTTAGTGGTTGGTGGAATAATATGATCTAATGGATGGAATTAATTAAAGCGGTAGATCTAATGGTGAAAAACTTACAAGCAAAGTTATTTGTACTTTTACAAGCATTATAGCCGGACTCTCTCTCTCTCTCTCTCTCTCTCTCTCTCTCTCTCTCTCTCTCTCTCTATATATATATATATATATATATATATATATATATATATATATATATATATATATATATATATATATATATATATATATATATATATATATATATATATAATTAGGCTATTGTGCTATCAATAGCACTAAGTCATTAATGCTATTAATTTTTTTGTTTTTAGATTAAGGGATGTGCAGTTAGGATGTGCGGTTACGATGTGCGGTTAGGATGTGCGGTGATCTTCTAAGATTTAGTGGGTAGTTGGTTGAATAGTTTTATCCAAAGGATAGAAATGATCAAAAAAATAAATTTAACCGTAAAAAAATTGAGTCCGGCTGGAATGCTATCGATAGCACCAAGTAATTGGTGTTATCAAATTTTCAGTCATTGGATGAAAAGATATGCGGTTAGGATTATAGTGGTCTCCTAAAATTTTTACTGTTCAACCAACCACCTAATAAACCCTAGAAGACCACTATCATCTCAACCACACATCTTTTAATTCAAAGCCTAAAAATTTAATAGCACAAATGTCTTGGTGCTATCGATAGTATTTCAGTCTAATTATATATATATATATATATATATATTTATAAAATGCAAAGTAACTAGGCTCCGAATTTGGAACCTTGAGTACCAACCGCGCTAAGCTCTTTGCCACTAACGGTCGGTATTTAAAAAAAAAAAGAAAAGGTTTGATTGTTAGTATTCGAAGTTTCAAGTTTGCAGTTTAGTTATTTTATATTTTTAACTAGGCTAAATTACAGAAAACCCCCCTCTAATATCCCGCTTTTCCACTTTACCCCCCTGTCATTTAAAAGTCGACAATCTGCCCCCTCGTAATTTCAGAAATGTCTTTAGGGGGCAACACCGTTAACGGAGGGGGTAAAATGACCATTATGCCCTCCTCTTTTCTTTTTCCTTTTTTTTTTCTTTTCTATTCCGAAGTTTTTTTTTTTTTTTTTTTTTTTTTTTTTTTTTCTTTTCTATTCCGAAGTTTTTCTTTTTTTTTTTTTTTTTTTAAGGGATATTTTTCAAGGGTATTTTGGGTATATGAAATTATATTTTTAAAAAAACTGACGGTCAACTGACGGTCAACTGACGGCGGGGGGTTATTGCACATTTCTGAAATTACGAGGGGGCAGATTGTCGACTTTTAAATGACAGGGGGGTAAAGTGGAAAAGCGGGATATTAGAGGGGGGTTTTCTGTAATTTAGCCTTTTAACTAATTTTAGTTTTTAAAAAAGATAAATAAAATATATAGCATATTATCGTATAAATTATTAATAGAATGTATGAAATCTATCTTGTACATATCAATTCCTTGCATACTAAGAAACATTTCAAAAATATGCCTTGAATATATTAATTAGTCCCTAATCTTTTAGAAAATACCATGCATTGTTGTATTGCCCCCAAAGCCATATTCATCCTATTACTTTTCAAAGCACCCCATTTGACCAAATTGGCTCTTAAATTATTTTTCTTAAATCAATCCTTGACAAAGTGAATTGTAGCGAAGAACTACAAAGAAAACTAAAATAATTTTTTGCCTTTTTTTTTCTTCGAATCTAAGCAAGACATATTAATTAATATTTTTTAACAAGATAAATTAAAGAGTGTTACGTACAATATGGCTCTTAAAATATTGCCTTGATTAAATATACTTTTTTTTTTTTTAATGGTTTGCATTGTAAGTGCAGTAATTAAAAGGAACAATAATAATAATAATAATAACTTCATATATCCTCTAATAATTTATTATTTTTTCACTTTAGTATTATATTTTTTTAACTGTATATATCACTTAAGTACAATATAATTTTTATTTTTATTTTTCTTTATACTTTTTTGTTAATGTATTCTTGGTTAAACTCGTCGCGTCCCTGTACATGTGCGTCGAAAAATTCCCACCATCACCATGGGACCCACCACTTAGGTTTCATTTCGTTTTGTTTCAAAAATAAATGGATGATAATAAAAATTATCCTTATTATTTTGCAAAATAATGTAAAAAATTAATAAGAATAGCTATTTCCGGTAAAATCAAGTTATTTTAAGAAAACATATCTCTTTCAAAAAAATATATATATATATATATATATTCTATATACCTTACAATATTTTAAAAATATTTTATTTTTTATTATTATTTTTTATTTTAAATATAATTTTAATATATTCTATTGTTATTCAAAAATAATATTGCTCATAGTAACCATTAAGTTATTTTAAGTTAAATTCAGATTAAATTGAGCAATACTATATATACACTTCAAAAGAAATATAAATTTTATATTTTATTCATCTAAAGATAAGGTATTTTTTAGAAGTCACTTCACTTTAAGTGAACTCTCACCACACTTCCACTCATTGGATAAATGAAATATCAAAATATGATAAAAAAATGGTTAATTTTGTATAGCTCTTTACCAATAGTATATATATATTTGTAAAATTTGATTTTTTATATTTATTTTTTTTAAAATTTTAAGTTGTTCATATATGTCCTACCGTCAAGATTCGTTAGAAAAAATATAGTTAATATAAGTTAAATACTTAATTTTGATTAGTTAGTGAGATAAATTAATTTTTTTTATTTTTTTAGATATTTTTATATTATTTTAGAGCTAATTAACAAATTAAATAAATATATATGAATAATATATGAATTTTCAAAGAATAAATATAAAAGTTAAATTTTATAAAAGTGATATTGGATATATTTGCAGTTTCCATATGAAATTAATTCGATAAAAAAATATAGAATACTAAAGTGTAAAAACGGTAATCCATAGGGTGTATATGAAGTTTACCCAAAAATCAACGGCTGCTATATAAACCCCCAGGAAGTTGAGACCCTTCAAAACCCCCGACGACTCTCTCTCTCTCTCTCTCTCTCTTCTCTCTTCTCTCTTCCTCTCTAACGCGAAGGAACGAAAATGGAAAGAGGGTGCGAGTGCGAATCGGAGCACCTCCTCCCCACGCCCTGCTAAATTCTCCTCTCTCTAGGGTTTCTCCGTTCCTCGGCCGAATCGTCGAGTTTGAAGCGCTCGAGAAGCTTCTCTAGCTAAGGCCTTCGCTTTGGGTGGAGCTATGGCGGGGTTGTTGGTGGAGAGGGCGACGAGCGACACGCTGATCGGGCCCGATTGGGCGATGAACACCGAGATATGCGACATCATCAATAGCGATCCTGGGTATGTGATTTTTCTCTTCGAGTTCTCTTTTTTTTGGTGATTTGGTGATTTTTGGTGATGTTTTGGGCTTTGTTAGTCGTTTCCTTTTTGGTTGAGTGCCAATTTCTCCGCTTTTTGTAAGATTTTTGGTGATGAATACGTGAACTTGGGTTACTGATTGATCAACGTAGTTCAAAATTTGAATTTTGATATGAGAAGATAATGAATGGAGTTTTTTTTTTTTTTTTTTTTTTTTCTGCTTTGGCGATTTTTTTCCGCTTTATTACTCGTTTGGTTGTCGCATAATTGAGAATTCCCCTTTTTTAATTATTTTTTTTCAGTGATAAATGCGTGAAACTTGGTTTGCTGATTGGTCAACGTAGTTCAAAATTTGATTACTCGTTTGGTTGTCTCATAATTGAGAATTCCCCTTTTTTAATTTTTTTTTTCAGTGATAAATGCGTGAAACTTGGGTTGCTGATTGGTCAACGTAGTTCAAAATTTGATTTTTAATAGTAAAAATAAAATGAACTATGCAGTGGGTGTTATTTAAATTGCTTGTGCTAAGAGTGTTGGGACTTAGGATTGTTCATGTGCTATCAACAAAAAAAAATATACAAACAAAAACTTATACGAACACAAAAATAGCAAAAAAATAATAAAAAAGAAAAATATGAAAAGAGGCATCGATTTACGTGGTTTGGCAAGGTTCACGGGGAGACCGAAAGAAAAATTTTATGTTTCTCTTAATCTAAATACAAGAATTTTATAGTTATTACTACCCTTTCATTAATTCCGTTGTTACAAAAAAAAATTTATAACTTAATCTCAAAACGAATTTTTCTAAAAAGAAAAAATCAACAAGCTACTAATTAAGTTTCTGTACTTCACCTCACACTTACCTACATGCACAATTAAAGTTGGCAACTTCAATTGTCAATTTCTTTAATTAGTCTGTGTATAGCCTTTGACAAATATAGCATACATGTGGTTCGTGCATATGCATGAAACATACTTGCATGCATGAAGCACACTTCACCGCTTCAAACCATCTCATTTATATTTGAAAGACTTTGATAGACTCAGTGCATGGTGAACTAAATGTCTTTTTTGCATGTAGAAAATTTTACAGGCCAAACAAATATCTTTATACCCTATACAAAAGAAGACATATAACCAATATTCTCCACCTTGACTTCTTTTATTCTTTATTCAATCTCTCTCATCTTAATACTCCCTCCCCCTAGAGCTTCCAATCATCGGCAATCCTGAAAATTTGCTAAGTTTAGGCAGTGCCTAAACTTTTTCGCTGTTATCGGCTTTGTCATGATGTCAGCTATGTTGTCCTTTATAGACACCTTTACAAATTGAATTTTTCCATCGTCTTCATTTGTAAACTCTCTTAATTTGTGATATCTTATGTCTATATGCTTATTATTGCATGGTACACCTGATTTTTAGCAATACAAATAGTACTTTGACAATTTCAAAATATTTTTACCTTATTCTATTTGATTTCGAGTTCTCCTATCAAGCCTTTAAGCCAGATTGCTTTCTTAGCTGCTTCAATCACTGTCATATATTCTGCCTCTGTAGTTGACAAGGCAACAGTGCGCTGCAATGTGGACTTCTAACTAACAGGTCTGTTACCCAGCAGAAAAGTGTAATATGTAATGGATCTTCTCATGTCTAACTCTCCAACATAGTTGGAATCCACATACCCTGTTACTTCAGTAGTTCCAAATCCTCTAGTGTAGAGAATTCCTACATCAGCCTATGCCTTCAAATACCGCAAGATCTATTCCACTACCTTCCAGTGTTGCCTCTCTGAATTCAACATATATCGACTGACAGCACTAACTGCATGTGAAATGTCAGGTCTAGTGCAAATCATAGCATACATTAAACAACCAACTGCACTAGCATATAGTACCTTTGCCATATAGTTAACCTCTTGCTCAATTTTTAGGCACATTTCCTCTGGTAGCTTGAAGTGCTTGGCTAATGGAGTCCTAACCGCCTTTGCGTTTGACATATTGAACTGCTTTACAATTTTCTTTATATGTCTTTTGGGAAAGCCAGAGCCTCCTTTGTCGGGGTCTCTTTTGATCTCCATACCTAGAATTTTCTTGGCACTTCCTAGGTCCTTCATGTCAAATTCTCGGCTCAACAAATCCTTCAACTTTTGCACTTCTGTTGGATCTTTTGCTGCAATCAACATATCATCTATATAAAGCATTAGCAGAATAAAAGAATCATTTTCAAGTTTATGATAATACACACAACTGTCATAGAAACTCCTATTATATCCATTTTTTATCATAAACCCATCAAATCTTTTATATCACTGTCTTGGTGCCTGCTTCAGTCCATACAAAGATCTTTTTAGCTTGCACATGAGCTTCTTTTTTTCGTACTGAATGAAGCGCTCCAATTATTCTATATATATATTTCTTCTTAAAGATTCCTATAAAAAAATGCAATTCTTACGTCTAGCTGCTGTAGCTCAAAGTCAAACATGACAATCAGAACTAGAAGTATCTTGATAGACACGTGTTTTACCACAGGTGAGAAGACTTTATTAAAATCAATTCCTTGCTCTTGAGTATAACCCTTGGCCACCAAACGTGCCTTAAACTTAACTAGTTCACCATCTGCATCTTGCTTTCTCTTGTAGACCCACTTACATCCAATGGCTTTCTTTTCCTTAGGCAATGGAACTAGATTTCATGTATGATCCTTGCATAGAGACTCCATCTCTTCAGTCATAGCAGCCATCCAACTACCACTCTCTTTATCCTGCATTGCCTTCTCAAAGGAAGAAAGACCATCTGAAATAATTAATAAAGCATAACCTGCAATATCATCCTGATTGTACCTTAATGGTGGATAAATTTGTTTCTTTTCCCCCTCTTTGGTGATAGAGTACGGTTCGTCTAAAGTTCTCTCAATTGGATCAATTGGTGTCTCATGATTTTTTTCATGGTGCGGCTGCTCCACCTGATCATGTACACTATCCTGTCGCTCCACCTAAATATCTGTAGTCTTCGCACTCTCTTCATGTTGAGCTAGCTGCTGAATCTTTTGTAGCATTAATTTTTCGTCAAAGACTACATCCCTGCTAATCACCTTTTTCTTGGCAACGGGGTCCCACAGCTTGTATCCTTTCACTCCCTTCTCAAATCCAGGAAATATACAGAGTTTCTACTTTGAATCTAATTTTGTGCGCTGATTTTCTTGAACATGAACATAAGTAGGACAACCAAAGACACGTAATGAGGAATAATCTGTAAGTTTACTTGACCATAATTCCTCTAGTGTTTTGAGTTCAATTCATATGGAAGGAGATCTATTAATAATGTAGCACGCTAAATCCATTCCTTCAACCCAGAACTCCTTTGGCAAACCTGCACAAATTCGCATGGATCAGGCTTTTTCTAATAGTGTCTTGTTTATCCTTTCTATTACTCCATTCTACTGTGCAATTCCAAGAACTGTCAGATGGCGTGTAATGCCTTTCTCTTTGCAGAAAATAATAAACTCCTTAGAAATGAACTCTCCACCATTGTCTGTTCTTAGATATTTGACCTGCTTGCTTGTCTGTTTCTCTACTTTCTTCCAATGTCTAAACTTTATAAAGGCTTCAGAGTTTAGACTTTTCCTTTATAAAAAATCAAACTTTACGGGAGAAATTATCAATAAATGTAACAAAATACCACACATTTCCTTTTGAAGTCACTAGAGTGCTCCCCACACGTCCAAATGGATGTGTTCAAGTATGTCTTTACTTCTGTGATCGGAGTATCTGAAACTCACCCTTTTATGTTTTCCAAATACATAGTGTTTACAGAAATTGAGTTTTCAGGATTTCATACATCTGAATATTCATGTTTTATGCAGCTCTAACATCCCTTTCTCACTTATGTGGCTCATGTGCCAAAATTTCACATCATTAGTATCATGATCATCCGAGGATGTCACTGCAACACCTTCAATCACCGACTTGCCGATCAACCTGTATAGGTTTCCTTTCTTCTCTCATTTCATGACAACCATAGCACCCTTTTTTACCTTGATGACTCCATCTGTAATAGTAATACTGCAACCAATAGAGTCAAGAGCTCCAAGTGATATTAGATTCAACTTGAGACCTGGAACGTGTCTCACATCTGTAAAAGTTCTTACCATGTTATCATGCATCTTTATTTTTACCATTCCTATTTCAATAGTTTTACGAGTAGTGTGATTACCTATCATAATACTTTCACTTTCACAAGATTTGTAAGAATCAAATCTATACCTATATATGATTTCTCTTATTTTTGCCACGTGTCATCATTTTCTTCATTGAAAATATACACCCCATTATATACACTCTTCACATCCCCTTATTAATTTCTTCCTACAACTTACACTCCATCACCTTCCATCATTACACCCCATTATATACACTCTTCACCTCCCATCATTAATTTCTTTCTACAACTTACACTCCATCACCTTCCCTCATGTCTTTCTAAAACGTACGCCCCCTCACTTTCCTTCATCTCCTACTCATTATATATCCCCTCATCTATCATCTTTTGCGTTTCCCCAAGAGAGAGAGAGTGTTTGTGTGTAGAGAGAGTTGGAGAGAGTCTTATATGTGATATGATATGATCATATCATATTCCCTACTCATTATATACCCCCTCACCTATCCTCTTTTGCGTTTCCCCATGAGAAAGAGAGTGTTTGTGTGTAGAGAGAGTTGGAAAGAGTCTTATATACCCTCACCTCACTTTCCCTCATCTCCTACTCATTATATACCCCCTCACTTATCCTCTTTTGCGTTTCTCCATAAGAGAGAGAGTGTTTGTGTGTAGAGAGAGTTGGAGAGAGTCTTATATGTGATATGATATGATCATACGACAGAGAGAGAGAGAGAGAGAGAGGGAGAGGGAGAATCGTGACGTGGACGTGGGAAGGATGAGCCACGCACGTGTCACGGACGGTGGCGAGGATCCTTCGGCACGTGTGAACCCCGGCATGTAACGGTATTCACTTCACTCTGCTCCCACAGTTAAATCCATCATTCAAAAAATTGATCGAAAAATTTATTTGCACGAAATCTTTATTGTAAACACATGCAATAGTATTTTTTTTTCTTTCTCTTTTTATATTTTTCATGTTGATTACATGTCATTTAGATTTAATTCAATTTTTTATATTAAATAGTTTTGATGAGTTTACATATTTAATACTTATTTTTTCTAACTATCATATATGATCTTAAGAAAAATTATAAAAAAAATATTTTAATAAAATCTACTCGCTGCATCGCGCGGGTAACTACACTAGTAAGATTTATTTGGTGACATATGATAAGAATAACCTGAATCTAATATCCAAGCAGCGAGAGATTCAGTATCTGAAGAAACTGTCAAAACATCATGATTTTGATCGGGGTCATTGGTTACGCTTACGATATATGTAGAGGAATTCTTTTTTTGTAGTCATGCCTTCCTCCTCTCAGTCTTGTTTCGTGTGACCATCTTTTTTTTTGCAAAAATAACACTTCGCATTTTTAGACTTTGACTTAGAACGAAATATTTCTTTATCCGAATCATGTTCATTATGTCGTCCCCTTCCTGCATCCTTAACAGCTAAACCTTCACTTGGCTTCTCAAAATGGATTGCTTTCTGAACTCTTTTGATTAGGGGTGCCAACGAGCTGAACATGAGCGAGTTGGAGCCAGCTCGAGCTCGGCTCGAGACTGTCAAAGCTTGGCTCGAGCTCGTGACGAGCTTGAATAGTCCAGCTCGTGATCGGCTTGCGATGTATTCGAGTTGGCTCGTGTTCGGCTCGTTAGCTCGTGTTCGGCTTGTTAGCTCGATTAATCAATTCTAAAGTAGCTCATTAGCTCGTGGCTCGGCTCGTTAACTCGTGGCTCGGCTCGTTAGCTCGATTAGAAATTAAAATATAAAGACACATTAACAACAAAGAATAGATTGAAAAAGCTTAATCTACAGCAAATCACAATAATTTATAAGTAAACACAACAATGTAAACTTCTTTACTATATAACATATTGTTCAAATAAAAATACATTACCACACAACAATTTAAAATATATTTTACAATAACAAACATTAACAACAAAGAATAGGCACAAAGAAACCAATTTGCAGCAAATGGCAATACCATAATTCAAAATCCATCAAAATTTAACACATTACCAAAATAAAGTTACAATTCAATAAATCAAAATTCACTATTCAAAATCATAGAATTGCAAATCCTAATATAATAGTAATACAAACCACAGTCAATCAGTTTAAAATATGTTTCTAGTTTTTTTAGTTGGTAATGAAATGGAAATTGTGCAGTTCTTGTTACATTTCATTCCTTCAATTGCTTTTCAATGATTGTTAAGATTGCCAGCATCCTGAAAAAGATTAAAAAGACAAGTTATGAATAAAAACAATTATTATTAAATTCAAATGTAAAGATTTTTACCATCCTAAAAAGTATACAACAAAAAGAGCTCTTGATTACTTCATACCTCCAACCTTTCAAGGCAAAAAACAAAGACACGATTTCAGAAATGTGAACAAGTTAATATCCTTTATATAGCTCAATATCATAACATAGAAATAATTACCTAAAATGAAGTTTACGTGCTGTTTTCACAAATACTAACATGCAGATTTTCCATCTCAGTAATCTCTTGCTGAAAAATTAAGTTAAATTATAAATTTAGTATATAATATAAACGAAATGGTAAAAAAATAAAAATTCAAAATCATTGCATACTTACAAATTTAAAGTTCGTAGACTTTTGTGAAGCTCTTATCCAATTTCCAGCACATACTAGAGCATCAACCATTTTTTGTGCCAATTGGCTCCGGTAGTCATCTAAAACTCTTCCCCCGACACTAAAAGTTGATTCTGAAGCGACAGTGGTAATTGGTATACTAAGAACATCACGAGCTAACTTGGATAAATCACGAAATTTGATATTATTCATTTTCCACCAACCCAACACATCAAATTTACTTGAGTCATTACGATCAATCAGAGCACACCTTTCCTCTAAATATATTTCCAAATCTGATTTCTCAAGTTGGACAAATGAATTGTTTCTTACAAAATCATCAAAATTGTCGTCATCGCTTGCTTTGTCTTTTTGCTGAACTTGGATTAATGTCGGCACTTGATGCTGTAGTTGAATGGGTTGCTTCACCACTCACATTTATTTCAGAAATAGAAGAAAAGTGCTCTGAACATAGCTATCATAGAGATCAGATAAAGCTTGTTGAACTGTCATTATATTTCTTTCAACCTCATGACTTGGATATATTTTCGGAAAGCAAAATTTAACTAACAACATCTTGTATCTTGGATCTAAAATTGATGCAATTGCCATTAACAAGTTGCAAGAACCCAAATATTTATCAAAATTTTCTACTATTATTTCAGCCATGTTTCTCATAAAAAAATCATCTAATGTAGTTTGTTCAACCAACACTCTCTTAACTCGGTAAGTTTCACGAAGGAACTTGTTTGATGTAGGAAAATCTGTTGTTGAAAAAATATTGCTCACATTATAGAATGCCTGTAAAAATTTTCTTATCTTTTCATATCTTTCCTATTGATCTTCAGAGGGACGCTATCTATAACATGGATCTCTATTTGCATATTCACCAAAAATCAATTTATAATGAAAAGCAGCATCAAGCATTTTATATTTTGAGTTCCATCTAGTAGGAATATCACTTGATAACCCTCTTTCTATAGAGAGACCCTGCTGCTTAGCAATTTCACCAAATTTCAGAAGTCGACCAGGAGACTTCTTGAAGTATTTTACCGACTCCCTTATGTCATATTGTTTCAACAATCTCTTTAAGACCATCTTGAACCATCAAGTTCAAGGCATGTGCACGACATCTTAACATGCCCTTGAAATGAAGCTTGTTTCTCCTTTGGAAGTTCAAAATTAAACTTCTACCTGCTATGTCATTACTTGAAGCATTATCTAAGGTGATCGTAGACACTTTATCTTGAATCCCCCAATCTAACAAGCAATCAGAAATAGCATCGGAAATAACCAAATCAGTGTGTGGTGGCTCTAACTCAATAAAATTAATGATACACTTTTGCAATAGCCACTCTGAATCTATATAGTGAGCAGTCAAAGCCATATACCCGATTGTTTGTTTGGACGTCCAACAATTACATGGAAGTGATATTTTATCAACATTCTTTAGTACTTTTTTCAATTTATTCTTTTTTGGTTCATCGACTTTTAAGCACTCATTCTTACTAGTCACCTTTTGAAAATTAGGATTCAATGCCTTACACAATATATTAAACCATGTCTGCTCAACCATTGTAAATGGATATTCATGAACTATAATCATCTTGGCCATTATTTCTCGAATTTTAAAGGTGTCGTAAGATGCATTAGAGCCACAGTAGATAGGTGAAAATTCTATCTCATTATCTAGAGCTTCACTTGGTGTAAAATTGATTAAACCTTGATCTTTACGCTGATTTTTCAAGTAATCAGCTGTTTTTGCGTTTGATCCTGTAGTACAATATTTGCATTTGATCTTCTTCACTAAAACTTTGTTCTCAAGAACTTCTACTTCTTCAAAACATTCCCAAACCTAAGAAACTCTTTTGCGAATTTTCATTTCCTCTAGTTCATTTTCAATATCTTCGATATCATTATTATCAGCTGTTTCATCTTTCTTTTGAGTATCACTTGGTTCATTAGTGCCAACAACAGATGTTGATTGTTGAGATTAATGAGGATGTGGCAAAGTTGGAGAAGACATAACTAAAAATATATAGAGAGAGAGACAAATAAGTATATACTACATACTAAAGAGTAAAGAACAATAATATGAAAAAAAAAATTATGATTCATTCAAGAAATGGAAACTGTGAACTTATTGATTCTCTACGTGCCTTTCTTCAAGTTGTCTCCTTTGTTCAACTTAACACCCCCTCAAATATTTTGAATGCCTTTTTATTGTTGAAAATTTTAGATTTCCAGTTTGCTGCAAGTGATCCTCAACTTCAAAAAATTGGAGAATAATAAATACGACATTCAAATTAGAAAATTTAAAATGGAAAAAAAATAAGACTAATGCAATTAGAAAATGTATTTATGATTATGGGTTCATAAATTGAGACTTTAGCGTGACATTTAAATTAGAAAATATAAAATGAAAAAAAAAATGAATTAATACAATTAGAAAATTTAAAATGGAAAAAAAAGCGAAACTAATGCAATGAAAAGAGGAGGAGAGGGAAACATAGTAAAAAAGAAGAGGAAGAGGAAGAAGAAGAGGAAAAGGAAGAGGAAAAAGAAAAAATCTCACGAGGACAACGCAACACCAATCGACAAGGTTTTTCGCGAGCAACGTCGGTGGAGTGGCAAAGCGATGCGACTCCGGAGTGCGGTGGGGAAGCGCTGAGCCAAAGATGCGAACGATCGCTGAGTGCGGCGGAGTGAGCCCGGAGAGTGGAGTTTGTGGATTGTGGAGAGAGCCCGGAGTGGCGGAGTGTGGAGTCTGTGCCTCTGTGGACTGTGGAGTGTGGAGAGAGCCCGGAGAGGCAGCCGTAGGAGCATGAAACTTTGGTGTCTTTTAGAGAAAAAAGGAATTAGGGTTAGAAGTTTAGAACCTATGAGTCTTGTGAGTTGTGAGATCTTGTCCATTCAATTTTAATCTAGTGGTTAAAATTTTACATATAGATAGTGAGCCCGGAGAGTGGAGTTTGTGGACTGTGGAGAGAGCCCGAAGTGGCGGAGTGTGGAGTCTATGCCTCTGTGGACTGTGGAGTGTGGAGAGAGCCCGGTGAGGCAGCCGCAGGAGCATGAAGCTTTGGTGTCTTTTAGAGAAAAAAGGAATTAGGATTAGAAGTTTAGAACCTATGCGTCTTGTGAGTTGTGAGATCTTGTCCATTCAATTTTAATTTAGTGGTTGAAATTTTACATATAGATTGGCCTCTTTATGGATGGACCTCTGTATGTAAATAGACCTCTTTATAATTAAGTTGGGCTTTATATTAAAGTTGGATTAAAAAATAAATAATAAAAATATGTATTTTATATATAATTATAATTTATTATATATATATATATATAGTATAAATTATAAATTATATAATATAAAATATATGTATTCGAGCTATTATTGAGCCGAACACGAGCGAGCTGACCCCGGCTCATGTTCGGTTCGTTTATTAAACAAGCTGAAAAATTCAGCTCGTGTTTGGCTCGTTTACTAAATGAGCGAGTCGATTTCGAGCTCATTTCGAGCCGAACACGAGCTGGCTCGCGAACAACGAGCTAGATTGCCACCCCTACTTCTGATAGGAGCTGAAGTAACATTCTCCTTTGAAAGAGTTTGCTTTCTATATAGTTGTAACTAAACAATTATAGGAAGGAGAAAGTGATGTGAGAAAAATTAATGCCTTATCGTTCTCGTCAAACTTCACATCTACACTAAGCATATCACTAATAATTTTATTAAAAATATTTCAGTGTTCAACAATTGCCATACCTTCCCTCATGCGTAGTCTATATAATTTTTCCTTTAGGTACAACATATTGGAGAAACTCTTTGTCATATATATAGCTTCTCCAATTTGGTCCACATGCCAACAGTTGTTTCTTCGTCCATGACATTATACATCATCTCATCTGCCCAGCACAATATGATGGTATTAAGTGCCTTCAGATCAAGCTCTTCCTAATCTTCATCACTTGTTGCTGCTGATTTTTGAGACTTTCCTAGCAACGCCTTATGAAGACCTTGTTGTACTAAGATGGCCTTCAATCTTCATCGCCGAAGACCAAAACTTTTTTTTCCATCAAATTTCTCCACCTTGAACTTAGATATCGAGACATTCGGCATTTTTGTCGTAGCACTGACCGATCGCTTCGATACTAATTGTTGGGACTTAGGATCGTCTTGCATGTGCTATCAACGAAAAATACATGAACAAAGAAATAGCGAACAAATAATAGAAAAGAAATACACAAAAAAAGACAGCGATTTACGTGGTTCGGCAAGTTGCTTACTTTCACGGGGAGAGCGAGAGAGATTTATCCCTTATATGAAGAAATCAAAATACTTGCCCACATTTTTATGTTTCTCTTAACCTAAATACAAGAGCTTTATGGTTATTACCACTCTTCTCTTGTTACAAGAAAAAATCTCTATCTTAATCTCAAAATAGATTTTTCTAAAAAAAAGCAGAGAAATTCAACAAGCTACTAATTAAGTTCTCGGACTTCACCTCACACTTAACTAGTTTTCTTTCTTGCTCCATCCATTATCTGTGGATATTGACATTCCTTTTATAGGCATACATGCACTTGCACAATTGAAGCCGGCAACTTCAATTGTCAACTTCTTTAATTAGCCTATGTATAGGCTTTAACAAATATAGCATGCATGTGTTTCATGCATATATGCATATGCATGAAACACACTAGCCTGCATGAAGCACGCTTCACTGTCCCCTTCAAACCATCTCATTCACATTTGAAAGACGTTGGTAGACCTAGTGCACCATGAACCAACTTCCATATTCATGTCTCTTTTGCGTATAGAAAACCTTATGACTCAAACAAATATCTTTATACTCTATACAGAAGAAGACATATAACCAACAAAGAGAAGAAGATCTCTGGAGGAATGTTTTTCTTTTTTTTTCTTTTTTTTTGTGGGGAATGAACATCGGAAGGGTTTAATTCGGCATAAGATTGGAGACTGAACCTGTTTTGAAGTGTAGTTATTTGCTGAAGAATGTGTATGAAACAAAACAAGGCCTATATAAATTAGCTGTTGTTGAACTTCTGTGTTGAAAAGCTTTTATAAAGCTTAATGAAACAATCCTATAATTACGTTTCCAAAATACTTAAGCTTAAGTTACTATTTACTAATAACCATAGTGTAGTAGTCTAATACAAATCAATGATTTCTTTTTGCGCGGCATTCTTGTTTCGAGATTAACACCAAGGATGCATAATCAGATTGGCCCTTATTTTAGTACCTCGGGATTGGGTCTTATACTATATACTATGTCCCAATAGATCACTATTGTATAAAATAATTACTTGACGAAGGACTTTTACCCCTGTGGCTTAATCTTAAAGCCCAAGTTATGGAACCTATTGTACTGTTCTATACATGACTAATGAGTTCATTGCACGTATCCGATGTTGAATTATTGGGCCGTGACAACTTATATGAAGGGGTTGCTGTGAATCATTTTGTTCATTTCTTCCTATTTTTTGATGCAGAAGGATCTCATTTGCTGGCGCTTGAACTTGCTATGATGCCATGATATGTATAAATTACTAAAGGTGTTCATATAGTGTTTGTTTGCTTTATGTTTCAGGCAAGCGAAAGGTGTTGTAAAAGCAATCAAAAAGCGTATCGGGCATAAGAATCCGAAGGTTCAGCTTCTTGCTCTTACAGTAAGTATTCAAATTTGCTTACTTTTTACATTTTTTACATTTAATTTCTCTTCAGTTTATATAAACTGTGCGCCTGGGAGGCTCTTGCACACTAGATCAGCAAATGTGTGGGTAATAAGCTACAAAATCGTGATATTAGGTCATGATTGCTGCCAACTTGGCAAATTTGGAATTCATGTTCTGTGTACAAACACTTGTAAATGAATCCCTTATATAAGAAGTGGACACCATTTTTACGGATGAATATTTGTTAGACAAATGATCTTAGAATTTTCAGGGTTTGTCCTTTAATTCTTGACACTTGCTTAGCAATAAGGCAAGTTAGTATAACTAGTTTTTCTGAATTATTTTCAGACTTTCTATTATCCCTTTTACTATCCCATGCAGACCTCTTACTTTTATGATTTATCATTCTTATACTAACCTACGCTCTTTATGTGTTTTACTCTATTTCAGCTGCTGGAGTCACTGATTAAGAATTGTGGGGACGTAGTTCATGTGTTTGTCGCTGAGAAAGATTTACTGCATCAGATGGTCAAGATAGTGAAGAAAAAGGTTCTAATTGTTTTTTATTTTGCATCTACTGTTTCTTGCTTGATATATTCTAAAGATCATGATTCTCAACCATTTTCATTATGTAGTCTGAATTTCATGTCAAGGAGAAGATACTAACATTGATAGATTTCTGGCAAGAAGCTTTTGGTGGCCCACATGCAAGATATCCACAATACTATGCGGCATACCAAGAATTGTTGGTACATTTTTGGACTTTGATTTTCTGAACTGTGGTGCATGCATACATGGTTTGTCTTGCCATGTTGGCTCGGCTCCGTGCTGAGTCGTGTAAAAATGTTTCGAGCTATTAGCGCGATCACAATATTCTCTGCCTCTTGAAATTTTGGTTGGTTGAATAATTCTATGAATAATTAGATTGCACATGGATGTTGATAGAGTAATGAATTAGTTATTTATCTTTCAAATAATTCAAGAATTTCATAAATGATTCATTTGTATAGAGATTATTTATTAATTTCTTAATCTTTTTTTTACTTTGAAAATATAGGGAATAACTCTGTATAATTTTATAATTCTATATATTTTTTATATCATATTGTTATGTTTTTATCAAGGATTTAAGTATCTATCGGTATGGGCCGTATCCATCGTGTCGTATCGTGCCAATAAGATACCCGCACGATACAGTTCTCGTGCCGATGACACAGCTCAAAACATTATTTTTTTTAAATTACTAAGTAATTTTCTCAATAAAGTTCAAAATATTTGATAAAGATACATAATAAGCAATTAGAAAATTATTGCTAAAGAAAATAAATATTTCATGTCATTATGTGTCGGCACACATGCACGGTCCGGCACGCATTGTGCCGTATCATGCCGGCAAGTTTTCGGCACGATTCCGTGCCACGACACTTAAATTCTTTATTTTTATAACTGGTTTACTATCTTCCTATCAAATTTACTGAACTTACTACTGATACAAAAGATGTTTGACAGTGCTGAATTTATCCTGATTGCCGTAATTGTGACTATGTAAGTATTTATGATTTAAACCTGTTTTGAAAATATGTCCTTCCATTTTATGATTTTTTCATTGAAGGTAAAGACAGTTTTGAGTATATAACACTTGCTGAAGAGTGAAGATGCTTTTATTAGAAATGAAGGAGAAAAGATGCTTTTATTTGAAGTGTAGGAAAACCTTCAAACATGATAAATTTGCCTTGGTATTCAAACAAATTGGACAAATACGTTCTTAATTTTTGCTTTCCTCATCAGCGTGCGGGAGCTGTTTTTCCTAAGAGAACCGAGAGGTCCACATCTATATTTACTCCTCCACAGACACAGCCTCTAAGAACCTATCCTCCATCCGTGCGCAGTGCTGATTATGAACGGGAAGCACCTGAGACTTCTGATGGATCTACCTTTCCTGCTTTGAGGTGCGTTCTCTGGCTCTTTTTGTTATTAT
Source organism: Tillandsia leiboldiana (assembly GCA_029204045.2). Taxonomy (NCBI): domain Eukaryota; kingdom Viridiplantae; phylum Streptophyta; class Magnoliopsida; order Poales; family Bromeliaceae; genus Tillandsia; species Tillandsia leiboldiana. Next base: position 5,019,532 of record CM055064.1, read on the forward strand.
AAAATTAGTGAGTTAGGACAACTGTAAGTACAAGAACAGGGGGTATGATGTTAACTTTTCCTTCTATTTAAATTCTCACTCAGTTGTTTGGTACGTTCAATGCTTAGCTCTGAAAAGAAGACTGTAAATGTGATCGAAACTACTGAACTCATCTGTAGTCCCATGCTAATTGGGTTGGATTTTGGGAGACTGCATATGAATATCTTTTTCAAACAAAGTCTCAGAAATTAATGGAAAGCTAGCAATTGTAAAAGATATAGCTATGGTCTTTCATTAACTCAGTTTAGTTAGATTTCCGTAATATGAAATATAAATTGCAATAATTGGGAATCATTAACGCTGAAGTGCTTATCTCATGTGAATTTTATATGATATAGTTATATTAACTTGCATTGATAACTACTTGTTTCTAGTTAGTGTGGTTGTTTGTTTTGCTCATTACCAACTTAGAAGCAGATAGTGATTCTCTCGTGTTTATCTAATCTGAATACCTACATGATTGTCTGAATTTACCATCATGTTCGTTTTCTCAGCCGTTTTGAGATTGAAAATGCCCGTGGTGTCATGGATATTCTTGCAGAGATGCTGAATGCTATAGATCCTGGTAGCCGAGTGGTATGGTTTCACCATTTTGGTTGATTCTCTTTTCAGTTTTTACGTATAAATTAAAGAGTTTTAGTGCCTTCTAGCAGTCATATGACAAAGCCAGGAAATATGCTAAACCTTGCAAAAGTTGAGCTCATCCTTTTCATCTAGATATGTTATCTGGCAATAATGAGTGAATACTAGTTCAAATTATGTGAGCATCATCCATTTGCAAATTAGTGTGCTTACATATAGTGTGTTTAATGCTCTGGATTTTCACCTATATCTTCAGGTTTACTCAGATCAATCCAGTTCCTACCTGTACTGTGTTTTGTTACAGTATAAGTTTGGTTTGAATTATTAATCCATGTTGGCGCTGATGTGTTATGCAGGGAGTCAGACAAGAGGTAATTGTTGACCTTGTTAATCAGTGTCGCACTTACAAGAAGAGAGTAGTTCGACTCGTGAATGAGACCTCGTGAGTGCTCTTAGCATTTCTTTTCCGTTTCAACTGGCCTAAATTCAGCGATAATTGGATCATTTGGAAGATAACGCTCTGTATGAATGTTTGCTCATTTGAACTCCATTGGAAGACTGCACTATTTACTTTGCTTAAAGATTGATTTTCTATTTATTACAGGGATGAAGGACTGCTTTCCCAGGGACTTGCTTTAAATGATGATTTGCAGCGTGTGCTAGCAACGCATGATGCTATTGCTGCAGGAATTGCAGTTCGTGTGGAGAAACCAAAGCCTTCTCAGGCAATTGATAACGTAGACTATTCTGTAGTCGCGAAACAGGATGCAAACAAAGAGCTGGTTAAAAGGTTGCTAATGTTCTCTCAATCATTCATTTTTTGCTTGATGGACATCATGCGGCGAAATTGAGTAGTATGAGGCAATGCAAACTGATTCTGGAAGAGGAGGAAAAGATAACTGTCTCTTCACTCCAAGTATTAACTATTATTTAAAGGCTAAAGAATATTCTTTATTTAAAATATAATAGGTTATCCCATGTGCATCAAATATTTGAATCTTACATTCCTTCTACATTTGTTAAGTAGATTAAATCATCAAGAAATTCTTTCTATTGAAATATCCAGTATCTGCGTTCCTGTCTTGGCCCAACAGCATTGTTTCACCCTTGTTTTTAATCAGCTAGTTTGCTGTCAAATAATGTTTGCCATACTAACATTCAAAATTTTCATGTTGAAAACTTTAAACTAAAGCCATTATTGGCGCATCTTCATGGATGGACTATTTGGATGCTAGATCTCCTCCAGATTTAAATTTGGCCTTTCCGAAAGTTCTTACGTTCAAATAAACATATAGATAAAAATTTGCTTTTTAGTGTTTTCAACTTTTTCGCATGCTGTTTCTTATAGTTGGGCTTGTTTTTTTTTTTTTATCTCATTTACTAATTATTAGGAATATTTAAACTGGTTTTTTCACAAATTAGTTCATTAGGTAGAAATTATCTTCGATTGCGTGTATCTAACTCATCCTCTTTGTTTTATCTTTTTTTTTTCCTTTGGTAATATAGCTCTGATGCAAGTGCAAGCGCGGGCATAAACACAAGCAATCAACCTCCTCTTCAACAATTATTACTAACCGCGCCTCCCACATTATCCTCTGGTTCAGCAACTGCTCCTGTAAGGTTTGATGCCGCTATGGATCTTCTTAGTGGTGACGATTATAATGCACCTGCAACTGAAAATTCACTAGCCCTCGTCCCTGTAAATGGTCCAATGGCTGCTTCTACTTTCACTTCTACTCCCAATCAAAACTTAGCTCTCGCTGATTCATTTCCTCAAAACAAGGCCAGCAACAATAATAACAATTACATTCAGGCCAATTCCATCAACTCTTTGGGCTCAAATCCTACTTTTAAAGCATCGCGGTCGTATTTTCCGCCTCAGCATCCGCCACAGCCTCAGCAGAAATCACAGCCCGTGGTTTATCATGACGGGGGAACTCCAAACTGGGTGACATTTAATGATCAAGCGTCCCAACTGAAACTTGCGCGCTCTGCATCAAATGGTCAACTTGGCCAAGGAGTGAATCCGCAGCAGCAAACCCTATATTACGGTATGGCTTTCGGCCCTTTACATTGTACATGCTATTGTTGCCAGTGTTATATATGAAGTGGATTTCTGAAACCTTTATTACAATAGCAAACCATTGATTTAGATTGCTGAAGATAATTTATGATTTGAGACCATGTTGTAAATGCCGTTTGCATTCATAGAAACGACGGGTGTCGTTTCGCATCTGACTGCTATCCAAAACATCTCCAGCTAAATCTTTGTGCAAGAACTTTTACCTTGATAAAATGGTCATTGCCAATTTGATCCCACCGAATTGGGTTTCTAGTAGAGAGTATTTGAAGATGGTCCTAACCTTAAGTGCCCTTTTGGTCTACCTTCCGGAATAGTTTCTCTTTTCCGAGAAGCATCCTTCTGGTGCTCGGCAAACAAAAATTCCTGAGTTTTTTCTGTGCATGAAGCTCAAATGAGCTTCTAGGTCCCCAAAAATAATAGTTCCTTTTTGAAGCTTCTGCTTTCCCTGCAGAAAGCTGCTATCGGAAGGATTTTAGTTGAAAACCAGATAGTGCTGCTTCCAAAAGCTCAATTTGAACAAAACTTTTACAAAACCTCCACGAAGTGGCTGCTCTCGGGACTTGAACCTGTATCCTGTGTTTCCAAGCTTTGAATTTCCACCATTAAACCAGGCAATGACCTCTAACAGCAATCTATTTATACAGGTAGAGATGATCAAGATGGTGCCTTTCCCCCGCCACCCTGGGAAACTCAGCCATTGCAGACTACCCAAAACCTACGTACGCCAGCCAGCCATCCGGGAAGTATGCAGCTTCAACCGATGCCAAGCATTCTGCCCGGCGGTACACAATCTCAACCCATCCAAGTTGGGCCAACAGTGCGTATGGGCCAGCTTGCGCTTCTCCAGCCTCAGCCGATGCAAAATGCCCAACTCGTCGGCATTTACTCTTCAGTATATTCTCAACAAATAATAGGAACACAGTTTGTGGGTGTTCACCAACAACCCATGTACGTATACCCGCAGCAACAGGAAACTCAGATCTACAATCAGATCGTACCAGTGTACGCAACCTATGCGAATCCAAATGAGCTTTCTAAGAGAATGAAATCACTTTCTATGAAACATACTGCTTCATACAGACCCATGAAGTCCACTCCACCTTCCTCGACTGCCACAGAGCAATCCGCCAAGCCCGCCAGGCCCGGAGACAATCTGTTTAGTGATCTTCTTACGTTAGCTAAATCGAAGCAAAATAAACCTACTGCCGGTACACTTAAGAGCTTGTAGATTTACTGCATGCATACTATTCTTGTTTATCTTCCTACATTTCCTCCTATATCTGTGTATCATTGTTGGTTCTTTATCCTGTATATATATATATATATATAGATAGATAATTCCACTTTCGGAGAGGAACAAGAAGATGATTATATTAGCATTTATACAGAGTTTTACTACTACGATCTCGCGACCAAGTGCTTTTAACTAGTCTTAATTACTAGCTGTTCTGTATGCATTTGTAATGTCAGCTTGATTTAGCTGTAAATATACATCAATGTGATTGATCAATAAAGAGCGGGATCGATCTATGAAGCTTCTTCGTCTGCGTGAGTGATGGTGCTGTTTCATTTTTTGTTTTCGTTTTAATCTCTTCACTGAACTTTGGTTTTTCGTCGTAATTCATACACTGCATCACTGAATTTTTGTTTCATGCAGGTTTTTCTTGTTTCCTATGGACCTATCATACACTCATGTCAAATTATTCACAGAGAAATTGAGAAATTATTGAGATAGTGAAGGTAAACGTTTTGCGGTACCAATGAGCCCTAATCTTGTTGGCTAGGGCCTTTATTTGGACCCAGGTGTTCCAGGTTTGCTGTACTTCACAAATTTTTTTATTCAGAAAAGAAAATTCCTTCAACTTAGCCAAATTTTTACCAATCAGAAACGTTTTTACCAAAATAATTTGTTTCCTCCAACTATAGTCCATTTTGTAATAGGTCCCTCCGTCGATCGATCGTTGGCGCCACCGACGAAGCCAGAATTTAATCTCGAGGTGGTCCAAAATATATTCAAATAAAAATTTTAGCACATAAATATAATTTTATCTAATCAATTTTTTTAATAAAAATTATTAATTTAACAATTAATGTAAAAATATTAAAATTAATTTTTAATTTACATATGTTTAATTTTTAATTATTTTATTTATATTATTATATTTAAATAATTATAAATTTTATTAAATCTAATAGTAATTCAGTTAGTGATCAAATTCTTCGTATTTTTAATAAATAAAATTATAACATTTAATGTAGATCAAAGAGCTATTAAATTTAATATAATATTTTATTTTGTTAAATAAAATAGCTTACTAGTTAGAAATTTTAAAAAAAATAAAAAAAAAAATTTAGATTTAAGGGATGTATTTCAAAATACCTTATAAATATGAGACTTTTAATATATTTTACCTATTTAAAATGCATACAAAGAAGAAAAAAGAAAATTATATTGGAACAAAAAGTTATTAAACAAATATTAAAAAGTTGAGGGAGCCAAGACTATCTTAAAAAAAAAAAATAGTTAAATTGATATTTAGGACTATTAAGCAATATTAAAAAGTTGAGGAGGGTCATAGCCATTTGGACCTTAATATGGCTTCGTCCCTGGTTGGCGCTAATCATTAATCTAAAAAGCTCGAGCTATTAGAAACACACAGTTAATTCATCTAAAATATAAAGACACAGCGCCCACCGGTCTCGATCGGACTCAACCAGACACAGCGCCCACGCCCACCGGTCCTGATCGGACTCAACCAGACACAGCGCCTATCGGTCTCGATCGGACTCAACTCAGCTAGACGTTAAGTTTATTGTTGAGCCTCTATTTTGGACCGCAATCCCACTTAATTTATTTGGCTAATTCAAATTAACTTATTGTCACGGAGTAGGAAGTTGAACATATTTTTAACCCATAAATAAATAACCAACATTTTCTATTTTTTTTTTTGTCCTTCCTCAGTATTTGATGTTTTTTTTTAACTTTTAATTTGTTAAATTGAAAATTTTGCACAATCAGATTGATGGAACCATTAATGAATGTAACGAATTTCTAATTTAATTGACTCGAATTATTTAAGTTAAGAAAAAAGAATATAAAAGATCCCACAATTTATTCCCTGAAAAGAGTACTTATTTTTTTTTTTTATTTCTTTCTAAACACTAATTATATATAATTTGAAGGATCTGCAAAAGTCTTTTTTTTTTCTTTTTTTTTTTTGTCATCATTATTGGTGAGCTTATAATTTATTCCCAATAAGTGATAAATAACAACATATTCTAAAAAAAAATTAGAAGTAAAAAAAAAAATTTCTTTCAAAATTTTATTTTTGATTACGAAACAAACACTTTGAAGGCATGCAGGGGCAAAACCAGAAATTTATCTTTGGAGGGGCCAAAATTTTATAATTAAAACTTTTAAAATGATAAATTAGTGGTTAATTAGAGATTTACTTATTTAGTTATTTTTGGCAACCCAAATTCTATAAAATTAAATTTGTATCAATTGATGATCAGTTATTTGAAATTTATATATTTAACAAATCTATTTTCTAGAGCCATCAAAATTTAACCAAATTCTTAATTTAACGAATTAGAAAAATTAAACTAAAGATTAGAAGATAAAGAGACCAATCCAAAGAAATAAAGTTGAAAAACTTTTTTCAAAATAGCCAATAGTGTACGGACCTCGGTGAACTTTTATCAAAATTATCTAATAAAAAAATTCATTTTGTAAGCTATATATATATATATATATATATATATATATATATATATATATATATATATATATATATATATATATATATATATATATATATATTATATAAAATCAGAATTTACTTCATCAGAACACAAATAAATCGATCTTAAAATATTCAAATATTGTATATAATATCTTAGTAAATAAATATTTTTTTTATGAGATTGTTATATCCGAGTTGAGTACATGAGTTTATAATTAGTTATTTTTTTATAGATTTCCATATAACAATAAAATTTTCAAAAAAGAGTAAATAAGGGCTTACATTATGGGATTAACTTTGAATTTCCAAAAAGCCTCAAGGACCTGGCAATAATAATTTGTTAGATTTAAATTATTGAATCAAGATGTTTATATTTTTATTTTTATCCGATATGAGATTATTGACATGTTAGAGGCTCTCTCGTTGAGACTCTGATGCTGTTGTCAAGCCCAACTCCCCTGTTGAGATTCTGATATCATTGTCAATTCCAACCTCATTGTTTGACCCAAACTCAATTATATGTATAGATCAGATCACTTTGCCCCGTATAGTATTTAGTTCTCACACTATCCAAATCCAATTACACATATAGATTAAAATTATCAAGCGACGTGACTATTCGGGAATGTAGTACTTTGCTATGCATAACACTTGCACTTCAGTCTACACTTCGTCCTTCATAGGATGATATTTTCATCCAATATAAAATTATTAGAATGTTATAAACTCTCTTGTTAAGGTTCTGATGTTATCAGTCAACCCTAACAACTACCCCCTCAAGACTTTGACGTCATCGTCAAGCCCAATTTTTCTGTTGAGACTATAACGCCAATTCAATTGCACATATAAATTAGAATTAGCAGGCGATATGACTATTCGTCGCCAACCCTAACAACTCCCCCCTCAAGACTGTGACGTCATTGGCAAGCCCAACTTTCCTGTTGAGACTATAACGCCAACTCAATTGCATGAAAAGTTGAGACTATAACGCCAATTCAATTGCACATATAAATTAGAATTATCAGGTGATATGACTATTCGTGGTGTAGTGTAGTATTTTATATCGCATAACAATTAGATAGAGGCAAGCTATCTAGTTCTCACATTTTCGACTGATATTCTCATATTTTCGATTGATATTCGTTTTTAATATCAACTGCAACGATCCGACCTGCTGATTGTTTTTAACATCAAGTGTAATAATCCAACCAGCTAGCAATAATAGTTCGTTGAGTTTTAAAAGATTTTTTTTTTTGAAAATGACATTCTAAAAATTTGTATTTTTGAAAATAATTCTACAAAATTTGTATTTACAAAAATGACTCTATGGGTGCCAACTGGGCGCCACGTGTGCCCGCCACATGAGCGGAGGAGGATGAGTAGGACCCAGTTGAACACGCGTTCTCACAGTGGGATCCAGTTGAACACGCGAGAACGTGTGTCTGGACATGCGATCTGAGAACGCGTGTCTAGACAGATCGAGGAAGACGAAGCCGTTCCACAAGCTATGGAGGAGCATGCTCGCGAGGAGGTTCCTTGACCGCGCAAACACGGCCCCCATCACCACCCCGAGGAACACGAGGGGGAGCAGCCTCTGTGAGTTGAAATGCACCAGGGCGAACGCCGCCGCGCTCACGACGATCGACCAATTCAGCGGCATGTACCGCGCCAACGAGGGCAGGAGGAACCCCCGGAATACGATTTCCTGCCACACCGGCGCGCAGACCGAGACCACCACGGCGTATAGAGCCATCGCAACGGGGTCGCGGGCCACAATTGATTGCTCCACGCTCGAGACACCGACGGACGGGCCCGGGAGGTGGGGCACCATGCTGATGTTGATGTGAGAGAGTAGGTTGACGAGCGGGAATAGGAGGCAGCCGAAGAGGACGTCCAAGTGCCATGAGCCGCGGAGTTTGAAGGAAAACTAGCCAGGGGGAAGGGGGCGGATGGGAGCAAGGCAGCGATGGAGGATTGCAATTCCTGCCAGGCCCTCGGCGATGTCAGTGAGAAGACTGTAGAGGGCTTGTCCCGGCGGGTTAAGGTATCCTTGCTGAAGCCGACAGCATGGGCCAGGAACGGGTGTCTTCTACACATGCGTTCTCAGAACGCGTGTTCAACTGGATCTCACTCACCCTCCCTCGCTCACGTGACGGGCCAGCTCACGTGACGGGCACACGTGGCGCCCAGTTGGCACTCATAGAGTCATTTTTCTAAATACAAATTTTATATAATCATTTTTAAAAATATAAATTTTTAGATAATCATTTTGAAAAAAAATTCAATTTTAAACCACTAATAAGTTTATTTGCTATTACTAAAGTGTGCTGCTTATAATTCCAATCGAATTTTTTTTTTATATATAATGTGGGACTATTGAAACTCACGGCATATTAGTTAATTCGCGAATAATTCACGAATTATTAAGAATTCGAATTAAACATATCAAAAAATTCAAATTAATTCAAAAAATTTTCAACAAAAAATTATTATTCGCGAAGTGAATTCCTAATTTTTTTTCAAAAAATTCAGTTCTTCTTTTTAAAAAAGTTTTAAAACGCTAACCACTCTCACCTCTCAAGTCACGCCACTCACACCTGCCATGCACTCATGCTGCACGGCTGCAATGCACCGTGACCAAGACCAACAAGTATATATATATATATATATATATATATATATATATATATATATATATATATATATAACCGTGACCAAGACCAACAAGTATATATATATATATAGGAAAATACTACTTGTACACCCGTAAAGGGTATACATTTCATATCCCCATCCATCTAAGGTTGGAGGTGTGATGAGGGGTCACTTGATGTGATCCGTAAAAAATATCGTCACCATTAAAAAGGTGGAGATGTAAGATGTACACTCCTTCGGGGTGTACATGTAGCATTGCTCATATATATATATATATATATATATATATATATATATATATCATCTCCTTCACCATACTCATTTATTAGTGCGCCGCTCGCTATGGGAACCCTCCCAGCCCGCAATGCTCGCTATCAGAATCCTTCGGGTTGCGTGCCGATGATGCTCGTCATTGGAACTTTTCGGGCAGCGTGCCTAAGACGCTGCCATTGAAACCCTCGGGGCTACGTGCTGAATTTTTAAAAATTATTTTATATTCATTTATTTTTATATTTTTGAAAATTATAATTAATTATGTTAATAGTATAAATTTAGAAAAGAAATGATTTAATAACCGAATTTTTTATTTCAATTTTTTAATTGATGAACTTATAATTTTCATATAAATCACGTATCCGAATAATTGACGAATCTATTTTTTTACCGAATTTTTCAACAAATTTAAAAATTATAAAACAAATTTTATCCATATCATATCTGAACCGAATTTTTGCCGAATCCGAATTACCTAACTATGACTCACGGTACTCCACCAACTTTTTTTTTTTTTTTTTTTTTTTATGAAAAAAAAAAGGTCTAATGCGGTTTAGAAAAGAATAATAGTATTCATACATTCAGAAATTCAGAAATAAGTGTACGATATACATTCTATTCATATATTCCAGAGTGAAAAGTGGAATATCCATTTCAGAGTGGATACTTATTCACCGATCATATCGAAGTGATCGATAAAATTTATCATATTCTGAAATGAACGGGATATACATCGTACACAAAATATACACCTCATATTTGAGGTATACAAATAGTATTTTTTTTTATGAAAACTACGAAAACCGCCAGTCAAAGTGTTTAATTTCCTTGAAACATTGGAATTATTTTTCAAAAAAGAAACATTTGGAGTCAAATTTTCACACATTTGACTCCAATTTCCCCTTTAAAAAAAAAATAAAATAAAAATAAAGGCATGTATTGGTTCTAAGATGACGAAGCCACGTTTTTGTTCTTTATTTATTTGCTTTGAAATTTACCTAAAAGACATTACAAATAGGACCTCCAACTTCATACTAATCTCTTTACACTCCTTAATTTTTATTTTTTTTTTATTTGAGATATTCTGGTTATTAACCATTAATATTTTAATCTTAGTAGCTAAACAATAATTAGTTTGGTGGTATTATTAATAAATTTTAGTGAATCTTTAATTTAATATACTAAAACCACTTAATTAAGAGTTGGTGGGGAGATTAAAAATGGGCTATAATTTGTGGGGTCCATGAATTTTATCCAATCTTTAAAATTTTAAAATTTTTTATTTTTTTTTTAATTTATTTGATTTAAATCATTTGATTGTTCTTCTCATATAAAATTTAGACCTTTTACTTTAAGAAAATTAAAGTCGTATAGATTTTGTGAAATATCCTAATCAAGTAAGTAAAAATATATGTTGTGTCTATATTTTTAAAATATAAGAGAATTAAATGAGTTAAAATATTAGGTAAAAAATCAAAAAAAGTTCTAAACATTACGCATTTATTAGATCAAAATGAGTTCTAGTTTAAATAATAATAATAATAATAATAATAATAATAATAATAATAATAATATATATATATATATATATATATATATATATATATATATATATATATATATATATATATATATATATATATATATATATATATATATATATATACATATTCATTTAACTTTAATTTTTTTTTTTTTAAAAAAACATTTGAGTTTCGTGTATAGTAATGGTTTAAAAACCTATTTATAAAATAATTATTATATTGTAGATATTCAATTACGATATAATTATTGTGGTATCATAAGCAATCTCATAAACACATAATATATATATATATATATATATATATATATATATATATATATTTATTTATTTATTTATTTATTTATTTATTTATTTCAACTCATTTTTAGCTTAATAAAAAGGTTAATTTTATATAATTTTTCGTAAATATGTCGAATAACAGATATATTCCTACAAAATTTAATTTTTTATATTTTTTTAATTTTTTTTTTAAGTTGTTCATATATGTTTGTCAATATCCGTTGAAAAATTATAGTTAATCATAAATTAAATATTTAACCTAGATTAGTGAGTAAAGTAAATTTATTTTTTTATCTTTTAGATATTATACTTATATTTTTGGATGGACATATTTGCACTGTAGTGCATAAAATTAGCCCAGGAACGAAGCCAGGCTTCCACGTGGTACCTAAAATAGAAAAATTCAAAATAATTTCTTTTTAAAAATTTATTCTTATTTATTAATTTTTATTTATTTATCTTATTTTATATTTTTAATCAGTTGCTGCTCGCACGCCTGGCGCAATTGAAGAAAAACTACTGTACTAATTCCTTTTCCTATATATATATTGTGTCCTTTTTTCTAACTGTTCATATATACAAAAGTGAAGAGAAATAGATTGAGAGAGAATTTTATTTAAATTTTATTTTATTTTTTATTTTTAGTTTGATTTTATTTTTATTGGGTGTTGACAGAGTCTTCGTTAACTTTTTTTTTCTTTTTTTTTTTTTTCACGATCGTTTTTATAGGAAAAGAAGTTTCAGTTGTACCTTGGAACAGTGTCTATATTTTAATTTTATTTTAATTCTTTTTCAATAATTTTTAAAATTTCTTTAGCGTTTAACTGTGAGTTATTGTAATTTTATTTAATCACAAATTATTAGATAATTTAATCACAATCGATTTAATTTAGTGCAATTATTTTTACTTACAATCTAAGACGTAATTCTGATTTGATTGTGATTAAAATCTAACGAGTGCTAATCCGAAATTTCTTTTGCATATTGTAAATAATTTTATTGTCGACTTGTATGTATGATTGATATTCAAATTTAAATATATTGGGATTAACAATTTAAAAAATTTTGATTGCATATTGTTTTTTGCAAATTTTTGTTATATATGTATTCTTTACTCTCTGCTGTTAAAATTAAAATTAATTAAAATTTTATTTTATTTAGTTTTAAATATAGTATAATTTCATTAAAAAATATATTATTTTTTGCTACAGTGGCTGAAGTGCTTGGTGCTATCGATAGCATAGTAGCCAGACTCTCTATATAGAACTAGGCTACTATGCTATCGATAGCATCAAGTCATTGGTGCTATTAGGTTTATAATCTTTGAATTAAGTAATGTACGGTTAGGATGATGATAGTGGTTTCTAAGGTTTAGTGGGCGGTTGGTGGAATAGTATAACCTGAAAGATAAAAATAATCGAAGGGATAGTAGATCTAATCGTGAAAATTTTGGTAGCACAAATTGCTTGGCGCTATCGATAGTATTCTAGCCGAACTCTATATGGTGCTATCAAGTTTTCAGCCGTTGGATGAAAAGATATACGGTTGGGATTATAGTGGTCCCCTAAAATTTTTACAATTCAACCAACCACGGACGAAGCCAGAATTTAATCATGAGGGGGGCCAAAATATATGTAAATAAAAATTTTAGCAGATAAATATAATTTTATCTAATCAATTTTTTTTTAAAAAAATTATTAATTTAATAATTAATGTAAAAATATTAAAATTAATTTTTAATTACATATATTTAATTTTAATTATTTTATTTATATTATTATATTTAAATAACTATAAATTATATTAAATCTAATAGTAATTCAGTTAGCGATTGATCCATTTCTTAGTATTTTTAATAAATAAAATTATAACATTTAATGATTATTAGATCAAATAGTTATTAAATTTAATATAATATTTTATTTTGTTAAATAAAATAGCTCACTAGACAGAAATAAAAAAAAAAAAAAATTGGAGTTAAGGGATGTATTTCAAAATACCTTATAAGTATGCGACTCTTAATATATTTTGACTTATTTAAAATATATATAAAGAAGAAAAAATATATATATATTGGCACCAAAAATAAATTAAGCAAATATTAAAAAGCTGAGGGGGGCCATGGCTATCTAAATTTTTTTTTATTAAATTAGTACTTAGGACTAATAAGTAATATTAAAAAGTTGGGGGGGGGCCATGGCCCCTTTGGGCCTTAACATAGCTTCGTCCCTGCAACCACCTAGTAAACACTAGGGGATCACTATAATCCCAACCGTATATTTTTTCATCCAACGACTGAAAACTTGATAGCACCAATAATTTGGTGCTATCGATAGTATTCCAGCCTAATTTTATATATATATATATATATATATATATATATGGTGCTATTAAATTTTTGATCATTGAACGAGAGAAGTGCGATTAGAATGATAGTAAGTCCGTAGAATTTAGTGGGTGATTAAAAAAATAGTATGATGAAAATGATTAAAGAAATAGATCCAATGCCGGAAAAATAAGTTTTCTGTTATTGTTATGCAAGCTTTCAAAGATGAAAATGATTAAGGGATAGATCCAATACTACCAAATTTTCTACCATTGTCAGAAAAGTTCGAACTTAAAAGCTCGCTTATCAACTATTAAATTTTTTACCATCTGCGATTGGACGGTATAGTGGCGCTCACTCATGTTGCAGCTATTTTCTTAGTCACACACCTCAATTATTGATCCTAAATTGTGATACTCGTTTTTGTAAGCTCTTGTAGAATCTAAGCATATTGCTTCAACCACCAAATTATGGAGTCAAAGTCTAAGTAAACTCTTATTTCCATCTTTCTATGTACAAAAGTACTTTCAATTGAAATGAACAAGCAACTTCTCAGAAACCCATCAAGATCTAGTTAATTGTAATGCCCCCCACTTTTTTTTTTTTTCTTTTTTTTTTTTCTTTTTTTTTTAGTATCATTTATGCATGGGAAATTAACTATGTTGAATTTGTTTGAAAATTCCCTATTGTACTTTTGACTTGGACCAAAATTTAATTTGTGTCCCATACTTTTTCCTAGCATTTATAATGCATGTTCATCCCTATTCTTTGTCAACTACTATAACTCCTTAATTTTTTTCTTTTTTATTTTTGGGTAAAATATATAGAGACCCTCCAAAGTTTAGCTCTATTTTAAGTATCTATCTAAACTTTTAATTTGGCAATCATATTTTTTAAATTTTATCAAATTATTTTTAAAGTGAATATACTAATTATACAGCCGTTTAAAATATAATTTTATAAGACTTTAAAATATAAAGAAATATGATGGACTCTTGGAAAGAAAAAATAAAAAGTTATGATCAGTTATTTCAAAAAGTTTTAAAATTTTTTCATGGTAAAAAGTTAAAATAAAATGATGGACTCTTGGAAAGAAAAAATAAAAATTCAAAAAAAACCAATGAAAAATTGAATCAAAAACAAAATAATTTGGTAGATCTCTTTGCCCCATTCATAACTTCAAATTGTCCACAACAATCATAAATATCTCCTCCATAAAAGAACATGGCTTCTAGAAATTATATCAACATTTTGGAACAAGAAACTTAGCATTATAATATTTCTTTTCACCTAAAAAGAAAATTTACTACAAAATTAAAAGAAGCAAAAGTAGTTTAAAAGTTTAATTATCTATTTTGTTAAATGATAAACTCTAATTCATATATATCTTTTAGTGCAATGTGAGCCAATTTAATATATTTATAAATGTTTAGGCATATCATATTTGTTTAAAAGAATGGAGTGCAAATTAAGTTAAACTCTCATAAAAATTTGGAAACTATTAATATCCCTTCTAATCAAAATTTTCAAATTTATTCTGGAATTACAAAAAATATACTTTTAGTTCCTTTTGGATTCGGTATAGAACCGACAATACGAGGGATATCCCTCTTATTTTTCCAAACGCACCAGAAATTAATTGGTATAGCTTGTTACGGCACAACTAGAATAAGTGAGAATTACTCTTCTCACTCTTCCCAATCACTCTCTTACATTTTTCTTAAGTACCCTCCCATGTCTACCGAGGCACCATCTCTCACCTCGTAAAAAGGTAATTTATCTAAATTAAAACTCTTTATTATTCTTATTTCTCATTCTCATACCAAACACAAAATCTCTTATTTCTGAAACCATCCCAAATATTTTTTTATACTAGTTCTGTATTTCATACTTATTTCTGAAATAACTAGTTCTGTTTTATCCCATATTCTCGAAAAAATAGGAATACTTGAAAATTATATTAAATATTATTTTACAAAAAAATTATTTATAAATTTATAATATTTTAAAATTTGACTAATAAATTGCACTCGGATACATTCGTTGCTTTCGGGTCTTTCCGATCTACACGCTTTACGAAAGAACAAAAACGAACAAAATAATTAAAGACAAAACATAATCATCTAATAAATTTTAGTGCTTTTACCTAGAGCTTTTTATTTTTTAAATTAGCTTTTTTTAAAAAAATAAATAAATAAATTGTCAAGTAGTTCGATGGATCCTTTCTCTCGAGTGAAATGATTAATTAAACAGTTTCTTATTGCATATTTTGTAAATTATCTTATAAACCTGTACGCTATACTTCTTAAAGATGAAAATAAAGCATCAGAACTAAAACTAAAATATGATGAACGTATCTTTGATTCTTACCCTTCTCACACTTTTTAAAGAATACAAAATTTTCCTTTTTTTTTTTTTTAAGATTTATAATATATTTTTTTTTGAGAAAAAAAAAAATAATAGGCTATCCATTTTATTCATAAAGTAGATAAATTAGGCTACAGGAGTAGTGAGACAACTAAGTCTCGAGAAAAAAAAAAAAAAAAAAATCAAATCACAGCGAATCACAGCTAACTAGAGCTTGATAAAACTGAATCAAAGCAAATCCGAAAGGATGATGTTCCCCGAGTATCGATTGCATCCACCAATCTGTCCCCCGGTCTTCCCCTATTGCCTAACAAATCTTTTGACCCAAATAACTGCAAGCAGGGGATCAGTAACTGTATGCTGGAAGATCACTTTATTTCTAATTGTCCAAATCACCCATCAGATAATCGATAATTCGGCTAAGTTCACGTTTGTCGGCTTGGACCCACCTCGAGTCATCCACTTTTTCTATAAATAATTTGACATCGTTGTCTATGCCCTCACTACTCAAATTCTTAAACGCCTTCTACGTTACATATCTTATGTACACGCACTTCATGAATAGATGATCGATGATTTTTGATTCAGTACCATAAAAAACACACGTAATGTCCTCCGACCATCCTAGTTGATTTATAATATTAAGTGCGAGACATGTGATGAGAGCAATTGTTGAACTAATATAATTTCACTCACTCACGGAGTAGGGCATGTTGATCACTATTTGATAAAGTGTAGAAAATTTGGTTAGGAAAATAATCGCACTAATTTTGATCGTGATTAAATTATCTAACTATTTTTTGTTTAAAATTGAATAATATAACTTATCTTTATTCGCTATTAAAAATTCCAAAATTATAGATGAAAAAAATAATCTGGAAATGTGCGAGGTACTGCCCTAAGACGTATTTCCGTCCTTCGTGCCGATTAATCGGAGACACCATCCCAAAATACGACAGGAATTCCTCTTCCTACGAGCACGACCGTGAAAAAAATTAACGGAGTTTCTTTCAACACTCAAAAAATTTAAAACGAAAAAAAAAAAAATATAAGACAAAGTAAAATAAATATTTCTCTAAATCCTTCTCTTCGCTTCTTGTTTTACGGGGAGTAGACCGTTTGAAAAAAAAACAGCGTACACCATATTCAAATTAAAGATTACTTTAATTAGCATGGAGCCATAATTAGCAAAAAAAGAAAAACGCTTCACAGCATAAAGCGTGCGTGAGAAAAACTTCCACAATAAAAGCATAGAAAAAACCTACGTAATAAAAACATAAATTAATAAGAATTTAAAATAATTAAATGATAAAATAAATTAAAAATTAATAATAAAAGTATTGTTGAAATTTTGAATTTATTCCAACAAATTTATCTGAAAACAAAATTTTAAAAATTTATTTTATGAAAGTACTAAAATTTGAGTAGTCTTGAAAAAATTATCCAAAGCAATCGATGGAATTAGAGGACAAATAAAAAGGGCGAATTTCAAAATATTATTAAATAATTTAATTTAATATAATATTAGAGTAGAAGGTTTTAAATTTTAAAAATATTATTTTTTTGAGCTCAAACGTAAGAACGAGTGTAAAATATAAAAATATAAAAAATAAATTCTGAGGACAATATTTAATATAAAAATACAGAAACACTATTTTCTACCTACTTAACTTTTTAAAGAAAAAATAAATTATTTCACATCTTGTCTTATTAAATAAAAATATATCATATTCTACCAGCTTAAGAATTTTTTTAAAAAATATTTGTTTCATATGCACCTTGTCGAAAAGACTCCATGAAATACACCCAATTTTGGATAAAATTTCCTATATATATATATATATATATATAGTGCTGGAATGCAATTGATAGTACCAGCCCAACTTTGCCATCCATTTTGTAATTCTTGGATTGCATTGAGATTCGTGAAGGCTCTTTAATAAAAAAAAGAGAAAAGAAAAAATTAAAAAAAAAGTAAAAATAGGTGGCAAAGTTGGGCTGGTGCTATCAATAGCATTCCAGCACAACTCTATATATATATATATATATATTAAATCAGATATATTTTTATAAAGTTCAAATTTTTATATTTATTCGTTCAAATGTTTATATTCATGTTTGTCCATCTGATTTATTACTATTCGTTCACTGTTTATTTTTTAACAGAATAAATAAAATGTTAATTCTGTCACCATAAATATTTTTCTTTAAAATTTGAAACTGTTAAAATCGTACAAAAAATATTCTTTCAAATTTTTTTTCAATGGTAGTCATTTTTTCATTGGAAAATGCTATGTGTACACCCGTAAGGGGTGTACATCTCACACCCCCACCCATCTAAGGGTGGGGGTGTGATGATGGGTCACTTGATGTGACCCGTAAAAGATATCGCCACCATTAAAATGGTGGAGATGTATGATATACACCCCTTCGGGGTATACATGTAGCATTGCTCTTTTTCATTTATTAAAAAAAAAAAACTCAATTCACTATTATTGATGTATTCTCTCACTTAAGAATGAGGAAAATAAATAACAAAAAATTTTCGAGAGTTTTGACTGAGAAGAAGCTGAAAGAAAACGTTGACTCATCTTTAACTAGAATTAGAACTCATTTTAATATAATTATAATATTAAAAAAGATAGAAGGTTAATAAGTTATCTCACTTATTGACTAACTTTAAGTATTTTATTTATGATTAATTGCATTTAAATTATCCTAATTTTTATTAGAGGAGTTTATGTACTCACTCAATCAATGAGATTTAAATTGAAGTAAAGTTCAAATAAATTAGAATTTGGATATTTATTTTTGTAGTTGTGGAACAAAAGTAAAATAATGAAATAGAAGCTCATTTTAATTTTTTTTTCCTACTATTTAGTTAGTGATTCTTTATACATTAATTTGTTAGCTTAGGTTTAGTAGTATTTTTAATAATACAAGATAGCAAAATGTTAATCTTATATGTAATATACAAATTAATAAAAAATAATTTAATTGTCCATTTGTCAAAAAAAAAAATAATAATAATACAAATGGAAATAACACTAAACTACAATGGAAAAAAGGAGAGTCAATTTTTAGGATTTTTTTTAAAAATGATTCTCTAAAATTTTGTATTTTTGAAAATGTTCCTATAAAATTTGCATTTACAAAAATGATCTTATACCTCAACATGCGTGTCTAAACAGGCATTTTAGACACGCATGTTGAGTCGATGGACAACCTTTTAATTTTAAAATTTGAGTCGGTGAACAACCTTTTAACTTCAAAATTTAAAGTAATTATTTATTTTAATAAATTTATTATACTTTCCAGAAGAATATATAAAGTGTATTTAACTGACTTAAATCATAAAAATTAAAAAATTTGATAATAAGATTAAGATTTTAAAAGATAAGTTTAGTTTGTTTTTATCTTTTGATAAAAATTAAAACATTTGATTTTAAAAGATTTTAAAAGATTTTAATTTGATAAAAATTAAAAGATAAGTTTAGATTTTAAAAGATAAGATTTTAAAAGATAAGTTTAGATTTTAAAAGATTTTAAAAGATTTTAATTTTATAAAAATTAAAAAATTTGACAATGCGTGTTTAGACACGCGTGACTTGACCTCTTCATTCGCCGTGTCTAAACACGTATGTTCAAATTGCGTGTCTAAACACACATGTTCAAATTGCGTGTCTAAACACGTATATTGAGAGTGCGTGTTAAATTCAATCCGAGTCCTCTACCCCCGCTAACGTGGCGCCCACTTGGCATCCATAGGACCATTTTTACAACTACAAATTTTATAAAATTATTTTCAAAAATATAAAATTTTATTTTAAAAATAAAATTTTAAAATAAAAATTTCAAGGGGTGGCCAGAGGCACGGCTTAACCGTGCTCGACTCGTGACTTTTGGGCCGGAGGTTTGGTAGCTTCTTGCTTCGGAGTGAATTCCTTTTAGAAACTAAAATTTCCATTTTCTTTGGTGTCTACTTAGACTTTAATTTCACTTATAATGTTAAATAAGTTACTCTGTTTTAGAGCTGTATTTCTGTATTTTTTCCAACTCCTTGTTGCACTTCTTTATTTTTAATTTTACCTGATGTAGCGTCCAACTTTTATGCGTTGTTCTTTTCTGGTTTTGTTTCCTTGTTTCAATATCTCTTGCTGTAAAATTTTATATTTTTAAAAATAGTTCTACAAACAGGGACGAAGCTATATTAAGGCCCAAAGTGGCCATGGCCCCCCTCAACTTTTTAATATTGCTTAATAGTTCTGAGTATCAATTTAATTCTTTTTTTTTTTTTAGATAGTCTAGGCCCCCCTCAACTTTTTAATATTTGGTTAATAACTTTTTTGTTCTAATATAATTTTCTTTTTTCTTCTTTGTATGCATTTTAAATAGGTAAAATATATTAAAAGTCTCATACTTATAAGGTATTTTAAAATACATTTCTTAAATCTAAATTTTTGTTTTATATTTTTTAAAAATTTCTAGCTAGTAAGCTATTTTATTTAACAAAATAAAATATTATATTAAATTTAATAGATCTTTGATCTACATTAAATTTTATAATTTTATTTATTAAAAATACTAAGAATTTGAACACTAACTGAATTATTGTTAGATTTAGTAAAATTTATAATTATTTGAATATAATAATATAAATAAAATAATTAAAAATTAAATATATGTAAATTAAAAATTAATTTTAATATTTTTACATTAATTATTAAATTAATAATTTTTATTAAAAAAAATTGATTAGATAAAATTATATTTATGTGCTAAAATTTTTATTTGAATATATTTTGGCCCCCCTCGAGATTAAATTCTGGCTTCGTCCCTGTCTACAAAATTTATAATTACAAAAATGATACTATGGGTGACAACTGGACCCCACGTGTGCGCGCCACGTCAGCAGGGTAGAGGACTCGAATTGAGTTAAACAAGCACTTTGAACATGTGTATCTAAACACGTATGTTGAGAGTGCGTGTTTGCGTGTTTAGACACGCACTTTGAACATGCGTGTTTAGACACGCACTTTGAACATGCGTGTTTAGACACGTATGTTGAGAGTACGTGTTTGCGTGTTTAGACACGTACTTTGAACACACGCATTTTGAACATGCGTGTTTAGACACGCATTTTAAACATGCGTGGCGGTTGGAGAGGTCGAGGGACGCGTGTCTAAACACGCATTATCAAATTTTTTTATTTTTATCAAATTAAAATTTTTTAAAATCTTTTAAAATCTAAACTTATTTTTTAAAATCTTTTAAAATCTTATCTTTTAAAATCTAAACTTATCTTTTAATTTTTATCAAATTAAAATCTTTTAAAATCATTTTTTTAAAATTTTTATCAAAAGATAAAAACAAACTAAACTTATCTTTTAAAATCTTAATCTTATTATCAAATTTTTTAATTTTTATGATTTAAGTCAGTTAAATACACTTTATATATTCTTCCGAAAACTATAATAAATTTATTAAAATAAATAATTAATTTAAATTTTAAAGTTAAAAGATTGTTCATTGACTCAAATTTTAAAATTAAAAGATTTTCCACCGACTCAATATGCGTGTCTAAACACGCATGTTGAGAGTGCGTGTTTAGATAATCCCGCTGACGTGGCGCGCACACGTGGTGCTTAGTTGGCCGGTATAGGGCTATTTTTGCAAATACAAATTTTATAGGGTCATTTTCAAAAATACAAAATTTTGGAGAGTTATTTTAAAAAAAAATCCTTTATAAAATAGCTTTCTAAACTTCAAATTTTATTAGTTAAGTCCAGCCTCTACAATTAGGAGTATTAATCAAGAAATTTTTAGAAGACACCGTTTGATTCAAGTTTTTTTTTAAAAAATAAATTTTTATTTTCTTCTTTATACCGAAATATAATTTAAAAAAAAAGAAGAAGAGAATAACATTTTTTTTTTTTTTTTTTTGAATATAAATCGGTATAAATTTGATACTACTGTTTCAAATTTTTTTGAAGAATAAACTTATTTTCCACTCGAGAACAATTTTGGTTAAAATAAATATAATTTTAATTATTATATTAACTATTTAATTAATTTAATATTCTAATTATTTTATTAATTATTAATTAATTAATTTATTAAATTACTTGTGGTTAATTAAATTATGAATCAACAGCATACATTGTTAATTATTTTATTTAATTAATATTTAGAAATATCCAGCAATATTCATAATTAATTTGTTAATTAAATAAATTAGATTGGTTAGGCGTAAAATATATCGTGTATTTATTAAATCGTAGTTTTTTTTTCAAATTTTTTTTTTTATGGATTGGAAGAAAATAGAGTGTTTTCATTTTTCACTTTTTTGGTGAAAAACGGAAATTCAAATTACGAAATTTTTTTTTTCCCTACAAACCAAACTCTACAAAATGTATAAAAAATATTTTTGTAACAACATATTTTTTACGATTTTGTGAAAAAGTAATTGCCACGTGGACAAAGCGACATTTCGTGGTAAACTTGTGATGAGGTACAGCGTACCGCAATTCGTCGGTCCTATTAATAATGAGATGAGATAACTGCGTTGCGTTGCGTTGCGTGGGATCATCGTCGTCTTCGTCTACTACTACTACTAATTAGTAATTACACATACACATTCATCCCCCCCCACCACCCCAACTGAGAGAAAGGGAACCCGATCTCTCCCTCCCCCTCTCTCGCTCTCGCTCTCGCGGAGGAAACCCTAGAGATTTGATCCGTTGAGGTCGCGGAGAGCATGGCCGGGATCCGCGTCTCCATGGAGGTCGGAGGCGACGGGGTCGCCGTCATCACCATCTCCAACTCCCCCGTCAACGCGCTGCATCCCACGAGTAATCACGATCTCCCCCCCCTCCCCCTTTTTTTTTTTTTAAAATCTCTTTCTCTCTCTTTTTTTTTCTTTTTTTTTTTTTTTTGGGAGTTCTTATTTGATGTACGTAGCTTAATTGGAGAGGAGAATCCGTGATTTGTGATCTGTAGGTTTTTTTTTTTTTTAAAAAAAAATATTTTTTTATTTTTTATTTTATTTTGTTCATGGGAAATGAGAATAATGAAAAGCGTGAAATTTTCATCGAAGTAACTAATTTATTTCAAAATTTCTCAACTAAGTAATCAACTTGAGCTCTTTTCCGATCGAAGTAACCAATTTTAATCAACTTGAGCGTAAAAGTTTTTTTTTTTTTTTTTTTTTCTTTTTTAGATTTTGTTCATGGGAAAAGAGCTCGAGAGCCTACTGACGTATAAAAAGCTTAAAATTTTCAACTGATTAATCAATCTATTCTAAAATTACTCAACTTGAACCTTTTCTGTTGTTGCAGTCAACGCGTTATTGTCAGGTGATAGAAAAATTATAATTTTTTTTTTTAAAAAAAGTTTCTAAGTTTATTTAAGGATTTGTAACATGGCTCGGTTAAGGTGATCTATTAATCTGACAGAAGTTTCAGATGGTGATTTGATATATTTTCACTCCAAGTAGATACTTTGCTGACACTGTTTAGAGAACTTGACATATAATTCATAATAGGTGGTTGGTTCATTGATTGTTTGTTTGGTGGTACATTTAAATGTTTTTAAACTTAGGATTGTAATAATCTGCCCAGAGTTGCAGGCCTTTTTCTTCTTTTATCTGTTTGTTGTTATGTTCCTGATTGATGAACTTCTGGTGGATGTAGTTATCTCTGGATTGAAGCAGAAGTACACAGAAGCAATGAACAGAGCCGACGTCAAAGCCGTCGTGCTAACCGGTGAGCTCTCTGAGTTTCTGATTTATTTTTCTGATCTTTAATTTGGGGATGTTTACAGCTTTGAACTGAAGAGTAGTTATGGAGAGGATTTTGAAGTTGTTGGTAACTAGGAATTAGACAAAAGGAGATCTTTTATTATTCAGATAAAAATAGAGAGTAGACAACATGTATCCTATTTTGGCCCTTAACTGCTTTCCTTGGCATGCTTATTGGTTGATTGGGCCAAGCTGAGTATGCTAATTGATATAACATGCTTGGTTTATCGCTCTACGACGGCCACAATTGCACAGATACGGATACAGAGATACGGATACGGTGATACGAGTAATTCTTAAAACTTCTAGGATACGATACGCGGGATATACTTGAATAAAATATTATTTTAAATATATTTAAATATATATTGATTATATATAATGATATATTGAGAACAATTAGGATATCTGAATTATATTAAGGAATATATTTTGATGTATATTAACTTGTATAATTATTTTACATTTGTTTATAAAAAAAAATAATCAATCGTATGAAATAATAATTCAAAAAATATCAACCAACTATCATCCAACTTGATCAAATATAACAATAGATATTTAGTCGCACAAACTAGATAATTAGTCATTCAACATATATGTATGTTTTATTAGATTCTATTATATAAAACAGTAATAAAAGAAAATATGATAACAATTTAATTGAAGAAGAAAAAAATTATTCTCTATGAACTTTGTTGATTAATTATAAATTGATAAATTAGATGAAAAAAAAGTAAAATATAAGCGGTAAAAGACTGAACTATAGCTTAATACCGTGTGGAGATAGAACGTGAGGGATCACCTTCAACTATTCAAGTGCAAAAAGTAGAAGAAATGACAAATTGAAGGAAGATTTGCATTTTTCCCACTCTTTTTCTTATTTCCAATAGGTTTGGATGCGTATTTTTCGAAAAATTTTAAATTCTGATCATTTTAAACCAAAAAGGAATCTGACCGTATCCCCCCGTATCCCCCCGTATCCCCCCGTGTCCCTCCCGTATCCGAGCCGTATCCGATATTTTTTTTTATTTTTTAAAAATACCGAATACTTCATTCACGTATCGGGCGCGTATCGGTATCCGATACGGATATGACGAGAAATTTGAAGTATCCGTGCTTCATAGACGACGGCATATGACATTTTCCCCTAACCTTGCAAAGTATGATCTAGTTCAGTATTTGAGTTTTTACTCTCAGGTGAGACTTTGTCATTATTCTCTTGGTATCCCTCGGTCTATTGCATCTTTGGCTGGTTCAAGGAAAAAACTACTAAACTGTTATTTTTTGTCTCAGTTTTACTTATAATTGCATCTGATTTTATTTTCACTTTCTCCTATAAAGGTGACTACGGCAGGTTTTCTGGAGGATTTGATATCAATGTTTTTGCCCAGATACATAAGACCGGTATGCTATCTTTAATCAGTTGCACTATTGGCCCGTTGTTGTAAGCTAATTCTTGATTATATTCCACCTTTTCTCATGCACTCGTGGCTTGCAGGAGATCTCTCGAGTCTTCCGGATGTATCTGTTGAACTTGTGGTGAACATAATGGAAGGTGTCTTTTGATGTCTTTTGTCATTACTGTTTAACATTATCCTTTTAATACTATGAGATCACATTTTTATATACATGCCCACCTTTGCAGATGCTAGGAAGCCTACTGTTGCCGCCATTCAGGGTCTCGCTCTCGGTGGTGGCCTGGAGTTAGCAATGGTTTGTTATCAGTTTCGGTTTAAAATCTCATTTTTGCAGCAAAATTCTTATGACTTCTGTAAATCCTTTGATCTCCCCAGGGTTGCCACGCTCGCATATCTACCCCGGAAGCTCAACTTGGCTTGCCAGAATTGACTCTTGGAGTTATTCCTGGATTTGGAGGTAATGATGATTCAGACTTCTGTGGACTGCTTGCCTTTTTCTGTGAAATTCTTTTGCCCGGTCTCACAAAGAACTTGGTTACTTTAAATTTCACAAGGCACCCAGCGTTTGCCAAGGCTCGTGGGGTTGAAAAAAGCCACCGAGATGATGCTGGTGAGTGTTATTTATGCTAACCACAAGATCATATAACTTATATTTCTTCTCATTCATGGAGTCATCTAATAGTTATTTTCATTCTGGAAGGTTTTCTTGTGATTCTCTTACATGAGTCTGACATATAGTTGAAGTTGCTTTTTCCCTTGGCAGTTTTTAGAATTATAGGATAAGTATTTGTTGGAAGAATTCTAGTTCATTGGTTGCAACTTGCAAGATAGTGAGTATTGATGAAAAGAATGGGCTGTATATAGGAATATCACTCTTCTACTCTATCCTCCTGAAATGCTATCATCTCAGATTAGAGCTTCTAACGGCGATTTTTTTGTCTTTCTAATTCTAGTTGGGAATCTGACAGATCGCAAGGTGTCTAGTGGAATATTGAAGATATATTTTCATCTATAGTGATTCTACCCCCCATCTGATCACTACCTTAGAATTTACTTTTAGGTTATGAGGCAACTATTAACTGCAACAAGGTCAAACCATCACTAATTATACACACACAGATAGATTGCCATGTATTGTATCTATATAAATATGTATGTCCTATGTACATGCTACTTTCATATATAGAACTATTTGATACTTTGCTTTATCTCGTTAGAGTTGTTTCCATCAAATGAACTGTGAGTTATAGTTTTCTTTTCATGGACGAGGTTTTAAGTTGACAATAGGACATAAAACGGACTTTTGATGCAGCAATCAAAGTCGATAAGGGCTACAGAAGGGAAAGAATACGGCCTTATAGATGCCCTTGTCTCTCCAAAAGAGTTGATTGAGATATCACGACATTGGGCTTTAGATATTGCAGAGCGCCGAAAACCTTGGATTAGTTCTCTCCGTCGAACAGACAGGCTTGGGTCTCTTTCTGAAGCACATCAGATATTGCAAGCTGCAAGGCAGCAGGTTAAGAGGATAGCTCCTAATATGCCCCAACACCAAGCCTGTCTCGATGCAATCGAAGAGGGTGTTCACTTTGGAGGATATGCTGGTGTTCTAAAGGTATGCACGCGTCTCCTTTCTGTTGTATACTACTAGTGCAGTGTTAGTCACTGGACATTTGAATCCATTGCAGCAAGTTTGTTTTTTTATTCATTACACTCTTATTTGTGGTCATTCAAGTGTTTGTCTACTTGCTGATATTTTAAAGTTTTACTTTTTTCAATATTTTCTCAATTGCCTCACTTTGTTTTTGGAGTATAATTAAAAATGTTGATGGTTTTTTTTCCTGAAGTACAATGAGTAAGTTTGAGAAGTATAACATACATAATGAGATTGTCAGTTCTGATGATATGATTAGTTTGTGAATTAATTTTTGCACTGCTACTCATTATATTTTCTACATTGTTAACAAGTATTCCATAGTAATCAGTTTTATATGAGCAATTGTTGAGAACCAAAAGAGTCATGTCACTTGTAGAAACATGCTTCAGATTATCAGTCTTTGGTCCTGATTATAAGGTTTTTGTACTCTAGTTGCTCATTACGTACATTTAACAAAGTTGATTTTCTAATGTCAGGAAGCAAAGCTTTTCAAGGAGTTGGTGCTGTCAAGCACCTCAAAGGGGCTTGTTCATGTCTTTTTTGCACAACGTGCTACTTCAAAGGTTTTGCATTTCAGCTGTTTGTACTTAATGATGCGAGCTAAATTTTCTATTTTTGCCAAATTTTGCCTCATTCCATTTAACTGTATCATTGATTGGTTATGGACAGGTACCAAATGTTACTAATGTTGGTCTGAAACCAAGGCAGATAAAGAAAGTTGCTGTGATTGGTGGCGGTCTAATGGGTTCTGGAATAGCGACTGCTCTTATTCTAAGTAATATTCCTGTAGTGCTCAAGGAGGTTGACCCCAATTTTCTGCAGAGAGGACAAAAAATGATAGCAGGTGTCATTCATAGTTCTTTTTTAACTTGTCTTTTTTTTTTCGACAACTCTCTTTTATCTGTTATAGTTTTTCTTGACAATAATAGAATTGCTCTTTATAGTTAAGATTTTACGTAATGGAATTCTTCTTTATAGTTAATGTTCTACAGTATTTAAAATTTCATTATTCTGAGAAATTTTATCGTTATATTCGTGACAGCAAATCTAGAAGGCTTAGTGAAGAAAGGTTCATTGACACAGGAAAAGATGAACAAAACCTTATCACTTCTCAAAGGTGCCTTGGATTACTCGGAGTTCAGGAATGTTGATATGGTTATAGAGGTCATTCTTGCAACTTTTCTTAACATTTTGTTGTGCTAGCGATAATGCAGCATAGTCATAGAAGTTCAGTCACAGCAGATGATGTGTTAGAAAATTTATTCATTGCCATGTAAAATGTATAAGAATCAACTTGTTTTTGGTTCTTGTTTGAATGCTAGGATTTTGCCTACAGGTTAAACTGCACAAAAGCTTATTGCACATTATTGTGAGTTGATATGTTGAAAACATCATGTGAGGGGTTTTATAAAATTTGAGGCTGTGTGAGGGGATCAAGGCAGTAAACATAGTTTTCAACAGAATTTCATGTTCACACTGTCGCTAATTGCTGAAAACCTCTTCAGCAGAGGGCATTTATAAATTCTGATTCTACAAATTAATTTTGCAATATTCTGATGTGTTTTTTTACAACATTTTTGTTTTTTCTTTTTCTACTTTGATATGTTGAAGAGATATTTGCCATTTTTGTAAAAGAATTCTAAATGTTGTTATCTCATCTTATAGGCTGTCATTGAAAAGATTCCATTGAAACAGTCAATATTTGCTGATATTGAAAAATCCTGCCCTCCACACTGTATTCTGGCCACCAACACTTCCACCATTGATCTAGATATTGTTGGAGAGCGGACACGTTCTCAAGATCGGATTATTGGGGCTCATTTTTTCAGGTTTGTTTGCATGTTTTGTATCAGTTACAGTTCATAACTTCTCATAACTATTTTGAGCTATTTAATATTGTCGACTACCATTTTTTAGCTACAAAAGCCAAATTTGATTTGTGATGCATGCACCCTCAAGTTGCATTCGAAGAATTGCACTTCTATATGTAATCTAATAAGAGGCCAAAAATGATGCTGCTGTGTTTGCATAAAAGTGAAATTACTTTATAGAAATAGAATTTATTGTTTATGTAATGGTATACATGATGATGTTTTTCATGCTTGTTTTCAAATTTATGTTATTACAATTTGTTTGTTTTTCTGTTTATTATATGTTGCATAAGTAAAACTAATTTAGGTTCATTATTTTTTTTTTTTCTATAATGACTAAAGAGTACAGCAGGAAAAATGACGAAAAAAAGGATACTTGCTTGTTATACTTGAAGTAGGACTTTTACTGTGACATTGGTCTTAAGAATATGTTAGCACTAGTATCTTGTCCGAGGCATTTTCTTTATCCAAACTCTGCCGTTTGCTGTAACTATGTTTGAACTTTGAACTTTTTTTTTTTTTTTTTTCTTTTCGTGTGTCTTTAAGTAGTCTCTGAACAGCAGGGCATTATATATGTAATCATATTGTGCTTTACCGTAGTACTGTATCCATTTTCAATTGAAATACTCTGCCTCTTCTTAATGCTAGATTTCCTCACTTATAAGAGGATGATACATGTTTTACAAACATGTTTGACATGGCTACGTGCCATCAAACTAGAGTTTGGTTTACTGCGTGCCTGACCTGTATATATTGTCCATTGCCTGCAACTTTTTAGAGGGACAAATTGTTAGTTTTCATATAAGAGTGAAAACTTGCTGTCATGTGCAAGAGAATAAGAATTTCCATGCGCTGCCCCTCTCTTCCACTGACATCATCAGAAGTTGTGAAGCTGAACTCTCCTTTGAATTTCATATACTGAATTTACTGCTAACCAAGGATCCAGTTGAACTTTGAACTTTTCTGTTCTCTGAGGGTTTAACAGTCTGATGCATTTTCATTGACAGTCCTGCTCATGTGATGCCTCTACTGGAAATTGTCCGGACGGAGAAAACGTCGCCGCAAGTAATCCTGGATCTCATGAATGTTGGGAAGATCATAAAGAAGGTCCCTGTTGTAGTTGGAAACTGTACAGGCTTTGCAGTCAATCGCACCTTCTTCCCATACTCCCAAGGTGCACATCTCCTAGTTCATCTGGGTGTGGATGTGTTCAGAGTTGATCGAGTAATAAGCAATTTTGGCATGCCAATGGGTCCCTTCCTGTAAGCTCTCCTTTTCTACCGCTATTTTTTTTTTTTTGAAAGTATTCTAGACGGAAAGTGCAAATAATAATCGAAGCATTCTATGGTAAATGAAAGGATACAATAACTATTCTAGCTATTTTTTTTTTTATTGGAAAGGTAAGGAGACATGCTACAAGAATACAATATTTCACTTTGTCTCAGTCTAAAACTGTATCATACGTGAGATTTAATCATAATAGCAGATTTCATCATTAAACTATCTCACCAGAAAACTTTGTTCGATACTATAGCTGGTTTTTTCACCTTTTATTCTATCTTTTTCTTGGATTAATTTCATACAGGTCCCTGTAAACATATCGAATAACAGATATATCCCTACAAAGTTCAACTTTTCATATTTTTTCTTTCAAAAGTGCTAAGTTGTTCATATATGTTCCTACCGTCAATGTCCGTTAGAAAAATATAGTTAACCATAGGTTAAATACTTAATTTTAGTTAGTGAGTGAGTTAAATTTATCTTTTTACCCTTTTAAATTTTATACTTAACCAACAGTTGGGACTTTTGGAGGGACATATTTGCAAGGGCAAAATTAACATTTTACTTATATTCTATTAAAAATAAACAATAATCTAACGGTAACAAACTAAAGGAACATATATGAACAACTTACGACTTTTGAAGGAATAAATATTAAAAGTTGAATTTTGTAGGGATATATCTGCTATTCGATATGTTTACAGAGACTTGTATGAAATTAACCCTTTTTATTTATATGAATTCTTGCGGAGTGATATTAGGTATAACCATTTCTTTAATTTGGGTTTATCTATATGGAAGATGTCTTTGGCTCACTTGAGCTTTGCTGTCACCTATGACAGTTGAACTTAAAAGCTAACAAGTAATGCATATGCTACCCAGCATTGTTTACCTCCATCTTTACTATTGAACTTCAAGCTTGTAACAGCTACCTCCACTTTGCTGCAATGTTTTCTTGCAACTGCCAACCAGATTTTAATTTTCTAAATTCTCAATATTTCTGCAATACTAAACTGCTACTGTCCGTTTCAGACTCCAAGATGTGGCTGGTTATGGAGTGGCTTTGGCAGTAAAAGATATATATGATTCTGCTTTTGGTGGTCGGATATTTAAATCTGCCCTAGTTGAATTGATGGTTGAAAATGGAAGACAAGGTATAGGAGCTAATCTCAGCTTCTTGAAGTAATTTAAGAATTTTTAACCTTGTTATTAAACTTCTTGTAATGCTGACAGGCAAGAGCAATGGTAAAGGTTACTACATATTTGAAAAAGGTAGCAAACCGCGACCTGATCCTAGTGTACATTCGATTATCGAAGAATCTAGAAGGCGAAGCAACATCATGCCTGGTGGAAAGGTCTCTCTTTCGTCTTCTGTGTAGCTTCAAATCAGCAAGTTTTTACTACTCTCTGTATTACTCATTGGGCGGTGCTTGATGTGATCCCTTTTTTGTTATTTTAGCCCATTAATGTCAGCGACCAGGACATTTTGGAGATGATTTTCTTCCCAGTTGTGAACGAGGCATGCAGGGTCATGGATGAGAATATTGTTGTTCAAGCATCGGATCTTGATATTGCATCTGTTCTTGGAATGGGTTTCCCTAGATACAGGTTAGATCTCTAAACGAGGCCTGTTTTTTATAGGGAAAAGTACTACTTCCATAGTGTGTGGAGTAAGCTTTAGTTGCATACCTAGTGCCTTAAACCAACAAAATTTTCTCCTCAAAAGTAATTTAGTTTTCCATTAATTCACATTTTCACCCAAATAGGCTGATTTGATCTGAGTTTCGTTTTTAGGCCTACAAACTGCATCAAGATATGGGCGCTAGATTTTACGAATGAAGTTGCCTTAAATGTTCAAGTATGCACCATATGCTGATTATAAAATCAAGAAAAATAAAGATTGTGTTTTTCCCATATGCTGATTATAAGAACAAGAAAAAATCGTGTTCTTCCGCTGTATCATTTGCTCAAGTTGGCTCATTTAAGTTTTGATATGCCTACACAATAATGATTGTATCTTGGAGTTCTCTTCAGATGTCGAGTTTGATAGACATCGCTCTGAGTGACTGTTTTCTTTTGATGGAAGGGGTGGCCTTGTTTTTTGGGCTGATACTGTTGGAGCTCCATATATATATTCAAGGCTAAACAAATGGGCTGAGACTTATGGTGGGTTCTTTAAACCCTCACCATATTTGGAAGAAAGAGCCAAAAATGGCCTGCCATTGGTATGAAACCCATCATTCTCTAGCTTCTCTGTTTTTTACTTCATTCTGATTTCATTTTGAGTTTGTTGATAAGTAACTTCGGAAAAGTGATGAGTAATGTTTCTCGAAATTTTTTTGCTGATACCATGTTTTTTTTTTCTCGTTTCGATAGTTTTCTATGCTTTTTAAGTTGCAACCAGATTGCAAATAGATCAGGTTCGTTTTAGTTAGTATGGAAGTACATCTCGAGATAAACTACCGTAAACTTGATGATTATTATTATCCTTGCTAATAGCATTGTGATTAGGAGAAATTGAAACATTACTCTTATCTTTAAGCGCCATTTATTCTTCTTTTTTTTCCCAATAATATTACTTGTAATGCTTTTATTCTGTGTTCTTCCTTCCTGCTTATTTATAGACCCTTAAAAATCATGCTCTCACTTTTTTTTGTCTTTTTCATTGCAGAGTTTGCCGAGTACATCGTCATCGCAAGCGTCAAGGGCGCGTTTGTAAGCGATTCTTCGACAGTGGCCGGAGCATTCCAAGAGCCTTCCCCCATCAGTGTCCGCAGCAACTCCTTTCATAATAGTTGTCGTAATAATACGAAGAAACTGGCTTTCTTCTTTTATCCTTTTGGTTAAGGATCATAAGCAATAATCATCAAGATTCCGAATAATAAACTCTGCGATAGAGGTTCTTATTTGAAGCAACTCAAGTATATGTAAATTTTAATCAATGTGCCAAGTAAATTAGCTACTGGATCCCATGTTTAATCTCCTTTTTGAGTGTTCATGTTTCTTTGTGTGTGTGTACTGTGGCCATTTTCTCAATATGTTGACTAGTGCAACATGAGTATCTCTTTTTTTTAAGAGAAACTAAGATGAACCAGATCTAAGGGGTTGTTTGAAGGTTTTTTTTTTCTAAGGAAAAAATCGAATTTATCGCCTTTGATGTTTCGATTTTCATGTTCTAGTTTAGTAGAGTTAAATTTGTTTCAATCTCTCATGCAAATTTACCATTTTCTATGGGTATTCTCAGGTTATGAGATTATGAGATTTGGTTTCCAGAAACGGAGCGGATCCGCCAAGGAAACGGGCCGGATCCGCTCTGTTTGCATCCCTATACTAACCAGAACGTTGATCCAATAACTAGATTGATTAATTTATTGTTTGAGAATTAGAGTGAACATTTATTTATTATTTAAAAATTCACTTAATCACTCTATGATTTTATTTTTATTTTAATAAAAAAAATCTATCGTTAAATAGAATAATACAGCGAATTTTTTTGAAAACCTATTTAACAATACATTCTTATAGTGAAACAAAAATAAAATATCACGTCAATTTAAGTATAATTTTTTAAACCATAAGATTATAAAGTAAAAATGTGCTATACTGTAAAATAGTTAAATACAAATTTTTGAACCACAGAATGATAAAGTGAAAATACGCTATACCACAAGAAAATTTTGACAAAATCATATCAATTCGGATGCGTATACGTGTAAGTAGTATCCGCTAAAAGTAGGTTCGGATTCAAATATGACTTGAATTTATATTCAAATTTTGTTAGGATATATATATATATATATATATATATATATATGAACTAAAATTAGCGCAAATTAGAGACACTATAATTAAAGATTCACAATCGGATTCAAACTCCATATATCTATATTTTATTTAATAAATCTTAGTATTTAACGAATATAAATACAGTTTTAATATAAAACTTAAGATAAAATAATCGTAGAAAATGGTAAAAAGCCACTATATCTCTCTACAATATAAATTAACAATCCTCTTATATTCATGTATCGAATGCTAAATTTTAACATCTACATTTGTATCATAATTAATCTGATGCCAAATTCGATCGGAGTTTATCCTAACCACAGGAGGGGCAAAATATGGAGTTAATAAAGAAACAAAAGAGTGCTCCTTAAGAGGAGTGTAGTTTGGAGTTTGGATTAAGCACTAATAAATATGCTCAAAATTTTTTTTTTCTTTTTTTCATTTATTTATGTTTTTTTTAGAAAAATATGACAAAGTTTACTTTAAAGATGTGGACAATTTGAATAGTTAGGGGAAACTCACTTAATTGATGTATTAATAATCAGTAGGCTAATCAATTTATGTGGCATTGACTTCTTGGGCTAGATCAATAAATTATAGCAACCATTTCTCATAATTCAAATAGCACAACTCTCTCTCTCTCTCTCTCTCTCTCTCTCTCTCTCTCTATATATATATATATATATATATTTTGATTTGGAAATTGTTATGGATATATACCCCTTTTTTTTGAATTTGGATTGAGTTAAATTTAATTAACCGATTAAGTTAGTTATGATATAAATTAGGTGTGTGGAATATATTATTTGATCTTGAAGATAATTTCTGTTGGTGCAAGATTTATGTCTATCTATACACGTCCTAATCTAGTTATGATTGGCTGGCTCTTTAATCGACTTCATTATGCATTATATATATATGGATGCACTTCCGAGAATTAAGGAGAGAGAGGCGGCCGATGGGCCAAGTTAATTAGGATGTATCTCGGGCTAATTAATTAGTGCATGAAGATGCCGGGAGGTACGGTCTAATTAGTAGTATCGGTTCTCTTGAGGTTGTACAGTAGTATGCAAGAAACTAATTAATTAACGCCCTGATTAATTAAAGGGTGGTCGGGGATTCAAGTATGTAGCATTAGAGAAGGAAGCGAGGCAGCACGCATGTGGCGTTGGGTTCGGCAACGGAGCGGAGGTTCTCGACCAATTGCTTGAGTGGTTTGGATTACTCGAAGCAACAACATAAAATATTTTGGTCAGAGATTTTATATACTTCTCTAATTTGGCCTTTTTGATTAAGATTTACGAAAATCTCTTTACGGGTTATTTTTTTAGGGCCCGTTTGGTAACGGGATAAGACAGAACTAGTTATTCCAGGGATAAGTATAAAGTACGAAACTAGTGTAAAAAAGCGTTTGGGATGATTTCAGGAATAAGAGATTTTGTGTTTGGTAGATAATGAGGAATAAGAAGAATAAAAAGTATTAGTTGTTTTAAATGACTTTTTTGCCCTCAAGCTTTATTATGTAATAATGAGATAAGGGATGGTGCCTCGGGAGACGTGGGAGAGTATTTAAGGAAAAAGCAAGAGGGTGGTTCAGAAGAGTGAGAATAGTAATTCTCACTTATTCTAGTTGTACTGGAATAAAGTATTCCCGTAGTTCCTGATATGTTTGGAAGGATAAGGAGGATATTCCCCTTATCCCCAAAATAGTTCCGTTGCTAAATGGGGCCTTAGGTAATGTTTGGTTCGGGGATTATGAGTTTGGGGATAATTTTTTTTATTCCTGGGATAACTTGCTATTCCGGGATAGTCAGGGATAAAAGAAAAATAGTGTTTGGTTTGTAAAGCTGTTATTCTTAGGAATAGCTGAAATTGTGTTTGGTTCATTTATTAGAATAAACGAGAATAGTGAAAAAATAAAAATAATTATAATTTTAAAATAATAATATTTTATCTAATTAATTAATATAAAATATTAATTAAATAATAATTAATATTTGTATAAATTAAAATTTATATTTTAGTAAATAATACTGTTTAATTTTTTAAAAATTAAAGTTAAAAAAATTAAAATTTGTATAAATTTTAAAATTTATTAAATTTATAAATTTATTAAAAATTAAAGTTACAAATTTAAAAAATTATAAAATTTAAAATTTCTCTAAATTTTAAATTTTAAATTTTAATTATCTCAAAAAATGTGTAAAAGATTATGCAAAAATGTTAATTTTTAAATTTTTATAAATAAAAATAAATTTATAAAAAAATTAAAAATTTATATATACAAAATTTGTATAAATTTTAAAATTTTAAATTTATAAAAAATTAAAGTTGAAAATTTTAAAATTTATAAATAAAAAATTTAAATTTAAGAATAGCTGGGGATAATAATATTTTATCTAATTAATTAATATAAAATATTAATTAAATAATAATTAATATTTGTATAAATTAAAGTTTATATTTTAGTAAATAATACCGTTTAATTTTATTAAAATTAAAATTAAAAAATTTAAAATTTGTATAAATTTTAAAATTTATTAAATTTTAAAATTTATTAAATTTATAAATTTATTAAAAATTAAAGTTATAAATTTAAAAAGTTATAAAATTTAATTTTTTTCTAAATTTAAAAATTTAAAAATCTAATAGTAGAGAATAATAAAAAAAAAGTGATAGTTAAATTTAATATAAAATATAATTTAATAAAAATAATTTGTTATAAAAATAATTTATTGTAAAAAAAATTATTATAATATTTAAAAAATAATAATTTATTATAAATTATAATTTAATAAAAATAATTCATTATAATATTTAAATAAAAATAATATGTATTAATATATATAATTAATAATTTTATAATAAAAAATAATGTATTATAATATATAATAAATTGTGTCTACATAATTTAGCTTTAATTCAATTTATAATCTTAATAAAATTTAGAATTAATTCTTAGAATAGTACTATTCCACCAAAATGGTGGAATAGTTTATTCCAAGCTATTCCGGGATAGCCGAGAATACCGAGGTTTGACCGGGATAAAATATCCCAGTCAAAAATCATGTCGTTTGGCATGAATAGTGGGATAAAGTGGGTTATTCCATCTTTATCCCTTAACCAAACACTGCCTTAGGCAGCGTTTGGTTGGAGGATAAAGGGGGAATAACCCCCTTTATCCCCCTATTCTTGCTAAACAACCTACAAAAAAGACAGGGGATAAAATTTTATTTTATCCCCTTCTTAACAGGTTATCCTAGGATAACCCGTTAAGATTTATCCCCCCACCCCCCGGAATAGGGGTTTATCCCGAGGGCAGTGGATGGGAATTTACTTTTAAAATTAGGATTTAATTTTCAAATTTTAAAATTTTAAAATTGAATTTGAATTATAAAATTTTAAAATTTGAATTTTAAAATTTTAAAATTTTAATGTGAAATTTTAAATTTTAAATTTTAAATTTCAAAATTGATTTTGAATTTTAAAATTTTAAAATTTGAATGTGAAATTTTAAATTTTAAATTTTAAATTTCAAATTTGAATTTGAATTTTAAAATTTTAAAATTTGAATGCAAAATTTTAAATTTAAAATTTCAAATTAAAAAATTTCAAATATAAATTTTAAATTTTAAAATTTAAATTTAAAATTTACAATTAAATTTTTAAAATTCAAAATTTAAAATAAAATTTGAAAATTAAAATTTAAAATTAAAGTTTAAAATTAAAATTTAAAATTTAAAATTAAAATTTAAAATTTAAAATTAAAATTTAAAATTAAAGTTTTAAATTAAAATTAAAATTTATAATTTATAATTTATAATTAAAATTAAAATTTAAAATTTAAAATTTATAATTTTTAAAATTTGCACTTTCATTTCCAATCTAAAGCTATCTACAACTTGAATTTTGCATTTATTAAAATATACTATAAAATAAAAATTATTATTTTTTTAGGTAAGATATAATTTATTACTTATAATTAAATTGCTTCAAATTAAATATAATTTTAAAATTAATTTTCCTACAAAAAAAGATAAGGGCAAAGTTGGTATTTTGAAAAAAATTCTATCTTCTTTTTTCATTATCCTCCACTATTTCATAATTTCAACCAAACACTATTTTAGCTATTCCAGAGAATACCAATTTTTCAACCAAACGCAATTTAACTTTTATACTTCTTTATCCCGGAATAGCAAGCTATCCCAGGTATAAAAAAATTTATACCTCAGAAATTAATCCCCGAACCAAACGGGCCTTAGAGTTTTTCGTTGGAACAAGAGAAAGATGGGGTTTACCATAAGACTCTTGGTTTTTATTTGAAGAAGACATAAGTTGTAAGCTTGTATTTCTTTTGTTTCTTATAGTGGAATACATCTCTCTCGCTCTTTTCGTGGATGTAGACAGTTGCCGAACAACGTAGAAATCTTGGTCTTTTTTCGCATTTATTGCTGTTACTGAAATTTTGGTTTTCTTTATTTTTCGTGCATCTGTGTTGATAGCGCATAACGGACGGTCCATCAAATTCTCAACAAGTGGTATCAGAGCTTAAGGTTCGCGCTACAGCAGAGATGTCGAAGGTCTCATCATCTAAGTTTGAGGTGAAAAATTTTAATGGTAAAAAAAAATTCGGTCTTTGGCAGAGAAGAGTGAAAGCCCTTTTGGTACAACAAGGCCTTCATAAAGCGTTGCTCGGAAAATCGGAAAAGCCGACATCGATGAGCGACGAAGATTGGGTGGAGATTAATATGGCTGGCATAGCCGACGACACTAGTCGGGTTGTTTTGATGGTTTCTACAGGTTCAGAATCTCTCAGTGATTGGATATTGGATTCGGGTTGTTCTTATCACATGACTCCAGACAGGTCTTTATTTGATACTTACAAATTTTGTGAAGGTGGTAATGTTATGATAGGTAATCACACTAACTGCAAGATTGTTAGTATTGGAACGGTGAAAATAAAGATGTTTGATTGTGTGGTGAGAACGTTAACGAATGTGAGACATATTCCAGATCTCAGGTTGAATCTTATATCACTTAGTACTCTTGACTCTATTGGTTGTTCTGTTAGCATTTCAGGTGGAGTTGTTAAGGTGAAAAAGAGTGCTAAGATTGTTATGAAGGGAGAGAATAAAGGGAATCTATACAAGCTAATCGGTAAACAGTGTCGGAATGCCTCAGGGAGAGGGGGCGATAAGATGAGAGAGTGGTGAAATACAAAAGAAGTCAAAGTGGAGATTGTTACGGATTTATGTCTTCTTTTGAATTTGGATTGAGTCAAATTTAATTTACCGATTAAGTTGGTTATGATATAGATTAGGTGTATGGAATATATTATTTGATCTTGAAAATAATTTTTGTTGGTGCAAAATTTATGTCTATCTATACACGTCCTAATCTAATTAGAATTGGTTGACTCTTTGACCGAGTTCATTATACATTATATATATATATATATATATATATATATATATATATATATATATATATATATATATATATATATATATATTATGGATGCACTTCGACGAATTAAGGAGAGAGAGGCGGCCGATGGGCCAAATTAATTAGGATGCATCTCGGGCTAATTACTTATTGCATGAAGGTGCTAGGAGGTACGGCCTAATTAAGAGTATCGGTTCTCTTAAAGTTGTACGGCCTGCAGGAAACTAATTAATTAACACCCTAATTAATTAAAAGGTGGCCGGGGATTCAAGCATGTAGCATTAGAGAAGAAAGCGAGGCGGCACGCATGCGGCGTTGGGTTTGGCAGCGGAGCGGAGGTTCTCGACCAATTGCTTGAGCGGTTCGGATTACTCGAAGCAACAGCATAAAAGATTTTGGTCAAAGATTTTATATACTTCTCTCATTTGGTATTCTTGATTAAAGTTTTATGAAAATCTCTTTACGGATTATTTTTTTAGAGTTTTTCGTTGGAACAAGAGAAAGGTGGGGTTTACCATAAGACTCTTGGTTTTTATTTGGAGAAGACATAAGGTGCAAACTTGTATTTTTTTTGTTTCTTATAGTGGAATACATCTCTCTCGCTCTTTTCGTAGATGTAGATAGTTGTCGAACCACGTAAAAATTTTAATCTTTTTTTCGTATTTATTGCTGTTACCGAAATTTTGATTTTCTCTATTTTTCGTGTATCTGTGTTGATAGCGCATAACGGACGGTCCATGAAATTTTCAACAGAAATATAAAATAGCAAGATTGAAATTTCTAGTATACTAACCATTAAAAAAAAAAAAAAGTATACTAACCATTAAAATTAATGGAGAATTTTCTAACGAAGAGAAGTTTCTGCATGTGTCTCTTCTGTCTCTATCCAAAAGTTTATTTTTTTTTCAAAATTTAAATTTTAGTATTAAAAAATACCCCATGAATCATTTGTCATCTGCACTAAAAAAATTTTAGTCACAATTATTTTGTTTAGAAATATGTAACAATTAATATTTGATCAAATGTTTCATGTTCATATAAAAGTACAAATATATATAAATAGAATTAGTGTACAAATATATATATAAATAGAATTTGTTTACTATGCTATTAATTGCTTCGAGTCCTTATGCTATTTGGTTTCAACCCCTCGATAAACGGATATGCGCTTAGAATAATAATAATAGTCTAGAATTTAGTAAATGGTTGGTGAAAAAGTATGACCTTCATCCGCATGAAAATGGTCAAATAAATAAATTTAATACTAAATATTTGGTACTATTGATAGTAATATAGTAGCCAGACTATATATATATATATATATATATATATATATATATATATATATATATATATATATATATATATATATATATATATAGTATTATTATAAATCTCATAAAATATGAGGATATGATAGTAAAATTTTAGATCAAAGATATTGATCTTATTTTATATAGTATAATTTTTTTTTAAGCTCCTTCGATTACTAGACAAATGATATCGAAAAATTGTGAAATTTATTTTTTAGTTAGTTCAAATATACTAGATCAAATCTAACGAAGCCGATCGTCGATTCATAAGTCCCAACATAAAAAATGACTTATAAATACAGAAAACTCCGTATTTATAAAGGCATACCGTACTCTATATATATATATATATATATATATATATATATATATATATATATAATTGAGTTTCTATGTTTTTAAAAGTACAAGTCATCGGTGCTTATAGATTTTTAGCCCATGGATGAAAAGATATGTGGTACGGATAATAGTCGACCCCTTGGGTTAAGTGAGTGGTTGGTAGAATAGAATGATCTAAGGGACAAAATTTATCAAAGGAGTAGATCTAACGGTAGAAAACTTACAAGCACCAATTGATTAGTGCTTGTACAAGCACAGTAGCCGGACTATATATATATATATATATATATATATATATATATATATATATATATATATATATATATATATATATATATATATATATATATATATATATATAGAGAGAGAGAGAGAGAGAGAGAGAGAGAGAGAGAGAGAGAGAGAGAGTTCGGCTACTATGCTATCGATAGCACCAAGCACTTTGTGCTACCAAGTTTTCCACTGTTAGATCTACCCCTTTAATCATTTCCAACAATTAGATCATACTATTTTTCCAACCACCCACTAAATCCTAGGGGGTCCACTTTCATCGAAGTCACACATTATTTAATCCAATGGCTAAAAACTTAATAGCACCAATGACTTGGTACTATCGATAGCATAGTAGTCGATATGTGTCACGCCCCGAGACCGCCAATTTGTACAGTTCGGGCGCGCCAACAGACCCGCCAATCGGGCATGACCTCTCTATACCCGAAAGGAACGGTAACAACATCTCCAATCAAAGCAATGCGTATGATGAGATACAATACCAGAGTAAGATCACTACTAATTTAAAACTTTCATTCGATAAACAAATAGTTTAAGCAGATATGAAAGCATACAAGAGTGAACCATAATACAACTTTATTACATTTTACATTTATCAACTTGCAACTAAATAATATTATAAATTTTTACATCTTTTCCTCACCATACAAAGTTCACTCAAGGAATATAAAATGGTACATCTTCTAGACCCTCTAGGTCTCTATGCTGCTGGACCCTTGCCTCTGTCGTCTGTCTCGACCGCTGTATCTGTACCTGAAAAAATGGTCACCCGCGGGTGTGAGAACTACTTAAAGTTCCCAGTGGGTTCAACCACCGAGAAAAAGTATCCTACACCGCTTGGTCCAATAGAAGCAATAATAATAGGATGCTAGGAAACTATAAACACCAATATTAAAATGCTGATATACATATAACAGATTACTACACTACCTATGTATGCTCCTCAACTCATCACTACTATGTCCAGCCAAACTATGCCACTATCCACAAACTCGGCCACTATGCCGCTATATATAGGGTTAAACTAACCCGACCACCTAGGCCACTCTATTACCTCTTTATTCTTTTCACATTCTTGTGTTTTAATCTTAAGCTACTCGCCCCTTGGAAAACCTCGCCCAATGGGCCACAGCCCGGCAGTCATGCTACCATCAGACGAGATAGTCTAAGGTTATCGATAGCTTTTTCTTTTTCTCTTTTCTTTTCTCATTGCCTCAAATGAGTTTAAGGCATCTTGGCACTCATTTTTCCTCGAGAGTGAAATCTGCTCAACCCTCTCGTCTCGAATGAGTTTAAAGCACCTTGGCACTCATTCACTAGGGAGTGAAATCTGCTCAACCCTCCCATTGGCAACTTGCCCTTTTTCTTTAATTCACTTGGGAGTGACATATGCTCAACCCTCCCATTTAGCCATTTAGACTTTCTTTTACTGGGTCCGAGGGTTCCAAAAGACGAATGCCTACAACCCCAATCAAATAAGAATAGGCTGTAGCGCCGCCTCCCGTAGTACTCGGCCCAATGTACTTTATTTTTCCTTTTTACCTTTCTTTAAACATTCTCTTTACACTTTGGTTTCAGATGATTTTAAAGCACCTTGGCACTCATCTACCCGGGAGTGACATATGCTCAACCCTCCCGTTAGCATTTGTGCCTTAATGCTTTTCTTTTACTTTTCTCTTTCTGTTCTCTTTCTTTTAAGCAATTTGCTTGTCTTGCTTATTAAGTCACTTTTAGCTTTCTCTTAAGCTTTTCTCTTTTATCCTAAGTTCTTTACTCTAGGATAGTTTGGGTGTCTTTAACACCAATTTAGATTTGATCTTCTTGTTCATTTACATTTACACTTTGTCTTGCCACTTAGGCAAATTCTTTAGCTCCTTAGCCCCTTTTTAAACTTTTCTTTACTTGTTCTCAATTCACAACCCTATGTCTCAATTACCCTTAAAGTTACACTATGTCACCAGGACACTAGTTACTTTCAATTTTATCTGGCTTAGAGTTTATTAACTCTATTTCCCATTTTTTTCTTTCCTTTATTTAACTCAGATTGAAGTTAAAGTTATTGTCCATTTGCCCAGACACCCTATGACTTTCTATGGTTATATTTGTTTAATTCTTTAACCTTGGGATCTCATCCCCTTTTTCCTGAATCCTCACTGAATCCTAGAGTTACCTTAACTCTATTTTCCTGTTCCGCTTTTAACTTAGAGTTACACCGACTCGAATTCATTATCTGTGAGTTTAAACTCCTCTAGTTCACCTTAGGTTTCCTTTACCTAAGTTCCATGTCATGCTCATCCTAGAGTTCCTTGACTCTATGTTGATCACTCTATCCAATGTCCTTAGGTTATCTCCTAAGACAATGCCACTCGTTCAATCCTAGGATAAATTCCTAAGTTTGATGTCACTCATTAAACCATGAATCTAGGTTTTCTCCTAGTCTTACTACCAACATGTTATTTTCCCTATGCTTTCACATGATTCCTAGGGTTATACCCTAACATGATCACAATCAAAACATGATTATCCGCTTTTACGCATGCAATTATTTTCATATCCATCATAAAATAATATTTATTCTCTACGCATGCAATTACTATCATGATTCCCTAACGC
The DNA here is from genome assembly GCA_029204045.2 of Tillandsia leiboldiana. Taxonomy (NCBI): domain Eukaryota; kingdom Viridiplantae; phylum Streptophyta; class Magnoliopsida; order Poales; family Bromeliaceae; genus Tillandsia; species Tillandsia leiboldiana. The sequence continues at coordinate 5,063,243 of CM055064.1, forward strand.
CTCTAACAGGCTACTATCATGCTTCTAAATCGAAAAGCAAAGGAACAAGGGGAGAGGTCACCCAGTTTCGGCAGAATCCCCCACCTTTGTATTTGCTCTTGCAAGAATAAGATGGGCCAATCTTCTTGTCCTCAAGACAACCATGAATCCATAATGAAACCAATTAGGAATCACTCTCATAAACTTTCCAACTCCGTTAGAACCTTAAAAGAGAACTCTAGGTCACTCTTATATCTCTTCTTGGGTTCTTTTGTCCAAGAGAAAGAAAAGGGGATAAAAACCTCCACTTGAATGCGATACCACAAAGAGAGGTTTTGATCTCATTTTCTTCTGTGAACAACCCTAAATTTGGATAGTCAACCCATTTTGAACATCCTTCTAAACACTTAAACCCATAAAATTAAATCTAGAGATAAAACCCTAGAACTCACCTCTTATTGTTCCTTGGATTTAAGAGATGGGACAAGGAAGAAGAAGATGAAGAAGAAGCTCCTCTTGAGTCCTTCCAAGTCTCCTTGAAGCTCCCCCAGCCACAGCCCAGGAGAAGAGCTGCTTCTGCTGCTGCTGCCCACTCTCTCCCTCTCGCACTCTTTCTTTCTCTCTTTTTCTCCCTGGTTCGAACAGAGAAGAGGAGAATGAGGTAGGTGGTGTATTGAATAGGAGAGAGAGAGAGAGAGGGAGGGAATTAATGCTGTGCAGAGGGTGGTTGGGAATTCAGAGGGTGTAAAATTACCCTTTTTCCCTCACTTAAAATGGGAAATTACCATATTATCCCTGAATTCTAGAGGCTGGGTACCGGTACTCGGGTTTCCAGTACCGGTACCCAAGCAGCATTTTGCCCTGCGCAGCATTGGGTTCCGGTACCAAACTCAGGGTACCCGTACCCAAGCTAATTTGGGTCTGGGGTACCAGTACTCAATCCTCAGTACCGGTACCCAAGGACTTAGAAATTTTTCTGCTTCTTTTCCCCAAACTGAGGCTCTCGCTTAGCTAGTCCCCTTAGTTGGTTCCAGTACCCATTGAAGAGTACCGGTACCCAATGCTCCAGATTGCTTCAATAAGCTGAAGCTTCACCTTTTTGGGCTCCGCCAAGTCGCTTTTCGATCCGAAGGCTCCCGCTTCGATCCGAAATGACCCGAACTCAAATGTATTCATATCTTGAACACGTTACGAGCGATTTCACCGCACTTCGCTATTCCGCGGAGTCGGTGCACTACAATATATATATATATATATATATATATATATATATATATATATATATATATATATATATAACTAGGCTACTATGCTATTAATAGTACCTAAGTCATTGGTGTTATTAAGTTTTCGCCCTTTGGAGTAAGAAATATGCGGTTATGATGTTATATAGTGGTCTCCTAAAGTTTAGTGGTTGATTGATTGAATAGTATGATCTAAGGGTTGGAAATGATCAAAGGTGTTTATCTAATGGTAGAAAACTCAGTAACACTAAGTGCTTGCACTACAACAAAATTAGGTTATAGGGACACATGTTTGTGACACTTTTGTATAAGTGTCCTATCTATATTCCATCTATATCCAAAATTAGGTTATAGGGACACATTCTTAGGACACATTACAAAAATGTGTCGCTAACTCGCTGTACACCCTAGCGACAGCACATATAGTAACACTACCAATAAGTGTTTGTATTTTTGCCGGCGACGCTTCTTTTAGATTTTAGAAACACTTAAAAGTGTCGCTATAATATAATTTTGTTATAGTGTTGATACTATCGATAGCATAGTAGCCGAATTATATATATATATATATATATATATATATATATATATATATATATATATATATATATATATATATATATATATATGCTGAAATACTATCGATAGAAAATGGACTTCATTACTATCTATTTGTTTTCGATGTTGGAACTTCCAAAATGACGATCGACACCATTAAATATAATTTAGACTATTTAAGTTATTTGAAAATTAAATTTTATATTTTTTCGATATTATTTTCTTATCATCAAGTGAACATAAAAATAAACGGCTGAAAATAAATATCCTTTAAAAAGCAATGATAGAAATCTTATAATCAAAATCAAGAGTATAGATCTTATTTTAAATAGTTTAAAAAATTTTCTAATCAAAATTTAATTAATATAGAATTATTTACACAGTTAAACAAGTAAAAGATTATTATCTATCATTAAAATTAAAAATTTTATAATTTTATAATTATTTAGTTAATGATGCCGAAAATATTTAAAATATTCAAAAGACACATATGTTATGATTAGTTTGAAACATCATTTATGTATTATAATTAGAAAAAAAAAAGAAAAAAAAAAGAAGAAGAAGACTATTTCCACAGCAATTGAAGACCTGCCTTAATTAGGCTCCAAATTGAAAAACATCCTTTTTCATATACTTTTAAATAAACAAAATTAGCTTATACTTATCAACAAATACTTATCAACAAATAAATCCGAGTACAACAGTGTTGACATACAAATTTTTAGAACCTCTTACAAACAAAAATAAATTTTTAATGGTTAAGACCTATTTATTTTTGGTTAAATTACAGAAAATCTTCTTATAATATTTTATTTTTTTACTTTATTCCCTGTCTTTTAAAAATCTATATTTTGTCCACTCGTAATTACGGAATTTTACATTTATCCTCATTCGTCAGCATTTTGTGAGTGAACTGTCAATTTCTTAGTGGATATACCGAAAATACCTTTCAAATCCCATCCCTTTTCTGCCCCTTCACCATTCGTCGGGTAGCGCCGCCTCCAACACCGCCGCCAATGGGAAGACGCTATCATGCACCGCTCCTTCCCGACCCCATCCTCCTCCTCCTCGAACTCCTCTTCAACCTCCTCCTCCGCCCCATGCTCCTCCTCAAACTCCGAACCACAAACCGGCGCCGCCGCCTGAGTAGCCGTCTTCTCCGGCGGCAGTGTGGACGGAGGAGTTCGGGTCTCGGGCTATTAGAGAGGACGTGACCGCGTTAGAGAAAGAGAAAGAGAAATAGTGGGAGGAGAGAGGCAGCAATGGAAAAATATATGTTTTATGGACAGGAATAAGAGCATTATCTTCATTTCGCATGTTCTGTTAATCCCGTTGCCCCTAAAGATAACTTCGTAATTACGAGGGAGCAAAATATAGATTTTTTAAAAGAAATGAAGGTAAAGTAAAAAAACAGAATATTATAAATTTTTTTTTTGTAATTTAGCTTTTATTTTTATATAAATTAGTCTAAATGTTCAAAATATTAATAGCATTAATTATTTGAAAAAATTTGTTATTACTTTAAATTTTTTGTTAATAAATTAGACAAAAAATTATTATATATATCTAAATTTTTTTTTTTTTTTTTGAGCAACGCTACATGTACACCCCCAAAGGGGTGTACATTTTACACCCATCCATCTAAGGATGGGGGGGTCACTTCACAAATTATGAAGTGACCCCTCACCACACCCCACCCATTGGATGGGTGGGGTGTGCGATGTACACCCCCAAATGGGGTGTACAAATAGCATTTTTCATATACAATTTCTTGATCCGTAGTCTTTTTTTTTTTTCTTTTTCTTTTTTTTTTTGGCATACTATGAAAATCCTTTAAACGTTGATTACAATATAATAAAACAACAATTATGAAAAAGTGATATTCCGTGTACTTTTCTCAATGTACCGAGAATGTTTTTATTTATTAGTTTACGTGGGATGTGTACGTAGCTTTGATTTAAGAATTGATGTAGTATCACGTGTCACGTTTGAAATTTAATAAAATAAAATAAAAATACAAATCCTAAATGCTCTCATATGGAACCATGGATGAGTTCTTTTGTACTTATTATTTTCAATGTATTTTTAAAGTCTCTTGTTATAATTTTCCAAATAATTTATAGTATACTTTTTATAATTTGTAAAGTATTATAAAAAATTAAAAAGTAGGATTAATTGCATACTGTTCCATGTAAACATATCGAATAGCAGATATATTCCTACAAAGTTCAACTTTTTATATTTATTTCTTCAAAAATTCAACGTTATTCATATATATTCTTATCGTCTATTTCTGTTAGAAAAATTTAGTTAACCATATGTTAAATACTTAATTTTAGTTAGCTAGTGAGATAAATTTATCTTTTTACCCTTTTAGATATTTCTGTAATATTTTTTAAAAAAATATTTTTGAAAAAATAAAAAATAAAACTGTCATTTCACATAAAATCTGTTAAAAAATAAACAGTGAACTAACGATAATAAAAGGAAAGATATATATGAATAACGTTGGATTTTTGAATGGATAAATATAAAAATTTAAATTTTATAGAAATACATCTGCTATTGAATATGTTTACAAAGAGCCGTACGCAAAAATTAATCTCATCCTTACCTTTTTTTTTTTTTTTTTTTTTATTCTGTATCCTCTACTTTCGTCTTCTAATCGCTATATATCGATACTCGCAGATTCTCTCACTTAGTCAATCGCGCGCCCCTCCACCTCCTAGACGCCCCCCTATGTCGTCATTGTTTAAACTCCTACGTACTACTTCATATTTTTTTTTTTTTTTTTTTTTTTTTTTTCAAAATTGTGATGTTTTTCTGCCCGCCATCCTACGTACTACTTCATATTTTTTTTTCTTTTTTTTTTTTTTCAAAATTGTGATGTTTTTCTGCCCGCCAATAAATGCTCCCGCTTCGAGAGGAAACATCAGTGCATTTTTCGTAGGGTTGCCACGGCAGTGGGTTGTCACAACGGAGTATAGTGATAGAAGGTGCATGGGTGAAATGAAGAGATATTATTTTGATAATAAAGAAAAAAAAAGTAATTATATGGATGAATTTGATCAAAAAAGAAGGCGGTGAAAATGGATTTGAGTAAGGAAAAGATAGTGGTGATTTTTATTTATTTATTTATTTATTTTTTTTTTTCACATCATTTTTTTTTTCAGGTTTGGAATAAATATTAAAAATTATAGATAAACTATAAGATGAGAAAATATAAATTATTAAGTGATAAAATGCTATATTTTATTATTATATATTTTTATAAAATGTGAATTTTTACCATGTCTTTTATGGGAGGCTCCAATTTAATACTAGAATAAAAAAATTGGGAGGAGGAGGAGGGTGGAATAATAGTGTCACTACAACAAAATTAGATTATAGAGACACATATTTATGATACTTTTGTATAAGTGTCATATTTATATTCTATCTATATTCAAAATATTACAAAAATATATCGCTATACATCTTAGCGACGGCATATATAGCAACACTAACAATAAGTATCGGTATTTTTGCCAACGACATTTTTTTTAGATTTTAAAAATACTTAAAAATATCGCTATACCATAATTTTATTATCGTGTGCTATGCTTTTAAAAATAAATGACAAACATATACACTAATTTATCAAGAACATTTTTAAGTTTTAAGTTTGAAAACAAAGGGCAATAGAGAACCTTGAGGTGTAATACTTATATATAATCTTAAACTTTTATTATAAATATATACAGTCCAACTTTCGCGATTTTAGATTATTTTTGATAATATGATTTTTGAACTAGCGATAATCCTATTAGATCTGATCTACACTATCTTAAGTATTTAGAAAAAAAAATTTAGTAATTTTTTTTATGTAATCTGTTTAGTGATCGAAAGTATATAAATTAAATGACTGAAAATAAAAATATCAGAAAAAATAATGATATAACATTAAAATTTTAAATAAAAAATATTTATTTTATTTTATATAATATAATATAAATAAATTTTTTTATCAAATTTTACGTGTTTCATATATTTCTATATGTTAAACTTACAAACAGATCACAATAACTATTTAAATTATTAATTTTAAATCTCTTTGAATACTAGATATATATATAATATTGAAAAATTATAAATTTTATTTTTTAAATATATTAAATACTCTATATTATTATGTTTAGCGAACCGATCGTAAATTCGAAAGTTTCATCATAAAAAATAATTTATAAGCACACGAAGGCCAGACCTTTGTACTTTCAAAATTATTTTAGCATAACTTTATTTTTTAGATATTTTAAATATTTGATCTAACGGAGTGAATCGTTAATTCAAAAATTTTATTATAAAAAATAACCTATAAATATAGAGACCTTTAGAAAAGCTTCATAGGCAAAAAAAATTTAAAAACACAAAAGTTTTAGTGGTTTCCAAATCATTCTAGCACAGTGTAATTGGTTGTCCACAAAATATACTAAAATTACTTCTCTGTTTGATTTTTTTTTTCTTTTTTTTTTCTTTTTTTTTGTAATTATTTAGCCGTAAATTTTTTGTTCAAAAAACTAATTTTGTAAATTTGAGAAAAATAGAACATTTTCATTTTTCGCCAATTTTCAACGAAAATAAAAACTCAAGCTGCAATATTCTCATCTTTATTTATTCTTTTTTTTTCTACCGAACCAAAGAAAAACACAAATTTTATTGTTTTCACCAAATAAATAATCATGAAAAAATATTTTTCTTTTTCCTATCAATCAAATATTATAAAATATAAAAAAAAACCGTTCCATCGGAAAAATACTTTGTATGATTTTACGTACAACCAAACATACATCCATAGTTGAAATAGACACAGCAATACTATACATACACATCATCAATCTAAAAAATAAAAGTTATTCACTAATTACTTGATGCGATTAAAAAATTATTTTATTTATTAAATAGATACACTACAATAAAATTATACAATAATAATATTTTTAAGTATTTTTAAATTTTCTTAAAAAATACTGTTGATAAAATTACCAACACTTATTATTAGTGTCGCTATATGTGCAGTCGTTAGAATGTATATCGATACATTATTATGATATATTCTAAAAATATATCTATATAATTTAATTTTTGATATAAATAGAAGGATTAATTGCATACGGCTCCCTGCAAACATATCGAATAGCAGATATATCCCTACAAAGTTCAACTTTTCATATTTATTCCTTCAAAAGTCCAACGTTATTCATATATATCCCTACCGTCTATCTCTGTTAGAAAAATCTAGTTAACCATATGTTAAATACTTAATCTTGGTTAGTTAGTGAGGTAAATTTATCTTTTTACCCTTTCGGATATTTCTGTATTATTTTTTAGAGGAACATTTTTGAAAGGGCAAAACTGTCATTTTACATATAATCTGTTAAAAAATAAACCGTGAACTAATGATAGTAAACCGGAAGGATATATATGAATAACTTAGGACTTTTAAAGAGATAAATATGAAAAGTTAAATTTTGTAGAGATATATCTGCTATTCGATATGTTTGTAGGAAGCCGTATGCAATTAATCCTAAGTAGAATATAAATAGAATACTTATATAAAAATGTATAAAATATAAAATATTTAAGACCTTTTTAAAAATGTACTAGTAATTTTTTTCAAATAGGTATATTATTATACAATTATACTTTATAAAAATAAAAAATTTACACAAGAAGTACAATACAAAGTAGCTTGCATTGCTCATTGTGGAAAAGAAAGAGGACACTTTTGCACTTTAAATAATAGGACCCAATTGGCCACCCAACATTATTTTGTCATTTTTCCCCTCGTACGGACACCTTTTTACTTTGTAGCCCCTCCCCCCCACCCCCTCCAAAGACCCTGCTCTAGTGCTGGGGTTAGGGTTGAGTTAGGAGTTAGGGTTAGGGTTAGGGTTAGGGTTAGGGTTTTCTTTTGGTGGTGGTGGTGGGTATGTGTGTGGAGGAAGTGGATCATCAAGAGGGTGGAGGCATCTGATTCGTTTCCCCTCTCTCTCTCTCTCTCTCTCTCTCGCTCTCTACATCTTTAATTTTTTATTTTATTTTTTTTATATTTTATTTTTTCCTAACACTATTCAAAGAGTATATGGATGATGACATGTCATCTGAAGGGTCTCTCCAACCAAAAACATTCATGTCCACACACCCACACCCAAAAATGCATTTAATATATTAAGGTAGCATGTACAGGTACTCCCTCTACCTTTCCAATTTTGCTTTTTGGTAATCAAAATCGAATTTCAACACACTTGTTTCAAAAAAAAAAACATTTGTTCCAATTATCATTATGAGTGAAATATATTATTAATAGTATCAAGTTATTGGTATTATCAAGTTTTTTATTTTTAGATTAATCCCGTTGATCATTTTTATCCGTTAAATTTTACTATTTTTTCAACCACTTATTAAACCCAAGGGACCCACTATCATCTCAACCATACATTTTTTAATTTAAGGATTAAAAACTTAATAGCACAAATAACTCGATACTATTAATAGTATTTCAGTCTAGCGCTCTCTCTCTCGCACAAAGTTATTGGTGCTATTAAGTTTTTAATCATTGAATAAAATAAATATATAGTTAGGATAACAGCGGGTACCTGAAATTTTGTGGGTGGTTAAAAAGGTAGTATGATGTAAATAATGAAAATGATAGATCTAACCACAGAAAACTTAGTAGTACAAAGTATTTGGTGATATCGATAATATAATAGCTGAATTATATATATATATATATATATATAATTTTAGTTACAGATAATTGCATAAGCAAAAGGTTTTAAATAATTATTTGATAAAAATAATTTACTCATTTTAATGTATTTTATCTTATCTTATTATAAATAAATAAAAGCCCTAACAATAATAAATGAAAAAAAAAAAACAGAAATATGTAAACTGCTTAGCTAAATGGAACAGATACTAAATCGTAATATTGAAAAAGTACAGGGAATACCATGCAAATTGGCCAACCAATAAAAGTATTACTTTTACTTCCCCCCATTCACCCCTCTCTCTCTCTCTCTCTCTCTCTCTCTCTCTCTCTTCTTACTAAACCCTAAAGTGGAAAAGGTATAATTCCTCACACTTTTGAGGCCCCAATTCCCCTCGATCCGCTTCTCGTCTCCTCACGAAGCTCGTCCCATCCATTTCCTCGCGGCGTAATCTATCTCTCGATGGTCTCCTCTGCGTAATCCGTGGAGTAAATGGGCACCAACTTCTCCCGCGAAAAGTGAGTCCTTTCCCTTCCCCCTCCCCCCATTTTTCGGCTCGATTAATTGGAGGTATTTTCCCCATCTTTTGGTTGGTTTTTTTTTGGTGTAATCTTGTTTTTCGCTTGATCGATCGAACTGGAAATATCTTCTTTTTTTAAAAAAAACCTCTTGAATTGGTGATTTTTGATGTGTTTTTTACTCCCCTTTTATATAAATTTCTCTTTGGGATGCTCTCTTAGAAGCTGGGTTTGTTGTTGATGGTGAAATTGGGGGGTTTGGGCGATTAATTTGTTGTAATTCTATGTATGGGGCAAAGTTCTCATTTTTTTTTTTTTTTTTTTTCTTTTTGGGGTTTAATGGTTGTTTTTAAACAAATTATTCCTTGGGTTTTACTGCTGTGTAGTATAAGAGCACAAATTTATGTTTTTTTTTTTTTTTTTTTTTTTTTTTTTTTTTTTTCTATTCTCCACTAGGTTTTATGCTGGACGTAGCTTTCAAACCATTAAATTTTGGATCTTGGTTGTTATTTTATGAATCTTTGGAGACTTTTAGTGGTGGGTTGGTAACTAAAGTAGTAGATGGGGGGTTAGCTTATGAGGAGCTTAATTAAGATGACACATTTTCCTCAAGTTTCATTCATGGAGTTAATGGAGTCATGGATTCTTATCACTTATGTGATCTTATGTAATCATCTTTTTGTACTTTGACAAGCTCTCTCTTCTTATATTTCATGTGGCACTTTGTATATGTTTTCTGCTTATAAAACTTGCTTCTTCCATTTCTTTCAACTCAAATCATTCGCTTAAGTAGTTGCTCATCTTGATATATATATATAGTTTGGTGCCGATATTGCAAATGAAACTTTATGCTTTTGCTGTTATTCGTAGTTCTTTCGGTTACTAGTGGATAAATCACTAGCCCTTTTCTTTGTTTACCATATCTAGAAGTTACATTGTGTTCACCTACTGCATTATGAGATTTTTTTTGTTTCCCCTTTGCAAGCAAGTATTAACTCTTTTTCCTTCGATCTTTTCCACCCACAGTCGAAAATATTGTAACAGCTAAATTGAGCATTCTTTTCTTTTTTCTGTGCAAGAACACAAATATTAATTGCTCTTACATATTTGGGTGTGTGTGTGTGTATATATATATATACTTGATTGTACTACACTGTTGCATATTGAAGCTGATGGTTTGACTAGTTGAGCAGAGCTGTTCACTATTACATTTCATTTTTTCTTAGTACTAGATGATCCTTTCCTTATTGGGTGTTCTAATTAAATAGTGTAGAGTAATATGCTAACATCTTGGGAATGGAAGTGGGTTTAGTGGAGGAGAGAAACAATGGAAAGGAACATGTGTTAGCTTCCCAATCAAGTCCTACAGCAGTTGAAGTGAGACCTATTGATCTTACTGCCGCTGACAGTGAACAACATGAAGAACCATGTGGTCATTTTTCTATTAGGTAAGTCTTCTGCCAGTGCCAGATCCTTGGAAAACAAGTATGAAACTGCAAATTTATATTGTATCATTTATTAGTAGATGGTTTAGCGTATGCGATTGCAGACGTATATATGCATGTTATGCAAGCATTTATGTGTGGAGGTGCATGCTTGTTTTAAATGGGGTCGTGCATAATTGTTTACATGTTATTTCCTATTTGTATAGCTCTTTATATTTCTATTTAGTCTTATATTTTAATAGTTGCTTAGGGACACACCAATACACACTCACATAATTTTATGCAGTGGTGTATATATATGAGGTATATATGTAAATGATTACTAATATGTGTGCGTACATAGAAAATAGATACATGAACAAATTCTATCTATTTGTGTACATATATATATATATATATATATATATTGTGCATGCACGGATTTATGTTATGCGTATATGTAAGTATGTATGCATGTATGCATGTGTGTACGTATGCATATATCTAGATATGTATGGTCGAATATTTTTAGTATAAAAAGAGTAACTGTATATGTACATGTGCCGACATCCAAATGTTCATGTACACCAAATATTGATATTTCAGCATCATAATAATATACATTCTTACATTACTTGCGCACGGAAACATGTACTTACAAATGATATACACACAAATATACATTACTTGCGCACAGAAACATGCAACGTACATACTCACATGAGTGAGTGTGCGTGTGTAGAAGATAATGTTTTAAGTCTGCAAAGAGAATTGTACATACTTATATGCATGACCAAATCATAATGTGAATGTGCACCAAATGTCGACTTTCACATTGAGCTTCATAGTACATCTACACACAGACATATGTGTACATGTAAGTATATATATTTTTATGAAGTACATGTATAAGTGACAATTATCAACAATGTAAATAATATATTATCATCTATGTTATCTGTATTATCTCCTTTCTGAAGAAGACTGAAAAAATAGATAGCTCCATACAAAGTATTTTAAAATTTGGAAATATTTTGCTGGTCAGAGTACATAAGGGGTCTGCAGTCTATAAATTAATAATATGTTATATCAGCAACTATGTGGAAAATCATAAATTTCTCATTCTATGATGGGTTGTCTTTCTTGTGAACACAGAGGGTATGTTGCTCAGATTCGCAAGGCGGAAGCGAAAACATGTTCTCCGTTCAGTATTTTCCATCAGCTACAATCAGATGAAAATGCCAGCATGTTGCCTTCATTACCTGTGAGAAATTTTAGACGATGGGATTGCAAAAACTGCTTAAGTAGAGAAAGTGCTTCTGCACAGCAAGCAGCAGGTGGAGCATTTTCTGCAAGCCGGAGTGCGAAAGTTGATTGTTCTTCCACTTCCTTCTTTGGGAAAACTGTTGTGCCATTTCAAGCAGGCGACAGTAAGTTGCTTCCTTGCTTTCAACAACTTTCGGAAGGGAAAATTGTTGGAAGTTTGGTTGATGGGGATAGCTCAAATAGTGGAAGTAGCAGTAAATGCTGCCATTCAGTGTCTTCCGGTCGTAAAGAAGTTACCCGTGCCTTCACAGGCCCAACAGTAGAAGGTAACTTGAAGATTACTTAATGACCACCTTAATTACATCATTATTTTAATCTAATAAATCCATTCTTATGAGTTGTGACTTATCTTTCTTCATCACAGGCAATCTAGTATCAATAGGCAGCGACTGCTACGAAGGGGCCCAGAATCAACCAAGTGAGAAGTTTATCAGTACTGTGGCAAAAGGTGAAGCATGTAAAGCGTCGGTAGAAGGAAGAAGAAATGAAGATCCAACTCTGAATGCTCCAGAGACTTATTTTAATGAAGATATTCTGAAGTCGAAAACAAAGGAAGCCGAAAAAGTTCATAGAGTCGTTGTTGACCCCGATTTAACCGATAATGATCTTAATACAGCACCAAAGGAGAAGCCCGATCAATTACTTTGCAAATTCAGCAAAACGAAAGAGCACTGTCTTTCTCCAGTGGGAGAATCTGAAAAGCAACTTGGATTAGATAATGGCATGCCAAATCTAGATCCCAAGGAGGTATATGAACAGGAAACTCCAGCCAAAGATGTTGGTTTACCTGAATGTACACTACTAGCCGAAAATGACACTGACAAAGCTGATACGTCAGATACAAAACTACATCGCAAAAAGGGTAAGAAGGTACGGCTATTAACTGACATCATAAATAATGAAAAATTGAGTACTTCTGGAGAAGTTCCTAAGTTTTGCCATGACACCGAAGCTGATCAGAGTAAAGGTAGCAGTTCCATAACACTGCATGTATCCAAATGGAAAGATCAAAATGTTAATGGCACGATTGATCATGCTTCTACAAATGTTCAAGGGAAACCTTTCAAGAGGAAGAAGAAATATAAATCTCTTGAAATTGAAGATGATGGTTCTTCTCTTATGTATTGGTTTAAAAGAGCTAGTAAGAAATTAAAAGCTCACAAGAAAGAAGCCAAAAGCAGAAAGATTGATGCTCTTATTGTCAACTCAAAACCTACTGGACATTCATGTGCTGAAAATAATGTTGATGTTAATCCTAAAAGAGGTGAAGCTGAAAAGTTGAAGCGAAAAGCTATTGTGCGTGATTTGCGGAATTTGATGCCTCGTTCACACTGTGGGTCCCAGAGGGACATTTTAGCAAAAAGGAAAAGAAAACTAGCCATTCATAGGGGCTCAGATGGTGTCCAAAACTTTAAGAACAATGCCAATAAAACAAAGTTGGGTAGGAAGACTAAGAAGGTATGCCAAGATACTAATAAGAAATCTTCCCACCTGAACTTGTCAAAGGTACAGCTCTCTTGTTGTGAATGTTTATAAATGAAAGTATCAGCTGTACTCCATGTTCCATCTTTTTTATGCTGATTTGTTTAGTTATCAACAGTTTTATTTGTCACTTCTGCTATTGTGAAATTTTTGCATGACATTAAATTATTTATTAAAGAATGAAAAACGAAGTCAAAACTACATTGGAACCTTCTTTTCTGCCCCTTCTTCTGTCTTTATGTGACGATAAAGAACTCTTTGTTAGCCATAGAAGGTACCCTTAATGCTTTTTGTGTTATAGGATGATTATCCTCTTGATTGTCAGGGTTAATTACATTTATGCCTATGGATTTGATTTAGGAAAATACTCATGTAGAGACATTTATGTGAATGCGAAGGTCTCAAAGATTCACACTTTTGGAACCTGAAATATTCTGGTACAGTTTTTTTTTCTCAAAGGCATAAGTATTATTCTTCTAAAGTATTTGACAAAAAGAGAACAAAGGAAAAACCATTTAAACTCGCCTGACCCTAAAGAACATTTGCATTTTATTTCTAGTAAGCTTAACATATTTGCGTAAAGTTTCTTTCTTGTTAGGTTTAAGTCAAAATAGTTCGAAGTGACAAACTTTGCAAAACGTAGTACTCAAGGCAATATTTTCCAACTTTGTAGTTGGAATTAAACAAATAATTACTATGTAATTTCCAATTATGGTACCTGTTTTTCGCATAATACGTAATTACCAGATTAATATGGGCTACTTTCTATGATGCTGTGTCTGGAATTATCTGCTCGTTTTATGAATGCATTCTTATAGGCTAAATTTCTCTTTTTTATCTAATGAGCTCATTTCAGGCTTCATTAGACAAATGTCGGCTCAAGAATGTAAGCAATCCACTTCAGGAAACAGTAATTAAGAAGCAAAGAGTTGAATCAACATCAAAGCAGAAAACTCTAGATGACATCCCAATGGACATCGTCGAACTGTTGGCCAAAAATCAGCATGAGAGACACCTGGCTAACGGCAAAGCAGCTTTTGAAACCAATGTTACTCCGTCAAGAATGCCGCAAGTAATGAAGAATAGTTATGTCCCAAATATTACCGAGGTCCATGATAACAAGGTATCACTTGGAGTCGACACTGACATTTTCCTGATAGACTCTATGCAGAGTAATTCTCCAACTGCTGTTTGGACTCCTGGGATTCTAGATTTCGATTATTCTCATGGTGTTGGAAATCAAGGCACAAATTTTAGCAGGAATGAATTAATGAGCAGTACAATGGGCATTTATTCTTCAACCTGTTCCAATAACAGTTGTCTTCCGCAATGTAGTACTTGGAACCAAATCGGTATTCAGAACCCACAATCCAGTCACAGTAATACAGAATTTTCAGCTCAGGAAAATTCTTCCATTGGTGAGTCATCCGTGCCACCACATAGCATTCTTTGTGGACCCAAAGCTCTAGAGTTTGATACAAATTTCAATCATATGAAGCCATTCACGAACGATTTCTTATGCCCAATGAATTCAATGAGCCATAATTTTGCCCAACTCCAGCATAAGAAAGAGGAGGCTCGATTTGCTGTTCCCAAAAGGTCGCTCTCACTATTATCTTCTAATCTCGAGGAAGGGAATGTGTGCCAACCAAAAATGGTGAGCCCACCAGATTTGTACGCAAATGAGCCTATACCAGCAATGCATCTTCTTAGGCTGATGGATTCGACTAAATGTTCTCGTTCGGGCTTTTCTCCTTATAAACCGTCAAATGAAAACCAACTAGGACTTCTCCACAGACCTCCTCAGTATGGCAATCAGTGCAGAGGATTAATTAGCACGGAATATGGATTTGAATATTGTGACCAAAATCAGAATCAGCAAAATTTCCACAAACCGTTCAGACCGCTTCCTAGAGTTGGCGTGCTCGGGTCTTTGTTGCAGAAGGAAATATCTAATTGTTCTGATAATTGCGGAGCACAAACAGCGTGTAAAATTGGACAATTTTATACGAAGGCACAGACGAATTCCGAAGGCCTGCGCTCGGTAGCTTATTCACCTTTTACTCCGAACCCCCAAATTCCTTTTTTCGTACACGAGGATTCTGAACAGAGGTTTGGCTCGGTAAATTCTGTTGCACATGTCGGATGTTCTTCTAGAAGGGAGAGTGTCGCTCATATCGGCATCAGCAACCAGAGAAGAGCATTTCAGCCCCTGAAAAGCTTCAGCCCGATGGAAATTTGTGTTATAAACAGAAATCCTGCAGACTTCACCACAATAGATGAAAATAATGAGTATATGAGAGGCAGTGGCAGCACCAGGCCTAGACATACAATTCCCTCTGGAAACTCGCATTTTGCATTTCAACATCGGCGATAGGTTACAGAGATGATGAACCACAGTGCTAGCAAATGAAAATATCTTACTGCATGGCTCTTTCTCAGTACCAAGCTCTCTTTGTTTACTGGAACTACTACAAATCTTTTTGAAGGTTTGCGCGGGTAAATATGGTGAATATGTTCTTTTTCTTTCATCCTTTGAACTGTAGAGTGGTTTCTGAGCTGCACGTAGTAGCTGAATACATGCGTTGATGAGGAGAATTCTTATCGACTGTGAATCGCATGTTAGAGGCCTTCGGCAAGAAAAACTGGGGGTGGTGGGGGGGGGGCAAGTGAAGAATGTATTGATTTGCTTTAGTCATCAGAAAAAGTATATGTATGTGTTCTGATTTTCAGTGGTTTGTACTCTCTAGCTGCTCAACTTTTCTCTTTCTTGGTTTTGTGCAAACGAAATAAAACTGGAATTCATAAGCCAGTCTCAGGTATACAGAATACTTAAGATTGTGATCATAAACATAGATTGGTCTTTTGTATCATGGTTTGTAGTGGTGGATGTTTTATGAGAAGAGGCTCTTAAAGTAACATTTTCTTATTATCTTTTTTCAGCATCCTCTGTAAACTAAGCATTATGCTATCATTAATTTGGTCTTTGTATTTTGTTTTTCTCCCAGTGAGGTTGTAATTCATGTCATTTAGATAACTACGAGAATGCATCTCATTCAAGGTACTCAAAAAAAAAAAAAAATTCACTATGCTGCGCTAGGCCATTAAGTTTCCCATGGTTTGCTTCTTTCAATCAGGAAAGAAAATTGTTATATCAACTATAGTTCAGATCATTTTTATACCCAGAACTCCTTTTCCTGATGCCAATAATACAAGCCAGTAGTATTCGTCCTCGCATCGATCGTAAGCGACAAAAAAGGCAACAAACTACTCCGATTCATATGCACGAAAAACAATTTAGAGAAAGATTAATAGCAATGTAAAAACTTTGTTTCATTCGAAGCGAATGCAGAAGCCTTTGTCATTTGTAGTGACGCCCATGGTGCCAAACTCATCCAGGTCGGAATCCGACCCCAAATCCCTAAAATCACCCCATTCCTCTGGAGAGCTCTCATCTTGCTCATCCCTAGCAGGAACTCTCAATTGTTCTACAGGTACAGGTAAAGGCTCTTCAGTGAAAAACTGATCCGAAAGCAGCTCCCCTGCAGTAGCTCTACTTGCAGGATCATAGCAAAGAAGCCTTTTAACAATATTGACTTGCGTGGCGGATCGGTTTGGTAGGCATGCCTCCAAACCGGTTGGACTATCGACCTTGGTAAAGGTAATCTTGCCGTAATCTGGCAGTTTCGAGCAATTAGGGCAGGACTCTGCGGTGAAGTCCCCAAGAACACTGATGATTCTGCTGAGCTGGTCGAGATCTGAAGACCCGGGAAAAAGCGGCTCCAAACTGAGAAGCTCGGCAAATATGCAGCCTAAAGACCAAAGATCGACTTCAAGCCCGTAATTTGTGGACCCGTAAAGAAGTTCGGGAGCTCTGAACCATCGAGTCCCAACACATGAGGTTAAGGCTCCCAAATCTTCTTCCTCTCCTCCTATGACACCCTCTTCCGCCTCACAGGAGTAATAAGAGCCCTGCAAATGGTCTTCCTCAATGTCCCCCGTACTGCATGTGGCGAGACATGATGCGTCACCATCTTGCAGACTCATCGCCTTATCACTGTCGTGCTGTGTGAATTTTGCCCTGACACCATCAAGCTCACGCAGATAGTCATCTTCATTAAGAAGTCGAGGCTCTTTGACGCTTTCTGTTTCATCAGCAGCATACTGCTGAGGAATCCATGGCTCGTTTTCCGAGCCTTGTTCATAAGGGTTGATGTCTAGGGTGGCAAAACTTGCCTCTTGAAGCATCCTCGCCTGGAAAGCAGTAGCAGAGTTAAATCATTTTAAGCACGATTAGTTAAACAATAAGAAAAGATTATCCATCTGTAGGCAAATGTAAGGAACAAAGCCAGTGAAATGAAGTGTTTACTTTTCGGATGCAGATACTGCAAAACATGTGCCCCTGTGCTTACTGACAGATACAGAAAACATAGGAAGCAAAGTGCGTTGAACCACGTAATAAGAAGCTGCAAATATGCTATATCACAAAGGGGTTTTTAAAAGTTTTCCCAAGAAAGAGAAGCATAATTCCTTCCCCCAAAATACAAAAAGCAATCAACAGAGTCGAGATGAACTCAAGCGTCATAATTTTTTAAAAATAAGAGAAAAAAAAAACATGAACCAGATTGAAACTAATTGATTGATAGTAATGTAGTCCCAACACTACAGAAACTCTACTTAATCTAGTCCAAAAGGATAAAGAAGTTTCTTTACTGCCTCTTTCCGCATGTCATTGACAAAATAAAAAAAGAGAGGATATTTTGCTGCCTCAAAAGGCCTCACTTTCCGCAATCAACGAGTAGCTCCTGCTGCTCTACAGTCCTTACGATCCTCACAACAACCAAAAAAAAAAATTGGAAAGAAAGGAACTTCCTGAAAGCAACACTTCTTTCCAATTCTGAAATCAAGAGAAAAAACATATCTCCACGATGAACTAAAGGCAACTATTTCCATGCATCAAGGGACTACCTACTTACATAGACATCTTATAACATGAGAAGCTTATATTCACTAGCACGAACTCGCGAAAGTTTTTGAAGGGCTGGTTCAGATAAACTAGAAAGAAAAGAACAAAGAAAACTTTCTCTTTTCTTAAAAGAGTAGAATAGAAGAGAGACCAACTATTGCTCGTTTGGATTGAATTCTAAGTTTGAACATTAGTAGTCCCTCTACTCAAATCGGGGCGTCAATATTGAAGTCATACAATTCACCAAATTTATCCCTCCCTCATAGTAGATTCATTTTCATCATTAGCTCGCAAACACACATCATCAAATGTTCCTAAGTGCGCAACTGATACGGATTATGAAATAGGCAATGAGTAGTGCCGCAAAGAAGCGCTTCCTATCTCTTTCGACCAAAAATACGGTAGGGAAAAAGTTTATTGGTTAAACTATTAGACGAATCGTGACCGGATTGGTAAAGAAACGAGTTCGGTAACCAAATTACGAGCTCCATAAGAGCAGAAGTATGAACAATTAACAAATTAACCCTTACTCATATTGATGGAGTAATTTGGCCACTAAACTCTTTTCGTTACGGATTATTAACTCTAAAATCACCAGGAAGCAACTTGCCTTACTGTTAGCCAAATCCAGAGATTCAAAACTGAACATTTATAACTCTTCAACCACATACACACAAACAAAAGAAACCAAGAGAGAGCACATGCGCGAAGATTCGGCCAAATCGTGTCTTCACCAACCAAACCTAAAAATCCAAACTTTGCATCAGCGAGTCCATAAATCCTAAATTGATAGGGTAGATAGAGAATTTATAGTTCAAAACCTGGCCGAAATCGGCGAGCTTGACGACGCCGCAGGAGGAGATGAGCAAATTGGAAGGTTTGAGGTCGCGGTGCATCACGGCGTTGCGGTGGCACGCGTCGACGGCGCGGAGGATCTGGAGCATCCACTGTTTGGCGTCGGCGGCGGGGATCGGCTCCCCGCTCCGCCGCGCGGCGCCGATGACGGCGGCGAGGTCGGAGGGGAGGAGCTCGAGGACGAGGACGGCGTCGTCGTCGCCGTCGTCGCGCCAGAAGTGGTCGAGGAGGGAGACGACGTTGGGGGCGCCGCGGAGGGCCCGGAGCGCGTCGATCTCGCGGAGGGCGCTCTGGGCGTCGTGGACTTCCTTGAGGGCGACGGCGAGCCCGTCGGATCGGCGGCGCCCGCGGTAGACGTCGGCGTAGGCGCCGGAGCCGATGCGGCCGAGGACCTCGTAGCGCGCCGCGATCTCTGCGCGGCCGTAGATGCTCCAGCTCCGGGAAGAGGGTGCCTCGATCGCCATTAATGGAGGACTAGGGTTTGGAGTAAAGGGGAGTGAGAGTTCGTTGGAGCGGATGAGAGGAAGCGCGAGGTTGAAGTAAAGGATGGCTTGTGAATAAGCCCCCAAGCGTCCCAGATAATTACGACATTGCCATTGCCCCTTCCCCTAAAAATTATCAGAAACATATTATTCATGATATACTGAAGACCATGCGAACGGTGTATAGAATACTTAGCAACCAAATTGTTGGTCCATTTCATTGATTCTGATCTACACTTGCTAAATTATCTGTACAAAATTCAGAGATGGCTTATGCAATTTAACCCATCATAAAACTGAGCAGCAGAAAAATACAAGTTCTGCAATCCAGGTAAAAGGTTTTCCAATTTGAAAATCCACATAGATCATTGCCGATCTATGCCATTAAAGCAAAGGCTCAAGTATAATTTGATGATCCAAGCTCCAGCTGAGGATTGCATTATCCATCTCTTTTGATCCTTATCTGCGCACTCTGTCCAGAATATAGAGAGTGACCCCTCTCTTTGTCAGTTACTTAATACTTCAATTTCAGTGACTTGCATTCTTCGTTTAGAATATGTTTGGTTCATGATTCGAAACAAATTCAGAATGTGTTGGAGTTGTATTGGGGATGATCATTTTTACAAATTCAGAAACAAATTTTTTTTTTTAAAAAAAAAACATAGAGAGCAGTGAAGTAATGATTTTATTTTTACTGATATATGTTGGCGGCGGCTTCACCCCCAAGAGCTGTCATACGGAGATTACACTCCATATTTGCCCGATTCTTTTGGGGCTCAAATGAGGGCAATGCTAAACATCATTGGCTGTCCTGGTCATCTTTGTGTAAGCCTCTTAATGAAGGAGGAGTGGGTTTTCGAGATCTCAATGATATTTATAAAGCTCTTAAATTCTAACTCGGACTTGCATTCAGATGGACTTTGGGCTAGTTTCTTGAAAGCCAAATACTGTGAAGGGCTGCCCTTTGATGCATATACAATTTCTGGTATTTTTATAACAGAAAACGATAGGCCTCAATAAAGAAAAATACAATAAATGAATAATTATTTCCTTTTTATTCTTTCGCATGAAGATAATAATACCTTTTAGTTTACATTCCTTTATTCTACTTGGAGTATGGTGAAGCCAATCCCCAAGCCTGGACCAAAAAAAAGAGAGGCTACATTAAGGGGGAAAATCAACTAAAAAGTGAAGAGCAATGTAAGTGTTGCCATGTGGTGTGTCCATATTCGCCGGTTCTATTTTCGACTCAATCCATATGAGATTTGGCTTAGAATTTATCCTTATATTTTAAGGATAAAATCGGGATTTATCCTTATATGTTAAGAATAAGGATAGAGTTTATTCTTATGTGTTAAAAATAAGGATATGTTTCTTATTGGTTAAGAAACATATCTTAACCCATATCCTAATCATATTCTATTTATCTCTACTTGAGAAAAATGATATCCTAAAGGGTCCTAATAGTCTATAAATAGAACCCCTTCCCCTATACGGGAATATACGATATACGATACACGAAATAGAGATTTCTCCTCCGTTCTTTCTGGGTTTTGGAGTGTGGACATAAAAGAGGACTCTGGTAGCCCTCTTCGCATCCGATCCGCAACCAGGAGATTCGTAGCCCTCTTCGCATCCGAAGCCCTCTTCGCATCCGATCCGCAACCATCGCATCCGAAGCCCTCTTCGCATCCGATCCGCAACCAGAAGATTTGTGGAGAGTCAAGAATTACCAAGACAAGGACGATCCAAGAAGGCTAGTAAAACAAGCTACCCGATCCGGCTTTTGGTTCCTGTATACGTTGGCTATCCAGTTTGTAAGTTTCCGCTGCCCTCTAATTCCAACAGTAAGAATCAAAGTGCACTTCAAAAAATAAAATATGCACAAATTATAAAAATATACGACATCGATTGTAACAAACAGAATAAGACTACTCATATGCTCTCGCAGCTCAACGTATGCGCCGGAGAAGTACTTTACAAGTGCAAAGAATCCAAGAAAAATGGTTGAGCATGCCACCAGAAATAGCTTGATTTCATCGAAAAAGAAAATTCTGACATTTCGTAATCCGATTTAAAGAATTGCAATGTTACCTACTATATTATGTATAACTGCAGCAAAGTTGCACGGATTCAAGGAATTTTGGCAAGAAAACTTTGAATGAGGAGACTAAGCCTAATCTTAGAAGATAAAACTACATTTTTCGTGGTTTTTTTTAAGAAAAAAATTGGAGGTCCCTAAATCGACATTGTAGTCCATTAAGAGAGTACAAGAAGAAAAGAAATGTTGAATAATCGTATCAATCATTTACCTGGATTTTTCCATCGGATGTTCCTACGACCAAAACTTCTCCATCAGCATCAAGTGCCATGCACTGGACCCGAGAGTTGGTGCCGATCTGAAGAGCTCCTATCTTAGTAAGCTTCTCCTTCGACCAGATCTCTACAACACCCACCTTACTGCCCAAGTATATTAATTCGGTGCTGATAACCATTAACCGCACGTCCATCGTCGATGGTATAGATCCAACGAGATTGTAATTCGAAGTACTCCAAATCTGAAACAGAACTCAAGTTTCAAAGATGTACTCCAAACTTAAAAACAAGTAGGAAAAGATTCAAGTGGAAGAACACAATAATTAATGGAAAACCAAAAGCAACAACTTTCGTATGTTCAAGTACTTTTCTCTTCTCCCCATAGGGAATCACCATATGGAATGTGATTGGATTTGTTCTTCATTTCTGTTCATCAAGTTTCTAAAAATTCTGACATTTTAATTTTTTTTTATTCAATCATATTAATGTCATCTTCAGCCTATTTTGATGTTGAACCTACCGATAATGCAGACAACAGATTTAGGTGAAGATTTTTACCCTCACATATTTGTAAGGAATTTTTTTTTTAAAAAAAAAGAGCTGTTTCTTAATTTCATTGCCTTTTGTTTCAGGTAAATAAACTACCTTAACTGCTCCTCCATCTGCAGAAGTGCTACCTGAATAGAGCAATCCATCATGAACTTGCACTGCATATATAGGACTTGAATTTCCCAGCAGCTTCTTACTTCCTGATTGGACTGTAGCTAATGTTCTAGTAGCCAAATCGATTTCCTGAAATTAGTCATTTTTTAGTGAAAGAAGGACGTGACATGCATCCATACCAGGGTTACACATAACAGAAAAAAGAAAAAAAAAAACTCCAGAATTTAGAAGTTCTATTCTTTAGAAATATATATTGCAGAATGCTTAAATGACTAAGAGATGGAATAGGAAGAAATCTCCGATAGTCATCTTTATCAAGTTCATTTTTGACAAAGAAAGATATTGTTTGGTGTTTCTTTGTTTTTGTTGGTTTTCCTCAAGTTCTACATGATCAAAGGTACCTAAATTGAACTCATTGGTTTCTTTTACTACTGTTGAAGATTTTGCAAACTCATATTTCAGAAAACAATTAAAGAAATAGAAATTTGAGTTACTACACATTTTTGCCTTCACTTGTCTAACCATGATATAGAGTTTGCAAACCATCCCACGCTAAGCAATATTAAAGAATATCATCAAATCATCTGCCTTTAATTGCATAGATCTTGACAATTAATAAAAAAGAAAGTATAAGCAACTAAGGCCAAAAACTATTAAAATTTTTCTTTGGCAGCAAGAGTAAAGAATATGGATGAAGAAATTAAACAATTTATATATACATAAAAATATGCCGATACAAATGCTTGTATGTGTGTTTGCGGGCAGACCCATTTATCTACAAAATGGAAAACCACCAATTATAAAAGCATACCTGGATACTGCTATCATTACATCCGCAGTAAAGCCTCCCCTGGACTTGAACTAAAGACCTTACATACCTGTTTGGGCTAAGAAGCTTGGAATTCCCAATCCAGGACAGTAACTGAAAAAGGAAATAAATGTTATTATGCGCAAGCAACTGCGAAACAACTGGTTGGAAAAGATAAAATAAAGGCATCCAAAAGCACCTTAACGCCAGCTCCTTGTGGAATGAAGCAAGCAATCGAATTTGAGATGATTAAATTACGAACTTGCTCTTTTGTGTCATGCACTTCTACATAATGAAGAGCGAATTTTTTTTAAAAATAATCTTAAAATTTTTTTTAATTGTAAAAATAGGCTTCTGAAATTTTTTTTTACAAAAATAGTCTTATGCGGCGAATGGTTTACCGCTTTTAAATGCAGTAAACCATTCACCGCATTCATAAGCTTACAGAAAATTTTAAAGCCTATGAAAGCGGCAAATGGTTCACCGCTTTTAAAAGCGGTAAATCATTTGCCGCTTTTAAAAGCGATGAACCACTTGCCGCTTTTAAAAGCGGTAAACGATTCACCGCTTTTAAAAGCGGTGAACTATTCACCGCTTTTAAATCACTTATACCCTAGCCCCCGCACAACTCTTCTTCTTCTCTTCTCTTCTCTTCTCTTCTTCTTCTTCTCCCCGCATTCTTCTCCCCGCACAGTGCCCCGCACAGTGCTGCACCCTCTCTCTTCTCCCCGCAGCCCCTCTCTCTTTCTCTCTCTCTCTCTCTCTCTCTGCCACGAACACACACACTCTCTCTCTCTCTCACGCGCACTCTACTCTCTCTCACTCTCACTCTCACGCACTGTGCACAGTGCACAGTCTTCCCTACATTTTCCCTCATTTTCCCTACAGTGAGCTCGAGCTCTCTCCCTCTACTTCTTACTTGAGGTACATTTTTTCCTATATATTTTTTTCATAGTTTAATTTATTTTATTTAGGGTTTAAAAAATTAATTAACTTTATTATTTGTTAGAGAATTAATTAGATGGCATTCCAATGAATTAGTAAGTAGAAAATTAGTATGTTAATTAGTAAGTAGAAAATCACTAATTAAGTAAGTAGGAAATCACTAATCGATAGTAAAAAAAATTAGTAAGTAGAAAATCACTAATTAATTAAAGAATTAGTAAGTTACTTTAGTATGTTAATTAAATGGAGTATAATTAGATGCATTATATAATTAGTGAGTCACTTTAGTGAGTTACTTTAGTATGTTACTTTAATATATTACTTTAAATTAGCGAGTTACTTTAGTATAATTAGTGAGTTACTTTAGTGATGCGGATTAAAATAAAAATTAAATAGAAAATTATTATATAATTAGATGCATTATATAATATCTAATTGCGATATTAAATTTTTTTTAGTATTTATTTTCTGAATATTATTTTTTTGTTGAAATTAGGATGGCTCAAAATTTAGCTATTAGTGTTAACTGGGATGGACAACTTGTTATGCAAGATTATAATCCACAGTATATTGGAGGTCGTAAGAAATTAAGTGGCATTCCAATGAATATTACATTTAGGGATTTTGAGAGAAAAATGTATAGAATTACCAATATAAGAAGAGATGAGTGGCTTCTAATTATTAAAGTTCGATATCCAATGGGAGGAAATCAATATGATGTGATCGAAATTACGGATGATGACTCATTGTGTGGTATGATGGCATTATCAAGGAATTGTTCATGCTTGATAATCTACATTGAGAAGCAGATGGTTGCATCTCACGGCTATTATTCAAGAATGTTAAATAGTGAATTAGACGTATATGTAATATCTCCTATGGCTGAAAGAGAACCATTTCATTATGACATCGGAGATGGAGCAAATATATCTAGGTTAGTATTACAAATTGTGGCTTTATATAATTTTTTAGTTAAAATAAACGTTTAAATTGATTAATTATTCAATTGTAGAGAGTACGGAGTTGTCCGTCCTCCATCTCTCCCACATAGTAGTGATCGTGCCACGACATCCAGATCGCTCGCTCCACTTGGTGGACAACAAAACGATACATACGAATATGGGTTAGCATACATTATAATTATTTTTATTATATAACTTTTGTAGTGAGAGATTAATAATAAAAAATATATGTAGAAATCCGTCTTCTCACAATGTGCATGACTTTGGATCCTATCCGTTGGGAGATGTACATGACTTTGGATCCTATCATGCGGTAACTGAGTTTGAGGGGATACAAAATCAGACTCAAGCGGAGGTGCAACAAGAAATTTTTGAAGAACAACATAATACTGATCATGAGGATGATGAGCATCCGGGGGTGGCGGAAGTTCACTACAGTGATGCGGATCATGACGGCGGACTGGGGGTCCTTTCAGATATTATATACGCTGATGCCGCTGATCCAACCGCAAATAATGAATATGTAGATGATCCAGATGAAGGTGTCGAGTTCATAGATCATCCAGAGCAGTTTGTAGATGATGCCGAATGGATGGATCAGTATGAAATCGATCACACTGAATTCGATCGTGCTCAAATTGAAGAGTCCCCTCCTACTATTGATGGATCATGGGTTGGGCGTGTGTTCAGTGAAAAATCAAGTTTATTGCATACTCTTGAGGAATGACACATTTCTCACAACGTGCAAATGAAAGTGTTAAAGTCGACCACAAAAGCTTATACAGTGAGATGCATGGTTGACTCGTGTCCTTGGAGATTACATGCTTCGGTACCAAAGGATGCGAATTATTTTAGAGTCAAAACATATGCCGGGCAGCATACTTGTTTACTTCCGGTGCTGAACACTGCCCATAGAAATTGTACATCATCTCTTATATGTACACGCATTCTTCCATCATTGAAAGTTAAACTTTCTTTGACGCCGGCGGAAATACAAGTAAAAATGCGTTCTGAATTACATGTAACGATACCATATTCCAAGGCGTGGCAGGCCAGAAATAAAGCATTACAGATCATTTACGGTGGTTGGGAGGAATCATACACCGATGTTGGTCGGTTTTTATCCATGTTGCAGCGCGCGAACCCGGGGACTAAATGGCGGCTCGATAACAGGCCCCGGCCAGATGGGGTTAGGTAGTTTGGACGCTTATTTTGGGCGTTTGGGCCGTCAATTACCGGGTTCTCTTCTTGCTTATCATTGTTGAGCATCGATTGAACTCATATGTATGGAAAGTATCAGGGGCATGCATTGATTGCAACGGCTGTAGATGCAAACAATGGATTGTACCCGTTGGCTTTTGCTATTTGTGAGGGAGAGAATGCAGCTAGTTGGCGTTGGTTTTTACGCCATTTAAAGTATTTTGTGGCAGGTGATCGATCTATTTGTCTGATTTCAGACCGCTTCCCTGGGCTAAAAGAGATTGTTCTTGAGGAGTTTTCGAGAGCCGACGGTCATACTCACCGTTGGTGCCTCCGCCATTTGAAAGCTAATATGAAAAAAACGGGGTTTAAAATAAAAACTTAATAAATTTTATACGGGTATAGGATGTGTTGCAACCGCAAGAGAATATTATAAGCAAAAAGACCAATTAAAAGAGATGAATCCGGAGGCTTGGCAGTGGGTGCACGAGCTTCAAGGAGAAAGGGAATATTGGGCGAAGGCATTCGATGGAGGTCCGCGTTTTGGGGTAATGACGACCAATCGGTCAGAGAGTTTAAATGGAGTACTTAAAGATGCACGTGGTTTGCCTATCACGGCATTTGTGGCAGCTACATTTTTTAAGGTAAACAGTTATTTTCTGAAGCGTCGTGAGAAGGGTGAAACATACTCTACAATATTGGCACCAAAACAAGAAGCCCTAGTTAGACAAAATATGACACTCGCTAGAGGACATGTTGTAACTCGGTACGGCCTAATGGAATTTCAAGTTAGTACTGGAGATCAAATGTATGAGGTAATTCTTAATGGGAGAAGGTCAACATGTTCGTGCCGACAATTTGAATTAACTAAATTGCCATGCTCACATCTTTTAGATGTTTGCAGTAATGGTCATATGAACATTGACTACTATACTTTATATTCTGAATGGTATACATGTGACTATTACCGTAATGCTTATACCCCACAATTCCACCCTATTCCTGACAAAAGAAGCTGGCCACGACCTCAAGGACCACCGTTGGCGCCCCCACCTATAAGAATGAAGAAAGGCCGTCCCAAATCCACACATATTCGAAATGCCATGGACGATAGAGAGGGGATGCGAAGGACTAAATGCTCTATTTGTAAACAACAGGGACATTATAGGAGTACTTGTACCAATAATCAAGATAGAAGAACTGAAAGTCGTAGACGTAGAGGTATTAGGTTGTTTGCTTATGGTTGTCTACTTATAATTTTAAAAATTTTCAAATTATATTACCACATTCTAATGAAAGGCTAATAGTTTGTATACTTTGTTTGCAGATGGACCATCGCGAGGAGATCGGGCCAGTTGATCCTTCAGTTCTATCAGACCAGGCGAGTCACCGTTCGAGCTATGTACGAGCCGAGGTCAGTTCATTTATAAACTACATACTATATATTTTTATGAAATTTAAATCTAATATATACTTTGTATACTTTGTTTGTAGGGGTACGCACCAATTCAGTGGCGGGAGCATGGCCGTAAATTGAACTCGTGGACGGTGGAGCATCCGGGGGTGGTGGACCTACTACGACAGGCTGGTTTTTTCTATATCTCTCGCCTCAGACAAATTCAGCTAGATCAGGCTCTGTTAGGGGCATTGACGGAGCGATGGAGACGCGAGACGGAGACATTCCATTTACGCCACGGCGAGATGACAGTGACGCTGCGCGACGTGGCCATTCTAGCTGGACTACGAGTATCTGGCGAGCCTGTGACGGGACGAGCATCTGGCGACTGGCCGTATTTATGTCATACATTTCCAGGGATGCAGCCAGATAGTGTCGTCGCAGGTCAGATCAGACTAGACTGGTTATTTCAGCAGTTTCATCATGTCCCCCTAGATGCTCCGCTAGCCATGGTTGCAGCTGCTGCACGCGCATATATATTATTTCAGATTGGATGCAGCTTATTCCCAAACCCCACTGGACATCGGGTACATCTCAAGTGGCTACCG
Organism: Tillandsia leiboldiana; assembly: GCA_029204045.2. Taxonomy (NCBI): domain Eukaryota; kingdom Viridiplantae; phylum Streptophyta; class Magnoliopsida; order Poales; family Bromeliaceae; genus Tillandsia; species Tillandsia leiboldiana. The sequence continues at coordinate 5,091,724 of CM055064.1, forward strand.
CTACTTGAGAATTTTGTAGTATGTGGTGGGCTAGCTTGGGGCGCAGCTAGTTTTGGCCCATCTATATCGTGCATTGGGGAATTCATCGATGAGGGGGAGGGCCGAGTGTTGTGCATTCGATACATTATTACAGGTAAAATCACTACTTTTCGCATTAGAAATATAATAATCTTAATTTTTTTACCAGTATTTTAATTATCTGTTTTTTCTTTATAGATCTGGGCGTGGGACCATATACATATCGGCCGTCCCGACAGAGTTGGGGCTCCGCCAGATCTTGATGATTGTCCGCTCGGATGTCGGTACGTTAAATATTTATATATGTCTCGATGATTAATACAATAATTTGCATCATTGATTTTAGGTATTGTGATATAATGTCTTATCTTTTTTTTTTTTTTTTGCAGATGGAATACGAGTTTACGTTTTCGAGGGAATGTCAGAGCGACCGATATTGAGTTTTATCGGGACGAGCTTGATCAGCAGCGGGAGTCTCAAGTACGTAAAATTTTTGTAAGTTACATACATATAGATTAATTTTAAATTTTATATTAATTAAAATTTATTAATTTTTGCAGGTTACTTGGACTCCTTATACTGAGGAGATTTTGCATGGTCTTCCACATTTTTGTCTTGAGGACTCCGCAGTATGGCGTGCCAGGATTTGCTTGATATGTTTCCACATAGTGGAGTTACATCTACCTGATCGAGTTTTCCGCCAGTTTGGATTAGTTCAGCATATACCAGAGCCTGTGGAGGCTATACGGCGGATTACATCGCAGGGTAGATCGGGAGTGGACTGGGCAACATTTCATGCTTCTTATATTCTCCGATGGACTGATCGTCTAGATCATATTGCGGAGCAGAGTGCCTTCGTCGACCCAGATCCAGCACGAGCCACCTCCTTGTATATGCAGTGGTACTGGGATATCACAAGGAGGTAGATTTCTCATCCCGTACAGCGACCTTCACTCACTTTTTTGCCGCGGGGGCATATCGAGCGAACTTTGGTAAGATCATTTAATATTTTTTCCCTTATATATTAGTAGTGGTTTATATAAAGTTCGTTTATATAAATATGTGTTTTTTTATAGGTGGATACTCTGCGCCGTACTATCAGGAGTCTAGGACATTTGATGGATGATCCTCCAGAGCCGTCTGGATTGATGGACGCTCTAGGATATATACGGATGGACATCGAGAATGTCTTAGAGAGACTCCCCACATTAGCTGCTTCTGTACAGCATCCAGAGCCACCTCCGGATGATATTCCCTCCACGTCCACGCCTGCATACGATTTTCCATCCGCATCCGTTCCGATTCTTCATTCCGACGTTCCCTCGACATCAGACGTCCTTCATTTCGATTTTCCTTCATATGACGTCCCATCACATCCGAGGTACATCAGGTTGATACTTTAGTTGCGCCGATCCCTCCATCGGATGTTCCATCCACATCAGATGTTCCATCCACATCAGATGTGAGTCCAATTGGTGCTACATATCGACGGAGGCGACGGCGCCACGATCATATTACTACTGAGCCTGTACCTGAGACGCAAGAGGGGACGCAATCATCAGTGCTTGACACGCAGAGGACGGATGTACTTGTCGAGGACATCTCCATCGAGCATATTGATGAGATACATGGCATTGAGCATGTACAGCCTGAGATGGGGGATGATGATGACGTGCCTATTCGAGCACTGGGTCGGCGGCGCGGACGCGGATGCGGAGGTAGAGGCGGACGAAAATATGGACGGTCGCGAGGGCGTGGAGAGTAGTTGATTTTGTTAGGACATCTTGGTATTTTCATATTTCTTTTATTTGTTGCATATATAATTTTTACATTATTATATTCATTCTTTTATAATTCGGACATTTATATTTGATGCTGAGAATATTCAGAACATTCATTCTTTTTTTTTTTGTTGTGATGTGATTAATATTTTTGTTGTTGTGGTGTGATGTTGTGATGTTGTGATGTTGTGGTGTGATGTTATGATGTTGTGATGTTGATATATTCCTTGTTGTGATGTTGTGATTGAATTGTATGGATGTCAAATATTGTGATTGAATTGTTTGGATGTCAAATGTTGTGATTGAATTGTATGAATATCAAATGTTGTGATCGAATTGTACGAAAAATGTTGTAATTGAAATGTATGGAAATTGTATTAATGGTTTTTTTTTATGTGAAGTGTGGCTGCTGTGTAAAAAGCATGAAAGCGGCAAATGGTTCACTGCTTTTAAAAACGGCAAATGGTTCACTGCTTTTAAAAGCGGTAAACCATTCACCGCTTTTAAAAGCGGCAAATGATTTGCCGCTTTTAAAAGCGGCAAACCATTTGCCGCTTTTAAAAGCGGTAAACCATTTGCCGCTTTTAAAAGCGGTGAATGGTTTACCGCTTTTACGGGACTACGACAAATTTTGTGAATGCGGTGAACCATTTACCGCTTTTCAAGAAAGCGGCAAATGGTTCACCGCATTTGGGTCCCCTAACTTCCGGAGGCCTATTTTTGCAAATAAATTTTTTAGGAGACTATTTTTGTAATTAAGAATGTTAGGGTGGTTACTTTTGTAAATACCCCATGAAGAACTCTATCTCGAATGTCCCATACCTGTTCACACACCATTACTATAGCAGCAGACAGCATTAGAACCACATACCCTTATAAATTTGTCAAGAGAACCACTGTATAATCTCTCCCCTGAGTTTGATATTGCCAAACTGGTGACTGCTTTTGAATGCTCACGAAATTCATTGACAAGATGAAGGCGGCGGTCGCTGCCTTCCCAAACCTATAGTGTTACAAATAATACATATCAAGTCTAGAAATCTTGGCAAAATGATTGATAACTGTTTCTCCGTATTCAGATCTTAAATGAAGAGAAATATTATTATATATATTATGGCGTGGATTTTCGTCTTAGCCCATGGCCCTCACCTATAACTTCTGCTTCTGCAGATTGGCTTCTGAAACATTATGCTGCATCTCATTCCAACATATGTGGTTTTTTAGAGCATACTGGACAAAGTTACCATTATGTTCAACAAGTATCGTATTGAGATACTTAATAGCAGCAAGTTAAAGAGGCTGAGCTAATCATATAGTGATCTGACTCCAGGAAGGAGGCTATTGATTTGTCATTTGTTTTTTCTTAATGCTATATAATATCTTAAGCCTGTATTGGGACTTAAAATAACACTATCTAAGTTTCGATCTGGATCCTGATTCAATACACAAGCCAGATAATTTCAGGTATTGGTGCAAAATCAACCATATTTATAGAACCCATTTTCCAAGCCACTAGATTCTTCAAACCCAATGATGCATATTCATATTAATATTGCATAAAATGCATTATTGACCACCAGAAAAACCAAAGGCATTTATTTACCTTTATCATCGTCCCATCTGAGTGTCCAGAGAAAATTAAATTTTTGAAGTAAATTATTGACAACACTTATCCATTTGTAGCACAATCCACTTGAACCAACTCTTTATGACTCCAAACATCCTGCCACCAGAAAAAATATAAATGTTACTAATCTTTAGGTAAAAATTGAACATCAAGGCTTTTTAAGAAAAAACACAACGTATCCTGCCACCAGGAAAATATATTTTACAGTTCTTTGTGTAAAGGTCAGACTCACAACACTGGATTCTTGGCCATCTGAGAGAAGCTTTAACATGTCATATGCTAAGACTGAGGATTTCTTCAGCTCTCTTAAAGTTTTCACTACATCCTTGATGTGGACAGCCACATCACGCATTCCCTCTGTAAATTCATGATAGAATGACAAGCAACATTAGAAAGAACAATTTGTCTGTTGTTATAGCAAAAAGTAGTCTTTGTGATCCTTATATCTCGGCAAACAAATATAAGAGTGCAGATTCATACGATTAGCATTAAAACCACAAATACAAAAATCTCAACAGTTTAATTAATAAAACAAACAAGTGCAGAAGTATAGTTATCGCTGAACAATAGATCAAGTAAAAAGGTAAATAACACCATTAGACAATAAATTTAACGCAAAATTCTAGTTAAGTCACCAAAATCTATATTCTTGCAACATGCACTGAGCTTCAATTTAGATTCAGGCCTGGCCATCAGCTCTGTTAATTTTTTTGATAGAGTGACGATGTCACAACTGATTCCATAGTACTTATCATACTTCTCTCATTCCACTTATTTGCTGAAAAAGGATATTGCATCTATGAGAACTTACCAGGGTCATGCATAAAGTTTCTCAGAGCCAGCATAGCGAAAACTCTTTCATCAGTATTCCTTGCCGACTTCAGACTCGATATGAATTGCCTTAACAAGCAAACTCTCGCAGCTCCTCGAACCCCAGTATCAGGAAGAAAAGAGAGCATGTGAATGAGCCAGGTTGCAGATATAAGACATGCTGAGAACAACTCCATATCTCGGCTCTTCAGACATTCAGCTAAAGCTTCAAATAGCAATCCGAATTCATGGCTTGCTAAGGAGTATGCTATTTTCCTTTCCCATTCATTAGCAGCGTTGTCTTCTTCCTGTATTAAACAATTGAAGCTCAGCAAAAACAATAAAGGAAAATGAAGTAACACAATGTCAAATTAGATAAACTGGTACATCAATTAAGAAGGATGAATTGATGCGAGAAGGGAAATGAATATAGTCATAACAGTAATAGGGGGAGTCAAGCAGCCCACCCAAAACTTAAGGTAGGATCGATGAGTGAATTTTAAATTAGGTGGGGTTGGGGATGTGAAATTTTCATCCTACTTCGAGGAGGAGCATTGGTTAGGGCTGGCACCAAACGCAGCCCCAGCTAACCTGACATTGCTCCAACCTTAACCCGAAGTTTTGAAATCCCATTTTAACAAGGTTTTCGTTCTCCTTTTTAGCACATAATTGTGCTTAATGAAGATTCCACATTTAACCATACAAATTCATGAATAATTAGGGATCTTATGCATGTTAATCTACAATTATTCATCTTCAAATGAACTTAGCATAGATGCTTTCAATTTCTACATTAAAGTAAAATATATGCAACTTCAAACTTAGTCGAAATTCTGGCAAACCGGCCATTCCGAACCAGACAAAATCTGATCAAATGAGTCATTGGTCGAATGTATGATAATGTTGGGCTAAGGTTTGCGAATTGCCGTCCGGTCTAGGGTTGAATGTTTACATATTAGGTAGGTTAGAAGTCGATCTACCAGCTCAACCCAGTAGATTTGCTATCCTAAGAATTATCCAAGAAAAATATATGTTTCTGGACTCGATCTAGGGTTGGAAGCTTCACTATTTGCGATTGAGTAAGATTGGTCTTTAAGCAACCTACCCCAACTGAAAAGCAGTCTTAAAAATATCCAAAAAAAAAAGAAGACGTAGATTTCTGTAGTGCCAAGGAGTGTCACAAAATGCATATCCTCTAAAGATCTACTCACCGAATAATTACATGTTACGAGAGTTTAAGATAAACTCTAACCACGTACAAACCCTTTTATGGCAAAGCACCAACTCTCCAACAAAGAATAGCTACTTAATACATTCTCATAAGAAAGGAATAGCCATCTAAGTGACCAAGTTTCTATTTGTCTGTTTGTAGTGGCATCATCATAACTTACCAAATTATCCTCCGAGTCTTCTAGAGCATTCCCCATCTGCTCTGCTCGCATTAGTGCTCTGTATCTTTTATTCATCCGTGCATCCTTTAACAGAAAAGCTCGAGCAAGAGGTCTCCCGGAGGCTGAGAATCTGCCTTGGAGAGTATGCATGAAATAAGAGCGTCTATTGCTTCTTCACGATATATACTCATTTTCCTTGGTTCGACCTGATTAGTAGATTAGTTAATCAAGAATAAGAGATGTGAACATCATGCTACTTATAATACAGGCTAATATAGTTATTAATGGTGCTTAATTATTATTAACAATCAATGAGAAAAATGAAACTGGGAAAAGAAGATATTGAGAGGTTAACCAAAAGATCAAGCTGAAGAAGAAGTCCCGCAATAATGGGCAACTGCTCCTGAAGAGCCGTCTGCAGATACACGAGAACTGTGTGCATCATACTAAAGGTGCCACCATCTTCTCCTGAAAAACGCAACTCATGAAAGGATCAAGTTATTCAACCCAGGAACCAAAAGAAAGCATTGCATACAAGCTAAAATTGAAACATAGGCATAACAGCTAAAATTCAACAAAAAGAAGATTTTGAGGAAGGGATTGAAGATACACCTTCTTAGCTTCACTAATTCATAAAGGAACTGAACAATCTCAAACTGTTCCACATCACTCACTACAAAAAAGCTTTCCAGAACAGGTACCAACACGGCTTTCTCAGCGATAACATTCCTACAGTGCCCATAATCCTCCATGCCTCTCAGCAAGATTCCTACCGCAGCAGTCCTTTCCTCCACCAGTTCAGATTCCAAGCTTGAGATGACACTTTCAATAACTCTCTCAGAAATCATAGAAGAAACAATTAAAGATGCATTCTTATGATCTTCTCTAAGAATCTGACCCAGAAGGAAAACTGAAGCAGTCTTCGGTTTAACACACATTTGAAACTGATCATCTTCTCTCTTTTCTAATAGCCATCATGAGAGCTTCAGCCATATCCATTTCAATAAGCCGTTCCAAAGACGGGCTTAGCAGGTAAATCAGTACAACTGCTTCGACCAACCCCTTCTTGAAGAGAGCAACCATGCAATCCACATCTGAAAAAGAGAAGAAAACAATTAAAAAAAAAAACAGAATAAACTTAGCTATCTCTTCTCTAAAAAACAACAACTGCATCATATTAGTAGCAAACAATTGCCTCTAAAAGCAATACAGTCATAATAGAATAACAGCAGAAGCAGGAACAGAAGCATCCATCTCTCTCTAAGAAAAACCTTGTATAGAAATAATACTTCAAATAAGGGCTTCCTATAAAACCAAAGTAATTTCTACGAGTAATTGCAAGAAGGAATCACATAATTAAGGAGATTGCATACCAAGCGGGTTCAGCAAACCCTTGCATCTTTATTTGGAAGTGAATCCTCTTGTTCTGCAACAAATTAAGCTGTAGAAGTGTTTCTTTCCTAAAAGACAAGCAACATTGTATTATCAGATTTTTAAAAAATAATTATATTCATAGATAGACCAGTCAAGAACGCGGAGGTCGGGACTCGAGAGGGCGTAGTCGAGGAACGCGGAGGCGTGGCGGAGTATCGCCGCCCAAGTCGGGTGCGGCGCGGTCATTTTACCGGGGAGAAGGTTACGGAACTCGTGAATGGTAGGTTCGGGAACTTTGGAATCCGTGCGGTGCAGTAAACACTACGTACCACTACGCAGCTCTGTCTGAGTTTTAGTTAAATTACGAAATCGCTAGATAGATATATACTAGTGAAATACCCGCGTTTCGCTGTGGTAACTAAAATTTAAGTAGACATTAGACATTATTTATTAAATTTAAAAATTGAAAATAATCAGGCATACTATATTTAATTTAAATTTATTTTTTGAAAAAATATATAATAAATTATTATATTTGAAAATTAGAAATAATGAGGCATAGTATATTTAATTTAAACTTTCTTAGAAGGATTATCAAAATCTCATACAATCTTACAAAATATATCAATATATTTTACAAATTCAGAAATATCAAAAACTGGTAATATTTTTAAGAATTACCAAATAATACTTTAAATTTCTTAACGATAAAATCACGTAATAATATAGAGCTGTGGTAACTAAAAATTAATTAGATATATTAGACATAATTTATTAAATTTTAAAATTTAAAATATACAGACATACTATATTTAATTTTAATTAATTTTTCAAAAAAAAACATATAATAAATTATTATATTTGAAAGGTAGAAATAATTAGGGATACTATATTTAATTTAAACTTTATTAGAAGAATTATCAAAATCTTATATAATCTTATAAAATATGTCAATATATTTTTGAAAATCAGGAATATAAAAACCTCAATCTTACAAAATATGTTAATATATTTTGAAAAACCAAAAATATAAAAAACTGATAATATTATTGAGAATTACTAAATATTAGTTGAAACTACTTGCCGATCAAATAACGTAGTAATATAAAGATTTTGCTATTCTAAGTTTTTCTAACAAAGTTTTCCCTCCCCGAAATTAAAATAATTCATAGTTTAAAATTATAAAAAAACTAAGTATTAAACATTAAACATCATATATTATATACAACACATAAATATTAATATTAGTAAATTATTTCTAGCATGCAATTCTTCATCTGGTCTCAATTCTTCATCTGGTTTCTTTATCAAATCGCTCTTCTTCATCAAACCTACAATTAATATAAATAATTTAATATTATAAATATATTATAATTATATATATATAACATAAATAATTAAAAATGCATACAATTTTTATATTTAGATATTATGAGATTTACTGCTATAAGTGAGATGGGAATTAGCGAACACCTCCTTAATCCCCAAAAATTTTGGATAAAATATTACTATGATACGAATTTATTATTAGATGATGGGATGGAATGACTTAGTGAAATGATAGTAAATCTTATTAGTACATTTTACATCATAATATACCCTCTAATGATAGAAGATCTACAAATATCACATCACATCACCCTCAAATGACAAAATGATAACAAATCTTTTGGATATCCTAAAAAGATATACCCTCAAATGATAGCAAACAAATCTACTAATATCACATCAGCAAATTTAGCATATGATAACAACATAATAGCTAATTATTACAATCACCCTAATATAAGAATTTTATAATTGTATACAATTTTTTATATTTAGATATTATGATAGCAAATATTCTAACATCACATCACACTCTAATAGCATATATTGCAACATCACATCACACTCAAATCTAATAATTATGAATATACAAATATCACTTCCAAATTTAATGGTAGAAAATCTCTAAATGTCACATCATTCTCAAAATTAGTAACTATGAGATGAAATGACTTATAAATATACATGATAGCAAATCTGTGATGTGGGAATTTCTATAGAAGACATATGATAAAAAATGGGAAGTTTAAAAGTGCATATAATTTTGATATTTAGATATTATGAGATTTACTATTATAAGTGAGATGGGAATTAGTGAACACCTCCTTAACCCCTAAATATTTTGAATAAAATATTACTATGATTGAAATATATTATCACATGATGGGATGAAATGACATAGTGAAATAATACTAAATCTTATTAGTAGATTTTTTACATATCCTAAAAAGATATACTCTCAAATGATAGCAAATAAATCTACAAATATCACATAATGGAAATTTTAAAAATGCATACAATTTTTATATTTAGATATTATGAGATTTACTGTTATAAGTGAGATGAGAATTAGCGAACACCTCATTAATCCCCAAAAAAATTGAATAAAATATTACTATAATACCAATATATTATTAGATGATGGGATGGAATGCCTTAGTGAAATGATAATAAATCTTATTAGTAGATTCACATCTACAAATATCACATCACATCACCCTTAAATGACAAAATGATAGCAAATCTTTTGGATATCCTAAAAAGATATACCCTCAAATGATAGGAAACAAATCTACTAATATCACATCACCCTTGAATGAGAGCAAATTTAGCACATGATAGCAACATAAAAGCTAATTATTACAATCACCCTTATGTAAGAATTTTAAAAATATATACAATTTTTTATATTTAGATATTATGAGAACTACTATTATATTATAGGTGAGGTGGGAATTAGTGAACACCACAGATATGATACAAATTAATTCCCAAATATTTTGAATAAAATATTACTATGATAGCAATATATTAATATATGCAAAATATTTAGGAATTAATATATGCAAATGATTAATATATGGATTTTTTTTTTTAATAAAATATTACTATGATACGAATATATTATTACATGATGGGATGGAATGACTTTGTGAAATGATACCAAATCTTATTAGTAGATTTAAATCATAATATATCCTCTAATAATAGCAAATCTACAAATATCACATCACATCACCCTCAAATGACAACATGATAGCAAATCTGGACGATATCCTAAAAAGATATACCCTTAGCAAACAAATTAACTAATATCACCTCACCCTTATATGAGAGCAAACCTCACCCTTATATGAGAGCAAATCTGGCACATGATAGCAGCATAATAGGTAATTATTACAATCACCCTAATGTAAGAAATTTTAAAATGTATACAATTATATTATGAGATTTACTATTATATTATAGTAAAGTATTAATATATTAATATGAATAAAATTTTAATATGATAGCAATATATTATATATATTAATATATGCAAAATATTTAGGAATTAGTAAAGGATTGGATGCAAATGATAGCAAATCTTATCAGTAGATATACATCATAATCACATCAGAGCACCCTCAAAAAAAATATACCCTCAAACCCACATATGATAGCAAACAAATCTCCTAATATCACATCACCCTTAAATGATAGCAACGATAGGAAATCTGGCACATAATAGCAAGATGATAGCTAATTAATACAATCACCCTAATGTGATATTAGGAGATTTACTACGAAAAAATATTAGTAAAAAAATTACGGTAAAAAACTAAGAGAATGTGACAGATTTTCCTAAGAAAAATATTTAGGGATTAGTGAATATGAGATTCAAATAGAATGTGACAGATTTTCCTAAGAAAAATATTTAGGGATTAGTGAATATGAGATTCAAATTTAGTAATTATGATTGCAAATCTCCTAATATCACATTACTTCTTCCATGTGGGATTCAATTGTTCTTAAAAGGAAAGTGAAGAAATGACATAACCTTATGTTCATTCATGAATTATGGGTTAAATATATAGTATGATTAAATATATAGTATGTATGTAGGAATTAGTATTAAGTAATTTCATTAAATATATAGTATCATTAAATATATAGTACGTATGTAGAAATTAGTATTAAGTAATTTAATTTCATATTTATCTCATAGTTGCTAACTTCGAGAATGAAGTGACATTAGGAGATTTCCTACCGATTTTCTACCGATTTGAAAGTGATGTTTGTATATATCGATAATTATTAGGTTTGATTCTGATGTGATATTAGAATATTTGATATGATGTTGTACTGGAAAATGTGCCAGACCTATCATACCTACTCCTTTCTTCATATGCTTTTGCTATAAATATTCATTGATTGATTGTATTTATATTAGTTAAGATTTATATTTTTGTAGAATGAAATTAATTATGGAAATTACAATTAAGATTTAAAAAGAAAAATATACAAATATTATACATATAAGATTAGATAATTATTTTATATTAGGTAAGATTTATGTATTTAAATATGTCATTTTATTGATGTGATGCTGCTAAGAAATGATAATTTCCTAAAGATTTTGAGGAGATTTATTGAAATATCTCATTTCATTTCATTCATGTGACGTTCCGAAGAAATTATAATTTTCTAAAGATTTTCAGCAGATTTTGTATAATTATGGTCTTAGATTTGCCGTCATAATTTTTCTTCATGTGATGTTCCCAAGAAATTATTATTTTCTAAAGATTTTCTCCTCCAATATCTAGCATCGAAAAATGTGCCAGAATGTCTAAAGGAAAAACGATGTGACTTTAGTAGGTTTGATGTGATGTTAGGAGATTTAGTAGATTTAAAGATATTAGTAGATTTGATGTGATTTTAGGAGATTTAGTAGATTTGAAGAGTGATGTGATATTAGATATTAGTAGATTTGCTCTTATTTAGTGCGATGTGAGGTTAGAATATTTGCTATCGACATTGTGTTCATTTTGAGATTTCATTTTGAGTCCCAACAAATAGACCCAACATCCAGTTGGATTCAGTGTGGTCAAAATTCGTGGGCGTTGAATCTTGTATATAAAATATTTATTTATTTCTAAAGAAAAAAAAGGAGTTATGATAAAATCTTTTGAAAATCTTTTGAAATCTAGTAAATCTTACAAAATCTTATATATAATAATATATTTATTTTTAATATCACATCAATCAAATCAAATAAAATTAAATATTTAACTAATAAACTTACAAAATCTTTTCCTATACAAAATCTTTTCATATCAAATTATATATATATATATACAAAATCTTTTCATCTTACAAAATATATTCTATATATAAAAAAATTCTTAAATTTGAATATGTTAAATTGAAAATTTTCACACATTGCTATTTTAAATTAGAAATTTGACATTTAACATTAAATAACATCACATCAAATTTATACATATATAATAAACTAATTTATATATAATAAACTAATTTAGACTTTGCATTCAAAATTTAAACTCAAAGTGGACTTTAAATTATATATTTGAAATAGAATCATATTTTTAATAAAATAAAGTACAAATTTTAATTTTAATGAAAAATTTGAGAACCTAATCTATTTAATGAATTAATAAGAAATAATTTTTTTATATTTTTATACCAAAATATATTTATAATTAATAAAAATTTTTAAAAACTAATTTCAAACTGAAACTCAACTTTGAATTCAAATTACTATTTTTACTGCTAAATCTTAACTGAAATTTTAATATATTAATTTTAAATAAAATTTTTAACATATTACTATTTTGGCTCAACTGAAATTTTTATATATAAATTTAAAATTTAATTTTAAAATATTGATATGTTAAATTTAAAATTACTCTATCAGATATAACTAAATAAATAAATAAATAAATAAATAAACCTGGAGATGAGAGGGAGAGAAAGAAAAACCGTCGGATTGATCGCAACTGGCAAGGAACATCAAATTTATACATATATATAATAAACTAAAGGCTTAAAATTTTTGCTTAATTTGTATAAGGCTATGCCAGACAGTAGCAAAGGAACTTCTGAACTGCCATGATAAATCGATAGCAATCATGTCATGAAATAAGTTTTATGCAGCATTTTCATGGATACAACTGATTCAACAGAGCATGGCATTTGCATACATTTACCAATGAGAAATCAGAAAATGGGCCAGTAAAAGTGTTGTCAGCTAAGAACTTAAAAGAGGAGTATCAACCATTCGGTAAATTCAATTTCGACGTATAAAAGGTCTGATGTATATCTAGAATATAGAGATATCTAATAAATAGCATGACAAAGTACAATCGTATGTTAAAAAAGTAAAGTTACAAACATTTCTCATCATTGACTAAGCATATATGGATTGCACGATCTCACTAACCTCATAATTTCGCACCTCCTCCATACAGTTTACATCAATCTCTGTTTATTCCAACGCATTGCACTAATCGGACCTGAACATTCTCGAGGACCACAGAGGGCCACACATGCGCGTTCCGACGACCGGAAGAGATGCGACGGTAGCCCTCCGGCGAGAGAGAGAAGGCGAAGAGCGGAGAAGCGCTCGGGATCAGAGAGAACATGCGCCATCCGACGACCAAAGAGAGACAGAGAGTCCACACGTGCACCTTCCGACGACCGGAAGAGATGCGACGGTAGCCCTTCGGCCAGAGAGAGAAGGCGAAGAGCGGAGAAGAGCTCGGGGGTAGGGTCAGGGAAGAGAGAGAGAAGGGAGGCGAAGCGGCGCTGGGGGTAGGGTTGGGGAAGAGAAACAGGGAGGAGAGAGAAAAAGGAGGCGATTGGACGTATGTGGAGAAAAAGAGGTGGGTGGGTAGGGTTCCGGAAGAGACGAAGCGGAATTAAGAGGCGCGGAGCAGGCTCGGGAAGAGAGAGGGAAAAAGTGGGCGGTTCGGTGGTAGGTTCGGAGCAAACGAACTTAAAAAAAAAAAAAAAAAAAAAAAAAAAAAAAAAAAAAAAAAAAAAAAAAAAAAAAAAAAAAAAAAAAAAATTGTAGATGGTTCGGTGGTAGGCTCGGAGCAAACGAACCATAAAAAAAAGACACGTCAGTCAAATGCGGGAGAAGCCGGCACGTATACACGGAGAACTGGAAGAACTGGAAAATCAATATTTGTATATATATATATATATATATATATATATATATATATATATATATATATATATAGGAGGAGAGATTTTTTGCTTTATTTATTAGGGAGTCAGAACGGAGGGTATATTGGTAAATTTACCGACAGATGGATTTAAAACTCCGCGCGTAAGACCGTTCGAAGGCGATAACGGCCAGCACCGCGGCAACGCGACACGTGGCGTGGCGAGTTGATTTGAAGACGTACGATTTTTTTTTTTTTTGGTTAGGTCTCTAGTCCAATGGGTAGTCGCCACGTAACCTCCCTCGAGGCGCTAGCCGTTGGTTAACTGCTTGTCTGGACTCGGGACTCGGGACTCGGGAGTGAGACCCGACCGCCTAGGGTAGTTACTTACTCTTAATTAATTAATTAAAAATATTGCGCCTTTCCAAACGTACCATTTTTATATTTACAATTTTTGTTTTATAAAAATAAATCTTCTAAAAATTTATTTACAGAAATAAATCTATGGACATCTAAATACAAATTATTTATCACTTTATATATATATATATATATATATATATATTTTTATAATGTGAGATGATAAATATTTTAATTTTTTGATGAGTACATATAAATTTTTTTAGACAATATAAATAAATTATGTATGATAATTTTTTTTTTTCTTAAAATATATAAACTATCAAAAAAATTTTTTATAAACTTTCACAAATATGACAAAATTTATCAAAATTTATATTTTATATATAATAAACATATATTATTGTATTAATAATAATATAAACATATTTAATAAACATATATTTTATTATATATAATAAATATATATTATTATATTAATAATATTATATTTTATCAACTGTGTTCATGTCGTTTCTGTGTTCTAATTTTTTGAAAGTTGCGAGTCATCATATTCGAATCGTGTCTCGTATCCGTATCCATGACGCTTAGGCCGGCGTTAGAGATACGTAGAAGACTCAGAACTACCAAAATAAGAACAATTCAAGAAAATTAGTAAAACAAGCAATCCAATTTGATTTCGATTCCTGAATACGTTTGCCATCAAATTTTTAAGTATTCACTGCCTTCTAATTCTTACATTTGGCATCATAGTATTTATTTATTTATTTGCTTGTTTTCGTCTGTGATTATTCTTATATTGCTTGCTTTGAATGAGTGTTTCGTTGATTATAATTTTTATAGATTAGTTCTACAAAAAAAAAAATTTTATTCGCTTTTTTATGATTTTTTTTTAGAGAAATCAAATCAATTTTAGTTTATTTTTTATTTTTTATTATTATTTTTTTTATGTTGATCATGAAATATACTCTTTTTTTTTTTTTTTTTTTTTTTTTTTTTTTTTTTTTTTTTGCTTCGTGCATTAAAAAAAAAAAACCGGCCGCTGTAGGCGCTGGGCCAAGCTCGGCCTGCGTAGTTGCTGGCGGCCTTCTCTTAGCGGCGGGCCTGCCTGCAGGCTCACAATTTTTTTTAATGATTTTTTTTTTTTTTTTTTTTTTTTTGTGGGATAAAAATAATAATTTACATATGTTGTAAATATATTTTTATGTTTTGTGCATTATATATATATATATATATATATAGAGTTGGGCTGGAATGCTATTGATAGCACCAACCCAACTTTGCCATCCATTTTTTAGCCTTTAGATCGCATTGAGATTTGTGCATGCTCTTTAATGAAAAAGAAAAGTTTTTTACTTTTTACTTTTTTTTTTACTTTTTCTTTTTTCTCTTTTTCATTAAAGAGCATGCACAAATCTCAATGCGATCTAAAGGCTAAAAAATGGGTGGCAAAGTTGGGTTGGTGCTATCAATAGCATTCCAGCCCAACTCTATATATATATATATGGGTTTATTATATTTTTCTTATATTTTTGTGTGGTGCAATTTTTTTATTTTACTTTCCTTAATTGGGGATTCAAATTTAAAAAAAATTGTTCTACTTGCGTAGCATGTTATGAATATATGCATGTTCTATATATCATGGGTGGGAAAAATAATGTTTGAATATATGCATTGTGTAATTAAATGTTCTATTTTTTAGCATAAAAATACTTGTGTTTTTTTTTGTGTGTTTTGAATAAAATTTAATTTTGAAAAAATGGTTCGATGTGTGCATCATTTTTGTAAAATATTTCTATTCAAATGTACATCTTTGGAATGTATAGTAGATTTTATTATACAAAAGTGATGTAATAATTAAGGTTATATAAAGGAGTATGTTTTGCGCAGCGTTAATATTTTTTAAATTAAATTTTGACACAAATACTTTTTTTTTTTTTAATCTGTGAGAGGATAAGTTCTCATTTTTTTTTTTTAAAATGTATTCTTTTAAAATGGATGAGTTCAATTTTTGGATAGGTTTAAAAAATTTAATAGAAAAATTAATAAGATTATAGTTGTTTGAATCGACATTGGGTAATGATTACGAGTCTAGCGAAGTTCTCGATCCCTTTGTATAGGGAATAATATTTTAATGATTTTAATTTTTTAAAAATGTGCCTAATATCCAAACATATTTTTGAATGTAGTGAAATAACTTTCAAAAAAATTATGATATATGGTATATGAAAAATGCAATACCTGCTAAATGAATAAAAAGTTTTTGAAATCCTCTCTGTCAAAATGGTGTGCCTTCGGAAGACACTACTGAACAACTCAAAAATGAATTAGAGATTTATGACAAATGGTTCAAAAAGGATCATTATGTTTTGTGCCATGCATGATGATCTTATTAGATAATTTGAAATCTACGATACTAGCAAGGGCATGCGGGACAATCTCGATATTACTTTTGGGCAAACTTTAGCTATAAGATTGCGTGCCTTAAATATGAAGTTTTAGCAAAACATTAAGGACCCAAACATTTAATGGCTGAGTACCTCTATGTGATGAGCGCCATGATTCGGGACCTTAAAGTTACTGGAAACAAGTTCAACAATGAGCAACAGGTTCTCGCGGTGATTCATTCACTGTCGAATCCTGAGTAGTCCTAGATGAAACTCCTAATGATGCACAACGAGTGCATTAAAACATTTAATAACATCTCGTGCCATCTCGAGCTTAAGGCAGAATGCTTGGAAGCGAACTGTTCTGTCGCGCTTGTTGCACGCTCTGCGAAACGCGGTGGGATCACACCCAAGAGCAAGAAGCATTACAACAATAAAGCGCAGAAGAGTAGTGATCAAGTTTCATATGGTGGAGTTAGAAAGCGCCACAGAGGCAAGCGCGCCGGCCGTAAGGATGTTGTAAAGAAAAAGTGCTACAACTGCAAGCAAAAAGATCACTTTGCTTGAAATTGTCTTGAGCCGAGAAAGGTAACCCTACCACTCAGCTCACAAATGTTTTGTTTGCTCTCATACTTTTGTTGCTTATTCTCTCCCCGATTGGATTGTAGATATAGGAGTAAACAAGCATGTAGTTCGTGATTGAGTAGGGTTTGTAGATTACCATCGAGTACTGACGAGCACGCAATTTGTCACTATTGGGAATGACACGAAAGAGGAAGTCTTCAAAGTTGGTTCGTACTGACTCAAGCCGCGTAGTGGCCACATTTTACTTCTTTAGGATGTGTTATATACGCATAGTATTCGATGTAATTTATATTTAGTTTTAGCTTTGCTATATTTAAGTTATTCTTTTCATTTCTATAGAGATCGCCTTGACATTTCTTTTTATGATACTTTATTTGGATATAGTATATTAATGAAAGGTTTATTTAAGTTAGATTTAAAGGATAATTCGTTTGCATTTACTTTTTTTTTCTTGTAATCTCAGCGATGAATCCATTAATTGGTATTCTAAAGTAGGCCATATAGGTTAAGAAAGAATGAATAGACTGGCTCGAGAAGGCCTTTTGGGATTTCTCGCCAAAGTTGATCTATCTGTGTGCAAGCCTTGGTTGGCTGGGAAGACATGTAGAAAGCCTTTTTGTAAGGTTACTGTGACACCCTAACTTCCCAGGGGGTCAGTCACCCATCCTAAAACTACTCTAACTCTAACACGCTCAACCCTTTTAACCTCTTGGGTCTTACTACCACCCAAAAATGCTATGACCCAGTTAAGAGATTTAGTCATATTATATCATTTATATATATAACTAATTCAAATTTTGAGGGTGTTATATTCTTCCTCCCTTTATGCCCTGACATCCACATTAGGCTCAAACACACTCACAAGTACCAAGTGATGTAAAACTCGTCTCGCTAGCCTTAGTCGACCTTGTGGAGGGCTGCACTAGCTCCATCCATAACGGTCATTAGCCGGGGAGCCGCACGCTACCCGCCATATAACTCTACCTCAGCCGAAACTCATCTTATTTTTTCGGCTGGTAAACGGCTCTGATATCAACTGTGACACCCCAGCTTTTTAGGGGGTTACCCATTCTAGAACTACTCTAGCTCTAGTACGCTCAACCGTCTTAACCTTTTGGGCCTTACTACTACCCAAATACTATAACCAGGTTAAAAGATTTAGTCATATTGTATCATTTATATATAGAACTAATCCAAATTTCGAGGGTGTCACATTTATTCGTGCCTCTCATCTTTTGGAGTTGATCCACTCAGACATTTGTGAGCCAATGAATGTGAGGGCATGGCATGGTGCGTGTTATTTTCTCACATTCATTGATTACTATTCTCGTTATGGCTATATGTATTTGTTTTCCCGCCATTTTGAAACTTTAGATTGCTTCAAATGTTTCGTTGTGGAGGCTGAGAATCAAATAGAAAGAAGTATAAAGGCACTTCGCATTAATCGAGGTCGTGAGTACTTGTCTAATCAGTTCAAAACTTACTATGAGCAAAAAGGTATTAGCAGACAACTCACTATTCCTGGTACTCCGCAACAAATGATGTTGCAGAGCGAAGGAACCATACTCTACTGGATATGGATAGGTCGATAATGGCGCA
This sequence comes from Tillandsia leiboldiana, assembly GCA_029204045.2. Classification (NCBI taxonomy): domain Eukaryota; kingdom Viridiplantae; phylum Streptophyta; class Magnoliopsida; order Poales; family Bromeliaceae; genus Tillandsia; species Tillandsia leiboldiana. The sequence continues at coordinate 5,110,657 of CM055064.1, forward strand.
TGCTCATATTCTTATAAGTTTTTTGGGAGGTGCTCTCTTGACTACAGGCTACATTCTTAATCGGGTCCTTAGTAAATTAGTGCCTTCTACCCAATATAAATTGTGGAATGGTAGAAAGCCAAGTTTACACTACATACGCCCTTGGGGTTCAGCTAGATATACTCACAACCCCTCACATAAATTTAAAAAACTCGATCCTAGAGAGAGAAAGCATATGTTCATTAGATACCTTGAAAACTCGAATGCTATATATGTGATGTATGGTGAATACCCAGATGGTGGAATGACCAAGATTGAGTCTTGTGATGTCGAATTCCTAGAGAAGGAATTTTCAAATATTGGTTAAATGTGGAAAGACATCAGATTGTACGAGTTACAAGACGAGACTACCCCATCTGCTGGTGAAGGTGATCGATCACTTCCTGAGGTCGCTGAAGGAAGTAATAGCGATCCTCTCGCTAGTGGAAGTGCTTCTATAAGTGGAAGTATACTCTTGGAAGTCAGCAGTTTAGGCCCTCAATTGAATAGAAGTGAACGTAGAAACATTCCTCGTCGGTATTTTGAGATCGAAGAGGATATTTTCATATGCACTCTGCTCGATGATGATAAGCCTGCTTCTTATGTAGAAACACTACAGACGCCAGCTTGCGGTGAGTGGATGACTGTTATGAGAGATGAGATAGACTCTATACATGTGATTCTAATCTTAGTGGCACATTTAGATTTAGAATTATTTCAAATGAATATCAAGATAGCTTTCCTCAATGAAGGATTAGCGGAGGAGATCTACATAGATCAACCTGAGGGCTTTATACTCAAAGGTCAAGAAGACAAAGTTTGTTGTCTTAAAAGATCCATTTATGGTCTTAAGAAGGCAGTGATATTTCAAGTTTCATGAAGCCATTACTTCTATCGGTATGTCTATGATAAAGGAAGACCACTGCGTATATGTCAAGAAGACAGAGACAGGGATTCTGTTCCTCTCCCTATACGTTGGTGACATACTATTAGCTGGAAATAACATGGAGTTGTTCAATACCACTAAAGAGTGGTTGTCTTTCAACTTTGAGATGAAAAATATGGGTGCGGCGAGCTATGTGCTCGGAGTGAAGGTCATTAGAAATCACTCTAGGAAACTTCTTAGTTTGCTTCAAAAATCTTATATTAATTTTTTTTTGGAGCGATTTAGGATGCATCATAGTAAACCCGTTGACACTCTAGTGGAGAAGAATCACACTTTGAGTTTTAATTAGTGCCCTAAAACGGAAAAAAAAAAGGAGCAAATGATGCGAGTGCAAATGGTAGCTTGATATACGCTATGATGTGTACTCGACCTGGCATATACTTCACTGTTGGCTTGGTAAGTCGTTATCGAAGCAACCCCAAACCAGCTTATTGGCAAGATGTCAAGAGAATCTTTCGATACTAAAAGGGAACCAGTGATCTCATTTTATGCTTTAAACGGGGGACTTGAGATTGAAAGGATATAGAGATGCTGATTGGAGCGGTGATAGAGATAAGCACATGTCCACTTCAGGCTATATGTTTATGCTTGGAGGTGGGACAATTTTCTAGTGCGGTAAAAAGTAGAGCTATATTGTCTTGTCTACTATGAAAGCGGAATACGTTACTTGTTCAACAACCGTTCAAGAGGCTGTTTGGCTGAGGAGATTTCTCCAGCACCTCAACTTTGTAACTTGAGCAGATGAGCCTATTAAGATATTCTCTAATAGCATGACTGTCCTGAAGTATGTGAAGTGCTCCAAATATCATGGCAAAACCAAATATATAGACATCCGTTTTTACTATATTCGAGAGATGATCAAGCTAGGTGAGGTCACTCTTACATATATATATATTTCCACCACTAGGATAGTGGTTGATCCGTTGACTAAGTCGATAGGTATGGATATGTTCCTAACCCATGTTAGGAGTTTGGATCTTCATAGGTTTTGATGTATGTATATTATTGATATTTTTATATTTTATACTTTTCTTAATTAATGAAAAATTAATTTTCTTTTATGTGATTATATACTAGTAGGCACATATTATAATAAGTCATCAGGCTCTGATCAACCCACTCATACGGGTGATCACCCTGACACCTAGGTGGTGAACAGGATGAGACTAGATGATCACATTAAACTTGAGTAGTTGTAATATGATTGCTTTATTCATATACGTTATAAATAAAATGTTGATATAATTTTAAAGTCGTCTTAATTAGTTTAAGATGGGACTCTTATGAGTTGAATACAAGAATTCTTTTATGAAATTTCATATCGAGCCTGTATAGCAGTCGAACCTAAATACTTGGGTTAGAGAGATGACCTGAGTTGTGTAGTGGTCAAGAATCTTAGTGGTGCATAGACCAAGGTTTGTATGGTGTTTTAGAGGTGCCATTACCCATTGGATGGAAGCTCCATCATGGCATACATATCATACTATATGTGCCTATCGACCAGTTAGTAAAGTGACATATATTCTTCTCTTTATGTCATCGTGTGACTACTATTTCTTTTATGCCCTTGACATATAACTACATTACGAAGTAGAGATTCAATGTAACTAACTTACTGTGTATCTCAGGGTCATGAGAAAATACGATCTCGCGGAGTATGTTTAGTAAAGTGTTTGGACCGACACATTAATGTGAGGGGTTGAGAAATATATTTTGATAGCACACCATGTAAGTCTTGTAACTCATTGCCCAGGCAACTATCTCGGTTGTGTTACTTGAGATAATCATGATTACAAGAAATGATTGTTGGGTCGAGCTTTGTGATTACAGGAGGGGGATTTGTGATGCTTGATCCGGTGTGTATTGAAACATCTAGGTTATAGACGCATTTAGTCAGTGATGTGCTATATTAGTCAGGTGGTGACTTAATATAGCACTTCTGCATTGCGTTTTTTTGTGAGGTCGCATGCCCCATTACCCGTATGAAGAGTATGCTGGCTAGCTATTTATTTATAGGTTAGAAATAAGTTCAACTTTCTGCCCTATGACAATAGACCCAGTAGATTAATAAGTTGAGTTGGATGAGTCTAATAAGTTGAGTGGGGCTACAGTTCACAATAGACCTAACGGCAAGAGCCCCAACAATAGACTTAACAACTAAGTGAGTTGAGTCCGATCGAGACCCATGGGTCTTGCCCCAACAATAGACTTAACGACCAAGTGAGTTGAGCCCGGTCGAGACCCAAGGGCGCTGTGTCTGTGCGTTTTAAGTGAATTGGTTGTATATTTCTAACAGCTCGAGCTTTTGGGATTAATGGTTAGCACTAACGATCCGACAGTGTAGAATGTAGAAAAAAATTTGGCCACATTGTCAGGTCACACGCTCCATTAATGTAGAAAAAAATTAGCCAATGTGGCCAAGTGGGCGATTGTTGTCATATGGTATGTCCACATTAGCCGATTCTAATTCAATCAAATCCACATAAAATGTGAATTAAGATTTATCCATATATCTTAAGGATAAGATTATAATTTATTCTTATATATTAAGGATAATGGTAGAATTTATTCTTATATACTAAGAATAAAGATGTGAAGTTACATATATTTTTTTTAGTTAAAAAATATATCTTAACTCATATCTTAAAATATATTCTCTTATTTCTAAATGAGAAATATGTTATCTCAAGGGTTTTGATAATTTATATAAAAAAACTCCTTTCTTTTACATAACTAATGTAAGAAAAAAAAAATTTTCTTCTTTTTTTTCTCTTTACATTCTCTTTGAATTTCCGTCTGAGTTTTCGAGTGTGGGTATAGATCGAAGAAAACTCTAGTAGCCTTCTTCACATTCGATTTATAATACCGATCCGTATATCTGATCTACAACGCGTATGATATACATGGTAGATCCAACCAGTGATTTAAAAAAAACTGATAAAATAAGCAATTTAATTTGATTTTGATTTCTAAATATATTCGCTATCCAATTTATAAATTTGTATTGCTGTCTAGTTCCAACCAGTTTCAAGTATAAATCAGCTCGATTTGGTTTGAGAATCACCTAAAGCCCAATCCAAACTGAATTGATTACACCCCCAATATGTCATCTTATTGTTTGATTCATCATGTTTTTGGCTCGAAAATACATGAAAAAAAATTATTTCATGAAAAAGGATTTGCAAGTGAAAATAAAATTATTAGTGAAAACTCTAAAAAAAAAACTTCAAAAAACATAAAATTACATTATTCATTCGTAAACATACGTACTACTGTAAAATTCAAACCTCCTAACTGATCAGGGTTAAGAATTTCAGCACAACATCAACGGCGTTCTGCGCGGCGAGCGTCGCAAAGACGTCGGCCTCGTTCGACTGCGCGGAGCCACCGCCGGCGAGATCGGAGAGGGCGCGGATGGCGACGAAGGGCGTCACGAGCTCGCGGCACACAAGTGCGACCGCCGCGCTCTCCATGTCGATCGGAGTCACGTTGAACTTCGACCGCAGGAACTGCCGGTACGCCGCGTTGTCGACGAAGGTGTTGGCGCTGCAGCCTCTCTCCACCCTCACCACCTTAGGGTTTCTGGGCAGGCATGTTGTGGAGTTGGCACACTTGGGCAGTGTCATGCCCTAGAAAACAAAAAGAACACATAGGCACGTACTTACAGTAACCGATGCATGCACGTACAACACAACACAGTATTATAATTGATGCAATGCAGTAGCAATTAACATTAACATGCAACGCTATTTTCACATCACCAATATGTTAATATATTACTATAAATTAAAATTTGAGAATTTATTAAATATTATGCGCCTCATAGTTTAAATTTTATGTTCATCCAAAAAGATTAAATTCATATCATGAGCACTTCCTATAAATACCAAGTAAAATAGAGAAAAAAAAAAAAACCTCAGTAAATTATTAATTACCTCTAATTGCTTTGAGAGTGCAAAGTATCTTTCATCAACAGGAAGCCAAAATGCATGCTCTCTAACTTCTGGAACACCATTTATTGGAAAAATCTCCTCTGGTTGATACCAAACACTGTTCAGAAAATTTCCCGAAGATTTATCAATCTTATTCACAGAATAATATGAAAAATTAAGATAGCCATATTTTCGCGTATAATCTCCGCCAGCCTCTAATGCGAGCTCATTTTGCGGTCCATCGCCGTATCGCTGTTCAGAATTAAAGAAAAAAGAGAGAAACATGAGTGAATCATTAGACTTAAATTTACATAAGAAATATTGTCAGTGAATAAGATAAACAAGAAAGAATGATAAATTCAGATTTTAAGAAGGAATACATATAAATAGATAAGAGTGCTATCTTTTGTGAAAACTGAGAAAGCTCTTGTCAAGCTAATTAATGCAGGAAACAGTGCTTTTCCGTAAAGTGCTATTTGAGTAACACAATATTAATACGATGACATAAAAATATTTTGAAACTTTTCATCTTATTTTAGCTTAATTTTTACCGCATTATCTATTATTAGAGATTATTGTACTCGAAAATAGAAGCAGAAGCAGTGCCAAACAAACTGTAAGAAGAGAATTACAATCTATAGATCAGAAAATCAGTGCCCATTTCTCTATGGAGAAATCAAGAATTGATATATCACCTGCCAATTCCACAAGCCAGTGTGAGCCCAATACTGGGGAATTGTTACATCCCCAATCTGAAGCTCGGGATTAGCATTCCCAGCAATTCCAAAATGCACAACTCCTTTGATCTCAAATAGGCTGAGCAGTAGCTGAGTGGTTAATCCAGCATTAAGCTGCATCAAAGTAGTAAAATTGCACCAAATGATTGATTAATCAAACTCAAAAGTTCATTACTTAGTTCTCCAACAAATTTGTAATAATTTGACTATGGTATTGAGGCCTATATCATATAATGATAATAGGATAAAAATAGAATTTGAATCTTCTGTATTTATTTTTCAGTGAGATAGTAAAAAATATATTATAACATGTTCATTGTAATATTCCGAATTAACTTAGGAACTACCTACGACTATCATATTTCTTTTTTATCCCACATAATATAATTTTCTCGTAATACCAATTAACTTGTATTCATTTATATTATTCATTGTAAAACTACCTGGGATGTGATAAATTTATGGATGTGATCGAATTTGATTTTGCAAACTACAATAATGAGAATTTTGATCAGAAAATTTAAAAAGTATGGGCTAATATACAGTTGTACATACCATGCTCAATCCTGTCATTACCATGATGAGCTTGTCCTTTCCTACTTTTCCCAAGTGGAATCTTCTTCCTTCAAATAAGAAATATGTTATTGTTCAAACTTGTTCTATTTAGTCATCTGCCCCAGTACAAATAATAAAAAAAATTAGTGATTGATATATATTTAAGATTTTAAGTTTAAAATTTAATTATTTTATTTTTTTAACTAAATTTATTTTAAAATATACAAAATAAATAGTATATATATTTTTTAAAGTATTTTATTTAAGTAGAAAAGTTTTTGTCTGATATATATTGCATTTTAAATTTATCAATTCATATGATATGATAGAAATATATATATATATATATATATATATATATATATATATATATATATATATATATATATATATATATATATATATATATATATATGAATAATTACAAATATGCTCTATCAAAATAGCACCATCCTATCAATATATTACAGTAGAGGAATATCTATCATACTTTTACTAGGTCAGAAATTAATGCCTCAAATTAATCGTTTTTAAAAAAAATAAAAATAAAAGTATAATAAATTTTTGTAAGAAAATAATGATGGGATGGATGAATGCTTATAAATTTTTTTTTGATTAATTAGGGACAAAGATGATACGGTGTAACAGTGATATTTTAGATTTTTTTTCAATCGAACGGGACGGAAAACTTACGGTGTTTTAAAAAAATATATTAATTTTTTTTTCTAATTTAATTTTAAAGCAAATCAATTAAAATTTATTTTATTATTAAATTTATTTTTTATTTATTGTCAAATTACTAATTAAGTATGACATATTAAATTATTAAAAATATACAACAATAGAATGTTATTTAACCAATATATTGCATAAAATTAAATAATAAATTTAAAATATATCTCAAGCATCAAATTTAACATTTTATATATATAAATATATTAATAATTATACAATAATATATTGTATTATTTTTACTGTAACAAAAGTATGTCATAAGAATATATGTTTTTGATACTTTTGTATAACTGTACTATCTATATTCCATCTATATTCAAAATTAGATTATAGGGACATATTTTTGGGACACATTATAAAAATGTGTTGCTATACACCTAGCGACGGTACATATAACAACATTTATAATAAGTGTCGCTATTTTTGTTAGAGATACTTTTTTTAAAATTTTAGAAATAGCTATAGCATAATTTTATTATAGTGTTTGCAAAAAGATTTGACCAGATAAGAAGTCAGGTTAAATTTGTCAAAAAAAAAAAAAAAAAAAAAAAATTAGATTGACAAGTGTAGTATAGAAATCTGATTTCTAAAAGGGCAAAAAAAAACAAGATTGAGTAGGACCACTGTGCTTTTGAAAATAAAATTGATTGTATTTATTATTCTGACAATATCAATAATAGCTTAAAAGTATCAATTCTTTTTTGAAAATATGATTTTTTTTTGTTTTTGATGATAGGGTATTATATTTATATCAATAATTAATTCACACAATTAAATATAATATATAATATTTGAAGTTTCCAAAGATTAAATTTTATAGTTTTGAATATCATCCACTTATTTATTAAAGTACCTCAAAAAAAAAAAAAGAATAATTTCAATGGCTGAATATAAGAGACCTTTTTCTTCTAAAGATGTGAAAATTTTTGGATTACTTGAATTATTAGTAAAAAAAATATATATATATTTTGCACTATTAAAATCAGGATCAACACCTTTTATCTTAAACTGAGAGGCACTGCCATTTTCTTTTTCAAATGCTAATGCTTTTTAATTTTAATTAATTATTTTTGGCACCTTGATGTACTAAAATATTATGTAAAAAATATAAAAATCGTTTGCTTAATAGATACTTCAAAAGGTTTCTTGATCATGTTTGACCTCAGGATTGTTCATTCAATTACTCTATTAGTAAAACTAAAATAAACATGAAGGACACCATATTTCTAAAATAAAATATAATTTTTCTACACCATTCAATATAGGATTAATTTCATACAGCTGCTTGTAAACATGTCGAATAGCAAGTATATTCATACAAAGTTCAACTTTTCATATTTATCTTTTTAAAAATTCTAAATTTTTCATATATCTAACTAACTAATTAAAATTAAGTATTTAATTTTGTTATGACAAAAGCCGAAAGGATCTAGTTCGTTGGGCGCGAAAATACCAAAAGAGAATCGAGAAAGAGAGAAGAAAAATAAAGCACACAATATTTACGTGGTTCGGCCACTGGCCTACGTCCACGGGCGAAGACGGAACGGAGACTTCCATTATAATCAAAGTGGTGTACAAAATATGCATCTCTCACAAAACCCTAATCCCAAAATACACCCATGCTCCTTCTCATCCGCCGCACTAAATTAATGGAATAATGGTATATTTATAATAGTGGCTAAATCCTAATACAATTAGGAATACGAATCCACTAAGATTAGGAATAATCTTAATAAGATTAGGCATAATCCAAGCTTATCTTAATTGGATAAGCAAAACAGAATAGGGTTAAAAAACCTTCCGGTTCTAGAATTCGAGACATATCTAACAATCTCCACCTTGGCTTGAATTCTTTGTCTTCTCCACCAAAACCCTAAAAGCTCCTGAAAGTGCTACTGCACATGCAAACCAAATATATGGAATTCTTGAATTTGGTCGCCTGACTTAATGAGCAAAACCGTGGGGTTCTCTGAAGTGCTAATCTTCTCATTCTCCAATTACGCCTTTTGCAACCTCTGCTGCATCAGAACGACAACTTGCCGTAGAGCGAAACTGCTGGAGCGATCAAACTTCTCGATCTCAAATTTTGTCGACGCCTTAAACACCCAAACAAACAATCCGGCTCCGATACCAGTTTGTTATGACAAAAGCCGAAAGGATCTAGTTCGTTGGGCGCGAAAATACCAAAAGAGAATCGAGAAAGAGAGAAGAAAAATAAAGCACACAATATTTACGTGGTTCGGCCACTGGCCTACGTCCACGGGCGAAGACGGAACGGAGACTTCCATTATAATCAAAGTGGTGTACAAAATATGCCTCTCTCACAAAACCCTAATCCCAAAATACACCCATGCTCCTTCTCATCCGCCGCACTAAATTAATGGAATAATGGTATATTTATAATAGTGGCTAAATCCTAATACAATTAGGAATACGAATCCACTAAGATTAGGAATAATCTTAATAAGATTAGGCATAATCCAAGCTTATCTTAATTGGATAAGCAAAACAGAATAGGGTTAAAAAAACCTTCCGGTTCTAGAATTCGAGACATATCTAACAATCTCCACCTTGGCTTGAATTCTTTGTCTTCTCCACCAAAACCCTAAAAGCTCCTGAAAGTGCTACTGCACATGCAAACCAAATATATGGAATTCTTGAATTTGGTCGCCTGACTTAATGAGCAAAACCGTGGGGTTCTCTGAAGTGCTAATCTTCTCATTCTCCAATTACGCCTTTTGCAACCTCTGCTGCATCAGAACGACAACTTGCCGTAGAGCGAAACTGCTGGAGCGATCAAACTTCTCGATCTCAAATTTTGTCGACGCCTTAAACACCCAAACAAACAATCCGGCTCTGATACCAGTTTGTTATGACAAAAGCCGAAAGGATCTAGTTCGTTGGGCGCGAAAATACCAAAAGAGAATCGAGAAAGAGAGAAGAAAAATAAAGCACACAATATTTACGTGGTTCGGCCACCGGCCTACGTCCACGGGCGAAGACGGAACGGAGACTTCCATTATAATCAAAGTGGTGTACAAAATATGCCTCTCTCACAAAACCCTAATCCCAAAATACACCCATACTCCTTCTCATCCGCCGCACTAAATTAATGGAATAATGGTATATTTATAATAGTGGCTAAATCCTAATACAATTAGGAATACGAATCCACTAAGATTAGGAATAATCTTAATAAGATTAGGCATAATCCAAGCTTATCTTAATTGGATAAGCAAAACAGAATAGGGTTAAAAAACCTTCCGGTTCTAGAATTCGAGACATATCTAACAATCTCCACCTTGGCTTGAATTCTTTGTCTTCTCCACCAAAACCCTAAAAGCTCCTGAAAGTGCTACTGCACATGCAAACCAAATATATGGAATTCTTGAATTTGGTCGCCTGACTTAATGAGCAAAACCGTGGGGTTCTCTGAAGTGCTAATCTTCTCATTCTCCAATTACGCCTTTTGCAACCTCTGCTGCATCAGAACGACAACTTGCCGTAGAGCGAAACTGCTGGAGCGATCAAACTTCTCGATCTCAAATTTTGTCGACGCCTTAAACACCCAAACAAACAATCCGGCTCTGATACCAGTTTGTTATGACAAAAGCCGAAAGGATCTAGTTCGTTGGACGCGAAAATACCAAAAGAGAATCGAGAAAGAGAGAAGAAAAATAAAGCACACAATATTTACGTGGTTCGGCCACTGGCCTACGTCCACGGGCGAAGACGAAACGGAGACTTCCATTATAATCAAAGTGGTGTACAAAATATGCCTCTCTCACAAAACCCTAATCCCAAAATACACCCATACTCCTTCTCATCCGCCGCACTAAATTAATGGAATAATGGTATATTTATAATAGTGGCTAAATCCTAATACAATTAGGAATACGAATCCACTATGATTAGGAATAATCTTAATAAGATTAGGCATAATCCAAGCTTATCTTAATTGGATAAGCAAAACAGAATAGGGTTAAAAAACCTTCCGGTTCTAGAATTCGAGACATATCTAACAATCTCCACCTTGGCTTGAATTCTTTGTCTTCTCCACCAAAACCCTAAAAGCTCCTGAAAGTGCTGCTGCACATGCAAACCAAATATACGGAATTCTTAAATTTGGTCGCCTGACTTAATGAGCAAAATCGTGGGGTTCTCTGAAGTGTCAATCTTCTCATTCTCCAGTTACACCTTTTGCAACCTCTGTTGCATCAGAACGACAACTTGCCGTAGAGCGAAACTGCTGGAGCGATCAAACTTCTCGATCTCAAATTTCGTCGACGTCTTGAACACCCAAACAAACAACCCGGCTCTGATACCAGTTTGTTATGACAAAAGCCGAAAGGATCTAGTTCGTTGGACGCGAAAATACCAAAAGAGAATCGAGAAAGAGAGAAGAAAAATAAAGCACACAATATTTACGTGGTTCGGCCACTGGCCTACGTCCACGGGCGAAGACGAAACGGAGACTTCCATTATAATCAAAGTGGTGTACAAAATATGCCTCTCTCACAAAACCCTAATCCCAAAATACACCCATACTCCTTCTCATCCGCCGCACTAAATTAATGGAATAATGGTATATTTATAATAGTGGCTAAATCCTAATACAATTAGGAATACGAATCCACTATGATTAGGAATAATCTTAATAAGATTAGGCATAATCCAAGCTTATCTTAATTGGATAAGCAAAACAGAATAGGGTTAAAAAACCTTCCGGTTCTAGAATTCGAGACATATCTAACAAATTTATGATTAAATATATTTTTCTAACGAATATTGACAATATTAAATTTTATAAAAATATATTTATTTTCTGATATATTTATAGCAAATTATATGCAATTAATCCTATATTATATATATCCTCGTAACATACTAAAGATCTGTTTGTTATTAACAAGTCATCTGACGAATAAAATTAGAATAAAAATATGTAATATATATATATATATATATATATATATATATATATATATATATATATATATATATATATATATATATTAACCGACTAATTATGAAATATACAGGTAGTATAATATAATTTAGAATAATAAATAGACTATTTTGATATCATACTCTTTCGTTGCATGTAAAGTAATCCAACTGCATTTTCAAAAGAAACCTAAATATCTATCCATAGGTATATTATATACAAGATAAGGCTACATTACCTTATACAAAAATAAAATAAAATAAAATAAAAAGCCAAGTTAGAAAGAAAAACTTCTTGCCATTTTCTCCTTCCTATCAAAGAAAAAATAGCATAAATATTTTGTGGTCCAAAGAGGAAGCAAATTCAATGAAGCAATGGGACACTGACTTCAATGATTCTTGCTTTTAATTCATAACATCACACCATGAAAACAGAAAAAAATAAATAAATAAATTATTAAAATATTAAAAGTATTATTTTTTAATAACTTCGTAAAAAATAATATTTTATAATATTTAATATAAGATCAGAATAAAAATTTTAAATTCGAGTCTTGTCAAATTTTTAATATAATTAATTTTTATTTATTTATTTTAAATTTATATTATAAATATACTTAAAAAAATATTAAGTTTAGACATAAATATAATTATTAAAATATTAAAAATATTATTATATAGTAATTCAAATTTTTAGCAACGGTTGTTGCATAATATTTAACAAAAATTTTTAGCGGAGTAGCTTTTTCAACCACGTCTCATTGAGGAGTCTCGTAAACCAAATGCAGAAAAAAAAAAAAAAAAATAAATTAAATTAATTACCTCCAATGTCCAAGTATGGTAACTTGTCATTTTGCACAAATTTTTTGGATTGAAGGACAGGGCTCATCTCAAATGAGTTTGGCACCACCAAGCCCAAGAAGGGGCCTTCTTTATTCACCTCCTCAACCAGCTTCAATGTGCTTTTGGTAATAGCCCCATGTGAGATTGTGGCCATCAGAAGCAAAAGAAGGGTGGTGAGATGTTTTATCCCACTCATGATCATCTTCTTTTTTGCAACTCCTTGCACTAAAAAATCTATCTAAATTGCTACACACTAATTAAGGAGATAGAAAGAGATATGGAGATAAAAGGAAGAGAGAGAGGGAGAGAGAGGGAGATGAGTTTATTTATAAGGACTCTATGATGGGGTTTTGGGTAGTTGTTTATGTGTAAGTTTTTTTTTCTTCTATTTTTTTCTTTGTTTCTTTTTTTTTTTCTCAGAAGGGGGGGGGGGGCAACCATCTTTGCGCGGGGGGGCAACCATCTTTGCGCCAGGGGGGGTGGGTGGGTTATAAGCTAATTAAATAAATAAAAATATAAAAAAAAAATAGAAAAAATAACTATAAATTTTGAAAGTAAAAAAATAAAATTTAAAGAATCTTGTAGCAACAGTAGAAAACCTAAGGCCTTGACAGAAGATAGTCGCACCTGATCAAAAGAATTTGCACAAAATACCACTATTAAAATATGATACAATATACACGGGCTGAAGAACTAACAACGTATAGCATGGCATGAATAAAAGAACTCCATTTTTAAAGATATCCAGCTGCAAAAGTTCTAAGTGGATATTTTGATAGCAATAAGTAAATAATTTGAAAATAAAGTAGTGATATCAAACATACATTGGCATGCAAAATAATTGGAATTATCAATATTTCTACTTGTTATAAATTATTTTAAATTTGATGACCGGATAAAAACAACATATGCCTACCTAAGCAACAACTTATACACAAAAGAACCAAACCTAGGGAAATAAATAGTAGTGCAGCCTATACCTTCAGACCACGTGAACTTGCCCAGGCTCTCAGAAGTAGTTTAAAAACAAAATTCATGAAAGACCTGTAAAAATTTCAATATATATATATATATATATATATATATATATATATATATATATATATATATATACATACATAAGAAAACACCATATATATTTGTATTTACGATAATTAAACAAACTTTAAACAAACAAACTTACATTACATCACTGTCGAGAAGGGGTTTCGAAAGAAAATCACTAAGGTATTGAGATGCAGCCTGACACCAGCACTTAAAAGCTGAAAGCCAGGTCGGGGAGGGAATGGGGAGGGAGGAGAAGGGAGAGGAGAGGAGCACTAAGAGAACATGTAGGTAGAGAAGAGAGAGAGTGGGGAGGAGGGAGATGAAGGGTTATGCGATAGGGGTTAGGAAAAGAGAGAGAATGGGGGATATTAAGATACACTAATTAAATAGTAGGGAAATATTAAATATATCTCTATGAAAGGCTCATTGAAAACTTTTATCAAATTATTTTTAATTATTTTTATATATTTTGTTATTTTTATGTCAAAATAAGTTAGATATATGCTCTGTCACTTTTTTTTAATCAGTATTTTTGACAGTCTTTATATAAAATTAACTTAATTACAATATACTATACTTTACTTTATATAGATTTTTTTTTTCCATATTGTACTATATTTTTTAAAAGACACCACTCAATTATCCTTTTTATTTAATTCCTATATTAAAAGTAATAAATGTATAATTTTATATAAAAACTGTTAAAAATATCTGTTAAAAATAACAAAATATATAGAGAACTGAAATATATTATATGTACAATAAATATAGTGCTGTTTTTCCAGAATTATAGTATTCGTTGGCATGGCCTTTCATGTACGACTTATGCCTACTGTACTGATAAATAAAAAATTTATATGAATGGCCTTTAAAGTTTTATAATTTTATTAGAAATAGAAAAATATATTTTTGTACTCTTTTGCTTGGATTCTTTTACTCTAATCATATTAGGTAGCCCTCGATTCTCTATCCAAGATGGACATTTCAATTTTAAAAGACATTAAAGTATTTTAGAAGAGAATTAATATTTTCATATCTAAATTTAATATTATTATCACAGTTATATTATAGGGAGATGAAGGGTTATGCGGTAGGGGTTAGGGAAAGAGAGAGAGTAGGGGGAGATGAAGAGTCTTGCGATGAAAAAGTAGAGAGAGAGAGAGAGAGTAAAGAGATGAAGGATTGTGTGTTGGGGGGAAGGAAAGGGGGGGGGGAGGAGAGAAAGGGGCCTACCATCCTCAAAATAAGGAGGGACAGCCACGTCGGATTTAGCCATGAGAATTCATATATAGGTATCCATAATTTTAAAAGTACCAACTCATTGATGCTTGTCTTTAAATAAAAAAAATATATGGTTAGAATAATAGTAGGCCCCTTAGATTAAGTGAGTGCTTAAAATAGAATGATCTAAATGATGAAATTAGTCAAAGAGGTAGATTTAACGGTTGAAAACTTATAAGCACAAATTACTTGGTGCTCATACAAATATAGTAACCAGAGAGAGAGAGAGAGAGAGAGAGAGAGTAGGGCTTATATACTTTTAAAAGCACAAGTCAATTTATGTTTGTGAATTTTTTATTGGGGGGGGGGGGGGGGGGGGGGGGGGGGGCGATTAAAATTTTGCAACCATCTTTTAATCCAATGGTTAAAAACTTAATAACACTAATGACTTGATACTATTAATAGTATTCCAGCCTAGCTCCTATATAATTTTAAAAGTACCAACTCATTGGTGCTTGCAGAATTTTAGCCTTTAAATAAAAAAATATATGGTTAGAATGATAGTGGGCTCCTTGGATTAAGTGAGTGGTTAAGATAGAATGATCTAAATGATGAAATTAGTCAAATAGGTAGATTCACTATAACAAAATTATGCTATAGCGACACTTTTAAGTGTTTCTAAAATCTAAAAAACGTGTCGCTGGCAAAAATAGCGATACTTATTGTAAGTGTTGCTATATGTGCCGTCGCTAGGATGTATAGCGACACATTTTTATAATGTATCCCAAAAATTTATCCCTATAATCTAATTTTGGATGTAGATGGAATATAGATAGGACATTTATACAAAAGTATCACAAACATATGTCCCTATAACCTAATTTTGTTGTAGTGGTTTAACGGTAGAAAACTTATAAGCACCAATTACTTGGTGCTTATACAAATATAGTAGCCAGACTATATATAATATATATATATATATATATATATATATATATATATATATATATATATATATACATGGAGAGAGAGAGAGAGAGAGAGTGAGAGTATAGAGCTTATATACTTTTAAAAGCACAAGCCAATTTATGTTATGAATTTTTTTTCATTAAATTTGTATCGGGATTTGTGCTATTGTAAAGTCAACTAAAGAGAAAGAAAGAAAATATCAAAATACAAATTTTAATACAAATCCAATGATAAAAAATTCACAAGTATGGATGGATTTGTACTTTTAAAAGAATATAAGCTATATTCTCTCTCTCTCTCTCTCTCTCTCTCTCT
>CM055064.1:5127021-5144143 GCA_029204045.2 Tillandsia leiboldiana
AAAGAATAATGGGGGTGAGAAACTGACACAGAATAAAACTAGTAGCCCTCACATAGTGGGCAAAAAAAACTCCAAGTCTGACGACCTCAAACTCCCCCCCCCCCACTAGGACTACTAGAGGCGGAAAGGAATAAGTGTAAAGCTGTAACAGACTGCTGAATAAAGGGAAACCACCACTAGTATGCCTCTAAATGTCATGTAGCATTGAAATGACTGTATGCAACAATACCAACATGCCTGCCTGAAAAAACTCAGTCTTGTGTCACTGGTACTGCCTGCTGTGCCTTGCCAAATCGGGTATGCTGGCCAATGCATAACACCGTGGGGAGAGGTGTTGCCAAATCGGGTATGCTGGCCAACGCATGACACCGATAGGGAATAGTGTTTGCCAATTGGGTATGCTGGTCAACGCATAACACCGATAGGGATAGGAGTCTCAAGGACTCAAAGTCTGTCTGTAACACACTCGGAGTGGCCTCGAGGGGAGCGACCCACACGAGTAAATATCTCAGTAATAAGTATCAGAAGTGCCATATAAAACAGCAGACTGGATCTGACTATGATCAAAGTGGGAAAAACTATCCACTAAAGAAAACGTCCCGATCTGATGCCATAGTACTTAACAAGTGGGGAAAACTATCCACTAAAGAAAACCCCGATCTGATGCCATAGTACTTAACAAGTGGGAAAACCACCCACTAGGATAACCCATCCTCAGCTGGTGCAAACTAGACCAGACTCATTCCCTAATCTGATGCAAGGATAATATCTGATCGACCGCCTACTGTCCGCGGTCACCGCAACACCCCACAAAGTTTATAATCTAACATAAACCTTGGCTATACTATTCCAAACCCCTGCTCATACTCGAGCGACAAGCAACTGAGAAGCAAAAGAGAGTAATAAACATGTCAAGTCTTAATATGATAGTGTAGCAATAAATAGTGGCCCTACCTGATGTCCGGCATGCATGCAACTGTCTTTATTTTAAAAGTTGTAAAATAGTGTCAAAGATTTAAAAAGATTGATTTACTGAATAAAAGTTCATTTGCATGCGAGATTATAGCCTTTGTCTCAATCACAGTGTCCCAATATAAGTCATCATATCATCTGTGGGGTTATATTAATTTTTAGGAGAGTTCGTCCCAGCGGTTCTCATCAATTGTCCTGTTAGTAGCCTGTTAGTAGTCCTGTTAGTAGTCCCCAATAGTACTCATCAATTTAGTTTGTCCCAATTTTTCTCATCAATTGTCATATTAGTTTGTCCCAATGTTCTCATCAATTGTCATATTAGTTTGTCCCAATTGTTTCTCATCAATTGTCATATTAAATTTTAGGGGAGTTCCAGTAATCCCAGTGAGCTTGTCAAAAATGAGGTAAGCAACAACCGCCCACCTCGAACAGCTCAAAATCACACCCAGATAGTCTCCTGGCTGTCCACAGTCCCCTAGAACTGCTAGTCTGCCGAGAACGGTGCCCTACAGCAAACACACATTGCACAGGGTGTAACTATATTATTCATAAAAATACAGCTTTTTGCTATTTTTCAAATAGCACGAAAAGAGAGGAGTTTGTTCACCTCTGTATAGTGCTCAGAAAAATCCAGAAAAATTACGGTTGCGTTCCTCGACCGAAGAGTAGATCAAAATCGACTCTTTGAACCCTCGCTCTGATGCTCCTACGCCAAGATAAAATCGGAGAAGTTTGACACTGCCGAATTTCCACAGCAAAAAGGGGGGTCAAAGAGACTCGGAAACGTGCCAAAGTACGAAATGGAGCAAAGTGATCAACACGGAAATCGAAGCCTTACCTCTAGGAACGCGCTGTCGCAAAAAATCGTCCAAAAAGTGCCTCCTGGTTAGCCCACAGGGAATTTTCGACGGAACTGCGACGGGAAATGGGCCGACAAAGAAAAACGTCGCAGTGCGCCGCGTCGCAGATAACTCACTAACTGTAACTCCAAAAATCTGAGATTTGGAGGAGGAGAGAGAGAGAGAGAGAGAGGAAGAAATTTCGTAGAGGGGCACTTTCTCTGGTTCTCTCTCTAAGGGCTCGAAAAACCGATGTGCAAAGAGAGGTGGGGTGGGGGGCCCTATTATAATGGGCTGAGGGCTCCACACAGGATCGGATCCAGAACAGGAACACCGAAACGGGCCACCAAACGTGCCACGTGTCCACAAAACAGGGACAGCCTGTGCAAGGGCCACTCAGAGACGCCACGTTGTCCACGTGGAGCAAAGGGCCGGTCCCCGAGCCGGGTCTTCCGGAAGATGTCGGCCAATCCGGGTGTGCCACTGGTCCACCCTCCCACGCGCTTCTAGAAGCAGGCGAACCATGGGGAAGCGCCCACGTGGAAAGGGGTATTCGGTGCTCCCGGTGCACGCCAGGCCCATGGACCGCGCACCAGGGCGCGCGCCTCCGCGCTCTGCCGCTGTGCCGCCGCTGCGCCGCTGCCTGCCGCCGTGCGCCGCCGCCCGCCGCCGCTCGCCGCTCGCTCGCCGCGGCCGAACAGTGAATCCGGCCGGCGGTTACTGTTCCGGTGAACTGTACCAAGTGCCGAAAAAATAAAGCAATTACCATTTCGATCCGTTTTCGCGCGCCTGAGTCCAATCCGACGTCCATTTTGCAAATTCCCATCCGAAATTTTTCCGAAAGCTCCCGGAAAATTCCATTTGCTCCGATTTTCGCGCAGAGTCTATATTAAATATCCAATTTCGATTCTACAAGCTCCGCTTCACCGGATAAGCTCCCTACAGTCACTGTTTAATGTTGCACAGGTTCCTGCGGGAGTCCGGATCATCACATTCTCCCCCACTAAAAAGAGTTTCGTCCTCGAAACGAGACTAAACAATAATCCTCAGTCCGATGTCTCGAATAAGTAGGGGTGAGCATCCCTCATCTCCGACTCGAGCTCCCATGTAGCCTCGCGCTCGTCATGATTGCTCCATTGGATCTTCACATAGGGAATGGCCCGACTGCGTAATTCTTTCACCTCTCGATCCAGAACTCGCAGTGGGCGTTCTTCATACCTCAAATCCTCGCTGATCTCAAGCGGTGTGAAGTCGATGACGTGCGATGGGTCGAAGATATACTTCCTCAAAGTAGAAACATGAAATACATCATGGACACCAGCAATCCTTGGAGGAAGTGCGAGTCCGGTAGGCAACTGGCCCCGATACGCCCCATACCTCAAAGGGTCCAATATATCGGGGGCTAAGTTTCCCACGAATGCCGAAACCTCCTGATTCCTTTGGACGGCGAGACTTTCAGGGATACATGATCTCCAACCTGAAATTCTAAGTCTCGTCGCCGAATGTCGGCATAGCTCCTCTGTCGGTTTTGGGCGGTCTGAAGATGCTTTCGAATCACCCGGACCTTCTCTTCTGCCTCTATCAAGACATCTGGTCCCAAGGTCCGTCTCTCGTCTACGTCCCTCCAATAAAGTGGTGATCGACACTTGCGTCCATACAATACTTCAAACGGAGCCATCTGAATGCTCGCTTGAAAGCTATTTGTTGTACGCGAATTCAGCCAAAGATAAATGCCGAATCCACCCTCTGCCGAAATCCAAGACACAAGCCCTCAGCATGTCCTCCAGGATTGTATCGTCCGTTCTGACTGTCCATCCGTCTGCGGATGAAAAGCAGTACTGAACCTAAGTTCAGTCCCCAAGGCTGTTTGCAAACTCCTTCAGAAATGCGAAACAAACCTCGGGTCTCTATCTGAAACAATGGAGGCGGGTATTCCAAGTAATCTCACAATATTGTCCTAGATATAACTGGGCTAGTCGCTCAAGTGGCCACGTAGTCTGCATGGGCAGAAAGTGCGCCGACTTGGTAAGGTCTATCTACAACTACCCAGATAGCGTCTGCTCCTCCCTGGGCCCTCGGTAGTCCGACCACAAAGTCCATTGTAATGTGGTCCCATTTCCACTCGGGATTGGGAGACTTTGTAACTTGCCAGCTGGCACTAGATGCTCAGCTTTCACTTGCTGACAAGTTTAAACACTGGGCCACAAATCTCCCAATATCCCTTTTCATGCCTTTCCACGAGAAGTGTGCCTTGAGGTCCTTATACATCTTAGTCCCACCAGATCTAGGTTATAAGTGTATAATGGGCCTCTCGCAATATCTGTTCTCTAATCTCCACATGTATTGGCACACATGCTCGTTCCTGTACCTCAGTACTCTCGAGGCATCTACCGTAAAGTCCCCTGACTGATCACTCGGATATGATCTCTAATCCTGGCCAAGTGGGGGTCCTCATCTGTTTCTCTTTGATCCTGTCCAGCAGAGTGGGCTGCAAGACTAAAGAGTGTCAGTCTAGCAGTGACCCCAAGGGGACACAACCTCTATCTCGAGTCGTCTCATTCCTCTAATAGCGGTGCCTGGTCTGTGATCAACATAGACAAACTTTGCACCGCCCTCCTACTCAAGGCATCAGCGACCACAGTAGCCTTGCCTGGGTGGTAGAGAAATATCATAATCCTTTAATAGCTCTAACCACCATACGTTGCCTCAAATTCAACTCCTTCTGTGTGAACAGGTATTTTAGGGCTCTTGTGGTCGGTGTAGATTTCACAATGCTCCCCATATAGATAATGACGCCAAAGCTTTAGTGCAAACACTACAGCAGCAAGCTCCAAGTCATGGGTAGGATAATTCTTCTCATAATCCTTGAGTTGCCTTGATGCGTAAGCAATTACCTCCCGTTCTTGCATCAACACACAACCAAAGTCCGCTGTGTGATACATGCTGTAGATCACGTATCCTTTCCCCATAACAGGGAGGGAAAGGATAGGAGTGGTCATTAATCTAGTTTCAGCTCCTCAAAGTTCTTTTGACAATCCTCACTCCCGATAAACCTTCACTCCCTTACGCGTCAAGCGAGTGAGGGGTGTGGAGAGCTTCGCAAAGCCTTCCACAAACCGACGGTTAATACCCAGCTAAACCCATAAAGCTACATACCTCAGAAACCGTCGTTGTCGGGGCCAATCCCGAACCGCCTCAATCTTTGCTGGGTCCACTGCCACACCTGCGGCAGAAATCACATGGCCCAAGAAGACTACCTCCCGAAGCCAAAACTCGCACTTTGCCAGCTTGGCATACAACTTCTTTTCTCGCAGAAGTTGCAGCACAACCTTTAAGTGCTCCTCATGCTCAATATCACTTCGGGAGTAAATCAAGATATCATCAATGAATACTACTACGAATCGATCCAAGTATAGTCGGAAGATCCGGTTCATTAAATCCATGAATGCGGCAGGGGCATTAGTTAGCCCAAGAGGCATAACTGTAAATTCATAATGCCCATACCGTGATCAAAATGCCGTTTCGGAATTCTACGGCCTTCACCTTCACTGGTGGTAACCGGACTGCAAATCTATCGTAGAGAAGACGCAAGACCCTTGCAGCTGATCAAAGAGATCATCGATGCGCGGCAAAGGGTACTAGTTCTTGATGGTCACTTTAATTCTCTATAATCCACACATAGTCGAAGTGACCCATCTTCTTTACGAATAGCACCGCGCACCCCAAGGTGATACACACGGCCTAATAAAATCCTTATCCATTAAATCCTGGAGTTGCGCCTTAAGCTCTCGCAGCTCAGCCGGTGTCATCCGGTATGGAGCCTTAGAGATTGGCGCAGTTCCTGGAACTACGTTAATCACGAACTCAATCTCCCTATCTGGCGGCATGCTAGACAGCTCAGGTGGGAAAACATCCGGAACTCGCGGGCAATAGGGATATCCCCGAGTTCCGGTGCCGCCGTAGGCCCCTCAACAACACTAGCCAAAAAGGCTACACATCCTCGACGGATCATCAGCCTCGCTCGGGAAGTCGAAATCATAGAGGCAAAGAAAGCGCTCTGACATTCCCGATATACCAACATTTTCTGGTCTGGCTTTCTAAAAGTGACGGTCCTTGCGGCACAATCAATAGTCCGCAAAAATACCGAGCCAACCAGTCCATCCCGAGGACCACATCGAAGTCCTTCAGTTGACTCAGGTCCAATAGGTCAACTGGCATAATCCAGGACTCGATCTAAATCGGGCGGGGCTAACAGCACTCCTCCATGTGCAGAGTTCAATCGGGAATCTACACTTCCTGTGCACAAGGTGAGAGTCCTATTCCTAACCCTATGCAATGATGTACATTCTCTACAAATAAAAAAGATGCCCCTATAAAAACGAGGTACGAGTCCTTATGCCAGAAAGTAAATCATACCTGCCTCCACTCGATCAGCCATAGCAGAATCCCTTGCCTGCGCTAAGCCATCTTGACTGCTCAACAACGGTTGTCTCTCTCCAGATGGGTGGGGGAATGAAACTTGATCTCCTTGAAGATCTGTCGGTGAAGCTCCCGGTCGTAGCTGGGAAGTGGCAGGGACAGATGTCGAAGTAGGTGCCACCGTTATCCCCGAAGGACACGTAACTCGCACGTGCCCGGGCTGTCCGCACTTGAAACAGCGGCCGAACCTCAAGTCACAAGCACCTGAAGTGTGCTGACCTTCGCAGAAAATGCACCTAACTATAGACTGAGGCTGCCTTACCTGCTGTTGCTGCTGCCTATGCCGCTGAGGCCTCTGTGACCTCTGCTGGGATGCGGTAGGGCCAATGCTGAAGAAGGTGCTACTAAAATCCGAAAGGGGCACGTAGGTCGGATGTGGCCTGGCTGCCCACATCGGAAGCATCGACCCTCCCTCAAGCCACAGGTATTTGATGAATGCTGCCCCCTACAGAAAATGCATCGGACCGACGCCCGAGACTGTCGAGACTGCTGCTGCGGAGGCCTCTGCGATCTACCAGTCCTCGTCGATCAAGACGCCCACGGCCCGTAGACTGGGGCCGCAGGGGTCGTGGTGGTCTCCCTGAACTGGCCTGTCCATCATTATCTGGGGCGGGGCGTTCCTTGTCTGGACGCTGCTCGAAAGTCCGGGCCCCTTCGTCAACCGCCAAGTCACCTCTCTGCGCCAGCAACTGCTCCAGGCGTTGGTCCTGTCGAAAGCTTCTTGCCACCAAATGGGTCACAAGGCCCGTAGTTCTCCCAGCTCAGCAGATACCGCCTGCTCGGGCTTCTCAGAAGGGGTAGAAATATCCCCGACGGAAAAATGACGACGGGGTGACATACTGTCACCAAAAGCCACAAATCAGCAAAATAAATTCCACACGACCCAATCTAGCGAAAGTCAAAGACATTCCCCTATTTCTTTGACTTTATGTTGTCTGCAGCCAACATAACGGTTCACCAGAAATTAGGCATGTCGATCCCTCTTCTCTCACTGGAAGAGTCAATAAATCAACGACTTTCGCAAATATCACGTCTCTCGTACCCTATTATCCTAGGGTCTACCAAAAGCCTAGGGTTTCCTAAGTCCCAACTGACCAATCCCTAAGCTCTGATACCAACTTAATCTGTCACGCCCCGGAACCCGGGCTCGCCAACAGATCCGCCGTGCACATGGGATTTCCCGAGTACACGAAGCGCTGGTAACCTGCTCCGATATAATATAAACAATAAAAGAGCATAATACAGAGCTGAAGTGGAAGAACCACATAGTATCGCAGACTGGAACTACTAATAAAGCTGTAATAAGTACAATAATCTCCCAGCTCACCAAAATAGTACATCCAGCTGGCGAAAGCCAGACCTAGAATAAAAGAAGAATACCACAGTCTGAGTAAAGGGTGCAGCATCTATCTAACATCTCTCAGTTCTCCCAGGAGATCTATCTATTCAGCGATCCCCTTACCTCGATCAACTGCCGATGGCCTAGCAGCTCCCGCAGACGACTCTGCAAAAATAAAGGAGAAGAAAGAAACAGAAAAGAATAATGGGGGTGAGAACTACCAGATAAACTAGTAGCCTCCCCTAGTGGGCAAAAACCTCAACTCTGACGCACCCACTAGGACTACTAGAGGCCAGAAAGGAATAAGTGGTAAAGCTGTAAACAGAACTGCTGAATAAAGGGAAACCACCACTAGTATGCCTCTAAATGTCATGTAGCATGAAATGACTGTATGCAACAATACCAAACATGCCTGCCTGAAATAACTCAGTCTTGTGTCACTGGTACTGCCTGCTGTGCCTTGCCAAATCGGGTATGCTGGCCAATGCATAACACCGATGGGGATAGTGTTTGCCAAATCGGGTATGCTGGCCAACGCATGACACCGATAGGGAATAGTGTTTGCCAAATTGGGTATGCTGGTCAACGCATAACACCGATAGGGGATAGGAGTCTCAAGGACTCAAAGTCTGTCTGTAACACACTCCGGAGTGGCACTCGAGGGGAGCGACCCACACGAGTAAATATCTCAGTAATAAGTATCAGAAGTGCCATAAAACAGCAGGACTGGATCATGACTATGATCAAAGTGGGAAAAACTATCCACTAAAGAAAACCCCGATCTGATGCCATAGTACTTAACAAGTGGGAAAACTATCCACTAAAGAAAACCCCGATCTGATGCCATAGTACTTAACAAGTGGGAAAACCACCCACTAGGATAACCCGATCCTCAGCTGGTGCAAACTAGACCAGACTCATCCCTAATCTGATGCAAGGATAAATATCTGATCGACCGCCTACTGTCCGCGGTCACCGCAACACCCCACAAGTTTATAATCTAACATAACCTTGGCTATACTATTCCAAACCCCTGCTCATACTCGAGCGACAAGCAACTGAAAGCAAAAGAGAGTAATAAAACATGTCAAGTCTTAATATGATAGTGTAGCAATAATAGTGGCCCTACCTGATGTCCGGGCATGCATGCAACTGTCTTTATTTTAAAAGTTGTAAAATAGTGTCAAAGATTTAAAAAGATTGATTTACTGAATAAAAGTCATTTGCATGCGAGATTATAGCCTTTGTCTCAATCACAGTGTCCCAATATAAGTCATCATATCATCTGTGGGGTTATATTAATTTTTAGGAGAGTTCGTCCCAGCGGTTCTCATCAATTGTCCTGTTAGTAGTCCTGTTAGTAGTCCTGTTAGTAGTCCCAATAGTACTCATCAATTTAGTTTGTCCCAATTTTTCTCATCAATTGTCATATTAGTTTGTCCCAATTGTTCTCATCAATTGTCATATTAGTTTGTCCCAATTGTTCTCATCAATTGTCATATTAAATTTTAGGGGAGTTCCAGTAATCCCAGTGAGCTTGTCAAAAATGAGGTAAGCAACAACCGCCCACCTCGAACAGCTCAAATCACACCCAGATAGTCTCCTGGCTGTCCACAGTCCCCTAGAACTGCTGTCTGCCGAGAACGGTGCCCTACAGCAACACACATTGCACAGGGTGTAACTATATTATTCATAAAAATACAGCTTTTGCTATTTTTCAAATAGCACGAAAAGAGAGGAGTTTTTCACCTCTGTATAGTGCTCAGAAAAATCCAGAAAAATTACGGTTGCGTTCCTCGCGAAGAGTAGATCAAAATCGACTTGAACGCCTCGATCTGATGCTCCTACGCCAAGATAAAAATCGGAGAAGTTGACACTGTCCAGAAATTTCCACAGCAAAAAGGGGGGTCAAAGAGACCTCGGGAAACGTGCCAAAAGTACGAAATGGAGCAAAGTGATCAACACGGAAATCGAAGCCTTACCTCTTAGGAACGCGCTGTCGCAAAAATCGTCCAAAAATTCCTCCTGGTTAGCCCACAGGGAATTTTCGACGGAACTGCGACGGGAAATGGGCCGACAAAGAAAACCGTCGCAGTGCGCCGCGTCGCAGATAACTCACTAACTGTAACTCCAAAAATTCTGAGATTTGGAGGAGAGAGAGAAGAGAGAGAGAGGAAGAAATTTCGTAGAGGGCACTTTCTCTGGTTCTCTCTCTAAGGGCTCGAAAACCGATGTGCAAAGAGAGGGGGGTGGGGGGCCCTATTTATAATGGGCTGAGGCTCCACACAGGATCGGATCCGAACAGGAAACACCGAAACGGGCCAACCAAAACGTGCCACGTGTCCACAAAACAGGGAACAGCCTGTGCAAGGGCCACTCAGAGGACGCCACGTGTCCACGTGGAGCACGGGCCCGGTCCCCGCGCCGGGTCTTCCGGAAGATGTCGGCCAATCCGGGTGTGCCACGTGTCACCCTCCCACGCGCTTCTAGAAGCCGGCGAACCAATGGGGAAGCGCCACGTGGAAAGGGGGTATTCGGTGCTCCCGGTGCACGCCAGGCCCATGGACCGCGCACCAGGGCCGCGCGCCTCCGCGCTCTGCCGCTGTGCCGCCGCTGCGCCGCTGCCTGCCGCCGTGCGCCGCCGCCCGCCGCCGCTCGCCGCTCGCCGCCGGCGGCCGGAACAGTAATTCCGGCCGGCGGTTACTGTTCCGGTGAACTGTACCAAGTGCCGAAAAAATAAAGCAAATATACCATTTCGATCGTTTTCGCGCGCTGAGTCCAAATCCGACGTCCATTTTGCCAAATTCCCATCCGAAATTTTTCCGAAAGCTCCCGGAAAATTCCATTTGCTCCGATTTTCGCGCAGAGTCTATATTAAATATCCAATTTCGATTCTACAAGCTCCGCTTCACCGGATAAGCTCCCTACAGTCACTGTTTAATGTTGCACAGTTCCTGCGGGAGTCCGGATCATCACAGAATGGGTCCAGCAGACTATATATATAATTCAACTAAACTTGAATTAACAGCACTTACCAATTAAGGAACTCCTGTATCTACCAAAAAACTGTCGGAATATTTGAGGCTGCTCATATTGACCTCAAATATATATATGTGGAAGAAAGACAGTTCGAGCTCATAATAAATGTTCAAATATATAGTTGCTAATCCTTCCATTATGGATGGACTCAATTTAATCAAATCTGCCAAAATAGTGAAGAAGAATGTAAATCCCAAGTTGAGGAAGTAAGGAAGACCACCACTTTATGTATATAATATCAAATTCCGAATATTGCAATGAGTTCGGACAAAGTGAGATCTATCCATTCAAACTTACACACCAAAGTTTCAGCAAGAAGTCTGCATCAAATATTTCATACTATAGCCATCACCTGAGTGTTGTAGAAACCCCAATTATTGGACAACATATGTCTGCGCACTAAGGAATCCCATTCTTTCGACATATTACACATCCCGACAGCTCTGTATCCGTTTTGAATTACCATTGTGTGTGTTCCTTTCAGCTGGAAACAAAATGAACAGTTAGCATAAAATACATTAAGTATTTCTGTCACCTTAAAACTGTATTTAACACCTTAGTGTAAACCGTATGAAACTCTTCATCTCCACACATCAAAGTGTTTAATTGGTTGAAAGAATCTAACTGAACCAAGTAGTCAGCACCACTCAATTACTGATTCACCCAAGCATTTCCATATCTGTATAATATGATAAGGCAACGAAGTCAAATATCAAGACCACATCCTATGATTTGGTAATTTACAATTTCATTCTGATGAGCCCTGCATTACTGGATAATAAGATGATCCATGGTTAACCACTGAAACCTGACCTACAGCAAGGTTCCTTTTTTTTTCTGGGAATTAATTAGTTTCCTACTTCGAAGTGATGATAATGGAACATGGGATGACATCTTAAATCAGGCTATAGTTCATGATTGTTGCGACTGTACATTAACTTTGGGTCACTAATTTGACAGTTAAGATGTATAGAAGATAATCTATAGTGGCTTTCACAGAAGTGCAAAATCTACCAATTTTTAAAAGTTGATGGCTTTCAATGCCTTGGCATAAAGCTTTTAACACTTTGAAGATATACTCCGGACCCATTCAGCAAGTTTAACTGCAGAAACTATATATATATATATATATATATATATATATATATATATATATATATATATATATATATATATATATATATATATATATATATATATATATATATATACATCTGCAAGCAAAGTTTTTTCATCAGTGAGAAGTACCAAAAATCCCAATTCTAGAACGTAAAAAAAAAATACCAGACATCAACCAAGACCATAAGAACATTCACAAAAAAATTATGAAATTCTGAACTCATGGAAGAAAACCTGTCAGTATTCTAAAAGCAACTCTGGAGGAGTAAGAAAAATAAGTGTAAGGCGCAGAGAACGAAGTATAAGGCTCAAAAAATAAGTAAGAAGGAAGTCAAATAAAACCAAAGCAGAAAACGAAGAATAAATATACGGAAACAAAGGGGGGGGGGGGTAAAAAAAAATAAGTATAAGGCTCAGATTAGTACGGAGTATATCAGCAACGCACAAATGGTTGAATACACTGTACGCCATCCAGGTAATGCACGGCCGTCGGGTACGCGCAAAGTAGCTGCATACACTGTAGGCCATCCAGATAATGCACGGCCGTCGGATACGCGCAAAATAGTTGCATACAGTGTAGGCCATCGAGATAATGGACACCCGTCGGGTACGCGCAAAACGGTTGCATACAGTGTAGTCAATGTACTCATTTAGCAGTTAACTATGTAAATCTCCATCCATACAATGCATTCCTATTGGGGTACATCTGGAAGCAAAGGTTTTTCATCATGGCCTAGCAACACCAAGTAGATAACCTAAAACACCAGACGTCAACCAAGAGCATAAGAACATGGGAAAAAATTTATGAAATTCTGAACCGAGGGGAAAAAACCTCCCAATATTCTAAAAGCAACTCCTGCAATATATATAATTCAGCAGTTTTCATCATGGTTTAGCAGCACCAAGTAGATAACCTGAAACACCAGACATCAACCAAGAGCATAAGAACGGTCACAAAAAAAGTATGAAATTCTGAATGCATGGAAGAAAACCTCCCAATATTCTAAAAGCAACTCCTGCAACCAAGCAATGCAATCCAACAATTATTGCAGAGGACCATCTTATATATACAACTGTTTAGCTTGTATTTTAAGTAGATAACCTGAAACACCAGACGCCAACCAAGAGCATAAGAACATGGGAAAAAATTTATGAAATTCTGAACCGAGGGGAAAAAACCTCCCAATATTCTAAAAGCAACTCCTGCAATATATATAATTCAGCAGTTTTCATCATGGTTTAGCAGCACCAAGTAGATAACCTGAAACACCAGACATCAACCAAGAGCATAAGAACGGTCACAAAAAAATTATGAAATTCTGAATGCATGGAAGAAAACCTCCCAATATTCTAAAAGCAACTCTTGCAACCAAGCAATGCAATCCAACAATTATTGCAGAGGACCATCTTATATATACAACTGTTTAACTTGTATTTTAATCCATCCTTGTCGTTCCAATCTGCAGGCTGAGGATTACCATTGTGTGTGTTCCTTTCAGCTGGAAACAAAATGAGCAGTTAGCATAAAATGCATTAAGTATTTCTGTCACCTTAAAACTGTATTTAACACCTTAGTGTAAACCGTATGAAACTCTTCATCTCCACACATCAAAGTGTTTAATTGGTTGAAAGAATCTAACTGAACCAAGTAGTCAGCACCACTCAATTACTGATTCACCCAAGCATTTCCATATCTGTATAATATGATAAGGCAACGAAGTCAAATATCAAGACCACATCCTATGATTTGGTAATTTACAATTTCAGTCTGATGAGTCCTGCATTACTGGATAATAAGATGATCCATGGTTAACCACTGAAACCTGACCTACAGCAAGGTTCCCTTTTTTTTCTGGGAATTAATTAGTTTCCTACTTCGAAGTGATGATAATGGAACATGGGATGACATCTCAAATCAGGCTATAGTTCATGATTGATGCGACTGTACATTAACTTTGAGTAACCAATTTGACAGTTAAGATGTATAGAAGATAATCTATAGTGGCTTTCACAGAAGTGCAAAATCTACCAATTTTTAAAAGTTGATGGCTTTCAATGCCTTGGCATAAAGCTTTTTAACACTTTGAAGATATACTCAGGACCCATTCAGCAAGTTTAACTGCAGCAACTGTATATATATATATATATATATATATATATATATATATATATATATATATATATATATATATATATATATATATATATATATATATATATATATATATATATATATATATATATATATATATATATATATATATATATATATATATATATATATATATATATATATACACATCTGCAAGCAAAGGTTTTTCATCAGTGAGAAGTACCAAAAATCCCAATTTTAGAACGCTCAAAAAAAATACCAGACATCAACCAAGATCATAAGAACATTCACAAAAAAATTATGAAATTCCGAACTCATGGAAGAAAACCTCCCAATATTCTAAAAGCAACTCTGGAGGGGTAGGAAAAATAAGTATAAGGCGCAGAGAATGGAGTATAAGGCTCAAAAAATAAGTAAGAAGGAAATCAAATAAAACCAAAGCAGAAAACGAAGAATAAATATACGGAAACAAAGGGGGGGGGGGGGGGGGGGGGGCGTAAAAAAAATAAGTATAAGGCTCAGATTAGTACGGAGTATATCAGCAACGCACAAATGGTTGAATACGCTGTACGCCATCCAGGTAATGCACGGCCGTCGGGTACGCGCAAAGTAGCTGCATACACTGTAGGCCATCCAGATAATGCACGCCGTCGGATACGCGCAAAATAGTTGCATACAGTGTAGGCCATCGAGATAATGGACACCCGTCGGGTACGCGCAAAACGGTTGCATACAGTGTAGACCATCCAGATAATGCACGTGCAATATTCCAGTACAAACGAAGAAGGAGATGTATCCCTCTTTGAAGGCCAATTAGTAGACCATTTCTTACTCTTTTTTTTTTTGCAAATGCATCATCACCGCCTTAAAAAAAAAAAAAATAAGAAGAAGGATGAGAGGGGATTGCATGACCAAAGAAACCATCCATGCCTAATTCAAGGAAAGTGAACTTTGCTTCCCCGGCTCTGGCAAAGCCCAGTCAGCTTTATGATTATAATATCAAGCATAGCAATGTAGAGCATTAAATCATTCAAGTATAAACACGGAACAAAATAAGTAAGCAAATGTAGGGAAGTCCAAACTGCAGCAAACCAAAGGAAATAAAGGAAGATGAGTCAAGCAATAGAGAGATCCATCTGTCCTTACATGAAATTGGAGTGTTCCCACCTGAGAAGAAGGGAAGACGTAAGCAACAATAGTCAGGAAAATTAGAGAGAGCGAGAACAATAGTACAACTGGGAGAACTTTATACATACAGGTACAGATATACATATATACATAGCTATTAAACACGTTGGTGGGGGAAGTACATTGGGCCATATACACGACTTTATACAGAACATAGTACGTTCGAAGAGCAAAACGATGGAATGTGAGCTGGGCCATGCCGGCAGCCATTAGACATAGCACAGTTAAAGATAAGCACTACCATCAGCCTCTTTAAAAAGAGTGAACAAAAGGGAAGGGAAAAAAAAAGAGTTAGTCAGCCAAAAGGAGGTAGACTGCATAGCAAAACTACTCGGACACATGAGAAGGACCCTGGGTAGCACACGTTTGAGGAGTGTCAATAACCAGAGCAGATCCAGTAATTATCTCATACACCTTCGCCAAACTTTCATGTATCTCAAAACGCTCAGCTAAGAAACGATCTCTTTCTTCGGTAGCTTTGTTATAACAGTTCTTCAGCATCTTGTAGTCCCACTTGAGAGTAGTATGCTGCGAGGAAAGTGTGCTATATTGTTCGGAGAGATGATCGTACAATTTTTTGTAAAACTTAGCGTCGTCGAAATTTGTATCCTGAATAGTGAAGCCAAGTTCACTACGAAGAGTACTAACACATTTGCGTGCTGCCTCTTCTTCAGATGGTCCAGCAGCACAGGCAGGCGAACCCCATGAACGGATGGTCTCGACAACGGAGTCGTTCCTCTCGATCTCCACATCGACATAAGCGATAAGTCGCGCAGACGTGTCAACAGTCAGCCCGTACTTTGGCGCGGGGATACCCAGTTTTTCGACTACATGTGATAGCAAATCCTTAAAAGAGATGGTGACGATATCCATGCCTGCACCAGCAGTATTGAGAATCCCAGGGAAGTATTGAGAATCCCAGGCAAGCATAGAGAGAGCAAAATCTATATATATATATCTATACCAATATAGCATCAATATACCAATACATTAAAGGGGGAAGGCTAAACGGAATGGAAGGAAATCAAAATTTAGCAAGCACAGTTTCCTAATTAACCATGGCAAAAACCTAGGAGGAACTGTATAAATCAGAGAAATATAAAGAACTGAGAGAGAAAGAAAGGAATCACCTTCAAATTACCTTCAATTTAGATGCAAATATTCCACGTTTGCAAGATTGAATATAAATCAGAGAAATAAAGAACTGAGACACCTTCAAAATTAGATGCAATATTCTTTTTAGATGTAATCCACGCTTGCAACATTCAACTCACCAGCCAGACAGTATATATATACCCGGATAAAGTAAGGGAGAGAAGGGGGGAGAGAAAGAGGGAGAGATTGATCGGGTATGGCAGGAGCGGGCACGACGGGGAGCAGGTGGGAGGCAGGTGCGAGACCCCCCTTAGAGCAGAGAGGGAGAGGGCATTCCGCAGCGGCAACTCGGATAAAGTAAGGGAGAGAAGGGGGGGAGAGAGAGAGGGAGAGATTGATCGGGTATGGCAGGAGTGGGCACGACGGGGAGCAGGTGGGAGGCAGGTGCGAGACCCCCCTTAGAGCAGAGAGGTACCGCGGAGTGGGTGGGTGGGAGGGAGATGCGAAACCCCCCTTAGAGCAGAGAGCGAGCGGGCATCCCGAGGCGGCAAGTCCGCTGTCGAGTCGCCATGCCGCGGAGTGGGTGATGGGTGACGGAACGTCTCAGGCGCCGGGGAGCGGGTGGGAGGCAGGTGCGAAGCCCCCCTTAGAGTAGAGAGGGAACGGCCATCCCGCGGCGGCAACTCCGCGGTTTCAGGAGTCGCCATGCCGCGGAGTGGGTGGGAGAGAGGGCTGAGCGATAGAGGGAGTTGGTGAGGCGAGATAGAGGGAGCTGAAGAGCAGTGAAGCAACATGGAGCTGAGCTGTCTACTCGTAGAGGGAACTGGTGAGGCGGGTGAGATAGAGGCAGCTGAAGAGCAGTGAAGCAAAGGCGAGTTGTCCACTCAAGCTGACGGAACGTCTCGGCGCCAAACGCGGGGAGGCCTTTCAGGCTTCCCC
>CM055064.1:5144243-5174772 GCA_029204045.2 Tillandsia leiboldiana
AGTATCAAAACAGACCATTTTATTTATTTTTTTGTCATTTATTGTGTTTCGTAGTTGTTTTGTTAACTGCATTTTTTGTCATCTTTTTACTGTTTATTAGTTGTTTTTAATGGATTCGAAGAAGTATCAGATCCGCTAGGGATAAAAGTGGATCATTTTCGTTGTTTGATTCACCGTAAATTATTACGGTTGAATGTCCACTTCATTTAAAACATCGAAATTGAAAAGGCGAAAGTCAATTACAATAAAATGGAAAGAGGGAAAAAAAAAATGAAAATTAAAAAAGAACTAAATTATGATAATATTTAGGTTATATATTTAAAATATAATAAAATTTAGTTAGTTAAGTATTAATATATTTTTTATTTAATTTATATATTTATAAAATAATAAAAATTACTTTATTAAATGTTAATAATTTTTAAATTTAGAATTTTATTTGTTGTATTGTTATAATTTATATATTAAAAAATTAATATAATTATTTTATTTTATTTTATAATTGCATAGAAATATAATTATATTATTATTTATTTATTATATTATAATTTATTATTTATTAAGTAGAAAAAAAAGGAAGATAATAATGTCATGTCGAGAGTAAGTTAAAGAAGATAATAATGTCATGTCGAGAGTAAATTTATAAGCGATGTGGAAATTAAATGTGAAAATTAAATAACCTTCAGTGAAACAGACAGATAAAATAGAGAACTATATTTTTTACATTATTCACTTCCTAATAGAATTTTACTTTCACATCTATCAAAACAAACAGAAAAATTAAAATAATTTTCATCCGAATTTTAATTCAATCTAAAATTTATTTCAATTCATAATTTACTTATGTTGAAATAAATAGATCCTAAGTTTTGAAGAAAACCCAACATGAATATCCCTTCTAATTAGGGGTTGTTTGGACTAGTTTTTGAAAAGTGATTTTGAATTCAAAAATAATTTTTGGATCTAGAGTTGTTTGGGCTAGCTTTTGAAAGTAATTATAATTTTGGGTCAAAAAATGATTTTTGGCGCAATAGAGCGTTTTGGCAACTAAATTTTCAAAATTTGATTCTGATTTTTTAAATCAATTTTTTAATTTTTGAGATCCAAAATCAGAATCAGTTAAAACCTACTTCTTGAAAACTGATTTCGATTTTGGATACAATTTTAAATTTTATTTTTATTTTAGATTTAAAATTTATAGTTAAATTTAATTTTAAATTTTAAATTTGAATTTTTTATTTTTAATTTTAATTTTAATTTTTAAATTTCAAATTTTAAATTTAGTTATTTATTTTAAATTTTAAATTTTAAATTTCAAATCTCAAATTGTATAATTTTAAATTTTAAATTTTAATTTCAAATTTATAATTAAATTTAAAATTTAATTATTAAATTTAAATTTTGAATTTTAAATTTCAAATTTAGATTTTAAATTTGAAATTAAAAATTTAAATTTTGATTTAAAATTTAAAATTTTAAATTTATATTTTAAATTAAATTTTAAATTTTAAATTTAAATTAAAATTTTAAATTATTTTAAAATAAAATTTTAAAAAATTTATTATTTACAAATAAAAAATAAAAAAAAATTATTCAAAATAATTTTAAAAAATTAATTAAAAAATTTATTTTTTATCTAAATTCAGTCACACGCTCTCTCATTTTTAATCAAAATTAAAATTTTAAATTAAAATTAATTCTGTACTAACCACCAACGTGGAGATGTGAAAGAATATTCGTTCTAATTAAGTAGGGCACGTGGAGTTTGAAATTCAACGTCTAGATTCTTGAGTCTCGAATGGACAATTTGAAATTTCCTCAGAATAATACACATTTTCTTATTTATGTCTCTATATTAAGTATACATTTTTGAATTTGGATCTTATATTAAATTGTAGCTCGATATGGGATGCTTTGCCATGTGACATGCATTAACTTCTCTTGGAATTATCAAATTATTCATTATATATAAGTAAATATATATATATATTATATATATATTGTGTATATATTGGACTGATTTAATCCAGTTGCATTAGAATACAAAGAAGCACGTGTTTTTATATTTATTTTTTCACCTAACAACGTTACACAGCTTTCAATACTAAATGACTTCTTCGTTAAATTTTATATTTATATGATTTTGTGAATAGGTTGGGTGCTTATTGATACGGGTTATATATATATATATACTAGTTAAAGACCCGCGCTTCGCGACGGGCGAATAAATTTACACTAAATTAATATTAATAACTAATAAATAATAAGTAATAAATAAAAAAATATTTATAAAGATAAAGAAATGTTATATATTATAAGATAGACCTGAATAGAGTAAAAAAAAATACAAAAGTACAATTACTACATATATTAATTGTTCATTAACTAATAACATCATTGCAACAACTTGGAGTACAAAAGCAACAATTCATACATATATTAATTGTTCATTAAGTAATAGCATTATTTCACAAGTCTTGGATTTTAAAAGTACAATACTACCTATAGTAATTGTTCATTAATAAAAGACTAATTATTTCTTGCTGGTCGATGGCACGTCTACTTCTGCGTGCCTGCAATGTCAACATACGGAAAGTTAATTAAAATAAAAGATTTCCTGATGAAAAGATAAGTAAAACGGAGGTTCGTTGAACAAAATTACCTAAAACGTTTTTTGCCTGAAGCTAATTCAGCAATATTTGGAGATAAACTGATAAAAGCCAACATAGTACATTAGTAATTGGAACATGGTATTTCATTCATGGAAGATCATGTAGAAAGAAAAAGAAATAGCTATACCTAGAACGCGACATTGCCGAGGGAGATATTTCTCCAAATATGTCATTCTGAGTATGTGCGGAAGGAGTTAGAACTGTCTGTTCTTCGATTTCAGGTTGATCTTTTTGGTATGACTGGTTTTGGTTTTTGTTGGAACTTTGGAAGAGAAACACTTACTGACCTTAAATGATCTAATGCCCATGCTTAACTTGTAAGTATCGATCGTAACTTGAAAAATATGCTTCTCGCCGATTAAATTTTTAATAACTAAAGGGAGAGTAAATCGGTCAGACTCATCAGCAGTAGCAAGGTTTTGGGCAGGTATATGGATTAGATCCTGCGCAACTCTCCCAAATATAGTGAAGTCAGCATCACCAGTCTCATCGCCAACAGTTGCATCCAATTTGTACCTGTTATTTTAAAATTTCAGTGTAATATGTGAAATACAAGAGTTTTCAAAAAATGAGATTAAAATAAGTAATTTTATCTAATCAACCCACCATGGCATAGGGGGTTCATCATTTTTTCCATAATGCCCACAGCAAAATTCTTCTCCATAACTTTTAATTGCTGCTCTGCATCCACGACAGGCTTTATACCACCAACCATATGAGCAGTCTATTGATTTCAATGTCACCTCGCATGTAAACTTTGTATTCTGGAGGAGTATAAAAAATATATTCTCGAACTTGTCACGAAATTCTAAATAATAATGTAGTAGTCAGAAAAGATTTGGAACCTGGATTTTGGATTGCTCTAGACTCATCAGGTCGCATATTTTTTTTCTATTAACCTGCATTTCTTCTAAAGGACTAATAGTCGCTTGTTGTGTGTTTGCAGGTCGATTAATACGATCAATTGGTTGCTGGATTCTGGTAATGAGTTTTGTCGATTAGAAACTATTTACCTGAGTATAATTGAATGTAAATTACAAAGATTATTCATACCCGTGTTGAAAATCGAGAACTTCCGGAATCTGTAATTCAATGTATAACTTCGAGGCGGAAGATGTAGAGAGGTATATTTGATCTGGAAATTGTAGTTTGTAATTTTGTTCTTTTTCATTAGCCAGGAAAATAATGGAATATGAACATTTTAGAAACTTCAGAGTATAGTAGTACCCTGATATGTTCGAACAGTCATAGCAGCGAGGACGACGACGACAGGACCGTTGGCATCTATTTCGAATATCAAACTTTCATCGATTTCAACAGCAAAATTATCCCATAATGTGATAGACAATTTGTTTTTCCTATATAAGAATAAAAGAAAGGAAATAAATGATAGGAAAGAGTAATAAGAGAAATAAATTATTTGTTTAATCATTACGTACTGTAAGTCTTCTATCTCCATTTTTCTAATTGGTGTTTGTGCTTGTCCGACGTATGTGTATCCAATAGAACCGAAAGAAACAATACGACCAAGTACATCTGGCAGAAGTGAAATGCTTAATTTCTTAATGTACAGGGTCAAAACATAACAGGAAACAAAAAATGATGAACAAATAATATCACCTGAGAGACAGCTGTCGTTATTTCTCCTATTGTGAATGCAGTCAAAACTAACAAATTTGAAGCTGTATAAAGGCATTGAGTCAATGTTCCTCTGTGATTTGAACTACTTTCGTCCACTTACCAATCATGACCATATATTCTTCGTCGACAACCTTGAATTTTTTACTCGGGATAACAGTAAAGTTTTCAATGAAGTATACACTTCCTTCTTGTAATGATTGCCTAAACTGTATAGCATCTTGTTTGCGTATGGTTGCTTGAACTGAATCTCCCTGAAAGGAAACGGAAGAAATATATTTCAGGAAATAACCATGATATGAAAGAATAATTTGAAAGTATTACAATACTTCACTTTTTCATCAATAAGAAGGCAGTCCAAACTCAGGATTTGTTCGCGCATAGTCGGTATTTTTGCATCCCACATTCTTCCGATCCTTACTTTAATTTTACGACACCGTTGTTTTAGGGATAGCTGAGATAAAAAAATGTAGTCCATAGGAATCCTGCTATCCTTGATTTCTAGCAGAAGACAATAAGAAAAGAAACTGTCAATTTAAACCATACTTGGGTGTGTTGGAGAAAAGAGGGGAAAAAAATTGATGGCACACATTGTAGTGTTATGAAGGACTTCTAG
The DNA here is from genome assembly GCA_029204045.2 of Tillandsia leiboldiana. Classification (NCBI taxonomy): domain Eukaryota; kingdom Viridiplantae; phylum Streptophyta; class Magnoliopsida; order Poales; family Bromeliaceae; genus Tillandsia; species Tillandsia leiboldiana. Next base: position 5,149,170 of record CM055064.1, read on the forward strand.
CAAATAGGGAAGGCAACATCAACCAAACCATTATCCGATGGCAAGTCTTCAAAAATTTCACGGTACACAATGTTCCTGGTACATCCTTTAGGTTCATTTTCGTTGTTCTCAATCAAAATTCGTAGACCTTCTCGTGAAGTAACACGCGAAACAGCGACATAAAGTTGGCCATGTGAGAAAACCGGACGCGGCAAGTAAATGCCTACCCGTTGTAATGTCTGTCCCTGACTTTTGTTTATCGTCATTGCATAACATAAACGAATTGGAAATTGTCTCCTTTTAAATGTAAATGGCCATTTTGTCTCAACGACATGCATTATAATGCGAGGAATATAAACTTTTGTACCAATGTTGCTCCCGGTAAAAATTTCTGCTTCAATAATCCTCGAGGCTATTTGAGTAACAATTAGTCGTGTTCCATTACATAAGCCTGCACTTTGATTAATATTCCGCAGTAACATTATAGGTGCGCCAACCTTCAATTTTAGCTCATGATGTGGAAGCCCATTAAACTTCAATGAATTTAGAAATTCGGTAGGGTAAAGAACGTTGTTCTCATCCGCATTTCCCGAAGTATTACATATTGAGTCACAGCTTAAATATATCTTTTCTTCACCGGGAATTAAAGATAGTACATATGCGTTGAGTACATCAGCTGTTTCATTTATAGGAGTAATAATAGCCCTATCCTTCAAATATGCAGGACAATTGAACTTTCTATCAATATCGTCGTATATCATTGAAACAATAGTTTGCACTCCATTCACAGCAGCATGTATATTTATGTCATCTGGAATTTTGATCCAAGTTGCTTCATCCTCTCCCTCAACTTCTACTGTTTCTAATTTCCCATCACCAAGGTCAAGTATCCACTCTGCAAATTCAAGCATTAACCTTCTTGCTGAATTACTTATTGAATTTTGTCGAAGTCTCATATTGGTTTTTAAACGAAAAACTTTGCACTCATTCCATATATACGACTTTGTGAGTGATGCGCTAATTATATCTTGCCTTGTTCCTCCAGTAACAACAGGAAGTATTTGTCTAAAATCCCCACCGAGCAGAATTGTCTTACCACCGAAGAGTTTCTCACCCTCAGTAGACTCCTCTACTTGTACAATATCCTTCATTGATCTGTCTAAAGCTTCGAAACAATTTCTATGGTTCATTGGAGCTTCATCCCAAACAATCAAGCTAGCGTGTATGAGCAAATCTGCAAGTTGGGCTCCCTCGCTTGATCTCGCATGTCGAGAAATCATCAATTTTAATTGGTATTTTAAATCTTGAGTGTGCTGTTCGACCTCCTGGTAGAAGAAGCGATGCTATTCCAGATGAAGCAACAGCTAATACTATTTTTCCTTCAGAACGGACTTTTGAAATAATTGTTTGCCAAAGATAGGTTTTACCTGTTCCTCCATGGCCATAAACAAATATAACATCTCCTTTATTTCCGTAGATAGAAGCTAAAACAGCATAGTAGACTCTTTTTTGCTCATCATTCAAACCCTCGAACAAAGTTATATGTTCTTGTCGAAGTTTTTCGACATCATAATCCAATTCTTCTCTCAATAATCTATTGCCCATCTCATCCATAATTGATCTATTAGGAATTGGAAGTTTATATTGTGAAAGAGAACTGCCATTTTTATTGAACAAAATATCCAATTCAAATAAAATCTGATTTTGAAGTTCAATTTCTGGCATTTGAAGATGGCGAAGGCCCATTATTTCGCGAAAACGATAGACAATGTCGTCAGACAGCAATTCCCAATAATCTATCCATAATTTCCCAGGATCGGATACCTCGCAATACATTATTAGAGTTACAAAAAGTTGTCTCAACTCTCTGGAAGTTGACCAATGTGCAGCTTCTTCTAACGCTTCATACCATTCAGTGTCGTTACCTAGAAGACCTAAGGCACTACACGCAGACCGAAAAGTTTCATGGACAACACCAGCAATCGTTCTGATTTCTCTATAATTTTTTGGGCCTCTTACTATATTCAGGAGCATTCTCAAAAAATAAAGTTCACCAGAATTCGGATGAATATAAACTATGCGACCAATACGATTTCCACGTTTTCTTCTTGTCCATATTTTATCTGTTGAATGCCATACCCATTCAGAAGGAAATTCTGCATATGTAAGACGTCGTGCATCGTCATAGATAGCATTTGTATCCATCCATTCAGTGAACATTGTTTTCTCAGAGCCATCTCTATTTAGCACGTGTATTAAATTTTCATTCTCGTGAAATGTAATACTATTCATAAGTGGTAAATGGACAGTTAATCGCTCGACCGTAGGTTCTCTAAAATGTATGTCAAATTGGAACAGTCGCCAAACAGCTTCGTACGCTGATAAATATCGACAATCTAAGTATCTTTTAACCTCATCAATATTCCTTGGCTGTTGCTCTGAACCGACATTTTCCGTTGGTAAGTTATCTTCAATTATAGCTCTAGTTCTATCTGGACCTTTGTTCACATACTTGAACAGATATTTAATCATTCTTGATTTATTACACCATTCCACATTAATGTGAGCTTGATATTTAACAACCAGTCGCAAATTATGCGGGACAACAAATCTATTGTCAAGTTCGATTCCATTTTTAATAACGTATCTATGATTATTCCGCCGCCTGTATACAGCAAAACCACTTTCATCAATGAAGGTCTCGTCTTTGAAATCCTTTGGAAAATGTTTGGAGCAGTGACCTTTCCCCATGCATGGTGCTCTAGGATTTGCTAGCCCGCAAGGGCCATGTATCATAAACTTTCCAATAGATGCATAGGCAACCGGATCGGTTTCCATACATGGTATTTCCGCTGTTATAATTGAATCTATATCAACATTTGTTGGATACTTATGAGCTGCATGCAACCAGAGTAAGATGTGTACATGTGGCAGACCTCTTTTTGGAATTCCACAGTGTAAAGCTCTGTTGGAAAACAGGGGAAATAGCAAACATATTGTTCAGCTTTTTCTTTTTCTTCCATTTTCACATTAACTCCAAGAATAAATAGGGAAGGGAAGAACATTCGAGGAAAAAAAAATAGAAGGGATAAATAAACACGCACCGGCCACAGATTTCCCGAAATATTCTCCATTTTTCAGATCTGACATTAACGAATGCAGCTTTAACTTAAAGACCCTGCTAACAATATCAGGTCGATCCTCAGGTCTCTGACCAGGTATATGCTGCAAAGCATTATGTATTTCCGGCCACTGTGCATTACATGTAAACGTAATGAATAAATCAGGATGTCCATGATGTTTACAAATCGCAATGGCATCCTGATAATTTTGGAACATATAACGTGGACCGGCTGTAAAACTTGACGGTAAAACAATCCTTTTACCAATGCTATTACTATCTGTGTCACCCGAAATAACAGCATCTCTAACACCCTTGTAAATTTCAGTTCTCAAAGTGCCCTGGTTCTTTCTGATGTAATCAAGTCTTTCTTCCTCAACACAGGAAAACGCATCTACTATGTATTGCTGAAAAAGTTTCCCACCTCGAACTAAAGTATTACCTTCTGCTTTTCTTATCTGTATTCTGTAAGCATAGAACTCTCGCATGGTCACACATTGTCTGGACACTATTGTTCTGCTCGATCTTTCAGTATACCTGATTCGGATTCTAAAACCATCTTCTCCATATGGAAATAGGATTGGATATTGCATAGCCATGAAGGAAGGATGTAAGTCACTAATACGCTTTAAAACCATTAGTTCTATGCTCAACAATAATGTTGCGTTGCCGATCTACACTCCCCAAGTCACCAACTATTAGACCAGCGATTTCAGCACATGAAGGAGGATTATATTGTACCGCATCCTCCGAACGTGTGCCAACCAACCTCAATCTAATAGGATGGTAATCTTCAGTCCTAAAACGATCTCTAACCATTCTAAATGCTTTCACAAGTTCATTTTCGCAGTCAAACATCTCAACCAATTTTTCAACAATACTTCTGTCAATATTAGTTAGCTCAACATCTACGCCAAATGCCCTCATTCTATTTTCAACTTCATTTTCGGTATCATATATGTACAGCTGAGCAAACTTTGGACGTTCTCCGTTATCTGGAAGAAGGGACCCTATTTTATGATGATTTTGTCCATTTATTCTAAATACATATGGCCCAGGCCTTCTATTTATCTCGGTATCAATTTTTGCCCCAATTGATGTAAAAGCGAAGATAGAATTATATGTTCTTATATTCTCCCTGAACTTTGCAGAATCTCTACCACCACTGTAATTAAGTAAATTATCTAGTAAAGCAGGTGTTTGCCTTAGCATCGGTAAGTCAACCTTTCCTTCTTGACAGCATAGAGAAAATCTAGGGACCCGTTCATTCCTTGACTTGTATATTCTTTCTTCGTACCACAAGAGAAGCCCCACAAAACTGACACTCATACTCTGGAAATCCCAAGTATGATGGTTCAACATCTCTTTCTTCAATGATTGAGTTACGCGATGTCCCAACGGATGGAATGTGCGCTGGACCCATCTCGGCGGCACCTCTTTTTTCTACCACTATGCGGAACATTGTGCACTGAATTAGAGGTAGAACCAATAAACGTACTCCGTTTTTCTACCAGTATGGCCTTTCTCCGTTTCCTATTCGCTCTAAACATGCTCTCCAAATCCATATATTCTACCAAAAAGGTACACTATATTTATATTGGAAAACTAAGAAAGAAATATTTGACCATGAATGATGAAGGTAGAAGAAAAGTTTAATCACTATACAACAATGATAAATTAAAGGGAGACAAAGGTTATAAAAATTTTGCAAGAAAGAAGAATACCGGGTAAAACTAAGCTGGAGCTTTAGATATTGGGACAGCAAGAAATGATTAGAGTACCTGAGCTGCAAAATTGAATAGTATGTCAATTAAAAAATTAATAATGTTTTACTTATTAAATCTAAAATATGAAGTTTTAAGATATTTGTTTACTTTAGACCACTACACAAAGTATGAGGTAGAAAGAATAAAACAATATGAAGCATAAAGCTGACTGCATTTTGCCAAATAGAACTTTAATTTTTTCAATTCGCGCCGTTCCATCTGCGGGAGCCGCCTAAGGGCATCGAATAAGAGGGAAACCACCCCATCTTAAGAGTACAGTATGGTAAAGCCCCATTATTTTGTCCATAATTTCCCATAACTTTATCGAAGTGTCAAGAAACGGAAATAAGAAGAATAAAAGTTAATGAAACAAAAGTTAATGAAAGAAAATAAGTTATAATGAGAAACAAAAAAATGGAGATGAGAAGTATAAGAAGAAGAAGTAGTACCAGCGTTTGGAAAAATTACTTTATATAAAAGCAAAGAAGTTAAAAAAAAAAAAAAAAAGGGAAAATAGTATAATTCTCAGATCAGTGTGGAGGATATCGGCGACGCACAAAATGGTTGCATACATTGTAGACCATCCAGATAATGCACGCCTATCGGCTATGCACAAATGGTTGCATACATTATATACCATCCAGATAATGCACGTGCAACATCCCGGTAGAAACGCTATGGAAGTCTTAAGAAATGGAAATAAGAAAAGTAAGAAAGAAATTGGTAATGAAAGATAATGAAACAATCAAGACCAACTAAGAAAATAAGTTCTAATGAGAAACAGCAAAATGGGAATGAGAAGTAGAAGAAGAAGAAGAAGTACCAGCTTTTGCAAAAATTCCTTTGAGAGCAGGATTACAAACTGAGTCTTATGATTATGAGGGTTTATGAGTTTTTTAGAGAAATATTTTTCCAACATGTATTATCTTTCGTAATATATAAACAGGGAGATAGCTCAAAGGTAAACAAAATTAAACTCATAGAATTTAAATTGTTTTAATGAAAATATGAGCTCAACTATTAAATAAATTTATTACTATGTTTAAATTTGAAATATTTTAATTACAATTTTATATTCAAATTGTAAATTTAGACTTAAAAATAACGATGAAATTTAAATTTATAATTTTGCTCATTAACAAAAGACTAATTATTTCTTGCTGGTCGATGGCACGTCATCTTCTGCGTGCCTGCAATGTCAACATACGGAAAGTTAACTAAAAATAAAAATTAAAATAGTTGAATTTTATTTTATAAACAAAAATTTTAAGAAATTATGTCAAAAATTTTAAATATTTTCTGAAAGAAATGTGAGGAAAAAAATATATCAAAGAGATTATTTTATAATCAAAATTTAAACTTCAAATTCAAATTATAAATGCACATTTTTAATTAAAGTTTAAATGCCTATTTTCCTTTAATTTTTGGAGTATAAAATATGAATATTAATCTAAGAGGAACTTTTAAACTCAAATTTTATTTATGTTCAATTATATACAAATTATAAATATAAAATTGAGTTTAGCAAAATTTCTGTTGATACACGATATATTAAAAGCATAATCTAATATAAAGTTGTTAATTAGAGTGGGAAATTGTTTTAATGAAAATATGAGCCAAACTATTAAATAAATTTATTTGCTGGTCGATGGCACATCATCTTCTGCGTGCCTGCAATGTCAACATACGGAAAGTTAACTAAAAGTAAATGATTTCACGATGAAAAGATAAGTAAAAAGGAGGTTCGCTGAACAAAATTACCTAGAAGCCAACATAGTACATTAGTAATTAGGACATGGTATTTCATTCATGGAAGATCATGTAGAAAGGAAAAGAAATCAGCCATACCTGGAACGCGACATTGCCGAGGGAGATATTTCTCCAAATATGTTATTCTGAGTATGTGCGGAAGGAGTTAGAACTGTCTGTTCTTCGATTTCAGGTTGATCTTTTTGGTATGACTGGTTTTGGTTTTTTGTTGGAACTTTGGAAGAGTGAGGAGTATAATAAATTAATTCTAAAGCGAGACATATATATATATATATATATATATATATATATATATATATATATATATATATATATATATATATATATAGAGAGAGAGAGAGAGAGAGAGAGAGAGAGAGCGTAAATGATCTAATGCTCATGCTTAACTTGTAAGTATCGATCGTAACTTGAAACACTTACGATTATGAGGGTTTATGAGCTTTTTAGACAAATATTTTTTCAACATGTATTATCTTTCGTAATATATAAAGAGCGAGAAAGCTCAAAGCTAAACAAAATAAAAGACCCTTCATCTATCTTTCCAAAGGGTATTTTTTAGAAGGAAAATGGAAATGAGAAGTAGAAGAAGAAGAAGAAGTACTGAGTCTTATGATTATGAGGGTTTATGAGCTTTTTTAGGAAAATATTTTTCCAACATGTATTATCTTTCGAAATATATAAAGAGGCGCTCAAGATGGGCTATTTACTTGTATTTTTGGTGCTCGGGTACTGTTCACTGGTTAGAATGAAATATAAATATTTTTTTGATTCTAAGAATAAGTATTCACTTTCTTTCGGGTATTTTTTAATTCTAATTCTTTTTTAGAATGAAATACAAAAGAAATTAAAATAGTTGTTTAGTATTAACTGTGAGATATGTTGAGATTATTTTTTGATTCTAACTATTTTTTAGAATGAAATACAAAAGAAATTAAAATAGTTGTTTAGTATTAACTGTGAGATATGTTGAGATCTCAATTCTTTAATTTGAATTTAAAATTTTATTTTATAAAAAAAAAATTTAAGAGATTATGCCAAAAATTTTAAATATTTTCTGAAAGAAAGGTGAGGGAAAAAATATATCAAAGAGATTATTTTATAATCAAAATCTAAATTCCAAATTCAAACTATAAATGCAATTTTTTTAATTAAAGCTAATCTAAGTGGAACTTGTAAACACAGATATAAAATTCCTGCTTTTTAGACACAAATATTAATCTTATGATTCAATTATATACAAATTATAAATATAAAATTGAGTTTAGTAATTTTTTTGTTGATACACGATATATTAAAAGGATAATCTAATATTAAGTTGTTAATTAGAGCGGTAAATTATTTTAATGAAAATATGAGCTCAACTATTAAATAAATTTATTACTATGTTTAAATTTGAAACATTTTAATTACAATTTTATATTCAAATTGTAAATTTACACTTAAAGATAAAGATGGAATTTAGTTGAATTTTTAATTCACGACATGAACTTATAATTTAGATTTAAAATCTCCAGGATTAATGGTTTTATATAATTTTTCTCATTACGTTCTCTTATGAACCAAAATACAAGTAAATTATTTTTAGGTAGAAATAATTTTTTAAAATCTTTGACGCACTCTTTTTATGGATTGGAAATTAAATTGTAATATTAAAGTAAAATACTATTTCCCTGATTTTTTTATAACCTTAAGTGTGCTATCTCAATAAGATTAGTTATTTTAATAATTATACTGATTTTGCTTGCCTACTAAGTAAAATTATTTCTTTCAAAAGTTGATAGTTCTAATAAAAAGGAGAGAAAACACTTTGCTGCATGTGAAATTTCTAAAGACTGCAAGTCAAATAGTAATATTGTACTTTTTTTAAGAAATAGAGAACAACTTGGTAGCAATTTTTGTCCATTTATACTAAACTTGAATTAACCGCAACGGGATATATTTATTGTGGCCCAGGTTTTTAACAAAAGCAACATGCGCAATGTCATGCAAAATACACCAACAATTCAGAAAAATGTGCTAGATGAATGGAAACTGCTCACCATGAGAGAGAAATTATTCATTTCTTTCACCTTTTTTTCCAAGTGTAATGCTAGCTGCAGCTTCCCATGTGCAACATACCCAGAATAGAAAAAGAAGGAACACTATAATCACCGCACCTCATTCATCACATTCCTTTATTAGATATCTCAAAAGGTTGGCCCTTGTCAGCACATCAAGGTCAACTGCGAACACATCAAGAAGAAGAACCTAGGAAGGAGAAGCAGCATGTACATTAGCGAGTGCAATACATATATACAGACCGCAGTTCCCGGATACTGTGGCCTAGTACTGAATTTTCACTTTAAAAATTTTGATTTGGCCGTGGACGGTTCTATCCGCTGCAACCCCAATCTTCATTTTTTTTCATAAAACTTTCAAATAGCAAAACCAAACAGACCCCGCAAGAAACAAATAAAGGCTGAAGAATCACACCTTAAATGTCTGTCCAAACGACTGTCCAAATTTCCAAGGGCCAAATTTCCAAAAGAGCTGGTCGGAAACCTATATTAGGACGAAAGAGCTTAAGTATTACAACCTGCCATATATTGGTACATACAGCATAGGATGCAAGAGGCAAGAGCAGAAAGAAGGTAATTAATAGTGGCCATTCATTTATAAGGCAAGTACATCGAGATGTAGCTAGTACTCATCCGCTTTAATACCCCGCAAAAAACTGAATGGTAAATTATCAGAGTTAGAAAAACTGGCGATGGCATCCCGATCCCTACCCCAAGAAAGCTAAGTTGGTAATGAACAACACATCACAGCGATATCAAGGAAGGCAAAAGAACAACACATCGTATTGAGAATTGTCTACTGGAAGCGGGTTGCAACAATGAGCATTCCAACCACAAATAGTAGCGGGGGCATCTCAAAGCCAGCCATCACCTTCTGTCATCCTTCCCTTGCAGTGCTGCTTCATGGAACAATGCGGCACAGAAGGTAGAAGCTATCTCTGGAAAGTTCCAATCTGCAGGCTGAGCGATAGAGTTTTTGCTGCTTGAGTCAATATCAGCAGTATTTCGAACATATCAGGCGACTCGGTATGGCTTGCATCGCATTCATAGTCGCCCCCACTTTGTCGACCGATGCTGAGCCTTTTGAGCTTTGATTGCAAAGATCTGAGAGAAGGGATAATATATTCAGCAGTATGTCAGTATTAGACTCTCTGAGGAAATTTTACAAAAGCAAGAGAAATGAGGACAGAAGAGCTCAAGTGTTGCAACTCGCCCATAAATTTTGAATTAGAAAATTGTTTTTAAAGAGGGGCATTTATCCAAGTACATGTGTATCCATCTAAAACTAAGAAGCTAACTTTTAAGGAGAATGTAACTATGGGAAAAAATCACTTCAAGAGAGATCATTGTTCTTCAGATAATATTCTCTTTGCTATTCCATTTTCCACAGATAATTTTTGTTCCATATAGATTTCTAGCACCATACCTCTCGATCGATTGACACGTAGATGAAAGGTCTTGATGCCTTAGGCAATGTTCCAGCGTACACTACTTCTACAATTCAAAGTACCAAATCGACTGAAGTACCTGTATGTACATCGGTTAAGAATCAGAAACACATCAGTGAAATCGCCAATTCAACAGGAGGCATTGAAATAGTTAAAGAGAATACTGACACCAGTTGGCAAAACTTTGAGATCTTCCCTCTCACTCCCTTTGATCCTAGCCACCCGGAAGGTTATATAAATAAAACATAATAAGCATGTCCACAATTAAGTTACAGCAATGGTAAATCGGCGTCGGACAATGCTGCCTTCGTGTTCCTGTCTCCTTTTGATTGTGGAATTAGACATCGAGACTCCAAAACTTGAACTCTGGACAGGTTTTGGTGGAAAGTATTAGCATATATGGAAAGATGTATGCAAACTATCAACAGTCCAAAAAAACCTAGCTTGAACTCTAGACAGGTTTTGGTGTAAAGTATTAGCATATCTGGAAAGATGTATGCAAACTATCCACAGTCCGAAATACCTTAGCTTTTAACCTTTGGTCAGGGAACAGTATGTCTAAGAAAGGCAGCAAAAACTGAGAGCACTAAGAACAAACCAAGTGGGAAGAGAGGTAGTAAAGCTGGAAAAAATGTTTGTTTACCTTATTAAACCACCATTATTTACTTTGGAGAATAAAAGAACTATATCTTCCTTTATGCCGCAGTCAGCAGTCTAAAAATGTGAGACCAATCAACTTATGCTAGGGTGTGCAATCAAGAGATGTTATGCATCCCCTCTTCACCCTCTTTTAGTAATTGGTAGGTTCTACTTCGTTAGATTGTACTTTTTTTTTAGAGAAGGATGCTAAAAAGAATGACCACCCCACTGTGTAGAGATATGATAAGCTCTATAATCAAGCATCCATATTGGGGTTGATATATGAGAAGATGACGACATCACCATGCTCGTCAATCCCCGAACTCACCGATATATGTAGGTTTTTCTTAGTAATACGATTATGCAATCACCTTGTCATAAATCAACCCCAACATGAATACATATCGGAAGAAGCTCTATCATACAAATCTACCAATGGTGGCCATTCCACAACTCTCCATCGAATGAACAGTGTATAGATCTGTACAACAACGTAATAATTAACCCAAAGTATATGATAAAATAGGTGCGGTTTAAGAAGATAGTGAGCCTAAATCATTCAGCCTCACTATTGTCAGTATAACACAATGTCCCCAGCAGGGTGCATAATGTTTCATATCAAGTTAGCTGTCTTAAAAAACAGGGGAAAATACATACAGAAATAACATGCTAGTAAGGAAGATACTGAGGAAGCTAGTGCAGGATAAACTGTACACACATCTGCAAGCAAAGGTTTTTTCATCATGGTTTAGCAGCACCAAGTAGATAACCTGAAACACCAGACATCAACCAAGATCATAAGAACATCCCAAAAAAATTTATGAAATTCTGAACTCATGAAAGGAAACCTCCCAATACCCTTTATTTTCTTCATAACAGTTACTCATCATTATATGATCATTTTTCTAATTAGAAATTCTTTGTCATAATGTAGTGTTGGCTTTTTATAGGTGAAGCGCAAGTATAGGATTGCACCAAGTTCCTCTTTTCAAGAAGGAAAGGCCTCCAAAGTATTGCTTCTAGAAGGAGTGCAAAGAGAGCCTTCAAGACCAGAGAAGCACGACATTAAACCTTCCACAAAATCTCAAATCGATGCAGAATTAGCCCGAATGAAAAGCATGACTGCGCAGGAGGCCGCTGCTGCCGCTGCTCAAGCTGTTGCAGAGGCAGAAGCTATCATGGCTGAAGCTGAGGAAGCAGCCAGAGAAGCGGAGGCTGCAGAAGCTGATGCAGAAGCAGCAAAAGCCTTCGCAGAGGCAGCAATGTTGACGCTGAAAAATAGAAACACGTCCGACTTGGTAAAACTCTTCTCCAAGACATTAGGCTCACTTTTAGCTGTTTAGCTTGTATGAAAATGATGTGGCTTCAATGATGAGTATTGTAGAAGTTACTGTGAATCAACTTCTTGAGTAGCCAATGCGTATCGTAGAACTTTTTGAAGTAAGGTATATAGATGAGGCAGCAGCGATAAAGATATCTGTTAAACAAAGCAAATAATAATCAAGCATACAAAAGGATAAGCATAAATTATACTAACTACATGTGTATCCATCCAAAACCAAGTCTTCAAATGGCATGTATAATTATTCAGATGATAAATAAGTATTCATATGCAAAAAGCTTCGGAGTATACGGTTGGATCGATGCGGGGGCGGATGCAATGGCGTGAGGTGAGAAGCGTTCGGTGATGTTATGTGGCTTTCGGTGATGTTAAACCTGAATAAATTAATATTTATAATTAATAATTATTAAGCAATGAATAATAAATTATTTAATATATTATAAAGTTCTCAAATTTATAAGCTAGGGGAAAAAAGAGCACAGAAGTACAATTAGTACATATAACAGTTGGTCACTAACAAATAGCATCATCTCAAATTTAACCCTAAAAATATGGATAATTAAAACATAAAGTAGTCTAGTTGATTGTTGTTCGTAGAAGAAACCTAATTATTTGTTGGTTAAGTCCATTTTAAATCCACCAACTTGGCTCCAAAACCAATTCCCAGGCATCTCCTCCCACAGCTTTCTCGTAGAGGGAACTGGTGAGGCGGGTGAGATAGAGGCAGCTGAAGAGCAGTGAAGCAAAGGTGAGTTGTCTACTCAAGCTGACGAAACGTCTCGGCGCCAAACGCGGGGAGGCCTTTCAGGCTTCCCCCTTTAATGTATTGGTATAGATAGGGAGATTTCATTTGGATCAGTTACCTGTACAATAAACATGAGAAATCCAGTGAATCTCCTTGAGATTCGCGATTTTTCGGATCACAATAAGATTGCCTTCTGCTGAAGGAGTCAGATGATTGGTCAACCTCCCAATGCTAAGAATCCCAGCAGATCATTTCTTTGAACCAAAATTGAAGGCAAATATTAAATAATTCCAAGCGATCATATCAACTTTAAAGAGTTCTGCAATAGTTGGTTTACACCCCCACAAATTCAATGAATCAAGTAAATTCTAATTATTTGACTTTTTCAGGTCAATGGATGCGAATCCGGGCCTAGAGATTTTGGCTAAATTTTTATTTGTCAGCTCCTAATGCATGATAATCAGCATGTTTATTACAACATTAAACTTACCATTAAGTTGGTTCTTCAATGACGACACAAACTCTCAAATATCTGGAGAGCAAAACTGTTGTATATTGGATTCTGTAGCTATACTGTCAAGCATGTATCGTAGTTGAGCTTCTCTAGATCTATTTTTCAATGCGTGGTAAAATTCATAAACAGAGCAAGCCTTGGTGTAATAGTAAAGTTGCTCTATTGCTGCGTGACTAACATGACATTAGATCATAAATACATACTTTCATGGGTATCTTGTGTGTGTGTGTTCGTGACATTGCATATATTTGATCCTCTTGAAGTCCTCCTACTTACATTGATTGGGACATACTTAATGCTAAGAGTTGTACCCTAAAATCTTAGGATTGACATGTAAGGTCCCGTTTGGTTCGTTTGGGTCGGATATAAATCTAAGAGATATAAATTTTATAGAAAAGGAATAAACAGTTTGAGAAAACCCAAAACAGACTAAGTAATTGTTAGTGAGTTCGTTATTAACCCGCGCAGCATATCATGATCGTCAAGCAGTTGGAAAGTAGATTTTAGACTAAACAGAAAACATCGATACCTTGAGGAAGTAGCTCGTCAATACGACAGTAAAAAATAGCACCAAAAGCACAACAAATGGTGTGAAAATTCTGAGGGAAGTAAGCAGTTCGGGACCCTATCATTCTCCAACTGCTCGTTGAGGCTGAGGGAGTGGGCCCAGCTGGATGTAGAGAGGACTTGGATTAAAATACCTCCTTTTAAAGCAAGGAAGCCCCAGCGCAGCAATTCTGGAACAACTATTCGGGCATGCCTCTTCTTCAGATGGTCCAGCAGCGCAGGAATGTTAGCTGCATTAAGTGACGCCGCCTACTTCATCGAGTATCTGTGTACAATCCAGAATACAATTCAAAAGATCAGATAAAAAAGCCAAAAGAGTGACTCCCCCTACTGATGGAGAAGGGTTAACCTACTTTGTTTGCTTCCAAATAAAACAGGACTTATCTGCCAAATTGATGATTCACCAGCAATATTAAACAGCTACATATTACATTGGTTCGTCGCGTAGCATAAACCAATTAGTCTAATAGCGATGAGCAAAAATTGCAGAACCCAACACAGCTTCGGATATAGGGATTAACAGTTAAGAGAAAGCTTTAATGTACTGTGAATTGTGCACATGCGGGAAATGCAACATCTATTGACAGCACAATCATAAAAGTAGCAATTAGCAACTTACAGGGAAATATCCTATATCATTATCCGAAATAGCTCATACTGAATCTCCCAATATCAACTACCTACATAAGGCATGATTATAGATACAAATTAATGATTTTCCCATAACCTCCACAACCTCTCCAACACATGAGCCAAGCTCCTGAAGTAGCTGCAACTCCTCTCGGAGTATTCTCACTGCAATTTCAAAACACAGGACAAAAACAAAATTAAAGACATGTTAAGAAAAAAGGGCGTGTAAATAGATGAGCATTTTAACCATAAGCAACTCACATTTATAAATCCATCATAGGCAGGGCAGCACCATATTTCATAAGAGGAATATTCCTATTGTGAAGCATCTTGATCAAAGACTTTATCAAATGTAAAGGAGTACTTTTGTGATGGAATAAAAATACAAATTGTTATCAACTTTGTTCTCCAACAAATAATTTCTGTAAACAATTTCACTAACTTGTAAGTAAGAAAAGAGACATAGAGATAAGAACTAACAATTATGCATCAAGTGAATGCCACGGCCAAGATATTCAGCAGACGCTGGATATGAAAGAGCAACCCCTTCTACCCCATTAATGCAATAAATAATGGTACAAAAAGGATACAGAGAGAAACATAAGCTAGTAAAATGTTATCTCCAACAGTTTGACACAAATTGAATATGCAGGGTGACTCAAATCTGCATCTAAGATGACAGCATATAGACAGAAAACTGTTCAGTTAAGGAGTAATAAAATACTAATGCAATGCAATCCAACAATTAATGCAAAGAACCATCTTATCTCTTAACAAAACAAAGAATGGAAAAATAAGCAGACACAATGGAGGGATATTAAATGAAAAATAAGCAGACACAATTAATGAAAAATTTCCTTATGGAAAGCTTGGTCAAAAAGATGTTCATACAACAAAGTTACCTAAAACGTTTTCTGTGCATAAAAGGTAACTTCGGATTCCTGTAAATAGTAGGTTTGTGATCAAATCTGACCGAATGAGTGCAAGTATGTGCTGCCCAAATTGGCTGCTCAAACATGAAATAAATACTATTTGTGATCATGAATGCTCCTATAGAGAAGGTTAGTCCTCAAGAAATAAACTGATATAGATCCCCATAGATCAGATGCTATCTAGTAGAGAAAACGTGAAATTATAAGATGACAGAGAAAGTGTGAAAGTACCTAGAAGAGAACGAAGGCCACATAACCCTTCCTTTTAACCTAGTCAGAGAACACGGAGGGAAACTCGCAGAATATTGCATCAGATCATGCGCAGAGCAGCATTTACATATCCAGACAAATTGCAGCCAACAATAGAAGCAGTAAGTTACTTCCCTACTAACTCATACCAGGGGAAAAAACGGAACTTCCATTTGCCAAAAGCAGAAGTACACAATAAACCAAGCCTTAAGAACATAAATTACCCATGCATCATCAAGTAGGAACACCAACACCAAAGCGTTAAAAACACGTAACCTAGATATGATTTATAATACATGAGGAGCCTTTAATTTATTCAAAAGAATCAATAAAACTGATTTCTTTTATTTCATTTTTAGCCCAGAAAACTTAGCTTCTTAAAGCAAGGAAAAATTGAGAGCACTAAGAACTAACTAAGTGAAAAGTTGTTTACCTTATTAATACAGCTGATAGAAATGTTGTTCATCTTATTAAAACAGCATTATTTACTTTGGAGAATAAAAGAACTATATCTTCCTTGACTCCGCAGACACCGCATCAAGTCAGTTGATATCAACTCATGGTAGGGTGTGTAATCAAGAGATCTTATGCATCCCCTCTGCACTTTCTTTTAGTAATTGCTAGCTTGTACTTCGTTAGATTGAAGTCTTTTTTAGAGAAGGGTGCTAAAAAGAATGACCACTCCATTGCAAAGCGATATGAGAAGTTCTATAATCAAACATCCATATTGGGGTTGATTTATGAGAAGACGATGACATCCTCCTGCTCATCAATTCCCGAATCCACCTATATATGTAGGTTTTTCTTAGTAATACGATTATGCCATCACCTTGTCATAAATCAACCCCAACATGAATACATGTCGGAAGAAGCTCTATCATACAAATCTAGCAATGGTGGCCATTCCACAGCTCTCCATCCTGATTCAGGTAGTACATTCACTATATTACTGCACTCTAAAGCCCAAATCCCATTCAAGGTACGGAATTTCCATCAATTGTTGGGAAAATAAGGACAGAAGAGCTTGTCCCCTAAAAAGAGTGAAATGGAAGTAGGAAAAAGGCATAAACTCAAAGGTAAAAAAATTGTACCAAACTCTGCGCTCCTACAACCAAGGCCAAGCTCCAAAGCTTTCTCCTTGAGATCAACTCCACCAACTAAGCCTCTTCCATTTACAGGATTCTCAATTGCTGGAGATGGATCAAAAACCCTCCTGGATTTATTGCCCAATCCAAATCGAGATACTACCACCAAGCAGCTTGGGTTCTTGTCAGTTAAAGCACAAGATCCCATCTTTAGACTTGGCTCCTCTTTACTTCCATAGCCTAAGAAGAAATAAAGTGGAAAAGAACACAGGGAAATTTTGTATAAAAGGGAAAAAGCTGGTGTGTAATGGGGAAAAAATTACAAAAGGATATGTGGGTTGTACTTGGGCTGGTGTAAAATGAGCAGAGATTGAAAAACTCTCCTGTTTGCCCCTGAAGCTCTCATGGTTGTCGTGTACAATCCAATTAAGGAAGATACTGAGGAAGCAACTGCAGGATAAACTGTATATATATATATATATATATACATTTGCAAGCAAAGGTTTTTCATCATGGTTTAGCACCACCAAGTAGATAACCTGAAACACCAGACATCAACCAAGATCATAAGAACATTCGGGAAAAAATTATGAAATTCTGAACTCATGAAAGAAAACCTCCCAATATTCTAAAAGCAACTCTTGCAATATACAACTGTTTAGCTTGTATGAAAATGATGTGGCTTCAATGATGCGTATTGTAGAAGTTACTGTGAATCAACCTCTTGAGTAGTCAATGTACTCATTTAGCAGTTAACTATGTAAATCTCCATCCATACAATGCATTCCTATTGGGGTACATCTGCAAGCAAAGGTTTTTCATCATGGCTTAGCAGCACCAAGTAGATAACCTGAAACACCAGACATCAACCAAGAGCATAAGAACATGGGGAAAAAAATTATGAAATTCTGAACCGAGGGAAGAAAACCTCCCAATATTCTAAAAGCAACTCCTGCAATATATATAATTCAACAGTTTTCTAAAAGCAACTCCTGCAAAAAAGCTGGTGTGTAATGGGAAAAAAATTACAAAAGGATATGTGGGTTGTACTTGGGCTGGTGTAAAATGAGCAGAGATTGAAAAACTCTCCTGTTTGATGCCTGAAGCTCTCATGATTGTCATGTACAATCCAATTAAGGAAGATACTGAGGAAGTAACTGCAGGATAAACTGTATATATATATATATATATATATATATATATATATATATATATATATATATATATATATATATATATATATATATATATACATTTGCAAGCAAAGGTTTTTCATCATGATTTAGCAGCACCAAGTAGATAACCTGAAACACCAGACATCAACCAAGATCAGAAGAACATTCGGAAAGAAATCATGAAATTCTGAACTCATGGAAGAAAACCTCCCAATATTCTAAAAGCAACTCTTGCAATATACAACTGTTTAGCTTGTATGAAAATGATGTGGCTTCAATGATGCGTATTGTAGAAGTTACTGTGAATCAACTTCTTGAGTAGTCTGGCATTAACTGCCGTGCTTCAATGATGCGTATTGTAGAAGTTACTGTGAATCAACTTCTTGAGTAGTCAATGTACTCATTTAGCAGTTAACTATGTAAATCTCCATCCATACAATGCATTCCTATTGGGGCACATCTGGAAGCAAAGGTTTTTCATCATGGCTTAGAAGCACCAAGTAGATAACCTGAAACACCAGACATCAACCAAGAGCATAAGGACATGGAAAAAAATTTATGAAATTCTGAACCGAGGGGAAAAAACCTCCCAATATTCTAAAAGCAACTCCTGCAATATATATAATTCAACAGTTTTCATCATGGTTTAGCAGCACCAAGTAGATAACCTGGAACACCAGACACCAACCAAGAGCATAAGAACATTCAAAAAAAAATTATGAAATGCTGAACGCATGGAAGAAAACCTCCCAATATTCTAAAAGCAACTCTTGCAACCAAGCAATGCAATCCAACAATTAATGCAGAGGACCATCTTATATATACAACTGTTTAGCTTGTATTTTAATCCATCCTTGTCGTTCCAATCTGCAGGCTGAGGGAATGTGTCACGCCCCGGAACCCGGGCTCGCCAACAGATCCGCCGTGCACATGGGATTTCCCGAGTACACGAAGCGCTGGTAACCTGCTCCGATATAATATAAACAATAAAAGAGCATAATACAGAGCTGAAGTGGAAGAACCACATAGTATCTCAGACTGGAACTACTAATAAAGCTGTAATAAGTACAATAATCTCCCAGCTCACCAAAATAGTACATCCAGCTGGCGAAAGCCAGACCTAGAATAAAAGAAGAATACCACAGTCTGAGTAAAGGGTGCAGCATCTATCTAACATCTCTCAGTCTCCCAGGAGATCTATCTATTCAGCGATCCCCTTACCTCGATCAACTGCCGATGGCCTAGCAGCTCCCGCAGACGACTCTGCAAAAATAAAGGAGAAGAAAGAAACAGAAAAGAATAATGGGGGTGAGAACTACCAGATAAACTAGTAGCCTCCCCTAGTGGGCAAAAACCTCAACTCTGACGCACCCACTAGGACTACTAGAGGCCAGAAAGGAATAAGTGGTAAAGCTGTAAACAGAACTGCTGAATAAAGGGAAACCACCACTAGTATGCCTCTAAATGTCATGTAGCATGAAATGACTGTATGCAACAATACCAAACATGCCTGCCTGAAATAACTCAGTCTTGTGTCACTGGTACTGCCTGCTGTGCCTTGCCAAATCGGGTATGCTGGCCAATGCATAACACCGATGGGGATAGTGTTTGCCAAATCGGGTATGCTGGCCAACGCATGACACCGATAGGGAATAGTGTTTGCCAAATTGGGTATGCTGGTCAACGCATAACACCGATAGGGGATAGGAGTCTCAAGGACTCAAAGTCTGTCTGTAACACACTCCGGAGTGGCACTCGAGGGGAGCGACCCACACGAGTAAATATCTCAGTAATAAGTATCAGAAGTGCCATAAAACAGCAGGACTGGATCATGACTATGATCAAAGTGGGAAAAACTATCCACTAAAGAAAACCCCGATCTGATGCCATAGTACTTAACAAGTGGGAAAACTATCCACTAAAGAAAACCCCGATCTGATGCCATAGTACTTAACAAGTGGGAAAACCACCCACTAGGATAACCCGATCCTCAGCTGGTGCAAACTAGACCAGACTCATCCCTAATCTGATGCAAGGATAAATATCTGATCGACCGCCTACTGTCCGCGGTCACCGCAACACCCCACAAGTTTATAATCTAACATAACCTTGGCTATACTATTCCAAACCCCTGCTCATACTCGAGCGACAAGCAACTGAAAGCAAAAGAGAGTAATAAAACATGTCAAGTCTTAATATGATAGTGTAGCAATAAATAGTGGCCCTACCTGATGTCCGGGCATGCATGCAACTGTCTTTATTTTAAAAGTTGTAAAATAGTGTCAAAGATTTAAAAAGATTGATTTACTGAATAAAAGTCATTTGCATGCGAGATTATAGCCTTTGTCTCAATCACAGTGTCCCAATATAAGTCATCATATCATCTGTGGGGTTATATTAATTTTTAGGAGAGTTCGTCCCAGCGGTTCTCATCAATTGTCCTGTTAGTAGTCCTGTTAGTAGTCCTGTTAGTAGTCCCAATAGTACTCATCAATTTAGTTTGTCCCAATTTTTCTCATCAATTGTCATATTAGTTTGTCCCAATTGTTCTCATCAATTGTCATATTAGTTTGTCCCAATTGTTCTCATCAATTGTCATATTAAATTTTAGGGGAGTTCCAGTAATCCCAGTGAGCTTGTCAAAAATGAGGTAAGCAACAACCGCCCACCTCGAACAGCTCAAATCACACCCAGATAGTCTCCTGGCTGTCCACAGTCCCCTAGAACTGCTGTCTGCCGAGAACGGTGCCCTACAGCAACACACATTGCACAGGGTGTAACTATATTATTCATAAAAATACAGCTTTTGCTATTTTTCAAATAGCACGAAAAGAGAGGAGTTTTTCACCTCTGTATAGTGCTCAGAAAAATCCAGAAAAATTACGGTTGCGTTCCTCGCGAAGAGTAGATCAAAATCGACTCTTTGAACGCCTCGATCTGATGCTCCTACGCCAAGATAAAAATCGGAGAAGTTGACACTGTCCAGAAATTTCCACAGCAAAAAGGGGGGTCAAAGAGACCTCGGGAAACGTGCCAAAAGTACGAAATGGAGCAAAGTGATCAACACGGAAATCGAAGCCTTACCTCTTAGGAACGCGCTGTCGCAAAAATCGTCCAAAAATTCCTCCTGGTTAGCCCACAGGGAATTTTCGACGGAACTGCGACGGGAAATGGGCCGACAAAGAAAACCGTCGCAGTGCGCCGCGTCGCAGATAACTCACTAACTGTAACTCCAAAAATTCTGAGATTTGGAGGAGAGAGAGAAGAGAGAGAGAGGAAGAAATTTCGTAGAGGGCACTTTCTCTGGTTCTCTCTCTAAGGGCTCGAAAACCGATGTGCAAAGAGAGGGGGGTGGGGGGCCCTATTTATAATGGGCTGAGGCTCCACACAGGATCGGATCCGAACAGGAAACACCGAAACGGGCCAACCAAAACGTGCCACGTGTCCACAAAACAGGGAACAGCCTGTGCAAGGGCCACTCAGAGGACGCCACGTGTCCACGTGGAGCACGGGCCCGGTCCCCGCGCCGGGTCTTCCGGAAGATGTCGGCCAATCCGGGTGTGCCACGTGTCACCCTCCCACGCGCTTCTAGAAGCAGGCGAACCAATGGGGAAGCGCCACGTGGAAAGGGGGTATTCGGTGCTCCCGGTGCACGCCAGGCCCATGGACCGCGCACCAGGGCCGCGCGCCTCCGCGCTCTGCCGCTGTGCCGCCGCTGCGCCGCTGCCTGCCGCCGTGCGCCGCCGCCCGCCGCCGCTCGCCGCTCGCCGCCGGCGGCCGGAACAGTAATTCCGGCCGGCGGTTACTGTTCCGGTGAACTGTACCAAGTGCCGAAAAAATAAAGCAAATATACCATTTCGATCGTTTTCGCGCGCTGAGTCCAAATCCGACGTCCATTTTGCCAAATTCCCATCCGAAATTTTTCCGAAAGCTCCCGGAAAATTCCATTTGCTCCGATTTTCGCGCAGAGTCTATATTAAATATCCAATTTCGATTCTACAAGCTCCGCTTCACCGGATAAGCTCCCTACAGTCACTGTTTAATGTTGCACAGTTCCTGCGGGAGTCCGGATCATCACATTCTCCCCCACTAAAAAGAGTTTCGTCCTCGAAACGAGACTAAACAATAATCCTCAGTCCGATGTCTCGAATAAGTAGGGGTGAGCATCCCTCATCTCCGACTCGAGCTCCCATGTAGCCTCGCGCTCGTCATGATTGCTCCATTGGATCTTCACATAGGGAATGGCCCGACTGCGTAATTCTTTCACCTCTCGATCCAGAACTCGCAGTGGGCGTTCTTCATACCTCAAATCCTCGCTGATCTCAAGCGGTGTGAAGTCGATGACGTGCGATGGGTCGAAGATATACTTCCTCAAAGTAGAAACATGAAATACATCATGGACACCAGCAAGCCTTGGAGGAAGTGCGAGTCGGTAGGCAACTGGCCCGATACGCCCCAATACCTCAAAGGGTCCAATATATCGGGGGCTAAGTTTCCCACGAATGCCGAACCTCCTGATTCCTTTGGACGGCGAGACTTTCAGGGATACATGATCTCCAACCTGAAATTCTAAGTCTCGTCGCCGAATGTCGGCATAGCTCCTCTGTCGGTTTTGGGCGGTCTGAAGATGCTTTCGAATCACCCGGACCTTCTCTTCTGCCTCTATCAAGACATCTGGTCCCAAGGTCCGTCTCTCGTCTACGTCCCTCCAATAAAGTGGTGATCGACACTTGCGTCCATACAATACTTCAAACGGAGCCATCTGAATGCTCGCTTGAAAGCTATTTGTTGTACGCGAATTCAGCCAAAGATAAATGCCGAATCCACCCTCTGCCGAAATCCAAGACACAAGCCCTCAGCATGTCCTCCAGGATTTGTATCGTCCGTTCTGACTGTCCATCCGTCTGCGGATGAAAAGCAGTACTGAACCTAAGTTCAGTCCCCAAGGCTGTTTGCAAACTCCTTCAGAAATGCGAAACAAACCTCGGGTCTCTATCTGAAACAATGGAGGCGGGTATTCCAAGTAATCTCACAATATTGTCTAGATATAACTGGGCTAGTCGCTCAAGTGGCCACGTAGTCTGCATGGGCAGAAAGTGCGCCGACTTGGTAAGTCTATCTACAACTACCCAGATAGCGTCTGCTCCTCCCTGGGCCCTCGGTAGTCCGACCACAAAGTCCATTGTAATGTGGTCCCATTTCCACTCGGGGATTGGGAGACTTTGTAACTTGCCAGCTGGCACTAGATGCTCAGCTTTCACTTGCTGACAAGTTAAACACTGGGCCACAAATCTCCCAATATCCCTTTTCATGCCTTTCCACGAGAAGTGTGCCTTGAGGTCCTTATACATCTTAGTCCCACCAGGATCTAGGTTATAAGGTGTATAATGGGCCTCTCGCAATATCTGTTCTCTAATCTCCACATGTATTGGCACACATGCTCGGTTCCTGTACCTCAGTACTCTCGAGGCATCTACCGTAAAGTCCCCTGACTGATCACTCGGAATATGATCTCTAATCCTGGCCAAGTGGGGGTCCTCACTCTGTTTCTCTTTGATCCTGTCCAGCAGAGTGGGCTGCAAGACTAAAGATGTCAGTCTAGCAGTGACCCCAGGGGACACAACCTCTATCTCGAGTCGTCTCATTTCCTCTAATAGCGGTGCCTGGTCTGTGATCAACATAGACAAACTTTGCACCGCCCTCCTACTCAAGGCATCAGCGACCACATTAGCCTTGCCTGGGTGGTAGAGAATATCATAATCCTTTAATAGCTCTAACCACCTACGTTGCCTCAAATTCAACTCCTTCTGTGTGAACAGGTATTTTAGGCTCTTGTGGTCGGTGTAGATTTCACAATGCTCCCCATATAGATAATGACGCCAAAGCTTTAGTGCAAACACTACAGCAGCAAGCTCCAAGTCATGGGTAGGATAATTCTTCTCATAATCCTTGAGTTGCCTTGATGCGTAAGCAATTACCCTCCCTTCTTGCATCAACACACAACCAAGTCCGCTGTGTGATACATTGCTGTAGATCACGTATCCTTTCCCCATAACAGGGAGGGAAAGGATAGGAGTGGTCATTAATCTATTTTCAGCTCCTCAAAGTTCTTTTGACAATCCTCACTCCCGATAAACTTCACTCCCTTACGCGTCAAGCGAGTGAGGGGTGTGGAGAGCTTCGCAAAGCCTTCCACAAACCGACGGTAATACCCAGCTAAACCCATAAAGCTACATACCTCAGAAACCGTCGTTGGTCGGGGCCAATCCCGAACCGCCTCAATCTTTGCTGGGTCCACTGCCACACCTGCGGCAGAAATCACATGGCCCAAGAAGACTACCTCCCGAAGCCAAAACTCGCACTTTGCCAGCTTGGCATACAACTTCTTTTCTCGCAGAAGTTGCAGCACAACCTTTAAGTGCTCCTCATGCTCAATATCACTTCGGGAGTAAATCAAGATATCATCAATGAATACTACTACGAATCGATCCAAGTATAGTCGGAAGATCCGGTTCATTAAATCCATGAATGCGGCAGGGGCATTAGTTAGCCCAAGAGGCATAACTGTAAATTCATAATGCCCATACCGTGATCAAAATGCCGTTTCGGAATATCTACGGCCTTCACCTTCAACTGGTGGTAACCGGACTGCAAATCTATCTTAGAGAAGACGCAAGACCCTTGCAGCTGATCAAAGAGATCATCGATGCGCGGCAAAGGGTACTAGTTCTTGATGGTCACTTTAATTCTCTATAATCCACACATAGTCGAAGTGACCCATCTTCTTTACGAATAGCACCGGCGCACCCCAAGGTGATACACACGGCCTAATAAAATCCTTATCCATTAAATCCTGGAGTTGCGCCTTAAGCTCTCGCAGCTCAGCCGGTGTCATCCGGTATGGAGCCTTAGAGATTGGCGCAGTTCCTGGAACTACGTTAATCACGAACTCAATCTCCCTATCTGGCGGCATGCTAGACAGCTCAGGTGGGAAAACATCCGGGAACTCGCGGGCAATAGGGATATCCCCGAGTTCCGGTGCCGCCGTAGGCCCCCTCAACAACACTAGCCAAAAAGGCTACACATCCTCGACGGATCATCAGCCTCGCTCGGGAAGTCGAAATCATAGAGGCAAAGAAAGCGCTCTGACATTCCCGATATACCAACATTTTCTGGTCTGGCTTTCTAAAAGTGACGGTCCTTGCGGCACAATCAATAGTCGCAAAATACCGAGCCAACCAGTCCATCCCGAGGACCACATCGAAGTCCTTCAGTTGACTCAGGTCCAATAGGTCAACTGGCATAATCCAGGACTCGATCTAAATCGGGCGGGGCTAACAGCACTCCTCCATGTGCAGAGTTCAATCGGGAATCTACACTTCCTGTGCACAAGGTGAGAGTCCTATTCCTAACCCTATGCAATGATGTACATTCTCTACAAATAAAAAAGATGCCCCTATAAAAACGAGGTACGAGTCCTTATGCCAGAAAGTAAATCATACCTGCCTCCACTCGATCAGCCATAGCAGAATCCCTTGCCTGCGCTAAGCCATCTTGACTGCTCAACAACGGTTGTCTCTCTCC
>CM055064.1:5174872-5249872 GCA_029204045.2 Tillandsia leiboldiana
GTTTTTTGCGGGGTATTAAAAGCGGATGAGTACTAGCTACATCTCGATGTACTTGCCTTATAAATGAATGGCCACTATTAATTACCTTCTTTCTGCTCTTGCCTCTTGCATCCTATGCTGTATGGGCCATATATGGAAGGTTGTAATACTTAAGCTCTTTCGTCCAAATATAGTTTTCCGACCAGCTCTTTGGAAATTTGGCCCTTGAAAATTGGACAGTCGTTTGACAGACATTTAAGGTGTGATTCTTCGGGCTTTATTTGTTTCTTGCGGGGTCTGTTTGGTTTTGCTATTGAAAGTTTTATGAAAAAAAAGGAAGATTGGTGTTGCAGCGGATAGAACCGTCCACGGCCAATCAAAATTTGTAAAGTGAAAATTCAGTACTAAGCCACAGTATTCCGGGAACTGCGGTCTGTATATATGTATTGCACTGCTAATGTACATTTGCTCTCCTTCCTAGGTTCTTCGTCTTATTGTTCGCGTGATTGTGTTCGCAAGTTGAATATTGATGCGATGACAAGGGAAGCCCACCTTTTTTGAGATACACTTGGAAAAAAGGTGGAAAGAAATGAATAATTTCTCTCTCATGGTGACAGTTTCCATTCATCTAGCACAATTTTTCTGAATTGTTGGTGTATTTTGCATGACATTGCCGCAATGTTGCTTTTGTTAAAAACCTGGCCACAATAAATATATCCCGTTGCGGTTAATTCAAGTTCTAGTATAAATGGACAAAAATTGCTACCAAAGTTGTTCTCTATTTCTTAAAAAAAAAGTACAATATTACTATTTGACTTGCAGTCTTTAGAATTTCACATGCAGCAAAGTGTTTTCCTCTCCTTTTTATTACAACTATCAACTTTTGAAAGAAATAATTTTACTTAGTAGCAAGCAAAATCAGTAGAATTATTAAAATAACTAAACTATGAGATAGCACCTTAAGGTTATAAAAAAATCAGGGAAATAGTATTTTTACTGTAATATTAGCAATTTAATTTCCAATCCATAAAAAGAGTGCGTCAAAGATTTAAAAAATTATTTCTACCTAAAAATAATTTACTTGTATTTTGGTTCATAAGAGAAGTAATGAGAAAAATTATATAAAACCATTAATCCTGGAGATTTTAAATCTAAATTATAAGTTCATGTCGTGAATTAAAAATTCAACTAAATTCCATCTTTATCTTTAAGTGTAAATTTACAATTTGAATATAAAATTGTAATTAAAATGTTTCAAATTTAAACATAGTAATAAATTTATTTAATAGTTGAGCTCATATTTTCATTAAAACAATTTACCACTCTGATTAACAACTTAATATTAGATTATCCTTTTAATATATCGTGTATCAACAAAAAAATTACTAAACTCAATTTTATATTTATAATTTGTATATAATTGAATCATAAGATTAATATTTGTGTCTAAAAAGCAGGAATTTTATATCTGTGTTTACAAGTTCCTCTTAGATTACCTTTAATTAAAAAAATTGCATTTATAGTTTGAATTTGGAATTTAGATTTTGATTATAAAATAATCTCTTTGATATATTTTTTCCCTCACCTTTCTTTCAGAAAATATTTAAATTAGCGTAATCTCTTAAATTTTTTTTTTATAAAATAAAATTTTAAATTCAAATTAAAGAATTGAGATCTCAACATATCTCACAGTTAATACTAAACAACTATTTTAATTTCTTTTGTATTTCATTCTAAAAAATAGTTAGAATCAAAAAATAATCTCAACATATCTCACAGTTAATACTAAACAACTATTTTAATTTCTTTTGTATTTCATTCTAAAAAAGAATTAGAATTAAAAATTACCCGAAAGAAAGTCAATACTTATTCTTAGAATCAAAAAAATATTTATATTTCATTCTAAAAAATAACCTTTGGAAACATAGATGAAGGGTCTTTTATTTTGTTTCGCTTTGACCTGTCTCCCTCTTTATATATTTCGAAAGATAATACATGTTGGAAAAATATTTTCCTAAAAAAGCTCATAAACCCTCATAATCATAAGACTCAGTACTTCTTCTTCTTCTTCTACTTCTCATTTCCATTTTCCTTCTAAAAAATACCCTTTGGAAAGATAGATGAAGAGTCTTTTATTTTGTTTAGCTTTGAGCTTTCTCGCTCTTTATATATTACGAAAGATAATACATGTTGAAAAAATATTTGTCTAAAAAGCTCATAAACCCTCATAATCGTAAGTGTTTCAAGTTACGATCGATACTTACAAGTTAAGCATGCACATTAGATCATTTACGCTCTCTCTCTCTCTCTCTCTCTCTCTCTCTCTCTCTCTCTCTATATATATATATATATATATATATATATATATATATATATATATATATATATATATATATATATATATATATATATATATATATATATATATATATATATATATATATATATATATATATATATATATATATATATATATGTCTCGCTTTAGAATTAATTTATTATACTCCTCACTCTTCCAAAGTTCGAACAAAAAACCAAAACCAGTCATACCAAAAAGATCAACCTGAAATCGAAGAACAGACAGTTCTAACTCCTTCCGCACATACTCAGAATAACATATTTGGAGAAATATCTCCCTCGGCAATGTCGCGTTCCAGGTATGGCTGATTTCTTTTCCTTTCTACATGATCTTCCATAAATGAAATACCATGTTCTAATTACTAATGTACTATGTTGGCTTCTAGCTAATTTTGTTCAGCGAACCTCCTTTTTACTTATCTTTTCATCGTGAAACCATTTACTTTTAGTTAACTTTCCGTATGTTGACATTGCAGGCACGCAGAAGATGATGCGCCATCGACCAGCAAATAAATTTATTTAATAGTTTGGCTCATATTTTCATTAAAACAATTTACCACTCTAATTAACAACTTTATATTAGATTATGCTTTTAATATATCGTGTACCAACAGAAATTTTGCTAAACTCAATTTTATATTTATAATTTGTATATAATTGAACATAAATAAAATTTGAGTTTAAAAGTTACTCTTAGATTAATATTCATATTTTATACTCCAAAAATTAAAGGAAAATAGCCATTTAAACTTTAATTAAAAATGTGCATTTATAATTTGAATTTGAAGTTTAAATTTTGATTATAAAATAATCTCTTTGATATATTTTTTTCCTCACATTTCTTTCAGAAAATATTTAAAATTTTTGACATAATTTCTTAAAATTTTTGTTTGTAAAATAAAATTCAACTATTTTAATTTTTATTTTTAGTTAACTTTCCGTATGTTGACATTGCAGGCACGCAGAAGATGACGTGCCATCGACCAGCAAGAAATAATTAGTCTTTTGTTAATGAGCAAAATTATAAATTTAAATTTCATCGTTATTTTTAAGTCTAAATTTACAATTTTAATATAAAATTGTAATTAAAATATTTCAAATTTAAACATAGTAATAAATTTATTTAATAGTTGAGCTCATATTTTCATTAAAACAATTTAAATTCTATGAGTTTAATTTTGTTTACCTTTGAGCTCTCTCCCTGTTTATATATTACGAAAGATAATACATGTTGGAAAAATATTTCTCTAAAAAACTCATAAACCCTCATAATCATAAGACTCAGTTTGTATTCCTGCTCTCAAAGGAACTTTTGCAAAAGCTGGTACTTCTTCTTCTTCTTCTACTTCTCATTCCCATTTTGCTGTTTCTCATTAGAACTTATTTTCTTAGTTGGTCTTGATTGCTTCATTATCTTTCATTACCAATTTCTTTCTTACTTTTCTTATTTCCATTTCTTAAGACTTCCATAGCGTTTCTACCGGGATGTTGCACGTGCATTATCTGGATGGTATATAATGTATGCAACCATTTGTGCATAGCCGATAGGCGTGCATTATCTGGATGGTCTACAATGTATGCAACCATTTTGTGCGTCGCCGATATCCTCCACACTGATCTGAGAATTATACTATTTTCCCTTTTTTTTTTTTTTTTTAACTTCTTTGCTTTTATATAAAGTAATTTTTCCAAACGCTGGTACTACTTCTTCTTCTTATACTTCTCATCTCCATTTTTTTGTTTCTCATTATAACTTATTTTCTTTCATTAACTTTTGTTTCATTAACTTTTATTCTTCTTATTTCCGTTTCTTGACACTTCGATAAAGTTATGGGAAATTATGGACAAAATAATGGGGCTTTACCATACTGTACTCTTAAGATGGGGTGGTTTCCCTCTTATTCGATGCCCTTAGGCGGCTCCCGCAGATGGAACGGCGCGAATTGAAAAAATTAAAGTTCTATTTGGCAAAATGCAGTCAGCTTTATGCTTCATATTGTTTTATTCTTTCTACCTCATACTTTGTGTAGTGGTCTAAAGTAAACAAATATCTTAAAACTTCATATTTTAGATTTAATAAGTAAAACATTATTAATTTTTTAATTGACATACTATTCAATTTTGCAGCTCAGGTACTCTAATCATTTCTTGCTGTCCCAATATCTAAAGCTCCAGCTTAGTTTTACCCGGTATTCTTCTTTCTTGCAAAATTTTTATAACCTTTGTCTCCCTTTAATTTATCATTGTTGTATAGTGATTAAACTTTTCTTCTACCTTCATCATTCATGGTCAAATATTTCTTTCTTAGTTTTCCAATATAAATATAGTGTACCTTTTTGGTAGAATATATGGATTTGGAGAGCATGTTTAGAGCGAATAGGAAACGGAGAAAGGCCATACTGGTAGAAAAACGGAGTACGTTTATTGGTTCTACCTCTAATTCGGTGCACAATGTTCCGCATAGTGGTAGAAAAAAGAGGTGCCGCCGAGATGGGCCAGCGCACATTCCATCCGTTGGGACATCGCGTAACTCAATCATTGAAGAAAGAGATGTTGAACCATCATACTTGGGATTTCCAGAGTATGAGTGTCAGTTTTGTGGGGCTTCTCTGTGGTACGAAGAAAGAATATACAAGTCAAGGAATGAACGGGTCCCTAGATTTTCTCTATGCTGTCAAGAAGGAAAGGTTGACTTACCGATGCTAAGGCAAACACCTGCTTTACTAGATAATTTACTTAATTACAGTGGTGGTAGAGATTCTGCAAAGTTCAGGGAGAATATAAGAACATATAATTCTATCTTCGCTTTTACATCAATTGGGGCAAAAATTGATACCGAGATAAATAGAAGGCCTGGGCCATATGTATTTAGAATAAATGGACAAAATCATCATAAAATAGGGTCCCTTCTTCCAGATAACGGAGAACGTCCAAAGTTTGCTCAGCTGTACATATATGATACCGAAAATGAAGTTGAAAATAGAATGAGGGCATTTGGCGTAGATGTTGAACTAACTAATATTGACAGAAGTATTGTTGAAAAATTGGTTGAGATGTTTGACTGCGAAAATGAACTTGTGAAAGCATTTAGAATGGTTAGAGATCGTTTTAGGACTGAAGATTACCATCCTATTAGATTGAGGTTGGTTGGCACACGTTCGGAGGATTCGGTACAATATAATCCTCCTTCATGTGCTGAAATCGCTGGTCTAATAGTTGGTGACTTGGGGAGTGTAGATCGGCAACGCGACATTATTGTTGAGCATAGAACTAATGGTTTAAAGCGTATTAGTGACTTACATCCTTCCTTCATGGCTATGCAATATCCAATCCTATTTCCATATGGCGAAGATGGTTTTAGAATCCGAATCAGGTATACTGAAAGATCGAGCAGAACAATAGTGTCCAGACAATGTGTGACCATGCGAGAGTTCTATGCTTACAGAATACAGATAAGAAAAGCAGAAGGTAATACTTTAGTTCGAGGTGGGAAACTTTTTCAGCAATACATAGTAGATGCGTTTTCCTGTGTTGAGGAAGAAAGACTTGATTACATCAGAAAGAACCAGGGCACTTTGAGAACTGAAATTTACAAGGGTGTTAGAGATGCTGTTATTTCGGGTGACACAGATAGTAATAGCATTGGTAAAAGGATTGTTTTACCGTCAAGTTTTACAGCCGGTCCACGTTATATGTTCCAAAATTATCAGGATGCCATTGCGATTTGTAAACATCATGGACATCCTGATTTATTCATTACGTTTACATGTAATGCACAGTGGCCGGAAATACATAATGCTTTGCAGCATATGCCTGGTCAGAGACCTGAGGATCGACCTGATATTGTTAGCAGGGTCTTTAAGTTAAAGCTGCATTCGTTAATGTCAGATCTGAAAAATGGAGAATATTTTGGGAAATCTGTGGCCGGTGCGTGTTTATTTATCCCTTCTATTTTTTTTTCCTCGAATGTTCTTCCCTTTCCTATTTATTCTTGGAGTTAATGTGAAAATGGAAGAAAAAGAAAAAGCTGAACAATATGTTTGCTATTTCCCCCTGTTTTCCAACAGAGCTTTACACTGTGGAATTCCAAAAAAGAGGTCTGCCACATGTACACATCTTACTCTGGTTGCATGCAGCTCATAAGTATCCAACAAATGTTGATATAGATTCAATTATAACAGCGGAAATACCATGTATGGAAACCGATCCGGTTGCCTATGCATCTATTGGAAAGTTTATGATACATGGCCCTTGCGGGCTAGCAAATCCTAGAGCACCATGCATGGGGAAAGGTCACTGCTCCAAACATTTTCCAAAGGATTTCAAAGACGAGACCTTCATTGATGAAAGTGGTTTTGCTGTATACAGGCGGCGGAATAATCATAGATACGTTATTAAAAATGGAATCGAACTTGACAATAGATTTGTTGTCCCGCATAATTTGCGACTGGTTGTTAAATATCAAGCTCACATTAATGTGGAATGGTGTAATAAATCAAGAATGATTAAATATCTGTTCAAGTATGTGAACAAAGGTCCAGATAGAACTAGAGCTATAATTGAAGATAACTTACCAACGGAAAATGTCGGTTCAGAGCAACAGCCAAGGAATATTGATGAGGTTAAAAGATACTTAGATTGTCGATATTTATCAGCGTACGAAGCTGTTTGGCGACTGTTCCAATTTGACATACATTTTAGAGAACCTACGGTCGAGCGATTAACTGTCCATTTACCACTTATGAATAGTATTACATTTCACGAGAATGAAAATTTAATACACGTGCTAAATAGAGATGGCTCTGAGAAAACAATGTTCACTGAATGGATGGATACAAATGCTATCTATGACGATGCACGACGTCTTACATATGCAGAATTTCCTTCTGAATGGGTATGGCATTCAACAGATAAAATATGGACAAGAAGAAAACGTGGAAATCGTATTGGTCGCATAGTTTATATTCATCCGAATTCTGGTGAACTTTATTTTTTGAGAATGCTCCTGAATATAGTAAGAGGCCCAAAAAATTATAGAGAAATCAGAACGATTGCTGGTGTTGTCCATAAAACTTTTCGGTCTGCGTGTAGTGCCTTAGGTCTTCTAGGTAACGACACTGAATGGTATGAAGCGTTAGAAGAAGCTGCACATTGGTCAACTTCCAGAGAGTTGAGACAACTTTTTGTAACTCTAATAATGTATTGCGAGGTATCCGATCCTGGGAAATTATGGATAGATTATTGGGAATTGCTGTCTGACGACATTGTCTATCGTTTTCGCGAAATAATGGGCCTGCGCCATCTTCAAATGCCAGAAATTGAACTTCAAAATCAGATTTTATTTGAATTGGATATTTTGTTCAATAAAAATGGCAGTTCTCTTTCACAATATAAACTTCCAATTCCTAATAGATCAATTATGGATGAGATGGGCAATAGATTATTGAGAGAAGAATTGGATTATGATGTCGGAAAACTTCGACAAGAACATATAACTTTGTTCGAGGGTTTGAATGATGAGCAAAAAAGAGTCTACTATGCTGTTTTAGCTTCTATCTACGGAAATAAAGGAGATGTTATATTTGTTTATGGCCATGGAGGAACAGGTAAAACCTATCTTTGGCAAACAATTATTTCAAAAGTCCGTTCTGAAGGAAAAATAGTATTAGCTGTTGCTTCATCTGGAATAGCATCGCTTCTTCTACCAGGAGGTCGAACAGCACACTCAAGATTTAAAATACCAATTAAAATTGATGATTTCTCGACATGCGAGATCAAGCGAGGGACCCAACTTGCAGATTTGCTCATACACGCTAGCTTAATTGTTTGGGATGAAGCTCCAATGAACCATAGAAATTGTTTCGAAGCTTTAGACAGATCAATGAAGGATATTGTACAAATAGAGGAGTCTACTGAGGGTGAGAAACTCTTCGGTGGTAAGACAATTCTGCTCGGTGGGGATTTTAGACAAATACTTCCTGTTGTTACTGGAGGAACAAGGCAAGATATAATTAGCGCATCACTCACAAAGTCGTATATATGGAATGAGTGCAAAGTTTTTCGTTTAAAAACCAATATGAGACTTCGACAAAATTCAATAAGTAATTCAGCAAGAAGGTTAATGCTTGAATTTGCAGAGTGGATACTTGACCTTGGTGATGGGAAATTAGAAACAGTAGAAGTTGAGGGAGAGGATGAAGCAACTTGGATCAAAATTCCAGATGACATAAATATACATGCTGCTGTGAATGGAGTGCAAACTATTGTTTCAATGATATACGACGATATTGATAGAAAGTTCAATTGTCCTGCATATTTGAAGGATAGGGCTATTATTACTCCTATAAATGAAACAGCTGATGTACTCAACGCATATGTACTATCTTTAATTCCCGGTGAAGAAAAGATATATTTAAGCTGTGACTCAATATGTAATACTTCGGGAAATGCGGATGAGAACAACGTTCTTTACCCTACCGAATTTCTAAATTCATTGAAGTTTAATGGGCTTCCACATCATGAGCTAAAATTGAAGGTTGGCGCACCTATAATGTTACTGCGGAATATTAATCAAAGTGCAGGCTTATGTAATGGAACACGACTAATTGTTACTCAAATAGCCTCGAGGATTATTGAAGCAGAAATTTTTACCGGGAGCAACATTGGTACAAAAGTTTATATTCCTCGCATTATAATGCATGTCGTTGAGACAAAATGGCCATTTACATTTAAAAGGAGACAATTTCCAATTCGTTTATGTTATGCAATGACGATAAACAAAAGTCAGGGACAGACATTACAACGGGTAGGCATTTACTTGCCGCGTCCGGTTTTCTCACATGGCCAACTTTATGTCGCTGTTTCGCGTGTTACTTCACGAGAAGGTCTACGAATTTTGATTGAGAACAACGAAAATGAACCTAAAGGATGTACCAGGAACATTGTGTACCGTGAAATTTTTGAAGACTTGCCATCGGATAATGGTTTGGTTGATGTTGCCTTCCCTATTTGCTAGAAGTCCTTCATAACACTACAATGTGTGCCATCAATTTTTTTCCCCTCTTTTCTCCAACACACCCAAGTATGGTTTAAATTGACATTTCTTTTCTTATTGTCTTCTGCTAGAAATCAGGATAGCAGGATTCCTATGGACTACATTTTTTTATCTCAGCTATCCCTAAAACAACGGTGTCGTAAAATTAAAGTAAGGATCGGAAGAATGTGGGATGCAAAAATACCGACTATGCGCGAACAAATCCTGAGTTTGGACTGCCTTCTTATTGATGAAAAAGTGAAGTATTGTAATACTTTCAAATTATTCTTTCATATTATGGTTATTTCCTGAAATATATTTCTTCCGTTTCCTTTCAGGGAGATTCAGTTCAAGCAACCATACGCAAACAAGATGCTATACAGTTTAGGCAATCATTACAAGAAGGAAGTGTATACTTCATTGAAAACTTTACTGTTATCCCGAGTAAAAAATTCAAGGTTGTCGACGAAGAATATATGGTCATGATTGGTAAGTGGACGAAAGTAGTTCAAATCACAGAGAACATTGACTCAATGCCTTTATACAGCTTCAAATTTGTTAGTTTTGACTGCATTCACAATAGGAGAAATAACGACAGCTGTCTCTCAGGTGATATTATTTGTTCATCATTTTTTGTTTCCTGTTATGTTTTGACCCTGTACATTAAGAAATTAAGCATTTCACTTCTGCTAGATGTACTTGGTCGTATTGTTTCTTTCGGTTCTATTGGATACACATACGTCGGACAAGCACAAACACCAATTAGAAAAATGGAGATAGAAGACTTACAGTACGTAATGATTAAACAAATAATTTATTTCTCTTATTTCTCTTTCCTATCATTTATTTCCTTTCTTTTATTCTTATATAGGAAAAACAAATTGTCTATCACATTATGGGATAATTTTGCTGTTGAAATCGATGAAAGTTTGATATTCGAAATAGATGCCAACGGTCCTGTCGTCGTCGTCCTCGCTGCTATGACTGTTCGAACATATCAGGGTACTACTATACTCTGAAGTTTCTAAAATGTTCATATTCCATTATTTTCCTGGCTAATGAAAAAGAACAAAATTACAAACTACAATTTCCAAATCAAATATACCTCTCTACATCTTCCGCCTCGAAGTTATACATTGAATTACAGATTCCGGAAGTTCTCGATTTTCAACACGGGTATGAATAATCTTTGTAATTTACATTCAATTATACTCAGGTAAATAGTTTCTAATCGACAAAACTCATTACCAGAATCCAGCAACCAATTGATCGTATTAATCGACCTGCAAACACACAACAAGCGACTATTAGTCCTTTAGAAGAAATGCAGGTTAATAGAAAAAAAATATGCGACCTGATGAGTCTAGAGCAATCCAAAATCCAGGTTCCAAATCTTTTCTGACTACTACATTATTATTTAGAATTTCGTGACAAGTTCAAAATATATTTTTTATACTCCTCCAGAATACAAAGTTTACATGCGAGGTGACATTGAAATCAATAGACTGCTCATATGGTTGGTGGTATAAAGCCTGTCGTGGATGCAGAGCAGCAATTAAAAGTTATGGAGAAGAATTTTGCTGTGGGCATTGTGGAAAAAATGATGAACCCCCTATGCCATGGTGGGTTGATTAGATAAAATTACTTATTTTAATCTCATTTTTTGAAACTCTTGTATTTCACATATTACACTGAAATTTTAAAATAACAGGTACAAATTGGATGCAACTGTTGGCGATGAGACTGGTGATGCTGACTTCACTATATTTGGGAGAGTTGCGCAGGATCTAATCCATATACCTGCCCAAAACCTTGCTACTGCTGATGAGTCTGACCGATTTACTCTCCCTTTAGTTATTAAAAATTTAATCGGCGAGAAGCATATTTTTCAAGTTACGATCGATACTTACAAGTTAAGCATGGGCATTAGATCATTTAAGGTCAGTAAGTGTTTCTCTTCCAAAGTTCCAACAAAAAACCAAAACCAGTCATACCAAAAAGATCAACCTGAAATCGAAGAACAGACAGTTCTAACTCCTTCCGCACATACTCAGAATGACATATTTGGAGAAATATCTCCCTCGGCAATGTCGCGTTCTAGGTATAGCTAATTTCTTTTTCTTTCTACATGATCTTCCATGAATGAAATACCATGTTCCAATTACTAATGTACTATGTTGGCTTTTATCAGTTTATCTACAAATATTGCTGAATTAGCTTCAGGCAAAAAACGTTTTAGGTAATTTTGTTCAACGAACCTCCGTTTTACTTATCTTTTCATCATGAAATCTTTTATTTTTAATTAACTTTCCGTATGTTGACATTGCAGGCACGCAGAAGATGACGTGCCATCGACCAGCAAGAAATAATTAGTCTTTTATTAATGAACAATTACTATAGGTAGTAATTGTACTTTTAAAATCCAAGACTTGAAATAATGCTATTACTTAATGAACAATTAATATATGTATGAATTGTGCTTTTGTACTCCAAGTTGTTGAAATGATGTTATTAGTTAATGAACAATTAATATATGTAGTAATTGTACTTTTGTATTTTTTTTTACTCTATTCAGGTCTATCTTATAATATATAACATTTCTTTATCTTTATAAATATTTTTTTATTTATTACTTATTATTTATTAGTTATTAATATTAATTTAGTGTAAATTTATTCGCCCGTCGCGAAGCGCGGGTCTTTAACTAGTATATATATATATATAACCCGTATCAATAAGCACCCAACCTATTCACAAAATCATATAAATATAAAATTTAACGAAGAAGTCATTTAGTATTGAAAGCTGTGTAACGTTGTTAGGTGAAAAAATAAATATAAAAACACGTGCTTCTTTGTATTCTAATGCAACTGGATTAAATCAGTCCAATATATACACAATATATATATAATATATATATATATTTACTTATATATAATGAATAATTTGATAATTCCAAGAGAAGTTAATGCATGTCACATGGCAAAGCATCCCATATCGAGCTACAATTTAATATAAGATCCAAATTCAAAAATGTATACTTAATATAGAGACATAAATAAGAAAATGTGTATTATTCTGAGGAAATTTCAAATTGTCCATTCGAGACTCAAGAATCTAGACGTTGAATTTCAAACTCCACGTGCCCTACTTAATTAGAACGAATATTCTTTCACATCTCCACGTTGGTGGTTAGTACAGAATTAATTTTAATTTAAAATTTTAATTTTGATTAAAAATGAGAGAGCGTGTGACTGAATTTAGATAAAAAATAAATTTTTTAATTAATTTTTTAAAATTATTTTGAATAATTTTTTTTTATTTTTTATTTGTAAATAATAAATTTTTTAAAATTTTATTTTAAAATAATTTAAAATTTTAATTTAAATTTAAAATTTAAAATTTAATTTAAAATATAAATTTAAAATTTTAAATTTTAAATCAAAATTTAAATTTTTAATTTCAAATTTAAAATCTAAATTTGAAATTTAAAATTCAAAATTTAAATTTAATAATTAAATTTTAAATTTAATTATAAATTTGAAATTAAAATTTAAAATTTAAAATTATACAATTTGAGATTTGAAATTTAAAATTTAAAATTTAAAATAAATAACTAAATTTAAAATTTGAAATTTAAAAATTAAAATTAAAAATTAAAAATTAAAAATTCAAATTTAAAATTTAAAATTAAATTTAACTATAAATTTTAAATCTAAAATAAAAATAAAATTTAAAATTTGTATCCAAAATCGAAATCAGTTTTCAAGAAGTAGGTTTTAACTGATTCTGATTTTGGATCTCAAAAATTAAAAAATTGATTTAAAAAATCAGAATCAAATTTTGAAAATTTAGTTGCCAAAACGCTCTATTGCGCCAAAAATCATTTTTTGACCCAAAATTATAATTACTTTTCAAAAGCTAGCCCAAACAACTCTAGATCCAAAAATTATTTTTGAATTCAAAATCACTTTTCAAAAACTAGTCCAAACAACCCCTAATTAGAAGGGATATTCATGTTGGGTTTTCTTCAAAACTTAGGATCTATTTATTTCAACATAAGTAAATTATGAATTGAAATAAATTTTAGATTGAATTAAAATTCGGATGAAAATTATTTTAATTTTTCTGTTTGTTTTGATAGATGTGAAAGTAAAATTCTATTAGGAAGTGAATAATGTAAAAAATATAGTTCTCTATTTTATCTGTCTGTTTCACTGAAGGTTATTTAATTTTCACATTTAATTTCCACATCGCTTATAAATTTACTCTCGACATGACATTATTATCTTCTTTAACTTACTCTCGACATGACATTATTATCTTCCTTTTTTTTCTACTTAATAAATAATAAATTATAATATAATAAATAAATAATAATATAATTATATTTCTATGCAATTATAAAATAAAATTAAAATAATTATATTAATTTTTTTAATATATAAATTATAACAATACAACAAATAAAATTCTAAATTTAAAAATTATTAACATTTAATAAAGTAATTTTTATTATTTTATAAATATATAAATTAAATAAAAAATATATTAATACTTAACTAACTAAATTTTATTATATTTTAAATATATAACCTAAATATTATCATAATTTAGTTCTTTTTTAATTTTCATTTTTTTTTTCCCTCTTTCCATTTTATTGTAATTGACTTTCGCCTTTTCAATTTCGATGTTTTAAATGAAGTGGACATTCAACCGTAATAATTTACGGTGAATCAAACAACGAAAATGATCCACTTTTATCCCTAGCGGATCTGAACTTCTTCGAATCCATTAAAAACAACTAATAAACATTAAAAGATGACAAAAAATGCAGTTAAAAACAACTAATAAACAACTAATAAAATGACAAAAAATTAAATAAAATGGTCTGTTTTGATACATTTTTTATTTTTGAATTTAAGGTCAAAATAATTTTTAAATTTTTAATGTGTATGTATCCTTAGTTCTGAATATAGGTTTTTAGATCTGAATATTTGAAATAAGAAAAAATAAGAATATTCTTAGAAATTAAAATAGATTCTTTATATTTTCTGAGAACACTACAAATATTTGTTTTATAATTCAACTTATAACCGAAAAAATACTGCGTCCTATCAAATCATTTTTGATGATCAATACTCCGAATTTAACCTAAAACATTTAAATAATTTTATAATTTTTTTAAATTTTACTAATCTATATAAACAATTTGCTTTTTTAACGGTGCAGAACAATTTAAACTAATTAAATTTTTTAATAAAAAAATTTACTACTGTTTAAACAACATTTAATAACTCCAATCCACAATTGAGAAAGTCAGACTTTTATTTTATCAAAGTTATTTATTTTTTACCATTAATTTTCAGCCTTTTAATGTACTTGATAATAATTTTAAAATTTATAAATTCAATTTCAAAATATTTCAAATAGTTATAGATCAATTTCAACTATACCCTTTTTAAAAGAGAACAGTAGCTGAACTACTGGATCACCATATCAGGCTCAGTATTCATCATTTTAGTAAGTAGCCCAAAAAGTTGCTAAAATCTCTGAAAAAATCCTTTCCCCTTTCGCATCATCGAGTGCGCAGGTTCTCTGCAGATCTATCTGGTGCTCAGGAAACACTCGCAGAGTGCTGATCCGACAACTATCCAATCGTAAATGCACGGCTAAGTCGGCTGAGCCAACAGTTGAGATGGATTCCGCCCGACAGACCGGACGGTCGGCCGGATCAAGCAACATGCAGAAGTTTCTTTCTTGCACTCCAGGTCTGCAGAGAATCTGCACCCTCAAACTGCTACCATTGCTCTCCGCGAGTGTTGAAATAAAATACTTTAATTTGAGGAAAAGAGAAAAGGAAATCATGTACCTCCTTAGGAGAGAGAACAGATGAAAAGTGTAGCAGTGTCTACACTGTTTTTCTCATAGATATGTCAAAGTTGTTGAACAGATTGGATTGGGGATACCTCTGCATGATTTTCTAAAGTCCAGGAGGCTTGAAAATCGAAATAGGGAAGAAGCTTTCCACATCAATCGGAACTCGAAGAGCGCTGCTGATAATCTCAGGCGGCAGCGCCTTTCCCTCCCAGTCCGAGAACCAGGGCCCCCCGCCAACTTCTACTGCGGCCATATTGCTAGTCACATCGAGTATCAGCTGCAAACAAAAAGTTTCAGTTGCAATCTCTTATGCTTTTGTAGAATTGTTTGGTTAAATAAGAACCAAAAGTTTCATCAGTTTTAATGGCTAAATTTAATAGCAAGGATCAGGAACTAGGCCGCAATTGCGCCCCGATTGTAAAAAGTAAAGGATTGAGAATCAAACTAATAAAATTTAGCAAGTCTGAGGCTCTTTACTGCCCTTTCCTCCTAGCTATTCATGCAACTTAAAATTATGCATTGGTCATGCGCTTTTTCAACCGATGAAACGAGTATCTATATGTGATGTTGAGAGAAGTTATATACATACCTTTCCCTTACTACCATCATTTCTTCTCTCCCATATTTGTAGCTTGAGGTCTCCAAAGCAAGTATCCTTGCACGCTGTTACGAGCCCAGCCTCAATAGTTGGAGCTCGCAACGGAGTGCCAGGATCTTTTGCGGTGGCCTCTAATTCCACCTGATTTAGAAAAACATATGGAACTGAATTACTCGCAAAATCACAGAATGAGGACAAAGACTTAATCAAGCTATATACAGCTTGGAGGGCGCAGTTTAATGAAATATCAAATTTGGATAATTTGAAGCTAAGTGACATTTTTGACTTCTCCAAAAAGATAGTAGTATTAGATATCAACTGCTTATTATCTACTAGTAAAAGGCACTAGCACTCAAATTCAGACCCTATAAAGTTACAAATATGGCACTATATTTCTACCCACAAGCAATTGGAATGAAAAATAGGCATGAAATAGAGAACTAATAAAGTGATGCTGTTTAGCGAAAAATATGAGCACATTTCAAGTACATTATTTACATGAAAAGGTTGGATGAACTGCACTCAGTTTCAGTAACCTTGAAAGTGATATTACTTAAAACTTTGCAGGAACTCGGAACAATCCAAAAGTTACTGCTCTCTGAGAGCTTGAAACAATATATGATGTATCTTAACAAAATAAACAAACAAATGGTGAACATAATAATGCTCAAACAAGGAAGCATTTTTCTTTTCGATCAGGACAAAAGAAACATCAAAAAGCAGGTGCCCTAAATTTTAAGGCCTGGGTGAGGTGATTACCACATGTGTCTCATTCTCTCCAGACAGCCGCCAGTAACCCCACTTAGCAATTTCCCAGCTTACAGTTCCACTCCATGGCACGAATTCGTAGAAAATCCCCTCGTGATGAACTCCGATCTGCATTAAATAATCTTTTTTTATTTAGTTTATCAAGTTAGTCATCAGAAAGTTTCAACCATACAGGAGTCTGAAAACACATCGTGGAAACAGGCAAAATAAATATTGCCAAGTAATTAGTAAGGTGCATTTTTGTGTGCATCTAATTAACCTGCTCATAAAGTTCACAACATTTGGAACCTCCCTTGCTTATGTTTAATTATCATTCTATCAGTCCTTAGTGTTTATCATTTAGCGAAAATATGAAATCAAATGGGTTCATGCCGTAGTTGGTTAATAAAGATAGTAAATACGAAGCTACGGTTCGTAAGCAAGGATAGAGTACTCATTACCATACCAAGGCAGCATTTTCATAGTTATCAGCCAATCCGGATAGTTTCCTTAAGCCACCGCCCGCAGTTAGGGCAACTTCCCCTGATGCACCTTCAAAAACATTGCACTGAATCTGCAATGAATCAGATAATTTACTAATTAAGGTGAAAGATGTGGGTTTGGAAAGTTTATTTAGAAAGTTTAATTATGATAGCCTAGATTTTGGAAAAGAGTAGAGATTTTGCTAGCGGATGTCTTATTTTTATGGGTTAATTTTTTCCCTGCCCTACCAAAGAGTTGTAATTCTATCGATGCCCTTCAAAATTGGAAAATACAATGAGTGCCCTTGTATGTATAAAAGGGCTTAAGATTTAGGAGTATTGATGATATTTCCAACTTTAGAAGGGCATCTGTGATATTTTGAAGTTTTAGAGGGGTAAATTTGAAATTCCCCTTATTTTGATTGTTCAGTGAGAGAGAAAATTTTCATTCCCGCCAAAAAGTGAGTCTATCGACAGACCCAAATTCAAAATACGTGTTTTTATATATAATATGGATATAGAACTTGATTTTGTCAGTGTTCATATGCTGCTTACTTGTTCCCTAAAAGATTTATTACTATAAAGATGCTTCACTAACTTGGACGGTGCAATAAGAACATAGTTTAGATCCAAAAGACATGGGAAATGTTGTGAAAGTCATCTGTTCAAACAATCAAAAGTTTGAAGTAGAGAAAGTCACCCAAAACCATTTTCTTGGAAAACCTCCACCCCAATTCTTTTCTGAATAGGAAGGAGCATCTTCGAATTCAAATCGTTCTCCATCCCATTCTATCCACCCTGATATGAAAATACAACAACGTTCATTAGTATACGTAAATCAAAACATCTGCTATCCATGTCCTACGTTCATAATTTTAATAAATGATAAAATGCCATCTAAGGAAAATAAACAATTGCACTTAGTTTTATCTTCTAAGTGGAACTCCACAATCTCAAGGAAAACACACAAAAGACAGAAAGATTAAAACGAGGTTAATATCCCAACAAAATATAGGCTTGCACTATACCTAAATGAAATCACAAGCGACTCATTAAGATGAACTTAGTTTTCACACAGATTTTACTACCAAAATTAGTTAAATTAAGACTAAGCCACTAGAGATGCACCTGAAGTGAGATTTTATTGTTTGCAGAGAATCATTGTAAGGATATTGATGCTAATCATCCAAGTGAAAAACAATGTTCAAACATCTATAGGAAGGTCCCTCCTCTTATAAGTGCACACTTGCATTTATATATGTGGGGATGAATATAAATGCACATGTGCATTTATATATGTGGGACATAAAAAAATGCACATGTGCATTTATAAATGTGGGGACATATATACATAATTACATGTACAAGCATACTAAACAGGATGAACAATAAGATGCAGCTGGAATCAATGTCCAGCATCTAAAAGTTGTGAAAACTACCTGTTGACAATCCACTTGCCATGCAAATTTGCCAGTGAGGTTCAAATACAGGAAAAGCTGCAAGCCAACCTGCTGTTGACTTCTGCTTCGACTTAACATCACCCCATCCATATACAGGACGTGTGCTGTATTCCCAGCGTGCAGTTTTCACAGTCTGCACATAATTTGACCTGTCACAAGCATAGCATTATCATAGGATATTCATGCAGTAAAGATCTTAGCATCGAAAAACAACCAGAATTTAAAGAATTAGCCATTTCATCATATGCAACTCCACAGTACACAAGTAACTACACAACATGCACGACATGACATTTCATTATAGGTAAGGCCCACAAGTTTAACCTTACTCTGGCAGAAACATGAAAGGAAACAGCTTGATGCATGATGCATGATGCATTTGACATATACATGTACTTTTGTAGAAGACAGATGTTAAACTTGGAAGTAATAAATACAAAAAATTTCTATAAATACTTCCAGATTAGATAGATTCAATCAATAAATGTTATGATAAGTGAGGCAATGCCCT
The DNA here is from genome assembly GCA_029204045.2 of Tillandsia leiboldiana. NCBI lineage: Eukaryota > Viridiplantae > Streptophyta > Magnoliopsida > Poales > Bromeliaceae > Tillandsia > Tillandsia leiboldiana. The sequence goes on from CM055064.1 coordinate 5,193,921, forward strand.
CAAAGAATGAATCATGCTTGTACATGTATCCATATAGTCAAAGAAGAAACAAAGAGTACTTAGGAAGAAGTCATACCAATTACGCAATATTTCTAACATTTTTACTCAGGAAAAGTTGCAGGTAGAGCTCTCAACCTTATTAGAAAAGTTTTGAGACTGGACCCCAACTCCAGGGAACCAATTGTTGGGCTCCTTTCTTTATGGGTAAGGGTTAATACAGCTTATGGGCTCTTACATGGACATTTCAACTTTTACAGTCGGATCCCACAACTTGAAACTCCGTTGCAATCCTAATTCTTTCCTTTCCATTAGATTACTTCACTAAATTGGTTGTGATGTAAGAGAAATTTACCCTAGTCAATAAAGCCTCCATATTTATTTTGTCAACAAAATTGACCATTTTGAGGAATTGCCAAGAGGTAGCCACATGACTTTGAAAACCAAATCCAACATCTCAGGAACATCCACATAGCCTAGAGATAAATAACATAATGATATGAAGTTTACCATGAAAGTTCACCAAATTTATTAGAATATGCAATAAGCATATATAATATAAAGAAATACCAAAATAAAAACCATCTTAGTAAATTTTTGTTTGGTTTATTCACCACTCATAGAACTAGAGTTTCATGTGGATGAAGAAAGTTAGAGCTCACTTTTACGAGCAAACAGGACGTCAGCTGAGTAGTCTTTAAAAAGATTTGTGGAGAAAAGGGTCACATTTAAAAGCTGAACCTAATTATTCTTATTGCAAAGAGGTTGCATCTATCGTCACATAATTTTATCAAAAACCAACATTTTCAGAGTGCTGTTTAGACATGCCTCCCATCATCCCGAATGAAGCCTTGATGCCATAATGGGGTCACTTGGAAACCTTCTAAAACACGATCACGAAATTCCTACATAAACAGGATGAATTCGAGGATTAATTAACTAGCCTCAAAGAAGTACAGAAGTGGAAGTATTTAGAGACATTCGATATGGACAAAACACAATTGCACATAAACACGTATAATGATAAATATGTAAATGTCATGGATACACTAAAGCCAGAAATATTACATATATGATAATGAACAGTCGTGCTTGTTTTGAAATATGTAACTGCATCAAAATGAATATGTAAAGGTACTATGACAGCCGCTTGCAGTACTATTGTTGCTAAAAATAAGGAAGCACTTGGCCAAGAAAGGCTATCCAGTTGGACGAGACCCACTACAGAATCACTGGAGGGTCAAATGTACAGTCTTAAACAAAAATGAGGCTATGATCACCATTGGGCTGAAGGACCCCCAGCTCTGCAATTGAGCAACTCTTAGTTTCAGAGTTTCAGCCAGCTTTGCAATTGAGAAACTCTTAGTTTCGGAGTTTCAGATGCTATGATTGATTAAGGTGCTACATTAACTACATTACACACTTCTGTCAATAGAGTCAAACTGTATAATGAGGTTGTTTTAGAAAGTGTTTGAGTATTTATTGTGCATTTAGGAGTTCATTGTCTTGATTGCCTTCAAGAAACAGAAAGAATATCTGATAAGAATAATTGTCAATAGGACCCAACTTTAATGCATAGTTGGTTCCTGTGATTAGATTATGGTGCATTTAGGGAGTTATTGTGTAGCATGCAATGTAAATGTAGGAATGGAGAAAATGGACTTGAAGACAGGAGGAATTCTGATTTGCACAGTCCATCTCCCCTATTTTCCACCATCATCTTCCTCCTTTCTCTTTTTGAGATTCCAGTTTGACATCAGACTCTTACGCTTAAAGCCACATCAAGACAATCACAAGATTTACAATGGAAAAGCCAAGTTCCTTTCATTGAATTCATAATGTAGTGGAGGTCAAAATTTTACCTGAATGGTAATCTGATCTTCTACACACAAGTGATGCAAATCAGAGAAATTACAGGAAGTAAAAAATGATGTGCTTACTAGGTAATCTAAGAAGAAAATGGCAAATGCAACTAGCTTGATGCATAAGCAAAGATAAAGACATATTGCTTGCACAAAAAGTGCAGAAGAATACGAGAATGAAACGTATGTATCATTTTGGTCTATTTACATAGTGTTAAGCACAAAGATAATAAACATAAAATTGCACCATGGAAAGGCATTATGCTGATCATTTGGAAGTCCTTAGTTTTCTAGATCATATGTACAAGAAGAAAGGAAAATGCATGAAAGAAGTACATGAAGACAATATAAACGTTAAAACCATAATGTATTCACTAAAGTGGCAACTAGATGAATACCGATCATTTTTGCATTAGGTCAGAAACTACAGAGAACCGACCTGAGGAGGAACCTCCGAAGTTGGAGGACTGGAATCTTTCACAGGTAAGAAGGTGTTGCCCACCATTAGTTCATGCCGACCTATGCAATGACAAATTAACAGATTAAGAGGAAAGGAAAAATGATAGAGATTTTTATAACGTATTAACTACAACGTCGATAAAGCAACAACATAAAGTTCAGAACAGAATTTGCAAAAGAAAAAGGCCACTAAGATCATGGCAGGAAATAATAGGTTTCTTCACAACAGCAAAAGTAGAACAGGAAAGGCAATGACATCGCCTTCTTGCATTGCCAAGATCATGATTATATTGGTCTTAAGAGTTGTGTAATCCGAAATATATAAGAATAATGAAAATTTGTCAGAAGCTGGTGTTGTTTGAAGACAAGAAATAAATCATATATATATTAGATCACAACCTTTAACAACAAAATCATTTGTTGTAAGGAAACTCTTTTAAGTTTTGGACCTTTTGGCTATGCAATGCACAGAAAAGAGTAGCTTCTGTATTAAAATTTAAAGGAACCACTTCATATCATCAAAGAGTATCATCAAAGAGGACACTTGATAGTAAGGTGAAGCACATGTAGTATTTCACTATTTACTATTTGATGCCTAAGAGTTTAGAAAATCACTTCAACTAAGATTTAAAATATTTGAACAAATAAAATAAATTTTTAGAGACATTAATAGACAAATTCTGCTCTACAGAGACATGCTTAACTCAATCTAACAGCAAGATCCTACGAAGTTTGGATACATTTATTCATCCCTAATAACTAAGCTCTTCTTCCCAACATTTGTTATCATCCTTCATACACTTTAACATACAAGATTTCTTCAAAAGTGTAATCAAAATGGTCTAGCACAATACACAAAAATTACAATATGACAATCAATTATGAAGTATGAGAGGCAATAACCAAGTGGATGTCAACAATTCATTTATAAGATCTCAAAATCATATTATAGATTATTGACTAACTAAGGTATAAAAAATCACTCTGAAAATGCCAAATAAGATATGTAACAATAAAATACAAGGATTGAAAGGTTTGACAAATCATCAGCGGTAAAATACAAAAATCAAGTCTTCAATACCACATTCAAGGTTGGATAGTGGCATTTCCACTCAAATAAAATTAGTAATGTGCTCCAGGATATCCTAACAAGTTCTTCATCTGAGTCTACTTATGATGCTTAGAAGGATCTCTCATCAACTTCAAGTGGGGATATTTGGGCAAACCATGTGAACGCCTTTATTTTTTCGTTTCCCATAATTACCTCTACTTTAACAATACAGTTCCTCAGATTTGTCTTCCAAATAGCAGGAAGAAACATTTAGGTAAAAGTACGCCAAACGCTCAAACACATCACCATGATTGCAGAACACCAAACAAAATTTTAAAAGATAAAAAAAAATAAAAATGATAGTGGATAGATTGTTCATACAAATCCATCATTTCCTAAAGTCTAGGTGGTGATATGCAATCATGCTTACATTCACGATGGATCTGGCATATTTTTCCCATTTCTTTAACAAATTTGCAAGATCAGAAGGCAAAGACAGTCGAATATAAGACCATAACCAAGTCCATAGTAAAATACATTACTGCAAGAGAAGTGCTTACTTCCCCAGAAGTTCTTAGACTCCTCTGTGAACTGACAGATATACTTATCATCAGGCCCGAGAATTTGAGCTCCGACCCCAGTAAAATGAGGCCCATGTACCAACCTGTCGAGCATTCCCATTCCATTAGGGAATGCAGGATTCTCCACCGAATACATGAAGCAGAAGCTCTGCCTGCACTGAGGGATCGAGACTTTGAAGTACCAACCCTCAAAAAAGGGCCGAACAGTCCCATCAAAATGAAACCTGCCAAAAGAAATTGGGGAATAGGTTCCAACTATAATCAGCTAACCAAGAACTCTTAGTCTTTCAGCTCAAACTTTAGGAAATGCTGTTCTTTTACTCAATGTGCTATGAACACATTGCAGCTCAATCAGAAGCCATTGAATGCAATTAACACACAATCTCTTTTTGTTCAATAAAGGTGAAAACAAAAGGAGGAATTGCAAGATTAATAATTCAACCCAATAAAAGAGAAAACTTTACAATGTGAATCGAGTAAATTAGACAAATTTCTGTGTTTTAACACAAATAGAAGAATGTAGCATATATAATGCAGGCCCATTTGGCTCTAATTCTGTTTCTGCTTTCAGCCACAGTTCTAGGGTTTTTTTATTGCTGTTACATGACAAAGAAATGTGATTTTGAGGTGCAAAAAGCAAAAGTTCTAATTTGGAGCTTCTCAATTAGCTGGACGAAAACTTGTTGCATGAATTTGATACATTGCTTCTCCTGATAGAAATTAACTCTAAAAAATAAAACAAAACGAGATTGCTCTCGAAGCAAAATCTCATATAGCGATCTCATCCCCAAGCAAAAGCATATATCCTTTAACCATTCATAACCCCAAGAAATATCAGAATCAAGAGAACTACCCGCTGTGAGGGGTTCGGAGCTCCCGATCCCTCGGCGTGGGCACGTAAAGCGGCGCTTCCGCGCCGGGCGCGGCCGAGACCCCGGCTACCGCACGATTCCCGGAACGCCGCCCCACCTCCGCCGCGGCAGCGGCGGCGCCCTGGTGGCGGCGGCTGCGGCGGGGAGGGAGTGGGTAGAGGGCGGCGGCGGCGGCAGAGAAGGGGGCGGCGCCCATCATGACAGCGGCGGCGTGGGTCATTGAAGGGGGAGGGGAGGATTAGGGTTAGGGTTAGGGTTTTGTAGGCCGGGGCAAAGGAGAGGAGGGAGGAGGGAGGAGGAAGGAACAAGCGACGGGATTGGGCGGCAACGTGGCCGTTGCTCGAGTAGGGTTTCGTTTTTCTAAAATAAAATAAAACAAAATTTAATTATTTTATTTCTATCCAAACATCATAATTTTTTTTAAAAAAAAAAAAAAAATTAAAATTTTAATATTATAAAGTACGTACCTAACCTATTATTAAATTAAAATAAAACAAATTAATACGTGAGTGAGTGAGTGACGTGTTCAGCAAATCTCATTAAAGAGATCCCCACTATATGGTTCCTCGAAATTCATAGAAAATTATTTTTTAAGAAAAATGTTAGTTTTTTATTAAATTCATATATATTTTTTTATAATTCTTATTTTTTTGAATAAAAAACTAAAAAAAATAAAAAAGAGTTTTTAAATTTTTTTCTAAAGAACCAAAACCCTTTGTAAAGCTTGTTTCATTTTTATGCTCAAATTTTTAAATATTTAAATATATTGTATTTTTAAATTACTTATTCTTTTTAATAGAATAAATTAAAAAGGTTTAATTTATTTAGGAGCAGATGAATAATATATTTATTTATTTTCTGATCCGCCGGAGGAGCAGGCAACGTCGCAGTGCCTCTCCGATAGATATCTGAAACTCGGATGAGAGAAAAAAGAAGACGAAGAATATATTTGTAGGTGGAAGAGTTTTTTATTTTTACTCTCTAACTGGAAATGCCTTTATAAGAGCCAATAGACCCCTATTTATAGCCCTTAGGCTTACAAAAGATAAGAAAAATAATAATTTTATTCTTAACCAAATTGGTTTTATCCAATTTGGTTTTACAACCCGATCCATCTAAAACTATCTCGATCCTTGTCCTAACCGAAGTAATTGTAACTGCCTCCGCCTTATCCTCAATGGTTGAGACTTATCCGGAGTAGTTGTAACCGCTTCTCCCTATTCTCAATGGTTGAAATTTATCCAGAATTTTGATCGTCCCGGATCATGGCTCCCCAAATTTTGAGAGGAACCAGCACCTGCTAGATCTAGAACTGCAAGCAAGGAAATTGGGTTTCTCCGGCTTCCCTTGTGAACCACTTACCGGCACTTGGCTTTTGACCTTTCCGTCCAATACGGAAGGCTTCATGTTCACCTTTGCGTGTCGTTGTGACATTGTGTTCCAGAATAGTATCATCAACTAGCTGCTCTTCACGTTCTACGACGAGATCCTCCATGGGTGGCAGTACTTCTCCGGGCTCATCGTCTAGCATTGACGGCTCGAAGGACTTTAGATTCTCGATATTGACGACCGAATACATGTTCATGTATGCGGGCAACTCTAGTTGACATGCATTCTCACCAATCTTGTGCACGATCTTGAAAGGTCCATAGCGGATGGGCTTAAGCTTTTTACCCTCGCCTTTCAAGCGCTCTTTACTGAGATGGAGCCAAACTAGATCACCCTCTTGGAAGTCGCCTTTCACCCGATGTCGGTCATGTCTTGAATGCGGTCTTCTAGGTGTCATTCTCTCGGACTCGAACCTGATGATAGCCTGACTTCAGGTCCAGTTTGGTGAAGTAGCGAGCATGCTTCAATTGGTCCAAGAGATCATCGATCCGCGACGAGAGGTACCGATTCTTGATAGTGATTTTGTTGAGGGCGCAGTAGTCGATACACATTCGCCACCCGCCATCTTTCTTTGGCATCAACACGATCGGGGAGCTACAGGGGGAGCTACTCGTTTTAATAGCACCACTCTCGAGTAACTCGGTCACCTGTCGCTTTATCTCCTCATTTTCCGTTACCGAGTTTCGGTACATGCCGAGATTCGGTAACGGATCGTCGCTGATCAATTGGATCTCATGTTCTACGGTTCACTTTGGTGGCAGTCCCTGGTGTGAGGACTCGAAAATCCTACGTAAGGATTACTGTTGGATCAACAGCTTCTGGAGGCCTTTGTGCTGCGTCGGCGGTGTTTGTGCTCAAAATAGGGGACAAGTGATGGACTCAGTGGGTTAAATGGATCACGAGAGTAATCGGATGACCCCGTCGAATGTTTAGAAGTGGTTTCGCGTGAAACGGATATCAAATTTGGACTCAGCGCGAAATTTTGGTTAAGAACACTTATCTGGATGCCGTCGGAAAATTTGAGAAATGGAATTTGGCAAAACTGACAGCGGATTTGGATTCAGCGCACGAAAACGATAAAAATGGACTACTTATTTGTATTTTTCGGAGCCCGGATGCCTATGCACAGATTTCGAGGTTGTTGTACTGTTCCGGCGGCCGGCGGGCAGCGGTGGCGGCGGCAGGTGGCGGCGGCAGGCAGCGGCGGAGCGGGCTCGGGCAGGCGGGGGCAGCGCGTGGGCAGAGCGCGGTGCATGCAGGTTGGTGTGCCACGTGGGGGCTTCTGGTTGGCCCGCTTGGTACACGTGGCAGTAGGGGTATTGACAGGTGTTGTAGGCGCGGACCATGGAGGCCCTGGCGGGAGCATCGGGAAGCGTGCGCGGGTCAGGGTGGCAGGCGGCGTGCACGTGGGTGCTGACCGAGTGGCGGTTGCGCGGGGAGCACGCGAGCGCACGTGGGCCGTCTGTGGGTGCGGTCCACGTGGTCGCGTGTGGTTGGCGGGTGCCAACCACCCGCATGCATGGTGCACGCCACGTGGCGCGGAGCTATTGGCTGTGGTCGCTGTTTGCTATGCGGGGTGACGTGGCGCTACAGGGTGGTTTCGGACGCAGCCGGTTTGGGGGATTTTTTGGGGTTACTGTAGGCGCCCGAAAGATTCGGGCGCCCGGATGATGTATCCCAAACTGTGTGTTTCTTCTTGGATTTCAGATGTATCCCAAACTGTGTGTTTCTTCTTGGATTTCAGATGTATCCCAAACTGTGTGTTTCTTCTTGGATTTCAGCCTATAAATAGGCATGGAGTGCCATTTTGTACGGGTTTTGGAGATTTTTCTGGAGCCCCCTTGCGCAGAGGAATGCCTTTACAAGAGCCAATAGACCCCTATTTATAGCCCTTAGGCTTACAAAAGATAAGAAAAATAACAATTTTATTTTTAACCAAATTGGCTTTATCCAATTTGGTTTTACAACCCGATCCATCTAAAACTATCTCGATCCTTATCCTAACCGAAGTAGTTGTAACTGTCTCCGCCTTATCCTCAATGGTTGAGACTTATCCGGAGTGATTGTAACCGCCTCTTCCTATTCTCAATGGTTGAAACTTATCCAGAATTTAGATCATCCCGGATCATTTTCATAAAATATATTATACATTGCGATAATTTAATTATAATATAACTTTTACGGTATCATTAGTTTTTTCAGATACATCAAAATTTTTATCTTTCAAATATCGTAATTAATACACCTGTCTAATTTTTAAATAAAAAAGATAATTAAAATTATATTTATATAAATTGCATTATAAATTCTATTTTTTTGACTTTTTATATAAAATAATAAAACATTAAATTGTATTGTCACATGATTAATTTGCAGTGTTAATTGTTATTCTGGTTGATAATATATCTTTAAAGTGAAACAACATTAAAATTACAAAATAATTACGTATAATTTATTAAAGTTTATCCATATTAAATTATAAAATTTATAATGAAGTTTTAGTAGTGTTTTCATTAAATTTAGCAATCATGTGACAATATCCATATTAAATTATAAAATACTAATCCACTGATAACTTAATTAATTAGCTCAAGAATTAATCCAAGTATGCTAGAATTTTGTTTCTTTTTTCTTCGATACTACTGTACATATATATAATTAATTAATTACTTAAAGCTAGCACCAAAAAAAGGGGAAAAAAAAAAAGAAAAGAAAAAAAAATATGTATGCAATTTTTTTTCAGTAAAACAAATTAGAGGTAAAGCAATTCAGATTAAATTCATTTTAATTGGTAACATTATCATAAAGTAACACACATATATATATATAGCTTCTAAATGTTACATTTAATTAGTTATACATGATCGAGTTACAATGTTACATCCTCTACTACACTTTCATATGCACCATACACAATATTATAGCCCCCAAAAAGAGGTGTAACTAAGATCATATATATATATATATATATATATATATATATATATATATATATATATAGAGAGAGAGAGAGAGAGAGAGAGAGAGAGAGAGAGAGAGAGAGAGAGAGAGAGAGAGAGAGAGAGAGAGAGAGAGAAGTTCTCATAGTACATGTATAAATTGAAGGTACCTGCTTGCCCTAGCTGCAATTAACTGTTTCTATCTCCTTATGCACATGCTATACCAAAATATAGTAAATTGCATAGCATCAAGAGCAATCACCCTTTAGGCTTTGTTTGCAGGGTGACTGCTCCTGATGTTATGTCCATCATAAAAACCCTAAGCATGTCGCGAAAAGCATCTCGATCGAATGCTTATCGGTAGCTGCTGCCAAAAGCCGGAGCCCAGTAGTCGGCACCGTTGTCGCTTCCGACTTGCAGAGTGCAGGAGACTGGAACTAGGCATAGCCCTCTACTCCTCAGGTCCTTTGCCTCAGTACCATTTTCACCCTGCAGGATATATGTATGGATGCAAGGAAATTAAACTCAAAAACACATATATTTGGAGTATTATTAATTAAACACTTATATTGCAGTATATATATAGCTACTACCTCTTTTTAAGAGATGCATGTAGGCCTTCTTTTACCTTATCAAGTTGTTTTCGATAAAATTGATGGTCCGTTAAATATGATCTAAAGTATATTTAAAAATATTTAATTAGAAATTAATTGGAACGTATTATCTTTGAAAATAATTTGCACTCCATCGATGACCGAAAGGCCTCGAAAATTAAAAAATTTCACAGCTTATCGATGGTGTTTGCTTGTTTGACGGCATAGACCAGCATTCTAATTAAATGAGTTTGAGTTTTTGTTAGAGTATTTTTCGTACTTTCTAAACTACGGTGATCAATAACCCCAATCTTTAATTGAGATTAATTTTCTAAACTATTTCCACAAGGTTGTTTGATTTTGGTTGCTTGCTCATTTTGTATCTTCAAAATTCGTAAAATTTGGCTTCTATGTACTTCAAACACTGCAAAGCGTGTTAATTTTGATGTTTAGGTTATATAATTAACCATCTTAATTTGTTCCCAAAAATAACCTAGCTACTTAATTCCGAGTTAAACACAAAATTAATCTAATACTTACTCGTCGATCATTAATTCCTATGCTTGTACTTGTTTCTGGATTAAGAAAAAAAAAAAAAAAGTTTGTTCCCCAACCAAACAGTATGTCAAAAGAAAAGAATAGTACCAACTCTCATGTCTCTTATATATATATATTATTACATATGAGACACATGTGGACTTGATTGATTATATATATATAATTAATTATCAGCTTTGATGGTAAGCAAAGTACTAGCACAGGTGGTCCTCTTTTATATGATATGCTCATTCACCAATTGCTCAAGGAATCAATTTGGCACAGATTAGAGATAAAAGCTGTAAAGCTAAAGAGTTTGTCCTCAATGACTTTTTGATGCAAAAGAAGCTATATATATATATATATATATATATATATATATATATATATATATATATATATATATATATATATATGATTCTTATTGTTTATAGTGGTTGGTTTCAAGTTTGTCTTAGTGAATTTGCATACTATATATATATAAGAAGAATATATACCTAATTAGTATATGTATAGATAAATTCTGCAGCTGTGAAATATTCCACTCACCTTTTCCATCAAATAGAAAGAATCTTTCTTTGTTAAGCATTATTATTTTAATTAAAGATGCATAACAATTGGTATATATATATATATATATATATATATATATATATATATATATATATATATATATATATATATGATGGATTGGCATGTTGTGGTACTGTTATAAATAAATAAATATATAAATAAATGAACATGTCCTTAATTAGACCTTTTTAGTATTCATTAGCTATGGGACTTTTCCATTTATCATGAGCTCATGGATTAATATAATTACTTTTGAAAATCAATAAATACCTTAAAATCTCCCACTGGTGGCAAAAATCTATCTTAAATCATCTATTTTCATCATATAATTAAGTAAAATAATTGCTTGTACTTGGTGCATGACCAGTACATTTACGCACCGTGCCTCCATCTATCCTTCACGCATTTTATGCTTTTAATCCGACCATCAAGTTCTTAAATATGTAAAAATTGAAAACCATAATTTGAACGTGCATGGAGGTTGAACTATCAGAATAAATGTAGGACAAGTGTAAATATATAATAGATCGATGCATCGATCGAATGTTCGTTATAATTTTACAAAGTCATAAAATTATAGCTCAAATCAAATGAATTGCAAGGCCGGATAGTATAAAGGCATAGCTTTCAAAGGTTGAATACTCTAAAGTTTAGGTTAGTTTCACTCATTTTTCTCAATTAAAAACTTAGGTAAAAACGTGCCCTATGTACCATAGGCCTCAATTAATGTCACTATATATTAATTCACCTCATATTTAATTCCTATGACTTTTAAAAGACGTGCATGTACATATCAATAATTATAAATTTTGAATGCATGTTAATTTCTTATAAATTAAATAACGTCTATTTGAATACTGCAATTTGATTTTCGGGGCTACTCGTTGCACATATATATAATTGATTCTTACAACTAATGAGTTCTAATGCATAGCCCCGAACATTATACAAATTAAGATCACATTTATTGAATTATATTTTAGTTTTTTGGTATTAATTATCAAAGGTGAATATATACAGAACTTATTCGAATTATGAACCATTTTGATTTGACTAGTCAATCTTTCAAAATTTTAATTTTATTATCCGATCTTTTTTATTTTGTTTGATTTATATCAGCCAATAATATTTTGACTTCAAAATTTAAATACCTAGTTTGTCTTAATTAACAGGTTTAGTTAATTAATATACTTCACATAATTCCGATCACAACTATAAACTCACTAATATAAATAATTAGTTTAAATTTTGAACTTAAAGTATCGTTGACAGATTCAAATCAAATAAATTAAAATATTAAATAATAAAATTAAAATTTTAAAAAATTAAATAGTCAATTTAAAATGGTCCATAGTTTAGATAAATTTTATATGTTTTTATCATGCATTATCAAATATAAAGTGCATGAGATGTGTAGATGCAATGGTACAAAAAATAACAACTGCAGAAAATAGAAAATAGAAAATTTCTCAAGATAGAATTACAGTTATAATTACTTACAGGCAGCTTGGTGTTCCCTGATCCACTGCCCATGTACGGGGAGCTCAGAGCCTGCATAAAACAAAGGCATGGACTCATTGAAGAGAGAGAGAGAGAGAGAGAGAGAGAGAGAGGGTACAAATTAACTCCAGCAAGCTACAGTGCAGGACATTACAAGACACCAATAACTAGAAGATGCTGCATAAAACAACAGCTATGTAGCTAGCATTGCTGTGCATGCACCAGCTTTAACTGCGTGCGCTTGAACCACCACCACCACCTCCTCTTTTTGTTTCACTTGTTCTTACACCCACTCTGAGAGAGAGAGAGAGAGAGAGAGAGAGAGAGAGAGAGAGAGACCTCAATTTGGCCTTGGAGGAATCTAATGTAGCCAATGGCTTCTAAGAGTACCGACGCAGTGTCAGTCTGTAAAAGCAACCCATGTGTGTCAGATCATCATCTTCTTTATTTGTACACAAACTCAGTATCATGGGCAAATATATATATATATACATTTATATTACTAGGATCTATATTTATATATAGATCTAAACATGTGTAGAACTTAGTGGAGCTATGGACCATACAAATTTGGCTATTCAATAATTTAACCTTCTAAAATTTTGATTCTAATATTTATTTCATCTTTCAATTTATTTAATTTTAGTGGGTGGAATGTATTTTGATTTTAAAATTTAAGCTAATTACTTTAATGAACTTGTAGTTATGAAAATTGCATAATTTATATTAACTAAACCGTAAAAATAAATGACACTTTAAAATTTTGAAGGTAAAGTGTTGTTGATTAACTCAAATCAAACAAACTGAAAGGTTGGATAATAAAATCAAAATTTTAAAAAATTGAGTAGCTAAATTTAAATAATCTATAGTTCAGATAAGTTCCATACGTTTTATATATATATATATATATATATATATATATATATATATATATATATATATATATATATATATATATATATATATATATATATATAGAAAGAGAGAGAGAGAGAGAGAATTGAACTCCTATGCTTTTGAAAGCACAGAGTCATTGGTATTTATAAATTTTTGGTCATTGGTTGGAAAAATGTACGGTTAGAATGATAGCGGTCTGCTAAAGTTTAGTAAGTAGTTGGTGGAATAGTATGATCAAAGAGATGAAATTAGTCAAAAGTGAAAAACTTTCAAACACTAAGTATTTGATACTTTTAAAAATACTATAGCCGAACTATATATATAGAAAGAGAGAGAGCCCGACTACTATGCTTGTAAAAGTACCAAGTAATTTGTGCTTATAAGTTTTCTAAAGATAGATTTATTTCTTTGATTAATTTCAATCTCATACTATATATTCCACCAACCACCCACTAAATTTAAGGGGCCCAATATCATTCTAGCCATACATCCTTTCATTCAAACACTAAAAATCTATCATCACCAATGACTTGATACTTTTAAAAATATAAAAGCTCAATTATATCTATATATATATATATATATATATATATATATATATATATATATATATATATATATATATATATATATATATATATATATATATATATATATAACTAGGCTACTATACTATTAAAAGCACAAAAACATTGATGCTTGTAGGTTCTTAGTCTTTGAACGAAATGATGTGCGGTTAGAATAATAGTAGGCCCTTTGGGTTTAGTGGGTGGTTGGTGAAATAGTAGGATCTAAGAGGTGAAATTAGTCCAAGGGATAGTTCTAACGGTAGAAAACTTACCAGCATTAATTGCTTAATACTTTTAAAAACATAATAGCCTCTCTCTCTCTCTCTCTCTCTCTCTCTCTCTCTCTCTCTCTCTCTCTCTCTATATATATATATATATATATATATATATATATATATATATATATATATATATATATATATATATATATAAGATGGGCTATTGTATGTACAACTCAGTGGCTAGCTTAAACCTGAAAACATGCATTGGGTAATTAATACCTTTCCAAATGGGGAAACAAGCTGGTGAAGGGCAGTTATTCTATCCCCTAGCTTCTCCTTCCTCACCTGAAGAAACACACCATGATGAAAACATATATATATATAAGAGAAAAGTAAAAACTCCAAGAAGTGTCATATTATTTGAATTCTCTCTTCTTTTTTCTCCTTTGACCTACGGAATAAAGTTCTTAGGCTGATATAATAAGCATGTATTCATTTTTTTTTTTGAGAGAAAGGTAGCACGCTACCCGCTTAATTCAATCGGTAAATGAACTTAGATAATAAGCATGTATTCATGTTCTACATTTTTATAGAATTTGGGTGGTTTTGCGAAAAAAACAAGAAGAAGAGGAAAAAAGGCGCGCAGCCAACAAACTTTGCCGTGAAGGCTCCACCTGAGCTGTGCATGTCTCTTTTTTCACTTATATATGTAGTAGTCTATAATTAACTAACCTAAAATTAAGATATTGTTAGTTACATTTCTATTTAAAGTGAAATCCACGGCTCGAATGGTGTCATTTTAATGCAATTTGTTGGTGCATCATTTATCTGAACTGAACTACAAAATTCTATTAATTAAGGGATATATGTATATATATATATATATCATGAGTTTTAATTTAATTTGCTAGTACTGATCATAATTGGAGGAAAAAGACTAGGGCCTCATAGATCCACTCAAAAGCCACATAGGAAGAAGAAATATTTGACCTGGAAAGCAGATTGTGCTGAATGTGAAGAAGAGCCTACAACCCTAGCTTTCTTGAGAGCTGAACCAGTTGCTGTACTGTTGCACTGCAGAAAAAGATGAAAAAAAATTAATAATAACAATAATAATTACTATAATTAAAGAATCAACTTAAGAGAGATCATGCCAAAATTCTGAGACTACCACACACAAACTAATATATCAAGAGATCATTAAAGTAATGATAAAATGATGAAAACAAAATCCAACAAGCCTAAGAATATATCTATGATTAAAACATGCATGGAGTTCTATTTATAATATGAACAGTCGAAGGTATCCAAATATTCATAGCACCACATAACTAACAACAGTATGCAGTAAGAAGTTATATAAACCCCATGCAAAACAAATACTTATGCATTATATATATATATATATAGAGAGAGAGAGAGTCCGGCTAGAATACTATCGATAGCACCAAACAATTAGTGCTATCAAGTTTTTAGCCGTTGGATGAAAAAATATACGGTTGGGATTATAGTGGTCCCCTAAAATTTTTACTATTCAACCAACCACCTAGTAAACCCTAGAGGACCACTATAATCTCAACCGCATATTTTTTCATCCAACGGCTAAAAATTTAATAGCACAAATGGCTTGGTGCTATCGATACTATTCTAGCCTAATTCTATATATATATATATATATATATGAGCTGGAGTGTTTCTAAAAACACACGAAAAATACATACTCCAGAGCTTTTAGCCCTTGGATGCCCAGGGTTTATCCCTTAATACTATTATTAGTATGCATCTAAGGGTTACAAAGTCTATATATAGTAAATATATACTATTTACATACATAGCAGTCCAGCTATATATATATGTTGTACCTCAGATGAATTATCTGGTTGGTGATCATGTTTTTTTTCTCCCTTGCTGTTTGAGAAGTCCAGCATGTTGCTGCTGAAGATTGTTGTAACACATGACTTCGGAGAGGAAGCTTGTAGCATATGACCCCACTGAGACTCTGATGCATGAATGATCTCCTCATTCCCAGGGCCATAAACATAACCACTCTCACATAATGATCTCTCTTGCTTTACTCCTGTTGGATATGCTATCATTTGATCCCCCCAATTCTCTATCTTTTTGGCTTGGAAAGGAGCACTATATCTTTGATGTTCATTTTCTCCAACAAGCCCACACCTAAAAGTTGTCCACCACAAACATAAAGAGACAACAAACAATACTTTAATTTTTATTGAATATGATCAAATGAGTGATGAAAATTTGTATAGGACCAAATCCTATCCTATATATATATATATATGAAGGAAAAAAAAAGGGGAGAGGGGGTGGGGGGAGGTTGGGGTCAAATTGATTGGAACTGAGTAACCACTTTCAACCAAAAAAGAAAAAAAAAAAACAAAAAAAAATTGGAAGTGAGAAAATTGCTATCTAAAAGTCATAAGTATGCCTTTTCAATTATGAAAACTTAATCTACTTAAGGGAAAAAAGAAGTAAATTTACATCAATAGCGGGTTCCATGACTCAGGCATCTCCTGGTTGTGATCATGCAAAGAGGTCATAGGAGAATTAGAGGGTAATTGGTTATAGTGAGAAAACACTGAAGAAGAAGAAGAAGAAGAAGAAGAAGAAGATGATGATGATGATGGTAAGGAGGGTAGGAGAGGAGAGGTGTGTTGAGGACAAGGAGCCTTCATATTATTCATGCTCCACAAAGTAGGGCTCTCCCCTATCATTTGTTGCACCTGCAGTGAGCTCTCAAACACTACTCTATTCATTACTGTTGAAACCCTTGTATGTAGCTAGCTAGCTCTATTTTACTCTTACCACCCCCTTCTTCTCTCCTAATTCCTTTTCCCTTGCACTCTCTCAAGTCAATCTCTAGAGCTTTTCCTCTTTTGCTCCAAAGGTTGAGGTTTTTTGCAGAAGATCAAGCATATGCAAGACATGTCAAGAGGAATCTGAATACATAGGGGTTGAGTCTTCTTTTTTATTTCCCTTCCTTTCCCCTCTCCCCTCCATTATTTATTGTCTTTCTAATTTGCTTTCCTTTTCTCCACTTTCTTTTTCCCCCTTTTTATTTTTTTTTTCTTTTTTCTCTTTTCCTTCCTTTTGCTTTATCAATAAAGTCAGGCACAAAAGGAGGTGGCAGTGCATCCAGGCCTAAAGGAGTGGTTAATTTATGAAGGGGGCTTAATTAGTTCTTAATTAAGATTTGGTTAATTATTCCTGTTATATCTACTAATTATATATTGAGGTGCTAGTTTATTATCTTATGGTTTCAGTAACAACTTTAGGCAATTAATTACATAGCCTGATATGTTACAATATATTATAATAAGGAATATATATATATGCTGGGCTAAATTATGTGGTCCATAGAAACTATTTAAGTATGCAAAATGTACAATCCATGTACTATGTAGGTAATTAAGTTGCAAACAAGCAATGATTCTACTTTTCCCACCAAGTCAATGAGCAACCAAACTAAAGTGCAATAGGTCAAAAATACAGTGGTTCTTTAAGCTGTGTTTCAATTGATTGTACTTTCATGCTACTCTGGGTGAAAGCTGCTCACTTTGGCCCTCCTTTTAGGCTTTTGGCTTAAGCCAATAGTCAGATAGGTAAGGTATTAGGAGCTTTAATTTCCTTAATATTTTAGTAAATGGTAATACTTTGTTGTATTCTCGTTCTACAATGCTTTATGTTTTTCGGAGATATGTAGCATTAGGGATACAAACAGGACAGATCCATCCGGGAGGCGGGAGGAATCCCCCACCTTCTGTTTCATTTATTGTCGGGTCAGTGTAGATTTGGGCAGGTCAATTTAGTTTTTATTTTTGACTCTTACTTACCGCTCCATTTGGGATGTATCAGGGTGAGAGAGAAATATCGACGGATCAAGAAGGATCAAAAAACAAAAAATGTCTCCCACCTCTAGCTTTGTTTACTTGGCGAGTAAGGATGGATTCAAAACGAGCTATACTTTTTTATATTTTTAGTTCTCACTTAACGTCCCATTCGGTACATATCAGAGTAGGAGCTCCATCAATCCGGATCCATTTGCATCGCTAGGTAGTATATTATTCGTTTTGTTTATTTTTTTAAAAAATAAATTCAGTTGAAAATATAAATCAACTAAGCTTCAAACTTAGAGTAAATGTAAAATAATTAGGCTTCAAAGCAATTATTAAGTCAATTATCATTTGTACTAGACAACCAATTACTATGCTATCATTCAGCTAGAATAATTATTGCTCGGCTATCATTCAGCATACTATAAATGCAAGAAAATGAGTACTATGCCCGGTTCTGGATCGTAATTTTGTAAATCTCTCAATAATTAAAATACATTAATTGTTTCCTACGTTCAGATTCTGTTATACTCTTTGAAGTGGACGTAACATAAGAGCTCCTACTCTCAAAATATGTTAATATATTATTTACGCTGTCTTAGAAGATGATAATTATATTCTACAGCTTCCACAGCGTTAATTTTAAATATATTTCTGAATCATTTTTCGGTTGTGATATGATTGAATTTTAAACAGTGTGATATGATTAATTTGATAAATTTTATGAATATAACATATTTAAAGAAAAATTATAAAAAAACAGTATGACAGTTCGGTGTACTAAGAAGAGTTAGGCATCCTGGAGTAGACGCATAGGCTCAAAGTGAGTGAGTGCATAATAACTTATAAAGTAATTGAGGATAATTAGTTCTATATATAAAATTTGTTAATATTGGTTATTTAAAAATTAAGTTGGTAAATTAGATATAATAATAATTAAATTAATTAATTTTTTTATATATTTTTATATAAGTGTTCATAATATCAAGCGGGATAGTCATTAGTGTGTGGCAACAAAGCCGATAGTTACATGAGCCAGTTTAAATGGCCTTTATTGTTTTTAATCCTCACTTAAATTTACTATTTATATATATGCAGAAATGATATTTTTCTTGCAACGCAAGCTCCATTGTGTAATACTAAACTTTTGCAAATGACAAAGTTACAGTTTAGTGGGTCGATCAGTGCATGGGAGGAGTGTTGGGCTGACTTGGGACCGTTTTAGCGCCAATCGGCGCGAAAAACGGAGCCCAAGCTGTGTTTTAAGGTGGTTTTGTGGGTTTCGGGAGCAGATCCAGGCGCCCGGAGCTACCGTGTAGCTGCTCGAATGGGAGAGTGGTAGCGTGTGACGCGAGGCAGAGGTGGGGACAAGTATCGGCTTGGGGTTGGTGGCAATCGTGAGGTGACGCAGGGTCAGCGTGACTCGACGCGCGTGACGCGCGATGTGATTCGCACATAACCTGTGAGCAGGTGAGGCGGCCAATTTGGGCACGTTTTTGGGTGCCTGAAACAGCTACTGTAGCAGGCCGAATTCTTTGGGTCGTCCTGTGTAGGTTTGGTCGCCCGATTTGGGTGGTTTCGAGCGTCCGAAAGTAGGTTTCGGGCGCCTGAATCTTCTTCTTCTGCCTATATAACGTGCGGGGCCTCTCACTCTCTCTCTCTCTCTTTTTCTTCCTTTTCTCTTTTCTGCTCGCGTCCGTGGGTTCTAGAGAGAGAAATATAGAGCGAGGGAGAGGGAGAGGGAGAGGGAGGCCGTAAGTGTGTGGGGAGTGTTGAGCGCACGGATCGATCCGAGGAGTTGAGCGGACGCACACGCATGTGATTTTACGGCGCGTCAATTTTTAGGTAGATCTTTTTAATATATCATATCTTTTTTAAATATTATTTGTTTGGATTTTTCGAGATAGTTTTTGTTATTATAGGTTTAGCTTGTTACCGCTTTAGGAATTGAGTTTTGTGCTACTTTTGTGTTTGACTTTTAAGGTCGAGACCTTCTCTGTCACGCGGTTGAAACAGGGTGCCGCCGAATTTTTCGAGGTGGAGCCGCTCACGTGTGGTGATCACCGTTGAGCGTGTTGTCTTTCTACTGTCTGTGTTATGGCAGGATTTGTGATCCAGGTGTATTCCGTGTTGCAAAAAATAGCGGATTACTTGTTATATTTGTTTGCTAGATGTAAGTGTTTTGATTGTCTTTTTGTTAATTAATAGTTGTAGAGATATGCATGTGAATGATTGATTAGTATTTTATAGTATTTGACTGTTCGGGTTGGGACTAGAAAATATTATTATTTTATTGTTAGAGGGTTTATATATATTGTTTGACTACGCAGAATCAGAGTAAATATTTTTATAGCATGATTGGGTATATTCGATTATCAAGTGATCCATATTATTGACCGAGGGGTTAGTGTTTTGGTAGGATATTCTTAATGGGTGGTGATCCGATTGACATTCTGTTTTGAGTGGTTGGTTATTAGAGATGGGTGGTACTCTAAGTAGTGATATTTGTGCTATGTCATATTGTTATAGAGGTTGCACTTATCTTGAGATTTGTTGGCTGTGGGCCAATATGCGTAGGTGTGTGTGCCAGGGGCACTGTAATTGAGATGTTGGGTACTTTTAGTGTTGGGGGCACATGAGTTGACAATGGGATTTCTGTCTTGTGTCATCAATAATCTAAGGGATCATTATTTGATCATAGTGTGGTGACCCGAATCTCTGTCTTGGCTACATGGCCAGTGACATGTAAACACCTATTTTTGTGTGTCGAGTGCGTTTGCGCATCAAACGGACGCGAAAAACGAACTCAGCATGAAGAAATAAGCAAAACTCAATTTTTGGAGTTTTGGGCCGGATTCGGGCGCCCAGAACAGGATTCGAGCGCCCGGAAACTCGGTGCAGTGCACCGCGACCAAGGGGATAGCAGAGGGACACGTGTCGGGCGGTGGTTGGCCGATAGTGGGACACGCATCGAGCACGGATTGGCGGGGCCCTCGTGCGCGTTAGGCGGCGGCGCGAGTCCCCGCACGCGGGACGCGTGGTGCGCTACTATTCGCCGAGCCCAACACCCCGAAGAGAACGTGTGGCGGCTCAGGGACGACCGATCGAACTTTTGGGCGCATGTTGGATTATCGCCACGTGTCCGGGCGCAGGGGTGCCGTGTTTTCGGGCGCCTGGAAGTTGCCCAAAAATCTATGAATTGGGTGATCTTGTGGGCTATAAATTGAGCTCCTTCTCCCACTTTGCAGAGTTTTGGTCATTGTTCTTGGAGAGCCTTTGTTACATAGAGGAACTCATCATCTTCCCCACCATTCCTGAGCACATTTGGAGGACTTTAGAGGCTTCATCTCTATCTTCTTCCCTATCACTGGAGAGCTCCACCATTGTTGCAGCAACAGCCTTCTCCGTTGACGTTTCGTGCGTGGCTTCCCCAGGTCAAACCGCTTGAAGTTTTTGGCTGAAATTTGGAAAACTCCACAAGAAGTATATCTACAACTTTCCTATTGATCACTTCCCTCCATTCTCGAGTTTTCTTGGGATTTTTACATCAACTCTGGAGTCCTCGTGCACAGGGCGGGGTTCTGAACAGTATTTAGTATTTATGGGTTTTCTTGATTGTTTGTGCATGAATTTTGAAGTTTAAGGGCTTTATTTTCATTTAACTCACAGAGGAACACATTGATACCTTTCTTGAAGAATTTGGAGGTGACTTACATAGATATTTTTACTATTCTTGTTGAACTCGTGACAGCTCTAAGTGCAGATTTTCTATTTTGGCATTATTGTGATGTTTGGACTTTGGGGATGCAGATTTTGTGAAGATTTTTTATTCTTTTGTGGATCTTAGAATTTGAGCATTTTATTAAGGTCAAGGTGAGCATTTTCTCTTTTGATTTCAACTATAGATCACTTTTGGTTTGGCTCCTATACCTCATTGAAGTTAGTGCTGAATTTTGAATGCAATATGGACAACATCTTCTCATTTGATTAATTAGATAGCTTTTGGGACTTGAGAAAGGATTTTTGTGGATTTGGTGATGCTCTTATTTCAGAGGAGAACTTAGAAACCCAAATTGGAGCTATACTTTGAGGTATCTAATGCAAAATTTGTATCTTTTTCTTATTGCTGAAATTCTAAAATTTTCTGCGCCATGGGTGTTGATTTTGCGATTGTGCTCAATCCAGTAGGAGATTTTTGGTGATTTTTTATTTGTTGGAATCTTAAGAGCTTGAGGAATGCACACGCAAAGTTTCAGCCCGATCAGACCCCGGATCGTCGCGTTTCACGTGGGTTGGATTTCCTTCAAAATCTGCGGACTTCCTATTAATTCTATCTTTGTAGTTGTCAAGCATGCTAGAGATAGCGCTATACTTAATGTTTATGATAGATGTAGAATTGTGGAATATTGACTAGCACCCTGCCGCATGTTGCATGTTGTTTGGCCAGACTTTAGAAAACTCTTAACTTGGGTTGATTTTATCTATATTTGAACTTCCTACACTCATATTATTATTTCTTTTGACTTAGGGTTTGTCCTCGCTCGGATATTGGGCCGAGTGGTTGGGATAGTGTATGATGCATGTTGCGCTCGTGCCTGGGGGCAGAGTGGAGTATGATATCTGATGTTAGATCTGTGCTAGTGTCAAGAGTCGTTTTGGTAGACAGTGGTCCCGTGGCCGTTGAGTGTTTCCGGCCAGTGTTGTTAGTGGTTGAGTTGTTGAGTTTTGATCTATTTGATCGCGGAATTGGATTATAGCCTGCATGAGCCATATTGAGCTCGACAGAGATGCGCGGTTTATCCTCGGTGGGGTCGCTCCCCTCGAGTGTCGCTCCGGAGTTGAGCCTGATACTTTGCTTTCGCATGATGTCGATGCAGTCCTTGTGGGACGCCCTACGTAAATCCCATCCAGGTGTGGATGTGTGGTAGTAGGTGGGCGCAGATTTGACTGGACCTGGTGTGGCAGTCAGTATCATTGGATTGATTGAGCATATTGAGATTGAGTAGATGCATACTATCATCTGTATCACCCCTTGAGTATTATAGATAGAGGCATGATAGCTGTAAAGTTATTTCCAACTTATTTTCTTTTCCTTACTGCATTGTTATCTTATGCCTCTAGTAGATTTAGTGGGCAAACCGTTGGTCTTGGAAACGGTACCCACTGAGAGCTACTGTTTGATATAGTTTTCACACCCTCTGTTGGTGATTATTTTTCAGAGGCTTCTGCTCCTATTCTTGCCCCTGCTACTTCTACTGATCGAGGTAAGAGAGTCGCGAGCTAGATCCCTACCTGCCTTTGGAGAGTAGATGTATCCCCTTTTGGAGATTTTTGTACAGTCGGCTGGTTTATTGTATCTTTTATTTTGAAAGACTGATGTATTGTGAAGACCTGATTTGTACTATGTTTGGATGTATCTTTAATTTATAGTAGTTTATTTTTCGCTCTGATATCAATACAGTTGTTAGTTGTTATCTTTTGCACGTTAATGAGCTTCGCCTATGCGGGATTTTCCGTATAGGTGGCGGATCTGTTGGCGAGCCCGGGTTGCAGTTTCGATTCCGGGGCGTGACACATAGTCTACATGTCGCATCGAGCTTTATTGGAATTTACCAGTGTAATATCAGGGAGAAAAATGATGATGGGAGGCCAACGGTCGACGAGCGAACTAGTGGTAGTATGGCTTGAACGGTAGAAGGAGACAAATTTTGAAAAAAATATTTTGAGAAAGAAAAATTAGATGTCGGCACAAGCTTGAAGCCCACCATTGACATCAGACTGGGGGCATAGGGGCACTACAAAAAAAGTAATATTTAAGGACATTTTTTTTTATACTTAATGATACTTAAAAGCGTCTTAATATAGTCTAGCGACGCATTTAAAAGTGTCGGTTAAGATGTCGGCAAATAAAGAGTCACCATGAATGTACCGACGCTTATGCCAAGCATCGGTAAAATATCTTCTGACGCTTTAAAACGTACGTCAAAAATTTTTAAAATTCTGACGCTTTAAAGCGTCAAAAAATTAAAAATAATAGTAAAATTTATTATTTAATAAATTAATTTAATACAATAAAAAATTTATATGGCGACACTTTTTGAAACGTCAATATTTACTATATTATAAAGACACTTGGGGACGCTTTCCTCAAGCGATGTCTAAAAAGTGTCTTTATATTAATTTTTTTTTTAGTGGGGGTTCCGCCCCCGTGGTGCATATCGAATCCGACAAAAAAACTTGTTAAAATATATTTGTTCTTTTTCTTTTTGTCCTAGCAAGATCGGCGATCGATGTACTCTAAATAATTTTGTATTCACTCTTTTAGATAGTGAACCTCTTCTTTCGACTGTGATTTTTTCTTCGCAAAAAATTTATCCACATAAATGATCTGTATTTTTTATTTTCTGTCATGCATTTGTAGTTTATTTTCTTTATGAAAATCTTTTAATTTCGTTTCAATTTATACGTTCGTAGTAACACATAACATAATAATTCATTTACCGTATTAAAATATAATAAATAAATTATTGTGCTCAACTTGATATTTTAACATAGTATTTGCATGACAAATAAAATATTATTTCTGTAAATATAAATTCATAAATACAGATTATTTATAAAAAAAAAGAGAAAAAAAAAGAGAGAACTAAATGTGAAGTTAAAAAAAAAAAACGCTAGCCGACGATATTGCACTAAAATAATTGCTGAGCAAAACTCGAGCAAATTTGCTTCCTCACATTCTCTTTGGGGAAAATCTCCGAAAACCAAAAAAAAGAAAAAAAAAAAAAAAACACCGTAAAAAAACACGTAAAAAAACATTCCAATCGGGAAGTGGGCCGTGAACAAACACCTTAAACCGCGCACCAATGCGTGGTACACAGTACACCTACGAATTTAATAAATTATAATAATATAATATAATTAATTGTGTGTGGGGGGTGTTAATTAATAAATTAATTAAATATATTAAGGCCCCTTTTTTAAAAAGTTTTTTTGTGGATGGGTTGTCCATATGCATGCATGGTGTCCGTACTCTGCGTAAAATCTTTGTCGGCGGTCGCCGTGTCTTTTTCCGAGCAGTGCTTTTTCTTATATATATATATATATATATATATATATATATATATATATATATATATATATATATATATATATATATAAAGTAAAATTTATATATGTTTAAAAATATAAATTAAATTATATTTATAAATTTTTTATTATTGAATTTACATTAAAATTTATATAATTGTACTTTTTCTTTCTCTCTTTATAGTTGACTTTACAATTGTAGAAATCTCAATGCAAATTCAATGGTAAAAAATTTACAAGCATGAGTTGACTTGTATTTTTAAAAATATATAAGTTGTACTCTCTCTCTCTCTCTCTCTCTCTCTCTCTCTCTCTATATATATATATATATATATATATATATATATATGTATATATATATATATATACATATATACATATATACATATATATATATATATATATGTATATATATATATGAGCAATGCTACCTGTACACCCCGAAGGGGAGTACATCATACACCTCTACCATTTTAATGGTGGCGATACTTTTTACGGGTCACATCAAGTGACCCATCATCACACCCCCACCCTTAGATGGGTGGGGTGTATGATGTACACCCCGAAAGGGGTGTACACATAGCATTTTCCTATATATATATATACATATATACATATACATATATACATATATGTGTGTATATATATATATATATATATATATATATATATATATATATATATATATATATATATATATATATATATATATATATATATATATATATATATATACATATATACATATACATATATACATATATGTATATATATACATATATACATATACATATATACATATATACATATACATATATGTATATATATACATATATACATATACATATATACATATATACATATACATATATGTATATATATATATATATATATATGTATATATATATGTATATATATATATATATATATATATATATATATATATATATATATATATATATATATATATATATATATATATATATATATATATATATATATACATATATATATATGATCAGACTATTATGCTATCTAACCCTTTGACTAATTTCATCATTTAGATTATTCTATTCCACTAACCACTCACTTAACCCAAGAGGCCAACTATCATCTTAACCATACATCTTTTCATCCAAGGGCTAAAAATCAATGATATGGTAAGTACTTTTAAAAATATAGAAGCTCAATTATATATATATATATATATATATATATATATATATATATATATATATATATATATATATATATATGTTTGTGAATTTTTTACCAGTGGATTTGCATTGAGATTTGTGTTATTGTAAAGTCAACTAAAGAAAGAGTAAGAAAAAATAAATAGCACAAATCTCAATACAAATTCAATGATAAAAAATTCACAAACATATTTGAGCTTGTGCTTTTGAAAGTATATAAGCCCTACTATATATATATATATAATTGAGCTCCTATACTTTTAAAAGTATAAGTCATTGTTGCTGGTAGATTTTTAGCCATTATATGAAAAAATGTGTGGTTATTATGATAGTGAGCCATTTAGATTAAGTGAGTGGTTGGTGGAATAGACTATCTAAGAAATGAAATTAGTCAAATGGATAGATCTAACGGTAGAAAACCTATAAACACGAATTGCTTGGTATTTATACAAGTATAGTAGCAGGACTATATATATATATATATATATATATATATATATATATATATATATATATATATATATATATATATATATATATATAGCTAGACTTGTGTGCTTTTAAAAGTACGAAGGCTCCCATGCTCCAAAGTTATTTTGATGTTGGGACTTCCGAATGGACGATCGGTTCCGTTAAACTTGGTTTCGAATATTTAAAAGGCTTAGAAATTAAATTTCGTGAATTTTTGATATCATTTGTCTAGTGATCGAAGTGTTTCATAATCAATAATTTTAATGATTGCGATAAACCGTTTGCAAGTTTAACGGTGTAAAAATATACAAATAATATAAAATTTTGATAAAAAAATTTTATACTATATAGAACAAGATCAATATCTTTGATTTAAAATGTTAGTATCATATCATCGTATTTTATGAGATTTTTATTTTCAGTCGTTGATTTTGAGCCCTTTCGATTACTAGATAAATAACATCGAAAAATCATAGAATTTAATTTCTAGATATTTCAAATATTCTAAATAAGTCTAACAGAGCTGATTGTCTATTCGGAAGTTCCAACATTAAAAACAACTTGGGAGCACGGAAGGCTCCATATTTCTAAAAGCACACGAGTCCTACTATATATATATATATATATATATATATATATATATATATATATATATATATATATATATATATAGAGCGCGCTAGACTGGAATGCTATCAGTAGAAAACCGGCTCGGTTGCCACCCATTTGTTTTTTATGATGGAGCTTCCAAATTGACTTTCGGTACCGTTGAACATGATTTAGACCATTTAAATTATTTATAAATTAAATTTCATATTTTTTCGATATTTTTTTTTTATCCATCAAGTAAACAAAAAGTACACAGCTAAAAAAATTATACTTTAAAAAGTGATGATAGAAGTCTTGTAATGAAGATTAAGAGTATAGATCTTATTTTAAATAGTTTAAATAATTTTCTAAATAAAATTCAATTTATTTAGATCTCGTTATACCGTTAAACAAGCAAAAAGTTTATATTTATCATTAAAATTATGAATTTTGTAACATTTTGATTATTAGGTCAATAATGTCAAAAAGATTTGAAATTTAGTTTTTAAATACTTCCAGTGGACTAGATCATATTCAACGGAGCTGATCATCGATTTAAAAGCTCCATCATTGAAAATAAATAGATGACAACTGAGCTAGTTTATTAATGATAGCTTTCCAGCTCAACTATATATATATATATATATATATATATATATATATATATATATATAGTAGAATTTATATACTTTGAAAAGCATAAGCCCAACTATACTTGTAAATTTTTTATCATTAGATTTATATTGAGATTCATGCTATTATACTTTTTCTTTCTTTCTTTAATTGACTTTAAAATAGCACAAATCTAAATACAAATTTAATAATAAAAAATTCACAAATATAATTAGACTTATATTTTTAAAAATATATAAGCTCTACTCTCTTAATTTCTAAGCCAGTGTTTGAAGATTGGGATGGGGGAATGGAATATCCCCCCCTTACCAGGTTGTATCGGGACAACCCGGTAAGGAGGGGGATATCCCATTCCCCCCCTCCCCCCCCTCTCCGGAACAACCCAGAGTAACCCCTTCCCAAGGCTCTGCCCCGAACAACCCAGAATAACCCCTTCCTCTGCCTTGGGAAGGGGCACTTTCGTTTTTTTTTTTTTTTTTTTTTTTTTTTTTTTTTTGTTATTATTATTATTATTATTATTATTATTATTATTATTATTATTATGCTTCTTTTGATTTTTTTTATTAGAATTTTAAAATTTTAAAAGATATTTAAATTTTTAATTTTATAAATTTTATTTTTTTTAATTTTATATTTTAATAAATCTAAAAATTTTATTTTTTTGTTTTAAAAAAATATTAATTTTAAAATTTTAAAATTTATATAATTTTTTTAAAATTTATATAAATTTAAAAATTAAAATTTTTACTCCTACTTAAAATTTAAAAATTAACTTTTTTTTTTGCTCCCACTTAAAATTTTTATAAAAATTAAAATTAATAAATATTAAATTTTGAATAAATTTTAAAATTTTAATTTTGAAAAAAAAACTAAAAAGGAAAGGATATTTTAGTTTTTTAATACAAAAGTCAACTATCTATTTCTCTTATTCTTCAATCACTACCAAGCACTATTTTTTTTATACCGGATACTAACCTAATATCCAACCAAACACAAATTCATATTATACCTAACTTGTTCCTAAATTTATATTTATCCCGGATACTACTAATTCTTTCTAATACAGAAACCAAACGAAGCCTAAATATATATATATATATATATATATATATATATATATATATATATATATATATATATATATATATATATATATATATATATATATAAAATATATTATTACTATTTTTATTTTCCTCGCAGTGTCTTCCTTTATTAGGGGCCACCCATCTCTCATGCCCTCTTCTCCCCACGCTCATATTCCCTTCTCCCCCTCCCACACACATGTTAATTATTTTATATATGCCTATATGTTGCTCTTGTTCTCTCTATTTATTAGCTCTCTCTCTCTCTCTCCTTATTTTACATACGTATATATATATATATATATGAGTCTCTCTCTCTCCATATATAATATATATAGAGAGATGGCTCTTTGATTTGAAAAAGAGGGAGTTAAGTTGCATGATACAACGTAGGGTGGTTAATGAGTTTGAGGCGGTTCGTTTTTCTTCGTTTATTAAATAAACTAAATATTAGGTTGCGTTTGGAATCGGGTTAAGATAGAATTAGCTAAACCGGGGATAAGTATAAAGTACGGAACTAGAGCGAAAAAACGTTTGGGATGGTTCCAAGGATAAGAGATTTTGTGTTTGATTTAATAATGAGAAATAGGAGGAATAAAGAGGATAAGTTGGGTAAATTACCTTTTTTACCCTCAAGAGTTAATATGTGATAAAGAGAGAGAGAGGAGAGAGAGAGATTTGTGATGATGAGAGTGTATTGGGAATAAGAAAAAAAGAGAGAGGAGAGAGAGGGATTTGTGATGATGAGATTATATTGGGAAGAGAGAAAGGAGTGGAGGAGGGGTAGTTTGGTAAAAAAAAAAATTATAAAATAATGAGTAAGAACTGTTGTTCCAGCTTATTCTAGTTGTTCTGGAATAAGCAATACCAGATGGTTCCAGATGCGTTTGGTAGAATAAGGAGGATAAACCCGCTATTCCCGGTTCTAGCCCACATCCAAACGGGCCCTTAGGTATCGTTTGGATTGGGGATAAGCCGGAATGAGTTATACCAGGTATAAGTATAAAGTAAGGAATAAGTCTGTTATAAAGTAAAAAAGTGTTTGGTTGGGAATGAGGCTTAAACCTAGTATAAGAAAAATAGTGTTTGGATTGGGGTTAAAGAATAAGGAGGAATAGAGAGTTGACTTTTGTGTTAAAAGATTAAAATATCCTTTTTTTTTTAATAATTTTTTCAAAATTAAAATTTTAAAATTTATTCAAATTTTAATCTTTATTAATTTTAATTTTTATAAAAATTTTAAGTGGGAGAAAAACAAAATTTTAATTTTAAAATTTTAAGTAGGAGTAAAAATTTTAATTTTTAAATTTATATAAATTTTAAAAAAATTATAAAAATATTGTATAAATTTTAAAATTAATAATTTTTAAAAATAAAATAAAATTTTTAGATTTATTAAAATATAAAATTAAAAAAATTAAAATTTATAAAATTTAAAATTTAAAATTTAAATATATTTTAAAATTTAAAAATTTTAATTAAAAAAAAAAAAGCCCAGAAGCATAAAAAAAAAAAAATAAAAAAAAAAACAAAAAAAAAATGAAATGTCCCTTCCCGAGGCACTGCCTTGGAAAGGGACATAGTTGAAAGGGAGGATGGATAAATCGGAGGGTGTAGGGGGGAGGGGGGATATTCCAACCCCAAACCGGGGATATTCCCGTTTGGGAGGGATATCCCAAAGCGGGGATATCCCAAAGGTGTTTGGGTATAAAGGGGGGATATCCCCCCTTTATACCCGTTCCAAACGCAAGCTTAAAATATTGAACAGAAAAATTTAAACATGTTCGACTTATTTATTAACGATCGGAAGAGGAACGAAGTCAGAATTTAAGTTCCGGAGGGGCCAAAAGCTATTTAATTACAAAAACTTAAAATTAAATTTAAATTTGTTAAGTATACATGATGTAATTCAAAATACATGTATATTAATAATTATAATTATTAGACATCTATATTTTATAGTCTATAATAATTTTTTTTAGAACTATTAGATATTTAAATAATATATACTTAAATTTATAACTTCTTATATATTTAATATGCAAGTATTATGAATGTCATAGAGTATAATGTATAGTGTATCAGGTGCATATAATTTTTTTTAAAAAAAATTTAGTAATACACACTAAAATACTTTTTATATAGGTCATTATTATTATATTTATTTAGCTATAACTATTTATTTTTTAAGTCAATAACAATATAAAGATCTAAAGTGAATATTTTAAAAGTTGAGAGAGGCCATGGCCCTCCTCAGTCTACATATAATTTTGTCACTGAATCCGAACACGAGCTGATTCGTAAATAATAATTTAAATTGTTATCATCTCTACTACTAGATAAAAATTTTAAAAAAAATTAAAATTTTAATCTAATAATTAAAATTTCAAAATATAGAATTTTTTTTATAAACGAATTGAATTTGATTTAAATTTTTTAATTTGAAAGCTTAATGAATGAAACGCGAAGCGGCTCGTGAACATCGAGCTGGATTACGGGCCCTCCCACATATGGTGCAACAGGATATTGAAAGGTTACGGAAGTTAAAAGACTAGAGGCACCACACCTAAATAAACAATACTATAAATATTATTAAATTATTATTTTTAGCAGTTTAAATTTTTAAAAGAACTATTGTTTCGTATTATTTAATACAATACTTTTAATTTTTGATAATTTAATTTTTTTAAAATAAATAATTATTTCACACTTTTTTAAAAACAAAAGTTAGGTGATCATTTCTTTGTTGTTATGGGAGAAATTATTAAATTACTTTTAACATGCACATGCAAAAGCCAAAAACAATTGATGCCCTAACTAGAGATTTGGCCAAATTAAGATATGTATATATAGAGCAATGCTACATATACACCCCGAAGGGGTGTATATCATACACCTCCACCATTTTAATGGTGACGATATTTTTTACGGGTCACATCGATTGACCTATCATCACACCCCACCCATTGGATGGGTGGGGTGTGTGATATACACCCCGAAATGGGTGTACAAGTATCATTTCCCGTATATATATTCTCATGAAGTTCCCAAGATTTGGTTGCCAGCTTATACAATTGGATATATTCCTCTCAATTCTTTTCACTTTAAAAATTACTTGTTTTCCCACTTCAAGAGGCAACAACTTAATAGGTCCCCTTTTGCTTTCTAAAAAACATTTATTCCCTTTTTTGTGGTAATTAAGATCGTAAAAAAGCTAGCAAATTTATATATATATATATATATATATATATATATATATATATATATATATATATATATATATATATATCGAGTCCGGCTGAAATACTATCGATATTATCAAGTAATTTGTGTCATTAAGTTTTCAGTCGTTAGATGAAAGGATGTACGGTTGAAATTATAGTGGTCCCTTAAAATTTTTACTATTCAACCAACCATCTATCATCGTAACCGCACATTTCTTAATCCAATGCCTAAAAAATTGATAGGTGGTTGGTTGAATAGTAAAATATAGGTTGGAATACTATCGATAGTACCAAGTTATTGGTGCTATTAATTTTTTAGCCATTGGATTAAGAAATGTGCGGTTACGATAATAAGTGGTTGGTTGAATAGTAAAAATCTTAGGGGACCATTATAATCCCAATCGCACATTCTTTTATCCAACGGCTGAAAACTTAATAGCACCAATTGCTTGATACTAGCGATAGTATTCCAGCCGGACTATATATATATATATATATATATATATATATATATATATATATATATATATATATATATATATATATATATATATATATATATATATAGAGAGAGAGAGAGAGAGAGAGAGAGAGAGAGAGAGAGAGAGAGAGGGGGGGTAGGCTTGTGTGCTTTTAGAAATATGGAAATCTCTGTGTTTTCAAGTTGTTTTCGTTGGGACTTCCGAATGGACGATCGGCTCCGTTAAACTTGATCTAAAATGTTTAAAAGGTCTGAAAATTAAATTTTACGAATTTTCGATATCATTTGCCTAGTGATCAAAGTGGCTCAAAACCAATAATTTTAATGATTGTGTTTGATGCCCCCAATAGTCCCACATCGGATGTGGATGGAATTGTGATTTGGTTTATAAGAGACATGGTAATAATAACCAGGCTTAAGCATTTTGGGCTGTGGTTTGGGCCCAACAAGTTATTATTGCTAGTGGGTCGAGTCGTTACATTTGGTATCAGAGCGAATAACCAGACGGAAGTGTGTGACGAGTGGCTGAGTCTGGGTCAAGATGACAGGGCTAGAGAGACAAGTCTCACATCGCATGGTGATTTTGTGCTGTTGTGTGTGTGTTTGGGCTGACGAGAACGTCAGGCCTAAACGGGGGGAGTCTGTGACGCCCCCAATAGTCCCACATCGGATGTGGATGGAATTGTGATTGGGTTTATAAGAAACATGTTAATAATAACCAGGCTTAAGCATTTTGGACTGTGGTTTGGGCCCAACGAGTTATTATTGTTAGTGGGCCGGGTCGTTATATTGTGGTGAGCTGTTTGCAAGTTTAACGGTGTAGAAATATCCAAATCACGTAAAATTTTGATAAAATTTTTTTTATACTATATAGAACAAGATCAATATTTTTGATCATAAATTTTAGTATCATATCATCATATTTTGTTAGATTTTTATTTTCAACCGTTGATTTTGAGCTCTTTAGATCACTAGGTAAATGATATTGAAAAATTGTAAAATTTAGTTTCTAAATATTTCAAATATTCTAGATTAAGTCTAACGGAGCCGATCGTCCATTTGAAAATCCCAACATTAAAAATAATTTGGGAGCAGGAAAAGTTCCGTGCTTCTAAAAATACACAAGTCCTTATATATATATATAGAGAGAGAGAGAGAGAGAGAGAGAGAGAGTCCGGCTACTATACTATTAATAGTACCAAGTCATTGGTACTATCAAATTTTCTATCATTAGATCAACCCCTTTAATTATTTTTACCCGTTAGATTTTACTATTTCCTAACCACCTATTAAACCCAAGGGGCCCACCATTATCTCAACCACACATTTTTTAATTTAAGTGTTAAAAACTTGATAGTACTAATGACTTGGTATTATTAATAATATTCCAGCCTAGCGCGCTCTCTCTCTCTCTCTCTCTCTCTCTCTCTCTCTCTCTCTCTCTCTCTCTCTCTCTCTCTCTATATATATATATATATATATATATATATATGCAACTTGTAATATTACTTTGCTAATTAATTATTTGATCTTTGAGTATAATAATCTATGACCAACCCATATTGGTTTTTTTTTTTTGGTTTAAATTCTCTATTCAATTACTTATGCACGCTCATTTCTCCTATATGTTAGTTTTTATTTTCTCTTGTATTTTTTTTCTAAAAAAAATTCAACACTTTGGTACATATTGCCAAGTAAATTGAAATGAATTTAATGTACATTGTGAATATAAAATATATAAATATTATTTTTTAATAATTTAAATTTTTAAAATATAACGATTATTTTATATAATTTAATATTTTTAAGTAGAAGAGAACGTTTTGAATTCGAGTTTTCTTGGGGCTTCTATTATTATTTAATTTTTTTATTTAATTAAGTTCATGTTTTAATTAGATTTATTAAAAAATTTTGAAAAAAAAAAGTTGAATATAAAATAGATAAATATTATTCTTTAATAAATTTTTTTAAAAAAATATTAAATATAAAATATATAAATATCGTTCTATAATAATTTAAATTTTTAAGATAATTTTATTTTATATAATTTAACCGCATGCAATTCATTTTCTTTGGCAACAATTTGATGCTGATCCATATTTCTGGATTTGACTCTTGTTAATTGGTCAAATCCTTTTACAATATACCATTCTTTTTATTTTTTTTGGGTGGAAAGGACATGTTTTTTTCAATATAATAAAAACTGACCATATTAAGTCAATCAAATAGTAATTAGCAATGGTTCTTATTTTGAGTGGTTTTTCTTTTTTAAAAAAAATTTTAAAGCAGGGCACTAAAAAAAAAAATTTTAGTATAAAAATACCTTTTAGATGACTTGGACATTTCAGGATAAATCAGAATTCGAAGAATTCGAATTCATCAACAGATCAATCGTATACACGAAAAGTTTTGTGCGAACGAAATATCAATAACCTACTCAAATATAAAGAACCATACAAGCGAACAAAATAGAACTGAAACTAAAAATAAATATCAGAGTAAAACTGTATAATAAAACTTCAAAATACAAAATACATTTCTCAAAAGTAAAGAATATAATAATAATAATAATAATACAACGAGCTTGCGAAAAGTCAAACTTAAAAGTACAGTAGTCTAAAATGCTAAAACAACATAAGGTCCACAGCTACAGTTCTCAGCAAAAAGAAACTGAAGGGAGATCTATCTAACTCGTGATCCCACTATCTTGGTCCGCTGTCGCTGCTACAGACACGGAGGACTCTACAAAAAGTTGGTCAATCGAGGCCGTGAGAACTGTCATGCCCCGGGGTCGAAACTGCGACCTGGGCTCGTCAACAGATCTGCCACCCCTACGGGAAACCCCGCAAAGGCGAAGCGTCCAACCTGCAATGACAAAACTATAGCTAACTAGATATCAGAGCTGAAAAGTAAACTGTTGTAAAACTGAAATCCAACCACTGTACAACTGAAAATAAAAAAATAAAATACGGTATCCATCTCCCAAAAAATAATCATCATACATCATCCTCTGATACAACATCTAAGAACCCAAACAGGGAGGTAAACTAAAATAATAATACATTAGTGTACAGGCTCATAGTACAAGTCAGATCTTCACAATACATCAGTCTCTCCAAATAAAGAAAGCTCTCAAAGAGTAAAATATACAAATGTAACTGACTGTACTATAAATCTTCAACAAGGGGGTACAGCTACTCTCCAAGGATGGGTAGAGATCTAGCTCGCGACTCCCTCGCCTCGATCAGAAGAAGCAGCAACAGCAGAGGTAGGAACCGGAGAAGATGCCTCTGCAAAACTGTCACTGACAGAGGGTGTTAGAACTACACCAACACGTAGTTCTCAGTGGGTACCGCCACCAAGCCCGACGGTCTGCCCACTAAGTCTACTAGAGGCATAAGATAACGATGCAGTAAAAACTGAATAAGAAAAGCTAGAAATACTCTACAGTTATCATGCCTCCATCTAAATACTCAATGGGTGATACAGAAGAAAAGATATGCAACCACTCGCACACGAGATGCTCAACCGACCCAATCGAACTGACTGCCACATAGGGGCCAGTCAAGCCTGCGCCCACCTACTGTCATTACATCCACGGAGGACTGGACTTACGTAGGGCGTCCGTGACTGCCTAAAAAAGGCCCAGCTATAGGGACTGCGTCGACAAGTCGCGATAACAAAGTAACAGGGCTAGCTCCGGAGCAACACTCGAGGAGCGCGACCCCACCGAGGAAAGTATCCGCGCATCTCTGTCGATCTCAAATTGGCTCCTGTAGGCTATAATCAAAATCCACGCTCACTCTCAGAACGGAAGAACTCAAGATACTCAAACATCTCGCACAACGGTCGGAGTACTCTCAACGACTCAAACAAACAAAGCTCTCACGAATCTCGGGACACAACTCAACCAACTCGTGACACTAAACTCACTGGCTGGAGATACTCCACAGCCGGAATCGTCCCACAACTCAGGGCTAACAAAACTGGTCGGACGACACTCAACGACCTGGGACCACCGCCAACCCAAACGGTTCCCAACAACACTGACTGGAAGATACTCGACGGTCCAGGACCACCGTCTACCCAAACGGTTCCCAACAACACTGACCGGAAGATACTCGACGGCACAGAACCAGCGTCTACCCAAACGGCTCCCAACACTAGCACTGATCTAATCTCAGCTATCAGATTCCACTCGGCCCCCAGACGCGAATGCAACATACGTCCCACAATAATCCGACCACTCAGCCCACTACCCGAGCGAGGAAAACTCTATGTCCAGGGAAAGAGAAAGAAAGTGTGGGATTGTCTAGAGTATATGTGATGACCCGAATCTCCGCAGAGCTTTTGTTGGGTGATCAGCGACTTATGGAGGCTTATTCGGTGTGATGGAGGTGCTTGTGCGCAAATCGGACCTCAGGATTGGACCCAGCGCGAAATTTGAATTAAGAATACCTTTCCGGATGCCTTCGACAAATTTTAGAAGCGGAATTTGGCAAAAAAGATATCGGATTTGGATTCAGAGCGCGAAAACGATGGAAATGGACTATTTACTTGTATTAATTTTTCGGAGCCCGGATGCCAAAACACGGATTTCGAGGTGAGATGTTACTGTTCCGGCAGCCGGGGCAGTGCCGGCGGCGACGGGCAGCGGCGGTGCGGGCGCGGGCAGCAGCGCGGGCGGCCGGTCCACGGGACCAGGCGTGCACCGGGACCAGCGAGCGTTCGGCGGGACACATGGCGTGCGTTGATTGGTTGGTCAACGCACGCGGGACAGCGCGTCGGGCGCGGCGAACGGTGGACCTGCCAGGCCACGTGTCGCTCGCCCATTGGCGGGCGCAGCGACCCGGGTGGCCCGGCGCGGACCGCGGCGCGTGCACCCCGCCGCGGACCGCGTCGCCACGCGGCACGCCGCGATTGGCGGGCGTGCGTGCACCGGGCACGCGGGGCGCGGAGCGGGTGACGTGGCGCGCTGAGGGAGATTCGGGCGCGCACAGTGTTGGGCCAGGCCGGATTCGAGCGCCCGAATCCTGCGCCCGAATCTGGATCCGCATGTGTGTGGCTTGGGCTATAAATAGACCCCCTTAGCTATTTTTTTCTTCTTTTCTGGGCTTTTTCTCTGTGGGCTTCCTACAGAGAAGTTCTTCCTCTCCCTCTCCTCCACCCTTTGATAGATTCCCAGAATTTTTGGAGACCGCAGCATCGGCGTTTTCTGCGACGCGGCGCACTTCGACGCTCCTTTGTTTGTGGCTTCTACCGTCGCATTTCAGTGCGCGAGGCCCCCTGGATCACCCTAATGGACTCTTGAGCTGATTTTTATGAAAGCGCATTCATGAGAGGTACCCCTTCGATTTCCGTGTTGATCACTTTGCCTCATTTTGGGATTTTGGCATGGTTCCCGAGGTATCTTTTGACCCATTGTACCGTTGCGAGGTTTTGGACAGCGGTGGAGTATTGTTGTGATTTCTCGGTCTCCAGGCATCGGAACGAGACGTATGAGGACTCGATCGACATCTAAGCTTCGAGAGGAACGCACCCGTATTTTTATTGGAATTTTTGGAGGACTCTTCGTAGGTGATAATTAATCTTCTTTGGGGCTGATTTTCTGCAGGCTTGTGTTCGTGAAGGTTTTGGCTTACGGCGGTGTTCTAATTGTTTCTTGGCCTACAAGTGTCGGAATAAGGTGTTTAAGTACTCGATTTGTATCTACTCGTTGTGAGGATCACAGCGGTGATTTTTCTGGGATTTTTTGGAGGACATTTTGAAGGTGAGATTTTAGCTTTTTCGTGACTGATTTCCGCAGATTTGCGAGTTGTGGATTGATTGACTTTTTGCGGTGTTCTATTTATATCTTGGCCTAAAGGTGTCGGAACGAGGAGTATAAATACTCGATTTGCATCTACTCGTCGCGAGGATCGCAGTCGTGATTTTTCTGAATTTTTCTGAGGACTGTACGCACGTGAAAGATCCCCTTCTCTGTGTTGTTTTGGCAAAACAGCAAATGCTATTTGGAGTGTGTTTGTGGTGTTGATTGATTGTTGGCTGCGATGTTGTTTGAGCAGAGGCTTGTGCGATTGAGTACCGAGGGTGCGGTTTCGGAGGATTTTGTTGGCGTGTGGCCACGCACTTCATCGACTTCGGCTTTGCCTGCGGAAAGCGATTCAGGTGGGTTACTTCGTCTCCAGAACCGGTGGACGGTTCTCTAACTCTATTTGTTAGTATGCATGCGTGGTTTAAGGTACAATTTTAATGATTGTAATTTAAGCATGAGAAATTGTTTGAATGATGGGATTGAGGCTTAATTGATAAATTGTACATGATATGTGGATTTGAGCGTTGCATGATTTATTTACCCTTATACATGAGGGAGAGTTACAAGATAAAGATGGTTATCCTATACTAGTAGAAAAGCATGCTAGATGATGATGTTCGCTTACTTGTTGGAAAATATGATTGATGCATGTCTACTCTATATTGTTTAAGCTTGCGAGCATGTATGACTAGAGTATACTACTTTTGATTGGAAGCAAGCATGTTATGAATTGTCCATGTTGTTGGTTCAGTTTTATGCTTAACATGGTTAGAGGATTATATATTGATTATTGGAACTTGACCTAGAACCCCGTCATATGACGCATGTTTAACCATACTAGTAGAGAACCTTCACTTGGGCTAGGTTCTTTTATGCTATAGACATCCCACACTTTGCATCTTTTCCTGGACATAGATTTTCCTCACCCGGGTAGTGGGCCGAGTGGTCAGGTCACTGTGGGACATTGTTGCACTCGTGCCTGGGGGCTGAGTGGAGTCTGGTAGCTGAGTTTAGACCTGTGTCAGTGTTGTTGGGAACCATTGGGGTGACGGTGGTCCCGGGTCGTTGAGTGTCGTCCGACCAGTTTTGTTAGCCCTGAGTTGTGGGTCGATCCCGGCTGTGGCGTATCTCTAACCAGTGGGTTTAGTGCCACGAGTTGGTTGAGTTCGTTAGTGCCTCGAGATTCGTGAGAGCTGGTTAGCTGAGTCGTTGAGAGTGCTCCGACCGTCGTGCGAGGTACTTGAGGATCTTGAGTCATTCCGTTCTGAGAGTGAGCGTGGATTTTGACTATAGCCTGCATGAGCCACTTTGAGCTCGAGAGAGATGCGTGGATACCTTTTTCCTCGGTGGGGTCGCACCTCTCGAGTGCCCCGTCCGGAGTGGGCCTGTTACTTTCGTATCGCGACTTGTCGACGCAGTCCCTCTGGCTGTGCCAGTTTTGGCAGTCACAGACGCCCTACGTAAGTCCCGTCTTCTTGTGGATGTGTGGCAGTAGGTTGGCGCAGGCTTGACTGGACCCTATGAGGCAGTCAGTTTGATTGGGTCGATTGAGCACCTTAGGTGCGAGTAGTTGCATATCTTTTCATCTGTATCACCCATTGAGCTTTTAGATAGAGGCATGATAGCTGTAGAGTATCTCCAGCTTTTCTTGTTCAGTTTTTACTGCATTGTTATCTTATGCCTCTAGTAGACTTAGGCAATGTTTGGTTCGGGGATTATGAGTTTGGGGATAAATTTTTTTATTCCTGTGATAGCTTGCTATTCCGGAATAGTCAGAGATAAAAGAAAATTAGTGTTTGGTTTGTAAAGCTGTTATTCGTAGGAATAACTGAAATTATGTTTGGTTCATTTTTTGGAATAAGCGAGGATAGTAAAAAAATAAAAGTAATTATAATTTTAAAATAATAATATTTTATCTAATTAATTAATATAAAATATTTATTAAATAATAATTAATATTTGTATAAATTAAAGTTTATATTTTAGTAAATAATACCGTTTAATTTTATTAAAATTAAAGTTAAAAAATTTAAAATTTGTATAAATTTTAAAATTTATTAAATTTATAAATTTATTTAAAATTAAAGTTATAAATTTAAAAAGTTATAAAATTTAATTTTTTTCTAAATTTAAAAATTTTAAAATCTAATAGTAGAGAATAATAAAAAAAAAAGTGATAGTTAAATTTAATATAAAATATAATTTAATAAAAATAATTTGTTATAAAAATAATTTATTGTAAAAAAAATTATTATAATATTTTTTAAAAAATAATTTATTATAAATTATAATTTAATAAAAATAATTCATTATAATATTTAAATAAAAATAATATGTATTAATATATATAATTAATAATTTTATAATAAAAAATAATGTATTATAATATATAATAAATTGTGTCTACATAATTTAGCTTTAATTCAATTTATAATCTTAATAAAATTTAGAATTAATTTTTAGAATAGCACTATTCCACCAAAATGGTGGAATAGTTTATTCCAAGCTATCCCGAGATAGCCGAGAATATCAAGGTTTGACTGGGATAAAATATCCCAGCCAAAAATCATGTCGTTTGGCATGAATAGTGGGATAAAGTGGGTTATTCCATCTTTATCCCTTAACCAAACACTGCCTTAGTGGGCAGACCGTCGGGCTTGGTGGCGATACCCACTGAGAACTACGTGTTGATGTAGTTCTCACACCCGTTGGGGGTTCTCCCATTCCTTTTTCTTTCATCTCCTTTATTTTGCAGAGTCATCTTTGGGAGATGCTGGTTCTGCTGTTGCTGTTCGAGGCGAGGGAGTCGCAAGCTAGATCCCTACCTGTCTTTGCCTGTCTTTGGAGAGCAGCTGTACCCCCACCTCGGAATTTTGTAGTACAGTCAGTAGATTAGTTTTATTTCTGCTTTTGAGAGATTATTGTAGTGAGGATATGACTTGTACTGAGAGCCTGTTCTTGGATTTTTGTATCAGAAGATATTATATGATTCATTCTTGGGAGATGGATATTGTACATTTTTTTCCAGTTGTGCAGTGGTTGGATTTTAGTTTTATAGCAGTTTTCTTTATAGCTCTGATATCTGTTTAGCTGTAGTACCTTTTCTTGCAGGTTGCACGCTTCGCCTATGCGGGGTTTTGGTATAGGTGGCGGATCTGTTGGCGAGCCCGGGTCGCAGTTTCGACCCCGGGGCGTGACAGTATAAATAAACATAGCCCAAGTGAGGGTTTTCTACTTGTCTGGTTAGGCATGCAGCATATGACGGGGTGCTAGGTCAAGTTCCACAGTTTAACATGCATCATAACCAATATATAAACCTCTAACCATATTATGCATAAAACTAAACCAACATAACATGGACAAATCATATCATGCTTGCTTCCAATCAAAGGTGGTATACTTTAGTCATACATGCTCACAAGCTTAAACAATATAAAGCGGACATGCATTAATCATATTCTCATACTTATATCTCAATCATCAAATTGTACATTAAACCATGCATGCATACTAACAAATAGAGTTAGAGAACTGTCCGCCAGTTTTGGAGACGAAAGCAACCCACCTGGGAAGTATCAATCCAAAGCCCGATCAAGCTGAATTTCGGCATGTAGAATCCTCGACTCCTCAGGAAAATAATGCCGCAGAAATTGCCCAAATCTGACTCCCGGATTGGGCGCAATTGCCGAAACAACGCCTGTTGCGCGGTAATATCCAAAATTTCAGTATGATGCAAGAAAATTCAAGAATAAAATTTCTGCATCTAATAATCCCAAGGGAGGTTCCAAACAGCAGTAACAAAGTATCCTTGATCAAATAAACCCTTCCCAAACATCAAAAATCCATTAAAAAAAACTCTTGGTAATTAATACTCATCATGCTACACTCATGCTGTCCAAAAACAGGGTACAAAAATAAACATAGAGTTCAAGGAATTTAGAGCTCAATTAAGAAGAAATTCCTCTAAGGTGTCAACATGAAAAATGTTCCTTTGTATCTTGTTAACACATCCATAAAAATAAATCCCCAAAAATCATGATAATCTCATAGCTACCACCATACAAAGTTCATTGCTCAAAGAAGCAAATCAAAACTGCACAGTAAAAATCTGCACTACAGGGTCTGAAAGGTGATAGGAAATACTTGGGCTATCAAGCTCCGAATCCAATAAAAAAGGTGGCAATGGATTTCTTGTCGAGAGTAGATAGAAATCGAGCTAAAGAACTCCCAAATTCGAGCTCGTATGAAAGAGAAAACTCAAAATTACTCAAGGGTGTCCAAGCACAAAATCTGTGCGTGATGGTTCCAGAAATACTAAAAATACTCCAAGAAATCTCACGATCCATGAAAAATGCTGAATATCAAAAATGTAGATTTATCTCTTTTTGGAGATCCCCTCCAAAAATCAGCTACAATCTCCAACAATTGAGCTCGGGGAGCTTCTGCACCAAAACGCGACGAAGTTGGCAGAAGCTTCAACAATGGTGGAGCTCTACAAGGTTGATGAAGAAGATGATCAAGAAGCCCCTTGGATTACTTCTTTTGTTGATGAAGATGAAGAGGAAGTGTATGGGATGGCTCTGTAGAAGTTCCTCCAAAAACCGGTTCCAAAAGAGCTCACAAAAGGAGGAAGAAACCCAATTTATAGTCCACAAACCAACCAGGAAAATCCCCCAAAATTCGGGCGCAGGGAGCACATTCGGGCGTCCGAATGTGCTCACGATCCACGCCCGAAGACCACCCGAATCACCCTGCGCCATCCGATGCCGCCACGCGTCGCCAATCCGCGCCAGTGCCCCGCGGTCAACAGCCCCACCAATCAGCGGCCGCCATGTGGCAAACCCACCAACCGCGCGTCGACCGCATGTTCGGTGCGGTCCAATGAGGGCGCGCCACGTGGCGCGCCTTACCTGCTCCGCGCCCATGCTGCACCATCCAACCGCGAGCCGACACGCGTCCAGGCCCTCAGCCGCCGCGCCACGTGTACCGCACCTGAAGAGCCCGCCAATCCGGTGCTGTCACATGTCCCCAGCGCACCAATGAGGAGCTGCCACGTGGCACACCCCTACCCAACGTCGCGCCTGCCCGCGTGCCTGCCCGGCCTGCCCGCGCTGCTCCCGTGGGCCGCGTCTACCAAGCCCGCTGCGACAGCCAACCCTAGGCCTCCACATGTCCGCCACGCAACAATGGGAAGCCGCCATGTGTCCTTCCGGTACACGGCTCCCCCTCCCACCTGAAAATACTGTAAAACTTTCGGTTGTCCCTTTTTCGGCGTCCGGACTCAGAAAGATACATCCAAATAGCCATTTTCCAACGTTTTTCCGCGCTGAATCCAAATCCGATGTCCATTTCGCACAAGACCACTTCTATTTTTCGACGAAGTCATCCAAATAGGTATTATTGATCTATTTTTCGCGTTGGGTCCAAATCTTGGGTCCGATTTGCGCGCAACCAACTCTATCAAACCACAACGAGCCTCCACAAGCTGCTAGTCAAGCTGTAAACCTCCACGGGGATTCGAGTCACTACAAGAACTACTAAAAACTGGTAGTTCTCAGTAGGCACATCCTACTGAGAACTCCAATCTACCCACTAAGTTTATCAGAGGCAAAGTAGGAGAGAGCAGTAAGAACAGAAAAAAGTAAACCGTTGAAATATAAAATTACTACTACTATATCTCTAATGATATGATCGAACAGTGTAAAAGGAATGTATGCATCAACTACAAAGTCGCTGAGAATAATACAATCAACCAACCGGCACGAGGCC
Organism: Tillandsia leiboldiana; assembly: GCA_029204045.2. Taxonomy (NCBI): domain Eukaryota; kingdom Viridiplantae; phylum Streptophyta; class Magnoliopsida; order Poales; family Bromeliaceae; genus Tillandsia; species Tillandsia leiboldiana. The sequence goes on from CM055064.1 coordinate 5,238,166, forward strand.
CAGCCCCGCCTACACTAGCATCACATCTGATCACATTAACAACCCGTGGATCACCGATGTGGAATCATACCCAAAGTAAATCAAGCCGTTTAATTCCGGAATGGCACTCAAGAGGAGCGACCTGCTCGAGAAAAGTAATCAGGTCAAGTATGTAGTAGGCTAAAGTCAAACTCGTGACCAAAGTGGATGACTCTAACCACTATGATGGAATCCTGGCTCAAAACCGATGCATAACCATTTCTCGATTTAGCCGTCCAAAATCTACGACTATCGAACATCTCAAGAGTCCAACAATTCGGTACTATCCCATCCCGACTTGAGAACAACCACACTATCTCTGACCTATACTCCAAACCCCGGGTAAATATGTAGTGCACCGGCTTCATAAAATAGCAAAGTGCGGGTGAATTGTTTCGAGCATATCCAAAATGTCATTAAAAATGAGTTTGCAGTGTTTTGGTTTGAAGCAATTAAAAGTTTTCGGATCAAAAGTGAGTTTAGAATGTAGCGAGCTGAAGCTTGGTGTTTTGGTTTGAACTTTGGCTAAATTGGGCAAAGTGCAATGAGAACATATTTTAAAGGTGTTTCCTAGGGTGCGTGTAAAATTTCAGGCAAAACCGAGCTCGTACGGTGCAAAATTGCCTTAAAAACGGACTCCGAAAAATAAATGTGCGAAAAAAAAAAAAAAAAATTGCCTAAGTGCAAAAATTTGTACTGAATACGGGTACGCCATTTGGGATACCGGTACGCCATACATTTAGTGCTGGAAATTACATGGGGTATCGGTACCCTATTTCGAGTACCGGTACGTAGTGTGCCCGAGTGCATGAAAATAACCAGAAAAATTCTAAGTCCTTGGGTACCGGTACTGAATGCTGAGTACCGGTACCCCATGCAAAACATATAGTTTTCTAGTCTCGGGTTGGAGAGATTTTGTGCTTAGGTATCGGTACCTAAATCCCGTGTACCGATACCCAGTGCCCAGAATACTGGGACAGAGTCGTAAATTCCTTTGTAAGTGGGGGTAGTTTCGTAACTTCACCCCCACCTGCAAACCCACCTACTCCCTAAGTAAAACCCACCCCTCTCACTCTCTCTCCTCCATCTTTCTTACTCTTCAACTCTCCCTCTCTCTCTCTCTGCGTGGGTTGATCCAGAGAAAGAAAAGAAGGAAAAGAAGATGAAGAAGAAGAGAAGGTCGTGGAGGCTTGGGGCTGTGGGTTTTGATCTCCAAGAAACGTAGGGATTTTAATGAGGGCTTCAAGAGAGCCATTCGAGTGAGGCTTCAACTCTTTTCTTTCTCTCTTTTGGTCAAAGAGACAAGAAGATGTATGTGTAAGGATCTAGGGTTTGGATTTTTTAGAGTTTTATGAATTTTAAAGATATAGAAGTGATCTTCTATGGTTCTCATCCTATTTTAGGGGTTTTCTTGAAGACCTAAGAGATCAAGTCACCTAGTTCTTGCAAGAGGAATCTAAAGGTGGGAGATTTAACCAAAATGGGTGAACTATTTTTTTTTCCTTTACTTTTTATGATCTTGAAGTATTGTGTAAGAATCTATACATATAGTACTAATGTATGTGATAAAGATTTAGAGTTTAGCCCTATATGATAAAAGATGATTTTCAAGGTTTAACCTTGCTTAATGTGGATAAGAAAATCTAAATATAGGTTACCTTGCATGAGGATGGACTTAGGAGAAAACTTGGTCAAAGTTTCATGGATATGAAACTAGGAAAAAAATAGATTGAAACATATGGTATTGAACTTAATGAAAACCTAAGTTTTAAATTGAGTGGCATGAAACTTAGGAAGAGGAAACCTAAGGTAAACAAGTAGAGTATAAACTCTAAAATTGGCAACATAGAGTTAATGAACTCTAGATTGAATGTGAAAGTTGAATATAGAGTTGATGAACTCTAGGTTGAGTGTGTCATGGAAAACATAGAGTTAATAAAACTCTAGGCTAAAGGGAAATGTGAACATAGAGTTAAGAAACTCTAGGTTGAGTATGAATTACAATATATAGTCGATGAACTCTAGGTTATGATTATAAAGCAACATAGAGTCAACGAACTCTAGGTTAATGATGAAATGTGAATATAGAGTTAATGAACTCTAGGCTAAATGTAACTTGGAACATTAGGTGTCCTCGAGGCATCGTGGCACCCTAAGGTTGTAAACCTAGGATTAAGGCAATTAAGTATAAGGGGGTAAATGAATGAATGAGAGGAGTAAAAGTTAAAAGAAAGCTTAAAGAGTTTAAAGGCAACTAAGATGAAATTAGTGCCAAGTGGCATGATTAATTGTGGATGTGAATGTACAAGGAACCCTAACTTAAATTAGTATCCTAGGGACACTCAAGCTATCCTAGAGTAAATAATCTAGGATAAAAGAGTAAAGATAAAAGAGGACGGTAAAAGATTTATGTTGCAACATTCCGGAATGGTTTGGCTGGAGATGTCGATTACCCTCGACTACCAGAGGAGATGTTGATCACCCTCGACTCCCTATATAGTGCTTGGTGATGCTGATCCCCCTCGATACCAAGTGACAGTGCAATGCTTAGAGATGTTGATCCCCCTCGACTCCAAGTGACTAGTGGGCACGGCAATGTTGATCACCTTCGACACTGTGAGCCCACAAATTTGAGAGTATGGACCCTATTTGCTAGCAGGCTAAATAGGGGTTGTGGCAAGTAAAGATGGAAAAGAATATAAAGATAAAATGGTAATGTGAATGTACCCTCGGATTTGAGACTCGTCAATTGGGAGCACGACTCCTTGGGTAAAGACCCGTCGGACGAGATACTTCCGTAGGGATTAAAAGCAATCAAAATGAATGTGTAGAGTGGCCAAGATAGTCGGATTAGATTCGACCCTTTTCTAGCGGCATAGTGGTCAGGCTTATGGATAGTAGCCTAGTATGGCTTGAGATGGTAGCATTGAGATATTGAGTATACACAGGTAGTGTAGTGGCATTCACTTTTATATGGATATCAGCATGCTAGTGTAGAGATTTACAGTTTTCCTATTGTCTTACTATTAATACTTCCATTGGACCAAAAGGGGTAGAGCATGTTTCTCAGTAGATGAACCCACTTGGAACTATTCGTAGTTCTCACACCCTATTGGTGACTATTTTTTCAGGTCCAGGTACATCCCGTGAGGCATACGACAGGGGTAAGGGTCCAGCAGCATAGAGACCTAGATGGTCTAGTAGATATCACCATTTTATATTCGAGTGAATTATGTATTGTGAGGAAAAAGAATGCAATATTGTTTAAATTTTAAGTTGAGAGAGAAAAATGTAATAAATTTTATATTGTGGTTTACTCATGTTATGCTTTCATTTACCGTTTAAACTGTTTGTGTAATGAATGAAAGTTTAGTTGGTAGTTGTTTATACTTTGATATTGTATCTCATCATACACTTATTTTGATAGGAGATAGTCGTGACCGTTCCTTTCGGGCATAGAGAGGTCATACCCGATTAGCGGGTTTGTTGGCATGCCCGAACTGTCTAAATTGGCGATCTCGGGGCGTGACAAAATATGAACCACAATGCAAGAAAAGAAAAGGATTTTCTCCTACTTTCAATTCCAAGCAAGATAGTGTAGATAATAAAAATAACCAATCTAAATGGCTATACAACTCATATAAATGTCCCAAATAAGATAGGTTCAGTTATGATGTCAATCAACATATTTAAACATGATTTAATTAAGGATTAACAATAGGGAAAACATATACATCTCATACTGAAATTTGGCAAACTAAATGTGCAGGACAAGTTTCGATGTACTCAATAAACCCATCTGAAACGCATCGATCCGGCCTCCGATAGAGCTGAAACTTGGCGTGCATGTGTTTCAGGTCCCAAACCTTCAAACGGATCACTAAAGTCCCGGAGATCCCTGTCGGATCGAGCAAAAATAAAATTCTATCAATATCAGCCCAAAAATTCCAACAAACGACATATGATTGGCGAAGATGGAGATTCAGCTATACATACTTCAAATGGTTGCCTTAAACTTAATTTCTAGGTTCCTCTCAACCCTAAGAATACCCAAGAACCTCTAAATTACAACCACCAAGCCCCAATCCAAAGAAAGAAGCCAATCTTTACAATACTGTCTAGAAAACTGTAGAAATTTATCATACTGGGTTCTCCAAATTTGGGGGCTCAAATTCAGTAAATTCACAAGGTGAAACCAGTAAGAAAGATACTCACCACATCTCTGAGAATGTGTCCAAACTCCTAATCCATCATAAAAACTCAATAAATGTTATGAAATTGTATCTATAGGTGACTAAATGCTCAATAACACCAAAATCCAGCATATAGATTTTTGGCTTGTTGAGCCTACGTAAATCCATATTTCACTTACAACATACTTCTAAATTTAAGAAACAAAGTCTCCACTTACTCAAAATGAAGTCAAGAACATTCTCATCCACTTCAAAGCTCAATTCAAGAAGAGAAAATGAAAGAAATCCCATAAAAATCTCAACATATCCGAAAATCTCAGCATGGACACAAGAGCTTCAAGAAATTTTTAAATACCTGGTATAAGGGTGAAATGAAGTATTCTACCAGTTCCCAATTTCGAGTTCCCTCAAAGAAGAAGTCACCCAAGAAGTTTCAAGTCAAGATTCCACTCATAGGGCTTATGGGAAGAAAATGAAGCAAAATGGTTGTTGCTATCATGAGTTGTTGGAGAGCTTTAAGGTCACAAATGGAGAAAGAAGATAGATAAGATGGCTCAAAACTTAGCCAAAACTCAGCTCAAAAGGGTGAAGAAGGTAAAAGAGCTCACCTGGGTCGCAGGGAGCCCTTAAATAGCCAAAACTATGGAGTAGAATGGGCCCTCAAAGCAGTTTAAGAACCTGATGTCACCTAGCCAAAACCGCATATTCGGGCGCCCGAAACCTCCAGGAGCACCCGAATCACATAGCCCGAAACTGTAACTCTCTGCGAAGCAGTCTGCTGCATTATGCCTACGCCGAAATCCAGCCGGACGCCTGGAACCATTCACCCAAAACCTCAAATCCATCTTGCCAACACAAAAGAAAGCCGCCACGTGTCACGCATCACCGATCGATATGCTCGAGAAAGTGGTCTGAATCCACTTTCGGGCGGTCCTCGAAGTTTTGGACGCCTGCGCCTAACCGCCTGAATCGGCTCCAACCAGTCAGCAGTCAACTGCGCAAGACCGGGGGCCCAGACTTTCCTGTTCGAGCGTCCGAATCCACCAAAACAGCAGTTTTGCCCCAATTTTGTGCTCTGAGTCCATTTTTCGCGTCCATTTTGCGTGCAAACGTCTCCGGCTCATCCCAACACTCGAAATAGGGGTCGCCTAGCTACTGACAGTGAATTCAATTTGTCAGCTAGGATTCGGATCTTCACAATGACAGTTGAAAAAAGTATCGCCAAATGTTTCTATAATGTAGCCAATAACGACACATAAAAAAGCGTCGTCATATGAATTCTCTATTATATCAAATTAATTTATTGAAAGATAGAGTTTAGTATTAATTTTATTTTTTCGATACTTTAAAGTGTCAGGATTTTAAAAATTCTGACGCTTTAAGCGTCAAAATATATTTTACTGACGTTTGGTATAAGCGTCGATATATACGTGGCGCCTCTTCATTTGCAGACGGTTTAACCGATGCTTTCAAAAACGACGCTAAACTATATTGCTATATTTTTTAGCATTGTTAAATATTAAAAAAAACATTCTTAAATATTAATTTTTTTGTAGTGAGATAGAACTATGTACATATTTGTCCATCAAGTGAATATAAAATGAATGACTGAAAATAAATATTCATCAAAAAAACGATAGTATACTTTTTTTATTTGATATCTAAAGTCTATATTTTATTTTAAATAGTTAAAAAAATGTTCAAACAAAAATTCAGCTCATTTGAATTTTTCTGTACCATTAATTGAGTAAACATACCATTTCGACCATTAAAATTATAATTTTTTTTATCCTTTAATGTATTTCAATTAGTGATGTCAAAAAAGTATAAAATTTAATTTTTAGATAATTTAAAAAGTTTTTAGATCATGTTCAACGCTACCGGCTGTTGATTTGGAAGCTCTATTACTAAAAATAAATCAATAATAAATTGAGCCATTTACTACCAATAATAGTCATAGTGTAATAGAATTATTCAATTAAGCAACTATGCTATTAATAGCACCAAGTTATTAGTATAGTTAAATTTTAAAACTCTTGGATGAAGGGATGTGCAGTTAAGATAATAGTGGTCTCCTAGAATTTAGTGAGTGATTGATAGAATAATACAATTTAAGGGATAAAAATAATCAACGCAATAGATCTAATGGCAGAAAATTTCGTAGCACTAAATATTTTGTGCTATTGATAGTATACGTACTATCCGAACTCATAATTATTTATGTTCAATATAGGCTACTATACTATTAATAACACAAAGTCATTAGTGCTATTAGGTTTTCGACTTTTGAATGAGGGGATATGTGGCTAACATGATAGTGATTCTCTAGAATTTAGTGAGTGGTTGGAAAAATAGTATGATCTAAGAGATAAAAATAATCAAAAAGTTAGATTTAACGGCGAAAAATTTGGTAGCACCAAGTACGTGATGCTATCGATAATATAGTAGTCAAACTCGTACATTATTTGTAATAAGGTTAATTTCATACAACTATCTGTAAACATATCGTATATATTTCTACCGTTAATATTCATTAGAAATATATATATATATATATATATATATATATATATATAGAGTTGGGCTGGAATGCTATTGATAGCACCAACCTAACTTTGCCACCCATTTTTTAGCCTTTAGATCGCATTGAGATTTGTGCATGCTCTTTAATGAAAAAGAAAAGCTTTTTACTTTTTACTTTTTCTTTTTACTTTTTCTTTTTTCTTTTTTTCATTAAAGAGCATGCACAAATCTCAATGCGATCTAAAGGCTAAAAAATGGGTGGCAAAGTTGGGTTGGTGCTATCAATAGCATTCCAGCCCAACTCTATATATATATATATATATATATATATATATATATATATATATATATATATATATATATATATATTAGAGAAAGCAGCATTCTAACCGCTTCTTTTATTTTTGAAATAAACTTAGCTAAACATGTGAAGCAACTAGGCTTCAAACTCGAGTCTCAAGTATTAATCACCTAGCCCTTTGCCACTTACACTAGAGACGATTAATAGTAAAATATTGTTAATTATAGATTAAATACTTAAATTTGATTAAATAGTAAAATAAATTTATCTTTTTATTTTTTTAGATATTTTTATACTATTTTAACAGTTGAGATTTTTGAAAAAACATATTTGAAAAGATAAAATTGATATTTTATTTATATTCTGTTAAAAAATAAATAATGAGCTAATGGTAACAAATCAAAAATTATATATGAATAATGAGTTCGACTATAATGCTTGTACAAGTACCAAATAATTGGTGCTTATAAATTTTTTACCGTTAAATCTATCTCTTTGACTGATTTCATCTATTAGATCATTATATTCCACCAACCATTTATTTAACCCAAAAGGCTAACTATCATTCTAACCACACATCTTTTCATTCAAAAATTAAAAATTTATAAATTCAACGACTCAATACTTTTAAATTTAAAAATATAAAAATTTAATTTTATAAATAATTTAAAATATTTTAAAAAATAAATATATAAAAATTAAATTTTATGGAAATATATTTTTACACAAAGCTGTGGGGTCGCGCGTGCGCTGGGAATCCGCTAGTTTTGGACAAGGAAAATGCTATGTGTACACCCCTTTTGGGGTGTACATCATACACCCCACCCATCTAAGGGTGGGGGTGTGATGATGGGTCACTTGATGTGACCCGTAAAAAGTATCGACACCATTAAAATGGTGGAGGTGTATGATGTACACCCCTTCGGGGTGTACAGGTAGCATTGCTCTTTGGACAAACAATACACTCGAGTGGGGCCCACTCTTTTTAATTGTGGACCGTTCGATTGCAACGGTAGAAAAAAAAAAGAAAAAAAAAAAAGAAAAAAGAAAAAAAAGGAGCGCAGTACTACCACCGACAAAACAAATATTTATGTGTAGATTTTATCTGTCACCCTCCCTCCTTCGTTTTATCGTCATCATGTCTCTATGTGTCGGTTTCTCCTTAACTTTTTTTTTTATCTTTATATATATTTTTTTGACTAATAAATTATATTATTATATATTTTTTTGACTAATAAATTATAAAATAATATAGTTAAAATTAAAATTTACAACTTCAACATCGTAGACGCGTAATAGATGTGTCATCATCCATCGGATAATGTTGTCGACACAATAAAGAAATTAAAAATTATAAATATAATATATGTGTTATTATTTAGTGATAGTGGTATGATTTAGCCATATTTATATGTCATGACCAAAATATTTATAATTTTGGATACACCTAGATTATATTTGGTTGAGGAACAAGAGGGGGATAAGGGGTTATCCCCTTCTTGTTCTCAAATAAAAAAGGGGTGGGAACAAGAGTTCCCATCTTTGGTTGTGTTTGGTTCAGATATAAGTTAGAACTGTTTATTTCAAGAATAAATATAAGTTCATGAATAAACAGGAATAAGACTAATTTTGTATTTTGATGAAAATTGAGTTTTTAGAAATAAGAAAAATAGTATTTGTATAGTTAAGTTAGAATAGTAAAAATAAGAATAATTATAATTTTTAAATAACAATATTTAATCTAATTAATTAATATAAAAATATTAATTAAATAATAATTTAATTTATTTAATTAATTATTGCTAGATAATTCAAAATATTAATTAATAAAAATAATTAATAATAATGAGCATTATTAATAAATAATTTAATAAATTATAAATTAATTACTTAATTATCTAATAATAATAATTAAATATTTAGTTAATTAAATAATTAGATTAGTCAAAATGTTAAATTAATTAAATTATATTTATTTTAATTAAGCTTATTCTCAAGTAGGAACAAATTTATTCTAAAAATAAAACTGGAATAGTAGTTCTAACCTAAATCAGCTTATTATATAAAGACTAGGCTTGAGTAAGGTCTTATTCTAAGTTTTGTTTACTAACCGAACCAAACGCTGACGGGCTATCAGTAGGAACTACTTGTTAGGTGGGAACAAAATAATTTGTTTCCACCCATTTTCGCATATTTTTGAAAAAAAATTAAAAGTTTTAAAATTTAAAATTTTTAAAACTTTTAAAATTTAAAATTTTTAAACTTTATAAATAGTTAAATTTTTAACTTTAATTTAAAAAAAATTATAAATTGATAAATTTTTAAATTTTATTAATTTTAAAATTTATACAAATTTTTTATATATAATTTTTAAATTTTTATTATTAATTTCAAATTTAAATTTAATTTTTTTTTAAAAAAATAAATTTTTAATTTTTTAAAATTTATAATATTTTATATAAAAAATTATAAATTTATAAAATTTTTAAATTTTTAATAAATTTAAAAATTAATAAATTTTAAAAATTTATTAATTTTAAAATTTAAAATTTATACAAATTTTTTATATACAAATTTTAAATTTTTAAATTTTTTATACAAATTTTTAAATTTATACCGAAATTTAAATTTTTTAATTTTTTAATAAACTAAAATATTTATATACAAAAGCTAAATTTAAATAATACAAATTATAATTAATTTTTTTAAATAGATTATTTATACAGCAATTTCGTCAATTAAAAAAAAAAAAATTCTTTATTTATTTTATTCCACTTTATCAAATCAAACATAAATTTTTTTAGAGCAATGCTACATGTACACCCCGAAGGGGTGTATATCATACACCTCCACCATTTTAATGGTGACGATATCTTTTACGGGTCACATCGATTGACCTATCATTACACCCCACCCATTGGATGGGTGGGGTGTGTGATATACACCCCGAATGGGGTGTACGGGTAGCATTTTCCATTTTTTTATACCTAGTACAGCTCTAATACTCCTCTAAACACAAAATTATATTAATTTCTGCTTATTCATAAACTTACATATATCCCTATAATAAATAGTTCTCATTTATGCCCGAACTAAACGCAACCCTAATGCGCGGGTGCGTCCAAAAAAAAAAGTCTTCTGAATTTATAGAAGACGAGAGAAAAGTGAGAGCTCGGGTTGAAACTACTTTGTATGAAAAATGAGTCATATGTAATTTTTTTTTTGGTTAATGGATCTTATTTTATCCGTATTTTCTATTTTGATTTTTGTTCGCTTTTTTATGATTGTGTCCAATTATTATTGAGGAGACGGATTTATAGAAAAAATTTAATTGACGTTTCTGTTGCAGAATCTCAACAATCGATACCAAAGTCAATACCGAAACGAATTATAAAGTTATAAAATCTAGTATCGAAACGAGTCTCAGATTTTCAATAAATATTAAAATAATGCTATCTGATAGGCTATGTGTTAAGAGATAATTGCTTATTTCATGATATTTAATATGGTGCCAGAGTATAATGCTTAATTTGAGTTCAATTTCGGCCAGGCAACCCAGAAACAGGAAAAAAAATTAAATGTAAAATAAAAATATTATTAAAAATTAGGCAATCAAATTTCAATGGCCCACATTCTCTAATTTTACCTTCTTTATTGGCTTAAAAAGATCAGTATGATATCCTGTGGCGCGAAAGTTGGTTGAATTGAGTCACATTCAAAATAACGTGAGATTATATTATATTAAATCAAATTATATTCGAAGTGGCGTGAAATTAATTGAACAGAATCATAATCAAAATTCGTTGTTACAGTGTCTACACTGTTTAAATAAATTAAACTTTTGAGATTAATAATTATTGTCAATAATCTGGCATTTTTTTTTTTATCCTTTGGTTCCTTACTTTTAATTAATGAATCATTTTAATTTTTTCCAACAAAAGAACATATATGCCCTATTCATTTATTTGAAGTAGAAGCAAGTACAACTTAACTTTAATTAATTGATGCAATTATTAGATCCTTAGTTGACCTGGTCATAATCTTTTTTGTTAGTTGACCTGCTCATATCCGGTGTTATTCAATTATTCACAATAACAAAATTATATTATAACGATATTTTTAAATATTTTTAAAATTTTTAAAAAATATTATTGAAAAAAATATCGATATTTATTATTAGTGTCACTATATGTGCAGTCGCTATGTTGTATAGCGATACATTACTATAATATGTCTTAAAAATATGTCCCTATAATCTAATTATAAATATAAATAGAATATAAATAGAATACTTGTAAAAAAATATCACAAAAATATATTATTATAACCTAATTTTATTATAGTGATATTATATGCGACACAAATATCACAAAAATATATTATTATAACCTAATTTTATTATAGTGATATTATATGCGACACCAAACCCCCCCCCCCCCCCCCCCCCAAAAACGAAAAACTAACCACCAAATTAATACTCTATATTACTATAGTCACATTTTTAATTTTAGGGTATTCAAATCAATAATCCATACCGTTAAATATGATGTAAGGTATATAAAGATCTTAGAAAAAAAAATGTATAAGTTTTCGACATAATTTACTTTATGATCAAACTATTTTAAAATTATTAATTTTCAATGGTTATTATGGCGAGTTTGTAGTTTAACAG
>CM055064.1:5252372-5299872 GCA_029204045.2 Tillandsia leiboldiana
TACATATATTTATTACAAGGAAGGTAGCATAATTTCAGACTATAGAAGAAGTTCTCGGTTCACAAATTAAAATGAAAAGGTGGGTCTAAGTTGCAAAATCAGCATTGTTGCAGAAGCCCCAGAGTCCAGAAAGGAAGATTTGATATCTCTCAAACTAATTCTTTTTCAGACCAGCAAATTAAAGCAGAATACTCTTGCATCATTATTGTTTTGTTTCTGTTTCTTCATATTTTGATCATAATTTGCCGTCTTGTTTGATCTTTGTTTGAAGAAACATAACAGAATGACATCTGTTTCCTGATTCTGAACTGAGGGCTGAGCTGGAGGAGTTGCATCCTTTGTGTCAGGTAAATGGTTGTCAAATAAAATTACAAAAAGTAGTCCAAGCTTCTCGCAACCATAATTTTGCAAAAGAGACTGAAAAACAGAACCTGCTCGAAAAGATACAGATTGGGTAATAGAACTTACAGCTCTTGGTGCTTCCTTCACCATAAGTTTCCCCTTGTGGCGTTCTATCTCTTCCGTACAGACCTTTACCGCAAAATTGAGAATTGATATACCTTGCTCCTGTCCAGAGCAGATGGCATAGAAGAATTTTGATAGGCATACAAAGGAAACAATTGTTATGACTCAGACTACCATCTGCATGTATCCAGCAAGACGTATTTTTTCTCAACAAACTATCCGACATATTCATCAATCAGACCAGCATATTGTAATACCATTTCCTCATGAGAAGTTTAAAAAAAACAAAAAAAAAAACAAAGGGACTAGGTCATTCGCTCCATGATTATAACACCAAAGAATCAAAATCCCGAATCTGCGACTTCATTTGCAAGAGAAAGTCATGCGAGTTTCATCATTCGTTATAATTATTGGATGGAAAATGTTCGAGAAAAAAAGCCCTCAGCAAAATGAAACTTATTAATATAAGATAAAAGTAAGGTACTATCAAGATCAATTGATGTATAGTAATGTAAAAAACCAACTCTACAGATGATAAATAGCTTATTCAGATTCCGACGCACCTTGTCGAGAGTTTGTGTTGTGAGGACATAGAGGGGAGGAGCAACAAGTTTAATCTTCACAGGGCAATCGTTGGTCCCGGCAGCTTCTGCTTTCTTCATAGCTTCCTAAAATGCGGTTGATTGGTCAAGTGCAAGCTCCTTCTCAGAGAATAGTTTTATCGAACAAGAAGAACATTTTCTCAAGAGCAAAAAGCAGCAATTAAGTATAATCATGAAAACATATCAGCAGAACTGCGATTATATCATGCCATAAAATGAAGACTCTGCAACCTTAATGTGGAGAACACCGTCAAACTGAAAGCACTTCATCTCAACATCAGCACGTATCTTTAATGGCTGTGGCGTCATCCTTCTCCTGATATTCTTCACCAGGGCATCCTTGACCTCTGGGGTCACTGCAGGAACCACCTTAGTCACCTGTCCATCATCCAAATTTTAAGCATACAAGAATCGCAAAAACCCAAAGGAAGAGAGAGAAAAAAAAAAAAAAAGAGATACAGCTAACCCAGCATCACCTCTTGCCCATCAGGACCGAGTTCCTTCGCCTCCCGCGTGAGGGAATCAAGAACCGAATCGGGATCAGACACAATCAACTTGAATGCCTATAGAGATGTGACAATATCCCATAATTGTGAAATTGTACAAACATTCAACAAAGAATTTCTGAGTTAAAAATGTATGGAACTTACCTGAATTATGGCCCATTTGGATCCAAATACCTAACCTTTAAAAGTTTTGATTCTACGGTCTACCATTTTAGCTCATTTGATTCGAGCCGTTTTGGCTCTTCCATTTCAGAATTTGAAATGCATTGGTTATTTTCTTAGGCTTGACTTAGAATATCTAATGTGATTCAGGTGGCTACATTCCCATAAAATTTGTAACTAAAGATCTGCACAAATCAATCAAAATTGAAAGATTTAGTACCAAAATCAAAACTTACCGACAATAGAGAGTCGGATCTAAACAAACCATAAGTTCCAGGCATTATTTATCAATTTAAGCAGGAAAAAGTTAGGAAAAAAAGGATTTTTAATTCAACAAAAAAGGGAACAAGGAGTGTTTGTGCGATCCTACGCATGACCGAATTAAAACAGAAACTCAAGTTCTATGCCTTAATTTAGACAAAGTGAAGTTCGGCGATCTAAAGGAAATTTCATTTTTAAGTTCAGTGACCAATAGTGCAATTTACGCTAAATTAAGCAGAGAAAGAGTTTGTATTTGAGTTTAATTATACCCCAAAAAGAGAAATTAAAATTAAAACAGAAATTGAAGATCTGTGCCTTAATTGGTATATAAATCAAAGTTCGGCGATCTAATCAGAATTTTATTTGCCCAAAAATAAGCAGAAAAAGTTCGAAAAAAAAAAAAAAAAAAAACAGTTTTTAAAAATGTAGTAGTACCACAAAAGAGAGAGAGAGAGAGAGAAGGGGAATTAAGATTAGGATGGGATCAGAGGAGGACCTCGAAGGCGTGGCCGTACTTGCGGTAGAGGGGCCAGGAGATGTGGACGTAGAGGTCCTCGAGGTCGAGATCGAGGGTCTCGGCGACGTGGCGCATGATGGAGTGGACGAGCTTGCTCTTGTTGTAGCGCTCCTCGCAGGCGAGGGCGTCCTCCTCGGAGACGCGGCGCTTGGAGAGGTCGATGTAGCCCTTGTCGCGGTCGACGCGGACGACGATGGCGGGCTCCTGGCGCCCGACCTTGATGAGGGCGGAGACGGAGCGGATGCGGCGGCGCGAGAGCTCGGAGAAGAGGATCATCCCCTCGATGTTGTTGTACTCCAGGAGGGAGACGTAGGCGCCCATGTCCGCGATGTTCTTCACCTGGATCATCACCGCCATGTCCACCTCCGGGTACTTGGCCTCGTACATGCGGCACTCCAGGTTCGGCATGGCTCCCTCCTCACCACACCTTCCTCCTCCTCCTCCTCCTCCTTTCTAGGGTTTTTGCTTCGGGGCGGAGCTCTAGGGTTAGGGTTTCGGGGGAGGCGGAGATGCGTTTTTTTCCTTTCGGGAAAAAAAAAAAAAAAAAAAAAAAAAAAGTAGACGATCGTTACTGCTTGGAGACTCCGTATAAAATGTATCGAGACCCCTCGACCATAGGCTATATTGAAAGAGGAGTGCATGTATCCCAAAAAAATATACATCATACATCTCACGTATCTAATAGATGGGGTGTTTTTAGGGGTCACTTTAAAAGAAATGTATATCATACATCCCACAAGAGTGTACACCTAGCATTTTCTATTTATAAAAGCTAATTTTTAATATTTTGGCATTTTTGATATTTTTGGTTTCTACGCTTCTCTTTTTCTCCCTCTTTTCAGATTTTTATAATAATTTTTGACTCTTTATCTTTCTCTATTTGGCTTCTCTAGCGACTTCCGACAAGATACCATACAGACTCAAATCCGATTCCTTTGCCTTACACCTCTCCCCACTCTCCTCTCTTTATCTCCGTCTCTCCGTCTCTTTTTTTTTTTCTTTTTATTCTACAATAAGTCATAGTGCTAATCTTAGTTGTTGAATACTCGACATTTCCGTAAGATCATCTAGGGCATCTTTTCTTTTTTGCCATGGCTCCGAAGAGTCCCTTTGGCGCCCCCTCGCTTATTCTCGCTATCCTCCACTTCAAGATCTCCGGTTAGTCCCCATCAATTTCTTTACTTTTTAATTCATATAAATTTTATTTCTACATTCTTGCATATGGTTTAACACAATTATCGATGGGGGGGGGGGGGGGGGGGATTGCCTACATTTGCAAGTTTGATTTCTTAATAAATTATTTTTTTTTAATTAATTATGATTATTACCAAATCCTCCTTCTCCTTCTTTTTTATTTTTACTGTACTTTGAGTTTGTAGTCCCAATTGTTATTTTTTATCTGTAGAATTGTTATGATATCGAATTATTAAAAAATTTTAAGCAGTGAGCCGGAAAAAAAATGATAAGGCTAAACTTATTGCCTACATTTGCAAGTTTGATTTCGAAATAAATTATTTTCTTTTTCTCTCCCTTAATTTAATTAATTATGATTATTACCAAATCCTCCTTCTCCTTCTTTTTTATTTTTACTGTACTTTGAGTTTGTAGTCCCAATTGTTATTTTTTATCTGTAGAATTGTTATGATATCGAATTATTGAAAAATTTTAAGCAGTGAATTAAGTGGAGAGTTAAATACTGCATTGCAAAGTTTAGTTCATCACAGAGCTTCTAAAGATATTCTGTTCCAACGGTGCTTAACAGGGTGAATACTCCTGAACATGAAATGCATTGACTATCATGAGATACGCAAGTTGTGGATACAGACGTTTCTAATCCTCAGGACAGCCGGGTTTATACTAACATACCTACAGAAACTCCATTCTTGGAACATTCCACCAAAGCATTGTCCACTATTTCCTTCAGAAAGATAGGTTTGGCCCCTCTTCGCACAGCATTGCATGTTATCACAATAATTAACCCACACTAAGACCAAATTAAACACCACCATGCATAGGACCACTAGATAGTCAATTGTTTCAGAGACCATAAACATTCTTTGTTTTCCCTTTCTTCCTCTTCTGAGACTGAGACGTAGTTTAGATAAAAAAATTAGGTAACTTGGACTCAAATCTAAGGTCTAAATCTGAATTATAAGTGAAACTTGAGCCAAGCTAAATTTCTATAGAAACTTTCCTAATTGTTTGTGAGCTTATGACTAAAGGCACGACAGTAGGAAAATATTATCAAAACTTTACATAGATGATTTTACTGTACTAGAAGGATAAAGGTACAATTGTACCTCAACACTCATCCATGTATGAAATCAAGACTTGTAAGAAAGCACGTCACACCATAAAGTTGTAGCAGGCGAACTGGCAATCAATGCGAAACTGTATGCACTTTCACTGGAATCGGGAAATAACCCCGAAAAGCCACCCTTAGCTATTATAGCCATAGTTAGTTAATTCGTGAATTATTCACGAATTATTCGTGAATTATTGAAAATCCGAATTAAACGTGCAGTTTCCGACTTTTTCCAAAAATTCAGAATAATTCGCGGATTTTTAAATCAAAAAGTATTATTCGCGAATTATTCACGAATTACGAATTTTTAGGTGAAAATTTTGTTTTTTTCCAAAGCATAGTTAATTCGTGAATTATTCGTGAATTATTCACGAATTATTAAAGATCCGAATTAAAATTATTTATCGGGAATAATTTAAAATTATATTTTTTTTTGTTCTAAATGAATATTTTATTTATTTCTAAATAAATTGATTAAATTATTTTAAAAAATTATAATTGTTTATACTAATAGTATAAATTTTTAAATTTTTTTTTTAATTTAATAGTCGAATTTTTGATCCCGAATTTTTAATTAGTGAACGTATTATTTCCGTATAAATCACGTATCCGAATAATTGACGAACCCGTTTTTTAGCCGAATTTTTCAACGAATTTTAAAATTATGATACGAATTTTATCCGTATTATATCCGTACCGAATTTTTGCCGAATCCAAATGAACTAACTATGATTATAGCGGGGGCATTACCTGGATTAGGAGAAGCAAGAAAACAGACCAAGGATGAACTCAAAGTCATAATATACTTGAATCAAAATGAATAAACAGCTTAGTGATAGGATCAAACTGATTTGTCGCATCAACTTACTGCTCAAAACTTGCTTTCTATATCACTTGATTATTTTGATTAGCAAAGTTAACAATTGTACAATATAACACAAATTGAGGAAAATCTATAGTTATCACCACTTTTCTCGTTAGATGAAATAGAAATGATTAGTAAATAGTTAGGTTAAAACCCTATCCTTCTTAGTTCGTTTATACATAAAAGAGTAAATCAGGACCTATAATTGGAGATTTAGGGTATCTAATTTTCCACGAGCTCAAATCACACAAATTTACCACACATTTCGTATCAACTTTCTGCAAATCACTCAACAAATTAAATAACTCAATCAAAATAGATACACCCAAAAACAGATGCAGCTCAAGAACAAATATAGCACGCTTTGATTCACCATTATCGAACTAGTACTCGCATTTGGATGCTATATAGCAAAACGAGATCTCACCCTAAATGGCATTGAGCACTGCCTCCTGCGGCGAGCCCTGCTCGTCGGGGTTGGGCACCAGCGACGACGAGCGGCGCAAGGGAGCGGTCGCGGCAGCGGAGCCAGCCGCGGCCGCGGCAGCAGCGGAGCCGGAGCCGATCGTCGTCGGATTAGGAGGAGAAGGTGGGGGGAGGGGATCGGGGGGATCGGGGGCAAGCTCGGATAGGGGCGAGGGAGGAGGTTGGGGGGAGGGGATCGGGGGGAACAGGTGCGAGGGGGGATGGGAGGATCGGGGCGAGGGGCGATGGGAGGATCGGGGCGGACGCAAGGATATATAAAATTAAAATTTTAAAATTTAAAATTTAAAATTTAAATTTTGAGTATAAAATTAAAATAAAAATTTTAAATTTGAGTTCAAAATTAGAATCAAATTTTAAAAAATAAATTTTAGTTGTTTCTGATTTTAAGTCTTGAAAATTTAAAAACTAATTTTAAAAATTAAAATCACTTATCAAATAAATTTTTTCAAAAATCACTTTTGATCTTAAAATTATTTTAAAAAATTAACTCAAACATCCATTTATTTAATATAGAATTATTCGTTGGTAAAAATATAAAGTTTAAAATAATTGCCGCTAAAGTATAATTAGATATTATTTAATAGCGACAATTTTATAATTGCCGTTATTAAATTGCCACAAAAACCCAATTTTGTTGTAGTGTTATAAGTAGTAATTTTTTTGCTCTTTTTTTGGGTTTTTTCTAGATTTTTTGGTATTTATTTTGTAAAATATTTTTTAAAATATTTAACTATTTTATTATTTGTGTGGTATAATATATGGTCTCTAAAAATTTATAATTTGCTTATTATGCATTAGATTTTTAACTAACTACTTAAATTTTAAATTAATCATTTAAAATTTTATTAGTAATAGAAGTTGAGTATTAAAATTTTATTTCAGAACATTAAAAAAAATAAACTCAATTTAAAAAAAAAATCAAATTTTGCTTAAAAAAATTTTAAATAATTAATTACAATAAATTTGAACTTAATTTTAAAAAATCTTAAAATTTGAACTCAGTTTAAAAAATGAACTTAGCTGAATGAATATGACCTATAATTAAAATAAATTTTAATAAATTTTATTTCAAAACATAAGAAAATAATTGAATTCAGTTTAAAAAAATCTTTATTTTTTTTAAAAAAAAATTAGAATCGAAATAATTTTAGATTTTTAATTTGCATGTTTTTGGTATATGGAGATGTTTCTGCGATGGAGATGTTTCTAATAGCTCATCTGATTCACATCTATTTTTGTATGTCTATATATTGTTGATACTGCGGTGGAGATGTCACCTAGTTATCTAAAATCAAAATCAAAATCTTATCACTTTTGGGATATGAAATTTGAAAATTTTGGATGTGAAAAGTGTATATATCGCAATACTAAAATAAAAGTGTGTATTAAAAATAGTTTCTTATGAATTTTTATTTTTTTAATTTATTAATGAAAATTTTCCCAAATATAAAATGACACTTTCAAATTTTAATCGATAGGATATACAAAATCTGGAAGAATATTATAGTCGCATCAAACATATTACAGTCATCAAACATGATACTTTTTTTTTTTTTGCTCTTTTTTGGATGTTTTCTGAAATTTTTCTTCTACATTTATTTTGTAAAATATTTTCTAAGATTTTAATTACCTTTTTTTTTTTTTCATTTTTTATATTTTTTCTAAAAAAAAATTCTACATTTATTTTATAATTTTTTTTAATAATTAAATTATTTTATTATTTGTGTAATACAATATATGATTTTTAAAAACATATAATTTATGTATTATATATTAGATTTTTAACTCTCCCTCCACACACACACACACACTCTCTCTCTCTCTCTCTCTCTCTTCTTGGATCTCTAATGATCCATTGATCCCTCCAACAACTACTACTACTCTATCTCCCTCTCTCTCAATAAAATCTTATATAATTTCTCTCTCTCCCTCAATCAAAATTATATAGAATCTCTCTTTTTCTCTCTGTAAAATCTTATATAATCTTATAAAATTTGATAAAATCTTCTCAAAATTATTATAATATTTTTTCTGTACCAAAACAAAATCTGTATTAAAAATAGTTTCTTAGGATTTTTTATTTTTTCTATTTATTAATGAAAAAATTCACAAATATAAAATGACACTACCAAATTTTAACCGTTGGAAGGATGTTATAGTCACATCAAATATATTACAGTCATATCAAATAAAAAATTTCTTTTTTCTTTTCCTTTTTTTGAATTTTATTCTAGAATTTTTCTCCTACATTTATTTTGTAAAGTATTTGCTAAGAGTTTAATTACATTTTTTTTTTCTCTTTTTTTGGGGGTTTTTTCTAGATTTTTTTCTACATTTATTTTATAAAATATTTTCTTGTAGTTCAATTATTTAATTATTTGTGTAGTATAATATATAATCTCTAAAGATTTATAATTTATTTATTATATTTTAAATTTTTAACTCTCCCTCTACTCTTTCTCTCTCTTCCAAATCTCTCGATCATTTCTCCTACTACTCTTTCTCTAAATAAAATCTTACATAATCTTTCTCTCTCAATAAAATATTAAAGAATCTCTCTATCTCACAATAAAATCATACATAATCTCTCTCTTAATAAAATCTTACAGAATTTTATAAAATTTTCTCAATATCCTATAAAATCTTACAGAATCTCTCTCAATAAAATCTTACAAAATTTCATAAAATCTTCCTAATATCCTATAAAATCTTCTCAATATCTTATAATAAATTTCTTTCTACCAAAAAAAATCTTTATAATTTTTTTTTTTAATTTTAACCCAGGTCGAGAGACCGCTCCGGTATAAATTATATATAATAATTGATTAAAATTCTTAATAATTATATATAATAATTAATTAAAGTAAATTTACTCGCTGCGAAGTAGGAAGAGAGAAAAAGGGAGCGTCATTGGATGAGAGATCTATCTATCTCTCTTTCTCTATCATATCTAGATTTGTCTCTCTATTCCTTTTCCTTTCTCTCTCATATTTTACTAGTGTAGTAACTCGCGCGATACTACGGGTTGATAATAAAAAATAAATTAAAATGGGTAGATAATAGAAAAAAATAAAAAATATTAATAAGATATATTTTTACAAATTTATAAATATATAAAATTTTAAAAAAATTTATATCAAATTAATAATAAATTAATCCAAATGTATAACCAATATATATGTTTAAACTTAACAGCTCAAAAAATAAATAAAAATATTACATATTTTCGTCATTGAGAGAGAGGACGAGCCTTATCCGGCCTAAACGTCCTATATTGCTCCATTAGACCGCCTAAACGTTCTATATTGCTCCAAGACTGCCGCAGCGACGAAGGAGGTGATGGAACAACCTCTCGCAGTGCACTCTCAACACGCTCCGTTCTAAAGCGAGGAGGGTCGAGTTGATCGGTCGGGTTGGCGTGGATTAAGCTTTGAAAAAAATATTTTTTTTTTTTCTAAATTCTAGATTTGAGAGGAACAAAATTATAAGGTGGGTTTCACCTTCATTGAATAAAGAGGATGAGAAGAAAAAAGTTATGACATTGATGACGGTGAAAAAGAAAAAAATTATAAGGTGGGTTTCACCTTCATTGAATAAAGAGGATGGGAAGAAAAAAGTTATGACGTTGATGAGGGTGAAAAAGAAAAAAATTATGAGATAATTAAAGAGGAGGAGAGAGGAAAAAATCTATCCGTTGAATAGAGATGATAGAAAAGAAAAAGTCGTATCCGTTGAATAGAGATGATAGAAAAGAAAAAGTCGTATCCGTTGAATAGAGAGGAGGGAGGAGGAAAAGTCATAACGTTTCATCAAATAAAAATTGGTGAGGGTGAAGAAAAAATTGCCACGTGGCAAAGAGTATTGAAGATTCATGTATTTTTTCGTTGAATAGAGAGAAAAAATTCTATCCGTTGAATAGAAATGATAGAAAAGAAAAAATCGTATCCGTTGAATAGAGATGAGGGAGGAGGAAAAGTCATAACGTTTCATCAAATAAAAATTGGTGAATGTGAAGAAAAAATTGCCACGTGGCAAAAAATATTGAAGATTCATGTATTTATATAGAATATAGATAGATAGGGTCTCATAATGATCTCATACTTCTCTCTTTCTTTTTTTTTCTCTCTCGCGGCCTTCTCCCTTTCTATCATATTTTATAGTAATCTTGTAATAATTTACAAAAATATTTCAAATAATTCTCTCTTCTATATAATTATTATACTCCATATTGGCCTAAATTTTAGAAAAGTGATTTATTTATAATTGATTTTGGTTAAAAACTGTAGAGCGTTTGGTTAAGCTTAGAAAAAAAAATAAATTTTCTTAATTAATTTTTTAAAGTTGACTGGTAAAAATATTTCTTAATTTGTAAATAATATTTATTTCTAAATTTTATTTTAAAATAATTTAAATTTGCACAAATAATTTAAAATTTGATATTTTAATTTAAAATATAAATTTAAAAATTTAAATTTTAAAATTTAAAATATAAATTTGAAAATTTTAATTTTAATTTTAAATTTTTAAAGCAAATTTTCAATTTTTAATTTCAAATTTAAAATATAAATTTAAAATTTAAAATTCAAAATTTAAATTTAAAAATTAAATGTAACATTTGGGAAATTCAAATTCAAAAAAGTTTCAGTGGGCCATGATGACTGTATAAAGAGATACAGTTGAAATAGTGAATGACTTAAAAGAATAGTACCCCCAGATTTTTTCGACTTTCGAATAGAAGTCGCCCAACTCTACTGTTCGGAGTCCGAATCCGACAGTTCAAATACTCGATTTGATCGGTTTCGCCGTTCTGAGTGCAATGGCGCAGTAGGAATTTATGTTTGATGACCCTAAGTCATCAAATTACGTGTCGAACTGTAAACGCCACTGAAGTAAGATGGAATTACAAATTGTCTGGATCTAAACTCAACGAACCAAAATCACCACTTAAAAGGTTTCGTCGAGACGGTCAACGTGACGGAGTCCGTTTTTTCGTTTGACGGCTCGGACGCCTAAAAAAGTGTGAAATACAGTGAAAATCGTGATAAAATCCCAAAAATGCTAATATTTTATGGAGCAAAGTTCATGAACTCCCTTGTGGAAGTGCTTTTCTGCAAAATGAAGCCACATGGAAGGACTTAGGTTGAGGCATAAAGGAATGGAAGGTTTTTTTTGCAATTGGTGCAACCAACTCACCATTCCACTTCAACAATTCACGCAAATGGGGGGGAGAGAAGTTGTGGCCTCTCCACGTGCTCCACCTCTTCAGCAACAAAGCCCACACCTCTCTCTTCATTCAAATTTTGAAAGAATGAGAAGAAGAAGCCACTCTTCTTCTTGCATCCGAGGAGGAGAGGAAGAAGCATCCAAGCGCCTGGGAGTTCTCCAGACCATTCCTAAGACCCTCTAAACTCTGAGAGGATCCCTCATGTGGAGCGCCGCCGCCTGTGTTGGCCGCGATTGGCTGGGAGAGCACCATCGCCTCCATCTTCTTCTTCATCAACCCGAGGTAGGTCCCTCTCCCTCTCATCTTGATTGCTTGCACTAGGACCTTCCCCATTCTCCCTCTGACATCCTGGGCAACCCCCACACGCAGCCCCGAGCCTCGGAAAGCCACCGGTTGCCGGTGGGAGCACCCTACTGTCGAAAAACCTAATTTGGCTAGATCTCGGTGTGGGCTGCATCCGACCATCAAAATCCATATCAAGATTGATGGTCTTCTCCTGATGATCACCAGGAAGGCCTCCACAAAGTTTCGGGGCAATCGGTTGAGTATCGAGCCCGTACGACGAAGCCCTAGTTGAGAGCTTTCTTGCTCTTGGCCGAACTTCTCCGCCCGGAGTCGCCACTGCTCCGCGCCGCCGGCCAACCACCCAGGAAGCTCTCCCACTCCAAGGGCAACATATGACGCCCCACTTCCCAGGGGGTCACCCATCCTAGAACTACTCTAGCTCTAGCACGCTTAACTCTCATAACCTCTTGGATCTTGCTACCATCCAAAATGCTATAGCTGAGTTAAGAGATTTAGTCCTATTATATCATTTATATATAGGACTAATCCAAATTCCGGGGGTGTCACATTCTTCCCCCTTTTAAGCCCTGACATCCACGTCAGGCTCAAGCACACTCACAAGCACCAGGCGATGTGAGACTCGTCTCGCTAGCCTTAGCCGACCTTGTGAGGAGCTGCACTCCACTCATAACGGTCATTAGCCGGGGAGCCTCGCTCTACCCGCTATATAACCCTGGCTCAGCCGAGACTCATCTCATATTTTCGCCTGGTGAATGGCTCTGATACCAACTGAGACGCCCCACTTCCCAGGGGGTCACCCATCCTATAACTACTCTAGTTCTAGCACGCTTAACTCCTATAACCTCTTGGATCTTGCTACCATCCAAAATGCTATAGCCGGGTTAAGAGATTTAGTCCTATTATATCATTTATATATATGACTAATCCAAATTCCGGGGGTGTCACACAACATCCCTGTGTCTTTGCATGGACTTGAGGGCCCTCGATTGAAGATCCGCCATTAGAGCTCCAAGCTTGGCCGAGCTTCTCTGTCAGCAGCCGCCGCCTTCTGCCGCCGGTTGACCGCCCAGGCAAGCTCTAGTTGTCCAGTGGAGATTCCCCATGCATTTACATTGGCCTAAGTCCCCCAGTATGCTGACCTTTCCATGATTGCTCTTTTGTTGGCCTTAGGAGCTCCACCTCGACCACCCACTGTAACGACCCGGCCCACTAGCAATAATAACTCGTTGGGCCCAAACCACAGCCCAAAATGCTTAAGCCCAGTTATTATTACTAGTGTCCAAGTCTCATATAAACCCAATCACAAATCCATCCACATCCGATGTGGGACTATTGGGGGCGTCACAGACTCCCCCCGTTTAGGCCTGACGTCCTCGTCAGCCTAAACACACACACACAAGCCCAAGATCACCAGGCGATGTGAGACTCGTCTCGCTAGCCCTGTCATCTAGACCCAGGCTCAGCCGAGACTCATCACACACTTCCGGCTGGTTAGTTGGCTCCGATACCAAATGTAACGACCCGGCCCACTAGCAATAATAACTCGTTGGGCCCAAACCACAGCCCAAAATGCTTAAGCCCAGTTATTATTACTAGTGTCCAAGTCTCATATAAACCCAATCACAAATCCATCCACATCCGATGTGGGACTATTGGGGGCGTCACACCCACCATCGGAGTTGGGCTGGGCAGTGTTCCTAGCTCCTCTGTGAAGCATCTCCATCAGTTGCTTGACTTGGTTGGAGAGCTGAACCTGGTTTGAGGCACCCTCGGCCAAACCGAGCTCCAACAAGGAAGGACCTTGGCCACCTTGCTCCAGCAGCTTCTCCGACAGCCGTGCAACACCCAGAAGGTGAGCCCCCTCTTTGGCCTTATGAACATGGTGCTCACTCTTAATTCCCAAATGATCAAGTAATTGTATAAGATTCACAACTTAGGCTATGTGACATACTTGCATGTTGAGTCATTGCTGTTTTTGGCCTCCGTGCCATCCCCAAACAACAAGCACGACGTTCAGTGCATCGAGGCCCAATCACTGGTGCCTTTGGTTCAGCTCGAATACGCTCGGATTTTGTAATCAAGTCGAAAACTTAATAATTGGATGTTTTTATGCAAATTCTTGTAAACCTAGGGGTCTAAATGCAATTGTGGCTCTGTGGGCTGCTTCGAGCAGTGTGTACACGTTCTCTAAACTTTTCGTTGGAGATTCGACGGCTTCCGTTGAGCGAATATTGATCCCCGAACCGTAAATTGGCTAAATTGTCGGCTTATCGGCGTTACCGTACAAATCGCGCTTTTCGGGAATATCAGATGATGAGTTGTCACTGTCAGGTGTCGCTGGCTGTTCCCGACACTGTCCTGGCTGGTCCAGTGACCTTCACTTCGTGTTGGTAGCTCCTAGAGCCAAATCGGCTTGCCGGGGGGGGGGACTGCGTTGGTAATTATGGACCAGTTTGAGCGTAGAGGTTTACAAAATGGTCTCTGGCTGCTCGGACATTTTAAATGGATCATTCCGGGGCAGCGTGTGAAGTTTCGTCATATTTGGAAACTCGTAGATACTATTCGGGACGTAGTCGGTCGTTCGGCGGGTTTTCGGAAATTCCGGTAAACCCCGTGACTTGTCGGAAAGTCTACAATGTAATTGTTCGGGTTATGTAGTGTCGATGGGATGGGTATGAGTGAGTCTGTTACTGATCCGATTTTGTTGTTCAGGGCCCAGCAGTTCGACGCCAGCACCCCAGTAGTTCAGCAGGCTTCGGGACTGCCTACACAGAAGTGGGTTTTACTTTGGTTCGGGCTTTATCATCTCAGCCCTATGGGGTACCATAATTGGTCGGACCCCTATGTTTCATGGTAGCCCTGATCTTGTCTTTGAGCTTTACTTTCATTGGTTGCTTATTACTCGTTTACATTGGACATATATCATGCCTGATTGGTCATTAGCTAGATATTAGTACGATAGCTTATACTTGGACATATATCATGCCTGCTTAGTCATTACGTAGATTCACTTTTACTCAGATATACATGTCCCTTGTATTCCATATTGTATGAGATGACCTATGATTGATATATAGACATCTGTATCCCTGTTGGGATTTCGGCTTGTTGTCGATTACTCAGTCCTTAAACCGTGAGCTCGAGCATCAGCATTATGATCGCCGCCACGCACCGCTGTACTTCACGTACGCCGTGGGATTGATCCCCCACCTGGCGTTCTTTACCGGTAAAGTGGTCGACTGGATGACCCGTGAGCCCCCCGATAGCACCTGTTGGTGCGGGATTATGTCAGCCCGATAGGTGCCCGTCGGTGGCTTTAGCCTGAGGTCCTCGCGACCAACAGTGGCATCGATTGGGTACTTGGTTTCTTTTATTGACGCATAGCTTACATTATCTTATTTCAGCATTCTTAGCTCTTATATTTCTGTACCTATATCTGCTCAGCACTATGATTTGGATCATCTGCAGTCATTTTTCATATATCAGCTTTTACCTATTGATCTATTACTATCCGCAGATTATAGTATGTATGATTTGCTATTTCTCGGCTCGTCGTGCCCACTGGGATACATTTATGTTGTATCTCACACCCCTAGGTAACCATCTTTCACGTCCGTGGGTGGTGGGATGTCGAGACGGTCCGGTAAGCTGATTACGATAGAGCTGTCCCCATGATGCTTATTGATTAGAGTTGATTTTCCGTTATGACAAAATTTATGATCATAATTTAGACATATTCTTATCTGCTGTTTAATAATGTAATGGTAGACTTATTTGATGCTATAACTGATATTGATAAGATTACTTGATGATATAGTTATGTCATGTGATTGATGATATCATGATTCCATATTGCTGCAGGTAGAACATTGATTAATTGATTATAGTGTTTAGCCGTGCTTGTAAAGGGGAGATTTTGTCCCAGTGGACAAAAGGTCTTCTGTGCACGTAGCGATCTGATCACGCTCTAAGATAAAAGTTAAATCCTGAGGAAAAAAAAAAATAGACCAATTTCAAATCTGTGGCGTGACATTAAATTTAAAATTTAAAATTTTAAAATTAAAAATTAAAATTAAAAAATTAAAAATTAAAATTAAAAAATTAAAAATTAAAATTCAAAATTTGAAATTTAAAATTCTAAAATTTTTAAATTTAAATTTTATCATAAATTTGAAATTTAAAATTTAAAATTATAAAATTTGAGATTTGAAATTTAAAATTTTAAATTGAAATTAAATATCTAAATTTTTAATTTGAAATTTAAAAGTTAAAATTAAAAATTTAAAAAATCAAATTTAAAATTTAAAATTAAATTAAATTTTAAATTTTAAATATAAAATTAAATTCAATTTTAAATTTTAAATATAAAATCAAAATAAAAATTTAAAATTTGAATTCAAAATCAGTTTTCAAGAAGCAGGTTTTAATTGATTTTGGGCATTGAAAATCAGAAAACTGATTCTAAAAATCAGAATCTGATTTTAAAAATATAGTTGTCAAACGCTATATTGAGCCGAAAATTATTTTTGGATTCAAAATTTTTTTCAAAAATTAGGCCAAACAACTCCTAACCCTCACTTCCACAACTCTCACAACACTCTCTCTTTCTCTTTCTAAATCTTTTTATTATATCTCGTAGAATCTTGCAATTTTTTTTATAATTTTTTCTGCATTAAAAGAACAAAATTGTTATAATTTTTTCTTCCCCGCTTTCTTCCGATTTTAACTTTTCCAAAATTTTAATTTTTTTTTGCTTTATTAAAAAATAAATTTCTTATAATCTTTCTTTGATTTTTTTTTCTAACAATCTAAATAAATTTTTTTTTCTTTTAACCAAACAAATATTGTTATTATTATTATTTTTTTACAAATCGCACACTACAAAACGTAAATCTTTTTTTCCTCAGAATATTTTTTTTCAAAAAAAACTATTTTCATAGTTTTACGTCCAACCAAACACCCGGTATTATTTTTTTTTTAAAGATTAGTTTATTTATCTGAGATTATTATATTTATATTAGAATAAATATTAAAATTTTATATTTAAATATAAAATTTTATATGCTCTTTCACTATTTCTAATAGTTATTTTGATGGATTTTTATTTAGTGAACTAACTATTTTGGATAATTATTTCGTTTAAAAGTTTATTAGTCTTTATATTAGTTTTTTGCTTATAATTTTTTAAAAATATCTGTTTAATCTCATCTTTTAATTTATAAAAAAGATTATGCCTTTAACATAATTTACTAAACTAGTTTGTTTATAAAGATAGCGGTGATGCTAGTAAAAGTTTTGAGAATAGAAAGTTTTGTGGAATTTTTTTTTTTAACAAATTCAATATTTTTGCTTACTTTTTTTTTTTTTTTTTTTTTTTTTTTTTTTTTTTTTTTTATGTATAGTAAAAATAAAAATAAAATATATCTTAAAATATATCTTACGAGTTAGATTTTAATTTTGAAAAATTCATTACAATATATATATATTTTTAAACAAGTCTCAAGATCCTACTTTAATAATCTCTCAGGGCAAAATTAATTTTGTGTCTATAGAGCGTGAAAAGCAAGCACGTCGGTTTCTTAGGCTGCGTTTGGTTCGAATATAAGCAAAAATTGATTATTTCTGAAATAGATATAAGTTCAGATATAAGCAGAAATTAAAATAATTTTATGTTTGGTTGAGTATAAGAGTTGTACCGGAGATAAAAAAAATTATGTCTGGAAAGTTAAAGAGAAATAAAAAGAATAAAAAGGATTAAATTTTAAATTTAAGATAAAAATTTATATGGTATAATTTTAAATATTTAATTAAAGATATTTATTAAAAAAAAATATTAAAATTTATATTTTACTTATATATATAAAAAATTCTCTAAAAAATTTTGGTTTTTGAAATTTTATAAATTTTTTAAAATTCAAAATTTTGTATATAAAAATTAGTATAAATTTAAAATTTTAAAAATTTGGTATAAACTTATTAAAAATTAAAATTAAAAATATAAAAATTTGTATAAATTTTAAAATTTTATAAATTTGTAAATTTATTAAAAATTAAAATTAAAAAAAAAGTATAAAATTTAAAAATTCTCTAAAGTTAAAAATTTATAAATATTAAAAATTTTAATTTTAATTGTATTTTTATAAAAGAATTTGTACAAATTTAAAAATTAATAAATTTTTAAAAAAATTTTAAAAAATAATTTTTTAGATTTATTTAAAAATAAATTAAAAATTTTAAAATTTATAAAATAAAAAAAAAATTAAATTTTATAAATTTAAATATTTTATAATTTAAAAAATTATAATTAGAAAAAAAAAATAAGCAACAGGTGGAACAGCTGTTCTCCGTTCCGGATAACCTGATATAAGGAT
This sequence comes from Tillandsia leiboldiana, assembly GCA_029204045.2. Classification (NCBI taxonomy): domain Eukaryota; kingdom Viridiplantae; phylum Streptophyta; class Magnoliopsida; order Poales; family Bromeliaceae; genus Tillandsia; species Tillandsia leiboldiana. The sequence goes on from CM055064.1 coordinate 5,270,443, forward strand.
AGAATAACTTGGTATGGGGAGCAGCTGTCCCCCTCCTTTTTTACCGTTGGGTATAAGGGGGATAACCCCGGTACCAAACGGTACCTTAATAAAGAAATTTCTCCAACACCAGACCCAACTGGTCCATGGTCCATTTTCCATCCCCATATGGAATAGGATTTTAGGCCTGTGGTGCATGAGGTACACTTATACATCGGGCCCACAAAAAAATTCTCTCCAATATTCGGGCCAACTGCGGTGAATGAGGTACACTTATACACTGGGTGTGTTATCTCTCTTGATGTACTTATGAAGTTTCTAAACTCTGATCTTATGAATCAGCACATTAAATTAAAGGGTTAATTGCATACATGTTCCTCCAAATATGTCGAATTGTAAATATATTCCTGCAAAATTCAACTTTTCATATTTATCCCTTCAAAAATCCACCGTTATTCAAATCTACCCCTACCGTCCATCTCTGTTAGAAAAGTTAAGTTAACCATAGGTTAAATGCTTAACCTTGATTAGATTAGGAAGTGAATATACCTTTTTACCCTTTCTTTTATTTACTATTCAGAGACCTCCTCTCCCTCGTCCACGTGAAGCTCCTCGCATGCGACCTCCTCTCCCTCGTCCCCTCGTCCTCGTCCTCGTCCTCATCCCTCCTCCGCCCCTCGTCCTCGTCCTTATCCTCTTCCCCTTAGCTCTCTCCCTCTTCTCCGACGATCGCCGCTCCCTCCGCCGCGTCGCCCTAGCTCCGCCGCCGCCGCCATGGAGCTCCGATTGCGCGGCGGCGAAGTGGTCCTCGTACGCCTCGATCGCCTGGTGTATGAGCTCGCGATCGGGGGAGCAGTCCCACCGGCTCCAGAAGCTACGGTAGCAGTCGAAGCACCCGCAGCTGAAGAGCGCCCGGTGCGGCTAAGCCGCCCCCGCCGCAGCTGCGGCGGCGGGCGTGTGGATGCGGCGCCGCTCCGTCGCCGTGGACGCGGCGGAGGAGGGCAGCGGCGCGGGGCCGTTCATGGACCAAGTGATGAGGTACGCGAGCACCTCCTTGTCGTCGTCCCCGAGCGCCGCGGTAAATAAATAAATAAATAAATAAATATATATATATAATATTAATTTATCATAAATTCTTTTTTTTAAATATAAAATAATTATTTATTATTTATAAGTGAATGAATCGAATAATTAATTTATAAGATATAGATTTTATTTTAGTAATTAAATATTAAATTGAAGGGTTAATTAATTTATAAAGTATTACTTTTGGAGGGATATATTTGTAAGGGGGCAAAAAAATAATTTCACATCGAATCTGTTAAAAAATAAATAGATTCCAAACGGGGATTAACCAGAGGGGCATATTTGAAGAACTTTGAATTTTTGAAGGGATAAATATGAAAAGTTGAATTTTGCAGGGATATATTTGCAATTTGACATATTTGGAGGGACATGTATGCAATTAACCCTAAATTAAATTAGGGTTAATTGTATACATGTGTCTGTAAATATTTCGAATAGCAAATATATTTCTATAAAATTTAACTTTTCATATTTATTCCTTCAAAAATCCACCGTTATTCAAATCTATCCCTACCGTCCATCTCTGTTAGAAAAGTTGAGTTAACCATAGGTTAAATGCTTAACCTTGGTTAGATAAAAAAGTAAATTTACCCTTTTACCCTTTGTATATTATAATTATTTAATATATTATTTAATTAATTAGATAAAATATTAGTTAATTATTTAATTAATTTAATTAATTTAATAAATAAATAATTAATTAGTTAATTATCTGGGTGAGCTCGCGGATCATCTGGGTGAGCTCGACGAAGGCTGTAGCCGTTCCCGTCGCGGTCGAAGGCGCGGAACACCTCGAGGAGCTGCGCCTGGTCGACCAGGGCCCGCTGCGTCATCAGCGGCGCGATCGCTGAGGCGAGCTCCTCGAACTCGACCGCGCCGTTCCTGTTCGCGTCCATGCCGGAGAAGAGCGCGTGGATCGCGTCCCCTCGGGGCTTCAGCCCCAGGGAGCGGAGCAGCGCCGCGAGCCAGCTGCGTGAGGCTCCCGTCCGTGTCCATGTCGAAGCGAGGCCGAAGCTAGGAAGGAGATGATTGTTGGGATTTTTGGAGGGATATATTTGTAAGGGGGCAAAAAAGTCATTTCACATCGAATCTGTTAAAATATAAACAGATTCCAAACGGTACTAAACCAGATGAGTAGATTTGAAGAACTTAGGATTTTTGAAGGGATAAATATGAAAAGTTGAATTTTGTAGGAATATATTTGCTATTCGACATATTTGCAGGGACCTGTATGCAATTAACCCATTAAAGTAAATAGGATTTTAGACCTACAGTGCATGAGGCACACTTGTACACCGGCTTCACAAAAGGAATTCTCTCAAACACCAGGCCCAACTGGTCCACGGCCCATTAGGCCCATTAGGCCCATTAACCACCACTGCACCCCATTGGTTTCTCTTTATACTTACGAAGGCCCTTTTAGACTCTCCGCCGTCGTTGGAAGAGCTCGCCCACGAAGCTTCCTCTCCCGTGCGATCCCCTCGCTCCTCTCCGAGCTCCCTCCGCCGTGGCCATGGCGGCTAGGGTTCGCCTAGGGTTCCTCGTCCTCCTCCTCGTCCTCACCCTCATCCTCTGCTCCTCGACCCTCTCCTCCGCCATCTTCGAGGACCAAGTCGGGATCGCCGATTGGTAACTAGATCCCAATCCCGATCCTCCTCTTCGCTCTTTATCTTGTCGTTGATGCTTCGTAATCGCTCTAAATCGAGATCGAATCGCGTAGTTCGATCATTTGTTAGATCGGCGAACACCCTCTTCTATGACTAGATCTGTGATCTGATTAGTTTGTGAGCAATTCGTATGATTAATCGTTGAGATGGTGCCTCTTAACTTTCTACTGCTGTATATGCTGTGCTCTGCTTCGTTTGTATTGTAAAATTTTTGTAAGTTAAATCGCTGGGATGGCATGAAACGTCGCATGTTTCTTGTAGGAGAACATTGAATTGGAGTAAGATATTTGTGGATTTAGCCAATATGGTGCTAATTTTCTAAGTTTCTCCAACTTGCTAAATCTCTTACTATATAAAATGTGCAGGGAACCTCTTATCTATAGGCCATTTTGAATTAGACACTTCATTTTTTTTTTTTTAAATTTGATTTATTTTTTTAAAGTTGAATTTGAAAATTTTTAGTGATGTCTCTATTAGCTGCTAGCATTTATAGTTAAGGAACTCTGTAGGTTATCATCTGAAAAAGTGTTTAGAACAGTTGAATTTAATATAATCTCCATGACGTTTAGCGAAATTCTCAATTTAATTCATACGATGAACTTAAATAAAAAGAATCGAAACCTGAGGGGGTTTCACTTAGAAAAACATAGTTGGAGGGCCTGTTTAAAAATGTCTTACAATGGAGATGATCATTATAACCGTTAACAAGTCAGTAGTTTGGTCGATATATTTCATGCTCTACTGATTAAGCTGTTGGTCGCTTGCTTTAGGCATCAGAAGTACATCGGTAAGGTGAAGCATGCTGTCTTTCACACTCAAAAGACAGGGAGAAAGCGTGTAGTAGTTTCAACTGAAGAAAATGTCATCGCCTCTCTTGATCTTCGGACAGGGGATATATGTGAGTTAACCTTGGTCCTTGGCCATGAAAGTTTTCTTTTTTTCTTAGCAATTCCAATATCTGCTAATTTTCTTTGGTTGTGTAGCTCTGATAATTTTCTAGTTGGTTTCATTTTCCATTTTTCTTTCTTTAGAGATTTTCTAATTGACTAGGGAGTATGTCTTCATGCAGTTTGGCGGCATGTCCTTGGCAAGAATGATTCAATCGATCAACTTAATATTTCTCTGGGGAAATGTGAGTCTTCTGTACTTTCCTTTCTAGTGATCTTTACTGAGGCTTTCTTGTTTAACTAACAATTGGACTACACTTAGCTATTAAGTTCTAGATTGATATTAACTTAGCTGCTGCTATTAGTCCTTTGGCACAGATATATATTTTTTTTCTTATTGGGCATGATGTTCATTTCTAATCTCCATTCATAAACAAATTACAGGTCTTTGTTAGTATATCCCATTTACTGATTGTAAATCATTTGACAAGTAGCATTTTCCTATAATCATGCATTTTGTTTAATGCATATTAACATGAAGTTTTCTCTATGTTTTGCATCGCTGGAGGGAGTAATCGGTGTCATTCTATAACTATAATCTCTAGGAACAGTGCTGCAAATGCTTTTGATGTTATGCTGACTAGTTACAATCATACAATTTATCATGCTGTTGCATGCCTCTATCTAAGAGCCTTGGTCTCTGTTTTCCTTTATATACTATTTTCTCGCTATTGTGTGGGCGCATGCTATTCTATTATTCTACTCGATGGCTTTCCTCTTGCTATTTATCTACTGAAAAAAAAGGAGGTAATAACTACTACATGAGATTGTTTGATTTCTGAGAAATTCTCGGGCGTGGGTTGCTGAGGTATTAAGGAGAATGTTTCTTCTGGAGTAGCATTTTGACAAGCCTATCTTTATATTGGTTGGCAACTGCAGCCATGAATAGTAGTTTATAATGTTGATACTAAAACATTTTTCCTTTTCTGGACCAAACAAGACATTAAGACAGTGGAATATACTACAATGAACTGTTTATTCTAAAAATGTTAAGTTCATGAGATGAGAGATAAATAGATTCATGAATGCAATGTATGTTTACATTTTCAACTGTAGCTTTCCGTTGTTTTGTCTTTTTCTGCTATATTAACAACTAATATTATATAGTGTTAACTTATTTGTAACAAATGTTTCTTTCAGATGTTGTTACACTCTCTTCAGAAGGCAGTATATTGAGGGCGTGGAATCTTCCTGATGGACAGATGATTTGGGAATCTAATCTTCAATTTTCAACACCCTCAAAGCCATTGTTGCATATTCCTGTGAGAAAAAGTCATTTGGCATCCACTTTTTTGGCTTGTATCCTCGATAATACTTTTATCCTTGTAAGTCACATCGTTGTTTTAGTTGGTGACACTGATAGAACATAAACTGTTTTTATAGGCAACTATTAAAATGGGAAGAGACAACCTTATTCTAGTCTCTAGTGGAGGGTGGCTTCATGCCATATCAAGCATAGATGGGGTGATTGTCTGGAGAAAGGAGTTTGCCACTGATAGGTATTTGCAAACTTCCTTGTGTATTGTCTTATTTTAGTATCCTTAGAGCTTCTTTGTATGTATAATATTCAGTAATTTATTTATTTTGGTTATTACTGCAGCTTAGAGGTAAAACAAGTTTTCCAGTCTCCAGATGGTGAAATCGTGTATGCCTTAGGATATGTTGGTTCCTCAAAATTTGCTATATACCACATTAATGCTAAAAGCGGAGAGGTTCTAAATCAAAGAACATCGTCCTTCCCTAATGAATTTTCTGGTGAAACAGCTATCATTTCTAGCGATTTGCTACTGGCCTTAGATGCCACCAGGTCAAATTTATATCTGATTAACTTTAATGCTGAGAACATTGAGTATAATCAAGTACATATTTCAGATCTTGTTCAAGACTTCTCTAGAGTGACTGAACTATTGCCTGTAAAGTTGAAGGGAATTGTTGCTGTAAAAACAGCTTTGAGCATTTTACTGCTAAGAGTTAAGGGTGTAAACGAGTTGGAGGTGATTGAGAAAATTAACCACCCAGCTGCAGTAAGCGATGCTCTCAGTATCACTGAAGCAGAACAAGCTTTTGCTATCGTGCAGCACACAGAAAGCAAAATCGAACTTGCAGTCAAGCTTGATAATGGCGTAATCAATGAAGCTACTAGAGAAACTATTCGGACTGACCAAAACAGAGGCAGTGCACAGAAGGTTTTTATCAATAATTATGTACGAACAGACAGGTCTCATGGGTTCCGTGCCTTGATTGCCATGGAAGACCACTCACTGTTATTAGTACAACAAGGTGAGATTGTTTGGAGTAGAGAGGATGGGCTTGCTTCAATTATAGATTTAACTACATCCGAATTGCCTGTTGAGAAGGAAGGTGTCTCAGTTGCGAAGGTGGAGCATAACCTCTTTGAATGGCTTAAGGTAATCTTCCTTTAATTTCTGTTTTTTTGACAACCAAAAACACTCTAGATCAATTTTTTTTTTTTTTCTTGAGACAAAGATTGCTAGAAATCAAAGTTTGCTCTTGTTTGGAAACCCCTAATCTGTCTTAACAAAATTTGTGGGCTAAATTTTGTCAATTTTACACAGAAAATTAAATTGTAATTGCCTTTTGTAACTGTCTTTCCCACCTTTTCTGTTGTCTTCATTATTTTTTGTAACTCTTACTACCGTTTGTATGCTTTTCAATCTATAGATGGTTCTATTAAAACATCTGGGCCAGCTTTCTGTCTTTTACTATATTTCTTGATCTTTGTCTTCTAAAGCCTGCAAAAGTTTTATTGCTGATGGTGTATTGTTGTACTTGGCTAGCTTACATTTGAAAGAATTTCTGACAATTAATGTTGGTACCTTGCTAACTTGCATTTGAAAGCATTTCTGACTATCTGTTGAAGTTCCTTGATATAATTGCAACATGAATAGGTAATAAATGTCGCAGTTGAATATCAAATCTACAGTTTAAGACATCTTGTTGTGACGAGTTAAACAAATTTCTTTTTTGAAAGTTTATATTGTGTATGGCCAGAGGTAGTGAAAGAAATTTTTTATGGAAGAACAACTATTAACTCTGAAATTTAAGTGCACTTAAAATTCAGAAATAATAATTTTTTATTCTTTGAACAGTGGGTATGAAAAGGTAAAGGAAAAATAGTTTTTGGATAGAGAGGAAGGCAATCAGATCTTGGAAATTTCATTTTCTGTTTTCTGGAGGTTAAAGCAAGGTGAAATCAGAAGAAAATTGCTGAGCACTTCTTTGTTTTGATCTTCCTGCCAATAGACATACTAATCCTAGAAGTGTGATCTGACGGAAATTTTCTGCACAATAAGCCACATCCATAATCCTAAACTAGAACAAAATTCGATTAATACTTTTGGCTAATCAATCATGCATAAAAAATAAATTCTTTGGATGAAAATTCAAATATATAATAATATATTTGAGAAATAAATGAATTTGTTGTTGTCTTGTATATGTATATTAATTAAATGCTGTTCAATGTGAGATTTGGAGTTTAATCTTCAGCAAGGGAAGGGCTATGCTGTAGTAATTTAACCTGGAAAATCAGTAATGAAGTGTTACATAATGTTTAAGATAACTTGAAGAAATGTGCTAACTGGCTCTGAAATGATCTGAAGAAAGATATGCACTATAATTTTCCACTTTTTTCTTTTTTTACTTCTTTTGCTATTTGGTAAGTGTTATTGCCTGTTTGAACACGTAATTCCTATTTATGTAAGATCTATCTATTTTACTGCTTTGCTAACAAAATATTGTTTTTTTTTTAAATAATGGAAGGGGCACTGGCTAAAACTTAAAGGAACTCTGATGCTCGCAAGCCCTGATGAGCTGGCTGCCATACAAGCAATAAGGCTAAAAAGCTCTGAAAAAACTAAGATGACACGGGACCACAACGGGTTCAGGAAACTGATCATTGTACTTACTCGGGCTGGTAAAATTTTGGCACTGCACACTGGGGATGGCCGTGTCATCTGGTCTCACTTTCTCTCTCTTCACCAATCAGAAGATTGTAAACCATATACTGGCCTAAGAATTTTTCAGTGGCAGGTTCCTCATCATCATGCAATGCATGAGAACCCATCTGTTCTTGTAGTTGGCAGATGTGGAGCTGGTTTTGATGTTCCTGGTATTCTTTCAGTTGTTGATTCTTACTCAGGAAAAGAACTTAAATCTCTTAAACTTGCTGATTCAATAACCCAAGTAATCCCCTTGACCTTGATGGATTCATCTGAGCATCGTCTTCATCTCATTGTTGATTCCAACTCGCATGCTCATTTATATCCGAGAACACCTGATTCTCTTAACGTCTTTCATCGTGAAATGTCAAACACATATCTATATTCAGTTGAAGCAGGGATGAGTGTTATCAAAGGCTATTTGTTACAGAACAGATGCAATCTCGAAATTTCTGATGAATACTGCTTTAAAATGAAGGAGTTGTGGTCTATTGTTTTCCCTTCCGAGAGTGAAAAAATTACTGCTACTGCGACAAGAAAGATGAATGAGGTTTTTTCCCCTTTCTGTAGCTTATTTCTTCTTAATGATGGACAAGGTTAATATTCTAAAACATTTATTTTCTGCTATTTAGGTTGTCCATACCCAGGCAAAGGTTATAGCCGATAAAGACGTAATGTTTAAGTACATATCCAAAAATATGCTTTTTGTTGCTACTGTTGCTCCTAAGGCTGCTGGAGAGATTGGATCTGCAACACCAGACGAAGCTTCGCTAGTTGCGTATCTTATTGATGCTGTCACTGGCCGTATACTACATCGTGTGGCTCACCAAGGTGCACAAGGTCCTGTTCATGCTGTAAGTGGTCTTATTTATCACATACTTATTCACCAATATTTACAGTGCGGTTGTCAACATCAAGTTACTTCATTTTAGATAGCCAACATAACATTTTCTTATTTTGAAGGTTGTGAGTGAGAATTGGGTTATTTATCATTATTTCAACCTCAGAGCTCACAGATATGAAATGTCAGTCATTGAAATCTATGATCAATCCCGGGCAGTAAGTATTTTCATCTGTACCCGTTTCTATTAACTTTACGTTATGTTTGATTTTTTACGCACTAAAATGGCTTTACACAGGATATTAAAGATGTGTGGAAGCTTGTGTTAGGAAAACACAACTTGACAGCACCAATTACCTCATATGCGCATCCAGAAGTGGTGGTGAAATCCCACTCATACTTCTTTACCCATTCTGTGAAAGCAATGTCGGTGACTGCAACAGCTAAGGGCATTACTTCTAAGCAGCTTCTGATTGGTACCATCAGTGATCAGGTCAGCTAACTTATATAACCCTAGTCTACTGATTTTTTATTGAGCTGACGGTCGTTCTTGGTATAAAACCCATGTATTTTTAGGAGTTCCACCAAAATTATCTTTAGGAGTTGTATTTAATTATTTTCAACTTTTGGGCGACCTTTCTACACTTTTCTTGATCTGCGAGCTTCTCCTTTCAACATGTTGTTTATAAATGAGGAACTAGGAATATGCCATTTGGTCGGTTCAGTTTGTTTAAGGCGGAAATCAAATAGACTTGATTCTTTTTAACAATTGGGAAAAACAAACTGAGGCAAACTATATTAACATGGTATAAGGAGAAATCAAGGATTTAAGTGCCGTGGCACGGGATCGTGCCGAAAACTTGCCGGCACGGTGCGTGCCGAGCAGTGCCGATGAGTGCCGGTCACCAAAAATGCATGTGTGCCGACACATAATGCCATGAAATATTTATTTTCTTTAGCAATAAATTTTTTTAATTACTTATTAGGTATCTTTATTAAATCTTTTGAATTTTATTAAGAAAATTACTTAGTAATTTAAAGAAAAGAGGGTTTTCAGTTGTGCCATCGACACGGGAGCTGTATCATGTTGGTATCTTGTTCGCACGATATAGCACGGTGGATACGGACCGTGCCGATAGATGCTTAAATCCTTAGGAGAAATGTCTGCCCAAAATATATTTGGTGGATTAAGATTGTTTCGGTAGCACTGTGTTGCTTGGGGGCATAGATTTGCAAATTTTTAGATTTTTCAAAGTAATAACAATGATGCTTAAGCTGCTAAGCACTAGAATGATTAGATTGTCATGTCATTGGTATAATGGATTATCTTTTTTCCAATATATGTAAACATGATGGATTATAACAACAATTTATTACATAAAAATTTGTGAAAGCTTTGGGCTTGTGACTGCCTTGAGAAAAAACCACTTCATGCAAAATACTGAAATGTAAGATTCGAAGTTACCCTCCTAAGCCCCAGTTCAATGTGGACATAACCAAGTATGATCTTTATAATATGTGTATTAATCTTGTTTGCTCTTTTGTCCTTTTCAGAAACCTATTGGAGACCAAAACCGTTTTTTTTGTTAATTTCCTAATCCAAATTAAACTGAATTTTTGCATCAAATGAACCAAACCAATTGAAATGTGTTGGTTTGGTTTCTAATTCATTTTCCATCAACTATGGAGTAATCCGCACCATAAATGTCACTTTTAAGGCAGTTTTATCCTTGTGCTAACATACTACCCGTTCGCCTAATAAAAGCAAAGTTCTATAGGTGTCGTTTTTAGTGATAAGAGTTCTATTTTTGTAACCGATAAAGGTTCTCTTAACTGATTAGTGCATTACTTTCTACTTTCTAGTTCTGCATGGCTGTCTTAATATGTCGGTGCTGGAAAATGTGCATTAAGTGATTATGTATTTATATGTAACCTATTTGGGTGAATGATTTCATATACTTTCATGCAGTCAAATTCTGGTTAATCGTCAAAAGAAATATGCATGTATTGCTCAATCTTCTAATTGGAAAATAAAATGATTAGAAGATTGGCATGTGGTGAAAATGCAACATATTGTTGAACTACAGTTCTGCAAATTAACACTATTTGTCGTAAGAATTTGATACACCGTATTTTTGTGTGTGAATCACTATGTGTGAGAATCACTACTCTATCATACACCATGTACAAAGAGTCACAACTCAGTTTGACTATAGGCATGAAATTGATCTTGGAGATCAAATTGTGCATGAAAGAAATCCTAGGGAAGAGCAATTTTTTGGGAAATTTTCTGGTGAATTACCATATTTCCACTAAAAGCTATCTAGGTGACTTGTTATTAGCGTAATACTGTACTTCAGATAGCAAAATGCTCACTGCAACCCAAAAAAACAAAGTTCCTCATTTTTTTTTACGAAGAATAAGAAATTTGTGATGTTGGATTATATATGTAAATCAGAATGTGCCCCTTTTTCTGTAATAGATTTAAGGATTAAAATGTATTGAAATTTTAGGGATCTTGCTTTTTAGAGTCTTATGATGTCTCAAGTTGTTATCAGAGTTCATCAACTTGCATGATGCTAGAATCTACTCTGGAATATAGGGGACCCTAGATTTGTGGTAGGTTCTACTCGAGCATGTTTCAATTACCACCAAATTTTAGTTGCCTTTGCAGGTTTCATGTATTTGCCAATGAAGTATTGCTGTGGTACAGTGTACACCTGTTCTGTAAATCAATTATTCCTGTTTTTGTTCTCGTATGTATCAGGAGCTTGGGATGATGCTGAGAGCTTATTATGATTAAATGGTTAAATGGCTAAAAGTGTAGTGAACTGTTAGGCTATGCTGTTGTATGTGTCGCAACATTACCATGTTGGCCTATGAACAAACCTTAATTCGCACCACTCAAGCAACCTTTGATCTAACTCTAAATGTTTAAAATTTACAGAAAAACGAATTCTAATTCTTCCCGTCTCCTATAAGAATACTACCTCAGTTGCAAGTCTTCATCTCTCTATCTTTACTTCATTTGGTTATGTTAGGACAGTAAACACTGTTATCCTTGTTTACAAAAAAGGATCAGAATCATATTTTACACCACAGTACCAGAGAACGTAAACAATTATAGATTTGTTAATAACATTACAAGTAGGCATGGCATTATTCCCCACCTTTTGTGGTTCTAGGTTCTTCAATTATAGAAGCGGTCAAAAATAGTGAAGTATTAACAAGATTTCATCGTAAGTAATATTCTATTTTCATTGGCCTGAATATAGGAACTATAAATAGTCATTTGAGTTCTTCATTGATAGTTCTGTATGTTGCATATTATGAAGACAGAGCTCTAACTAAATTCTTTCCTCATGCTTCATGCTCTTAATGAGACGAAATATATCAGCATTCCCAGCACTACTGATGATGGATTGTATTATGTAATATTATTTTAGGTCTTGGCACTTGATAAGCGGTATCTTGATCCTCGTCGTTCCGCTAATCCCACTCCGGCGGAGAGAGAAGAGGGCATCATACCGTTAACGGATTCTTTGCCAATTAATCCTCAGGTTAGTCATTACTTTCATTTCACTCCAAAATTTTCATTCACTTTGTTGTTAATTGGATATTTATTTTGCTGCTTCATTCATATTCTTCGTGTGGTATTGTGAGAATATATGTTATTATAAATGTACTTATGCTGATGCTAGTCAGTAGGAAATTATACGTAGAATGCCCACTTAGGCTATCCTGACAAAGAAGATCCATATACATATTTGTAGTTTTTCTACCTAATTTATGGACTAAAGTTTGATCACTCCAGTTGCTTATGTATACCAGTACAAAACAATGAAAATCAAAATCATGCTAACTAATGAAATTTCCTGCAGTCTTATGTGACGCACTCTCTTCAAGTGGAAGGATTGAGAGGAATCATATCATTTCCAGCAAAGCTGGAATCAACAACGCTCGTTTTCTCCTACGGAGTGGATCTCTTCTACACTAGACTTGCTCCGTCAAGAACCTATGATTCGCTCACCGAAGATTTCAGCTATGCACTTCTCCTCCTCACCATCGCTGCACTCGTTGCCGCTATTTTTGCCACATGGATCTTGTCCGAGAAAAAGGAGCTGAGGGACAAATGGAGGTGAATTTATGCTCACTACCCACTGAAAGCCTTACTTTTCTCTTATTAGATCACTTCTTTGTTGAGTTTTGGTAGAATTGCCCAACACTTAGTAGTTCTTGACATGTATAATATTTGGCGACAAGCTCGTTTTCCTAATCGACAACGCAGCATTAATTTATTGGACTTTTTAGTATGCTTCGAAGAGCAGGTTGATCCACGCATACTAATAGAAGCCATCACCGAAGCTATGCTCCAAATAGTTCGCTTGTTATGAATGCTCAAACATTGTATGCAAGTCATTTAAACCGTGCCACAATTTTTTGCTCCAGAATATGTAGATTTTGTCGAGTATGCCCCGAATGTAGTTGATGGGTCAAATTTAATATATAATGTATGATGTGGCTGGTTGTTATGTTAAAAGCTGACTCATTAACTATATTTTTCGGTGCACTTCTGAGGTGATCTGAAAAGCATTTCTCTCTATTCAAAGCATATATATATGGTGAGGTACTGATCCCTGCTCTTTTACATCCACTGTTGGTGCACTAAATTGAGTTATACTGTGATGAAGACATCCACAAAGGGAGCACTAGCGAGCTAAAGGACTCTTATGTCAAAAAAGGTACTCTATCAATTTGTTTCTCTACTGCTGCTGCTTCTCCTAGTACCTTCCAGAGACTAGGGCTTCTTTCAGCAGGCAGCTTTCACAATTTTAAAGACGCAGCAAACCAATTGCCTCTTGGAATTAAGCATCTCTTTCTCTTCTCAAGGTTCCCACCATCACTTGTGTAAATCAAAGTGCTAGGGCAATGAAAGCTATTTGATTGACTCAAAGGTAAGGTTAAATTTAGAAAAATAAAATAAAATTTCCAACTTGTATCACAAGTTTGTGGTGGAGTGGAGACTCAACATGTTTGTGGAACTAACCAAACATGGGGAAACACATTAAGATGGAAGATTCTAGTGAACATGCAACTACTGGGGTAAAGGATGTGAGATGTTGGCCACAATAAAGAGAAGGCATTGCACTTAAAAGAGTGAGGAGGGGGAGAAAATTGGTCAGGTACATTTATTTTCTTCCTCACTTTTTCTTTTTTCACCTTTTCTCTTCTTATGTTGCTCCAATTCTACTTGCTAATAAATGCTTCCATTTGTGAAAACACCATGTTGGCCTACCACTAAAAACCCTAGCAGGTCATGTGGGGGGGGGGGTGGTGAGATGGTGCCACCAACCTCTTTAAGTAAAATAAGAGACTTGTGTCCTTCCTGTTCACATAGGCCCCCCATGTTGTTGTCCACCAAAATTAAGAGGGACCAAAGCACACTATTAATTTGGATACCAGATTCATCTTCTTGTCCTCCAAGGGCCACAGGAGTTTGTGCCGCGCCTGTTTATTTTTTGATTGGTGACCTGTTGAACAGTGAATAGAGAGTGTTGTAGGGTGTCCTAGCCAATAGTTAGTAGGAATTGGGCCTCTAAATTGGCCCATCTCATTAGCTAATTGATCGGGCCGCGTGATCTCCGTGGCCCGTGAAGTGGACTGGACATATGGTTGGCTTTTATGTGCGTGTCATCAAGCTGGTAAGGGGTATCAATGTCTTGCTTAATGCGTGACTCGAACCAGAGATCTATTATTATTGCCTTCCGAATGCGTTTTTGTGGTTAAGAAAAAAACCCTATTTTCATCCAATTAATTTTAGGGCGTGTTGGGTTCGTGATTGAAATAAAAATGAAAAATCGAGTTAGATTGTATCGGAATGGAAAATAGAACGACGAAATCATCTCAGAATAAACATCAGGTTTAGAGACATGAAGGGGTGGGGTTTGGGAGAGAGGGGTTTAAGTGGTTTATTTTGGAATGGATCAATCCAAGATTCAAAACTCGGTTCAACTATAAATAGATTGAGTCATTTCCATGAAAATTGAAATTCGGTTTTCGTAAAATAAAAAATAACTACTGGAATTAATAAATCCTTTTCTGATTCTATAGTCTAAAATAGTGAACCAAACAATCTCTTATTAGGGTATGTTCGGTTCAAAAAAAAAATCCAAATTGGAATATGAATGAGAATGGACTAGAATGAGAAATAGAATGATGAAAATTTCTAATTTGTTTGGTTTACGAGATGAATTAGAATTGAAATTGAGTTCAAATTATAAGTAAAAAAATATATGTTTAAATACTCTCCAAATTCGTAATTAAAATTTGAACCTAAATTCAAACTCACAATTTGAATTTAAAACTTGAATTTATAATTCAAATTAAGTTTAAAATTAAAATTTAATTTTAAAACTAAATTCAAATATCAAATTTATATCAAACTAAATTCAAATTTAAAATTTAAACTTTTAGTTTATTCTAAAATTATAGAGAGAGAGAGAGAGTCCAGCTGCTGGGGTGCTTCTAACCGCATCAAGTATTTGTACTACTGATTTCTTTTATCATTAGATCTGTTTTTTTGATTATTTTCATTTCTTGGATTATACTAAACCAGGGGAATCAAAAACTTACCAACACCAAATGATTTTATGTTATTAGAGACATTCCAGTCTAGTTATATATATATATATATATATATATATATATATATATATATATATATATATATATATATATATATATATATATATAAAAATAAATTTTATTAAAAAATAAGTTCTTTCTCAATTCCTACATGAATCAAATTTATCACCATGAAAAGAATTATATGAAAAAACGCAACTTCCTCTTAAATGAAAATCAGAATCTCAAATTTTTAAACCAAATGGCAACAATAAAAATGAATTATTTCAATTCTCATCCCAAATATCAAAATTTTGGAACCCAATATGCCCTTACATTGTAAGGAGAATGACTGTATTCAACTTTGCTTGATCTAGCCACTAGGGTTTCCAGGCGGCCATTAACTGATGGAGGCAATGTCCTCTAAACATACCAAATAACTATTTCAATATTGTTATATTTTTTTTAAAAAATAAAATAAAATCAACATAAAGATTGAGAGCTTTCTAACGAGATGTCGTTGGAGAGCTCCATGCTGAAGTTTTATCCTAATAATTAAGCATGGATTAATAAATAGGATAAAACTTGAGTTTAGAGCTTTCCGACATAGACTCGTTGGGGAGCTTTCGATCTGCTATCACGTGTTAATTATCTAATAATTTATAAAATATTTTTTAACATTTAAATTTATTTTTTAAAAAATTTTAAAAATATTATAAATTTTGAAAATAGATAAAAAGAACATGTGGAAATAAAACAAGCATGGCAAGAAGGTCCCCCACTCAAGTTTTTTCAGGCCAAATATGAAAAATATTATTAATTGCTATTATAAGTGCAACTGTTAACAAACACTACAATTTAAAAGAGAGAGAGACTTTTATTGGTCCACCTTATCCCATCAACTGTAGAAGTAAAGGGTGGGGAAAAAGGAAGTAAAAAAAAAAGGGAAAGAAAAGGGAGCAAATCCCCTCAAATTGGTCCCAATTAAAAGGAAAAAAAAAGAAAAAAAAGAAGAGGAACAAAAAAAAAAAAGAAGTGAAAAATATCAACTGATACTATGGTAAGGGTGCTTCAAATTTGACTCAGAATCATAATTAATAATAATAATAAAAAAAAAAAAGAGCAAGGGATGCTGATTGTGACATTCAATCAGATTGCTACATAAACCACCTACAAAGAGAGGCCCCATTTCCACCTAAGCTAGAAAGAAAAATTATGGTCCCCTCTTATTTGGAATCATATTAGGCTAAATTTGCTCGTGATTATAACTGATCAAAAAGATTATCAATTGATCGATCTATCGATCCAATGGTTAGCCCTGGGTCCATCAGAAACCTCATCGCGACCGTTCAACCGATCGTCGTCGCCGACGGAAGCCATCGAGAATTAATTTCCCTTTTGGGCCTACACTTTGTTAGTTGTTAACATTCCCTATTTGATAACAACATAGTCGCTTTGCAGTAGATAATTGTTTGTCTCAGTTGTACAACCAAACTAAAGTGAGCAATTGTTAAATTTATCGCAGAGAAAATGAGTCCCAAATGTTATGCTTATTGGTTTTGTATCAAAAGAATCTCTTTTTTTCTTTTTTTTTTAAATTTTTTTTTATCAAATTCATAATTGTATTCTTCTGAGAATATATATATAGGAAAATGCTATGTGTACACCCCTTTCGGGGTGTACATCATACACCCCACCCATCTAAGGGTGGGGGTGTGATGATGGGTCACTTGATGTGACCCGTAAAAAGTATCGCCACCATTAAAATGGCGGAGGTGTATGATGTACACCCCTTCGGGGTGTACAGGTAGCATTGCTCATATATATATATATATATATATATATATATATATATATATATATATATATATATATATATATATATATATATATATATATATATATATATAATTAGGCTAGAATACTATCGATAGTACCAAGTCATTGGTGCTATCAAGTTTTTAGCCGTTGGATGAAAAAATATGCGGTTGGGATTATAGTGGGCCCATAGGATTTACTAGGTGGTTGGTTGAATAATAAAAATCTTAGGGGACCACTATAATCCCAACCGCATATCTTTTCATCCAACGGCTGAAAACTTGATAACACCAATTGTTTGGTGCTATCGATAGTATTCTAGCCAGACTATATATATATATATATATATATATATATATATATATATATATATATATATATATATATATATATATATATATATAATAGAGCTTATATATTTTTAAAAATATAAACTTAGTTATGTTTGTAAATTTTTTACTATTAAATTTATATTGGGATATGTGCTATTGTATTTTTTTTTTTCTCTTTCTTTAGTTGATTTTTACAATAGCACAAATCTCAATGCAAATTCAATTATAAAAAATTTATAAGTATAATTGGACTTATACTTTTGAAAGTATATAAGCTCTAATATATATATATATATATATATATATATATATATATATATATATATATATATATATATATATATATATATATATAGTCCGACTATATACTTGTACAAGTACCAAACAATTTGTGCTGATAAGTTTTTTACCGTTAGATTTACCCTTTTGACTAATTTCATCTCTTAGATTATTTTATTGCACCAATTATTCATTTAACCCAAGAGGCCCACTATAATAATAACCACACATATTTTCATCCAAGCACTAAAAATCTATAAACACCAATGACTTGATACTTATAAAAATACATAAGCTCAATTATATATATATATATATATATATATATATATATATATATATATATATATATATATATATATATATATATATATGGATAAAGTCAGAATTTTAATTTTAGGAGGGTCAAAAATATATTATATAAAATATATTAATTTTTAAAAATTATTAAAAAAAAATTATATATAAGTAATTTTTTTGTTCATTAGCTTTCGAGTTTTAATATATAATTTTTTAGAAAAAGAATAGAGTATAGTTGTTTTTACCATTAAAATAATAATATTTTAGATATCTATAAAAAAAATTATTTTAAAAAATCAAGTATTAAAATTTAATATAATTTGTAAATCAAGTATTACGATATATCAAAAAATTAAGTATTAAGATTTTCCATAATTTTCAAATTAAGTATTACGATACGAGTTAATTAAATTTATATTTCGTGGCTCGCAAAATAATATTATTTTTTTAAAAAAATTATTTTGGCCCCTAAAATTTGCACTATTTTTATTTTTTTTAATAACTTAATAATGGACTGTTATATAATTTTAAAAATATTGAGGGGCGATGACCACTATGGGTCTCCACATGGCTTCCTCTCTTTCTCTCTCTCTCTCTCTGTATATATATATATATATATATATATATATATATATATATATATATATATATATATATATATATATATATATATATATATATATATATATATATATATATATATATATATATATATATATATATATATATATATATATATAGCCTACTAAACTATCGATAGTATTAGGGCCTTACTACTATAGACTTTTTGATCTTTGGATGAAAGAATGTGCGCTTAGAATTATATTAATCCCCTAGGCAATGTTTGGTTAGGGGATAAAGGGGTAATAACTCTCTTTATCCCCCAATTCCTGCCAAACCGTGTTACAAAATGACATGGGATAAATTTTTTTTTTTATCCCTGGCTTAACGGGTTATTCTGGGATAACCCGTTAAGTTTTATTCCTCTCCCCCCATGGAATAGGGTTTTATCCCTGGGGGCAGTGAATGGGCAAAGTTATAATTTATTATTTATAATTAAATTATAATATAAAATATAAAATATAATATAAAATAAAAAATAAAAAATAAAAAATATAAAATATAATATAAAATATAAATTATAATATAAATATAAATTATAATATAAATTATAAATTATAATATAAATTAAAATATAAATTATAATATAAAATATAATATAAATTATAATATAAAATATAAATTATAATATAAAATATAAAAAAAATATAAAAAACATAATATAAAATATAATATAAAATATAATTTATTATTTATATTCTTAAAATATAATATAAAATAAAAAATATTATTTTTTTTAACGTAAGATATAATTTATTATTTATAATTAAATTGCTTTAAATTTAATATAATAATTAAATTAATTTTTCTATAAAAAAAGCTAAGGGCAAAGTTGGTATTTTTATAAAAATTCTATCTTCTTTTTCTATTATCCTCTACTATTCTATAATTTTAACCAAACACAATTTTAACTATTCCAGAGAATACAAACTTTTCAACCAAACGCAATTTAACTTTTATACTTCATTATCCCGGAATAACAAGCTATCCCAGGTATAAAAAAATTTATACCTCTTAAATTTATTCCCGAACCAAACATTGCCTAGGGGTCTAGTGGGTTGTTGGTGAAATAGTATAAATTTTAGTCGACCACTATAATTCTAACCGCACATCCCTTCATCCAATGGTCAAAAAGTTTATAATAGTAAGACCTTAATACTATCAATAATATAGGAGCATTACTATATATATATATATATATATATTGAGTTCCTATACTTTTAAAAAAGATCAAGTCATTGGTGCTTATAGGTTTTTAGCTTTTGGATGAAAAAATTTATGGTTAGGATAATAGTAGGCTCCTTGGATTAAGTGAGTGATTGGTGGAATAGAATGATCTAAGGGATGAAATTAGTCAAAGGGGTAGATCTAATGGTAGAAAACTTACAAGCACCAATTGCTTGGTGCTTGTACAAGCATAGTAGCCGGACTCTCTCTCTCTCTCTCTCTCTCTCTCTCTCTCTCTCTCTATATATATATATATATATATATATATATATATATATATATATATATATATATATATATATATATATATATATATATATATATATATCATATCATATCATATATATTTTTAAAAGTATAAGCCAATTTATGCTTGTAAAATTTTTACTATTAGATTTGTAGTGGGATTTGTTCTATTGTAAAGTCAACAAAGAGAGAGAAAGAAAAAGTAAAAAAATACAAATCTCAATACAAATCTAATGGTAAAATATTCACAAGCATGAATGGGCTTGCGCTTTTAAAAGCATATAAGCTCTACTATATATATATATATATATATATATATATAACTATGCTACTATATTATATTGCATACTGCTCCCTATAAACATATCGAATAGTAAATATATCCCTAAAAAGTTCAACTTTTTATATTCATCCTTTCAAAAGTTCAATATTATTCATATATATCCCTCCGGTTTATTATCGTTAGTTCACTGTTTATTTTTTAACAGATTATATGTGAAATGACAGTTTTATCGTTTTAAAAATGTCCCTCTAAAAAATAATACAAAAATATCTAGAAGGGTAAAAAGGTAAATTTACCTAACTAACTAACCAAGATTAAGTATTTAATCTATGGTTAACTAGATTTTTCTAACAGAGATAGACGGTAGGGATATATATGAATAACGTTGGATTTTTGAAGGGATAAATATGAAAAGTTGAACTTTGTAGGGATATATCTGCTATTCGATATGTTTACAGGGAGCCGTATGCAATTAACCCTATTATTAATAGCACCAAGTCATTGGTGCTATTAGGTTTTTAACTCTTGGATGAAATTAAGGATATGCAGTTAGAATAATAGTGAGTCCATAAGAGTTTAGTGGGTAGTTGAAAAAATAGTATGATCTAATGAGTAGAAATGACCAACGGGATAGATCTAACAGCAAAAAACTTGATAACATCAAGTGCTTGAATAGAAGCCAGACTCTATATATAGAACTAGGCTATCGGCATTATTGATGGAGCTTTCAAATCGACTATCGGTATCGTTAAACATGATTTAAATCACCGAAAGTATCTAGAAATCAATTTTCAAATTTTTTCGAGATTATTGACCTAATTATTAAAGAGTTGCAAAATTTATAATTTTAATGGTAGAGTTTTTTACTCGTTTAACGGTGTAAAAAAAATTAAGTTAAATAAATTTTAGTTAGAAAGTTTTTTAAACTATTTAAAATAAGATTTATACTCTCGATCTTTATTGCAAGACTCCTATCATCACTTTTTTTTAAAAAAAAATTATTTTCAGTCGTTTATTTTTGTGTCCACCTGATGGACAAGAAAAGAATATCAAAAAAATATAAAATTTAATTTTCAGATAGTTTAAATGGTCTATATCATATTTAACGGTGCCGATCATCATTTTGAAAGCTCCATCATCGGAAAAAAAATATGTGGCAACGAAATTCATTTTCTACCGATAGTGTTTCAGCCTAACCCTCTCTTTTTTTCTCTCTCTCTCTCTTTATATATATATATATATATATATATATATATATATATATATATATATATATATATATAGAGTCCGGCTACTATGCTTGTACAGGTATCAAGTAATTGGTGCTTGTAAGTTTTCTACCATTAAATCTATTCTTTTGATTAATTTCAATCTTTAGATCATTCTATTCCACCAATCATTCACTTAACCCAATGGCACATTATCATCCTAACCACACATCTTTTCATCCAATGGTTAAAAATCTATAAACACCAAAAATTTGGTACTTTTAAAAACATAGGAGCTCAATTATATATATATATATATATATATATATATATATATATATATATATATATATATATATAAAGAGAGAGAGAGAGCGCGCGCGCTAGGCTTCTATGCTTACGAAAGTACGGAAGCCTCCGTGCTTCTAAGTGATATAAAATGTTGGAACTATCTAGAAACTAAATTTCATAATTTTTTGACTTTATTTGTATAGTGTACGAGTAGCCTCAAAATGAACGGTTGAAATTAAAATTCTCATAAAAAATAGTGATAAAAGATTCAAATTTCAAATCGGAAGTATTGATCTTACTCTTGATATTAAGTATAATTTTCTATTAAAATTTTACCTAATTTGAATTATTCTATACCATTGAACTAACAAACGTGGCACATCGACCATAAAATAGTAACTTTTGAAACTCTTTGATCGCTTGATAAATGATGTCGAAAAATTATGAAATTTAATTTCTATATAGTTCTAATAGCGTAGATCATGTCTAATGGAGCCGATCGTCGAATCAAATGCCCCATCATAAAAAATAACTTACAAGCACGGAGGCTCCTATACTTTCGAAAGCACAGTATATATATATATATATATTAGAGCTTTTATACTTTTAAAAGCACAAGCCAAACTATGCTTGTGAAATTTTTACCATTAAATTACATTGAGATTTGTGTAATTGTAAAGTCAACTAAAAAGATAGAAAGAGAAAATATAATTGCACAAATCTCAATACAAATTAAAGGATAAAAAATTCACAATTATGGTTGGACTTGTACTTTTAAAAGTATATAAGCTCTAATATATATATATATATATATATATATATATATATATATATATATATATATATATATATATATATATATATATATATATAGTCCGGCTACTATACTATCAATAGTACCAAGCACTTGGTACTATAGACTTTTTGATCCTTGGATGAAGAGATGTGCGGTTAGAATTATAATGGTCCGCTATGATTTATAATGTTTCACTAATAACCTACTAAACCCTAGGATACCACTATAATTCTTGTCGCACATTCTTTCATTTAAGAGTCAAAAAGTCTATTATACCAAATGCATGGTACTATTGATAGTGTAGTCACTACAATAAAATTATACTATAGCGACACTTTTAAATATTTATAAAATCTGAAAAAAATGTCGCTGACAAAAATTCTGACACTTATTATTAGTGTCGATATATATGCAGTCGCTGGGGTATATAGCGATACATTATTATAATATGTTCAAAAAATGTGTCCCTATAATCTAATTTTGTATATAGATGGAATATAGATAGGACACTTGCACGAAAGTGTCACAAAAATATATCCATATAATCTAATTTTATTGTAATAAGTAGTCTATATATATATATATATATATATATATATATATATATATATATATATATATATATATATATATATATATATATATATATATATATATAGTAGGGCTTATATACTTTCAAAAACACAAATCTAAATATGCTTGTGAATTTTTTATCTTTGGATTTGCATTGAGATTTGCACTATTTACAAGTATTTTTTTTTTCTCTCTTTATAGTTGACTTTATAAAAGTACTAGTATATATATTTGAACTTGTATTTTTGAAAGTATATAAGCTCTACTCTATATATATATATATATACATAATTAGATTATTATATTATTAATAACGTCATGTTATTAGTACTATTAAATTTTTTATTCTTAGATAAAAAAAAAATATACAGTTATAATATATGATATATATTTATGAGCAATGCTACATGTACACCCCGAAGGGGTGTACATCATACACCTCCACCATTTTAATGGTGGCGATATTTTTTATGGGTCACATCAAGTGACCCATCATCACATCCCCACCCTTAGATGGGTGGGGTGTATGATGTACACCCCGAAAGGGGTGTACACATAGCATTTTCCTATATTTATACTGTTCCGAAATCGGTTCTGAAATTATTAATTATCTGGAGCTCAATAGTTAGCATCAATCAATCAAAACAGTTAGTGGAAGTTAGGGTTAAAAAGGAAAATTTGAATTCTAGCTTTAAAATTAGTGTTGCCCTATTATTATTTTCCTTACAAGTCACCCCCAAAATTCACGTAAATCCCATGCATGGCACCAAAATAACAAAGATGCCCTTTACAGCACACACAAAAAAAAAAAAAAAAAAAAAAAGGGACAGTAATATATATAACTCGAAAATATTTTAACATAAAAATTGTAATTTAAAATTTCTATACTAGCGCTCAAATTATATGGGAGCTTATGGCAATGTGCATTTAAATATAGTTATTATATATTAATTATAAATTTTTAAAGAATTTATATGAAAAAAAAAAGCAGGAATAATATAAAAAAATTTATTATTTGGTTTCAGAAAATAATAAATTTTTTAAAAGTTTATTTTGTATTTATATTTAAATTTTATGCTCTCCAAATGTTGAGTTTTATTAGTACAATTTATATAAAAAGGAGTATGTTTCTTGTACTTTTAAAAGTACGAAGATTTTAGTATTTGTAAATTATTTTTGATGATGGAACATTCGATTCCACGATCGGCTTTGCTAAGTATGATTTATGCTATTAGAATTTTATAAAAATTAAATTTTATAATTTTTTGATTTTATTTATTAAGTGATCAAAGATTTTTAAAATAATTATTTTAACAGTCTGGTGTAGTACGTTTGTAAGTTCAATGGTGTAAAATAATTTAAATTATATAAAATTTTAATAGAAATTTCTACTTAACATCAAAAGTGAGATCAAAACTATTAATTTAAAATTTATTTTTTTATTACTATTTTTTATAAAAATTTTATTTTTAACTATTTATTTTGAAACTACTTATTCACTAAATAAATAAAATTATAAAATTATAAAATTTAATTTCTAAATAGTTTTAATATTATAGATTAAAAAAAATACTTCAAAACAATTCCAGTTTAATGGATGGCATGTTTGGTAATATTGGCTAAAACCAAGGGCAATTTTGTAAGAAGAGGTTTGCTTCTCACATTAATTCACTCCATCCCACGTGGGCGTTGCTGGGGATAAGGGATTTCATAGTACGAAATAATAATAATAATAATAATAAAACAATGTATGAAGACCCCTCAACTATATGATTATTTGAAGTACACTCTTAACTTTTAGTTTCTTTATTTTTTACTTGAGATTTTTCGCGTATAATCTTTTAGAATTAAATAATATTGCTAAAAACAACGGAGAGATTTTTAAAAATTTAACAACTAAATAAATTAACAGTTCATAATAAAATTATTTAATTTGATAAAAAATTTTAATGTCATTCAATATGAAAATTATAATAAAAAGAAGAAGTTGAAGGAATCTCAATCAAAATAATTAAAATAATTAATAATTAATATAACTAATTTTATTTAAAAGTACTTAAAAAATTATTAAATTTTGTGATATTGTCAATATTTTTTTACAAAATTCTTAATTTATTTTTTTTTTACTAAAATCACTTAAGTTTAAAAAATTAAAAATTCAAGGGACCTTAATAAAAAAAAATTTAAAAGTTGAGGGTTCTTTTCACAAATAGCTTATAGTTAAGGGGCTATTTCCATACATTTGTACCAAAATTTTAAAAATGAAAAAATGTCAAAGGCAAGGAGCTTATTTGAACTATCAATTATTTTAAATTAATTATTAAACTTTTAAAATTTTTAATTTTATTATTTAATTTTTTAATTTGTTTAATTTAAATCAGTCAACAGCACTTTGATTTTAAAATATAAATTAATTAATTACTTTAATTAATTTATTGTTGTAAAAATTATATAAAATATATAAATTAAATCTGTAAAGATAAAAGATACATTCAAATTTTGAAATCCAAGTATTATTGACTGAATCAAATTAAACAAATTAAAAGATTGGTTTATAAAATTAAAATTTTGAAAGGTTGAGCAATCAAATTAAAATATTTCTTAATGCCAATAACTTCTCTATGACTTAAAAAAGAAAAGGTAAAATATATAAAAAAAAGTGAAACTTCAGTTCAACGAGTCCAATTTTCATTTTAAGAGTGTAATTTTTGTTCAAAAATTTTAATTTTTATCTCAAAGAGTACCACTTTTGTTCAAAGAGTTTAATTTTCGTTTCGATAGTTCAACTTTTGTTCAAAAAGTATAATTTTTATTTCAAACAGCACAATTTCCATTTCAAATAATACAACTTTAGTTCAAAAAATATAATTTTTATCTCAAACAGTACAATTTTCGTTCAAATAGTATAATTTTTTTCTCAAACAGTATAATTTTTGTGTTACGGCGGTGTGGGCCTCCAACAAATATCTTCTATATATTTGTTATGGTATATTAGAATCTCCACAAAAAAATAGAATGAAAAAGAGAAAAAGAAAGACAAATAATAAAAGAATCTGGTACGTTTTGATGGAAACAAAATAAACTTGCCTTTATTGAAAAAATAACTTCATGGTCTTATGTCTTTTTTTTGATATAACTAATTAATTAAGACGACTCCGGCTTCATTAACTATAATAGCCCCGGTCTCTTTATTTATAGATTATTACACAAAATCCTATTCCAATTAGATATCCTACCTAATTAGATTTATCTTTATCACAATTTAAACAACCAAATATATTAGATTAACATTATCTCTAACACTTCCCCATAATGCTAATGTTCTTCACACCGATCTTCTCTCTGCAAAATATGAATTTTTTCAATGATAGAGGCTTTGTGAAAATATCGGCCATCTGTTATTCGGTAGAGCAGTGTATCAACTCGACTTGACCGTTAGCGATCTGTTCACGAATAAAATGATGTCGCAGTTCGAAGTGTTTGGTCCGGCTGTGATGAACTGGATTTTTTGCCATTGCGATGGTCTATTGATTATCGCAATAAATTACAGTTGGATCTTTTTGCTCGTACTTCAAATATGTTAAGATTCGCCGCATCCAGATTGCTTGACATGTAGCAGTCGTAACCACTATGTATTCGGCTTCTGAAGATGATAAAGCCGTTGACTGCTGTTTTTTGGAAGACCAACATATTGCTCCTGCACCAAAATTGAAGACGAACCCGCTCGTGTTTCGTCGATCATCTACCGAACCTGCCCAGTCACTATCAGAACAAAAAAAAATAATAATTTCGTTAGCGTTAGTATACCACAGTCCGTGGTCTCTTGTTCCTTTCAAGTATCTCAATATCCTTTTCAACCCGATAACTTCTTTTTCTGTGGATAGTTCAACAAGCTCCTATGTATTATTTTTTTTTAGCGCTGCAATTTCTTCATTCATAGCTTTACACCAATCATCAGATTTTGCCGCTTCCTTGAAAGTTTGTGGTTCTCCACATTATGTGTACATGCACTGCTCATATATTTCACTAAGCAATTTTACTTTTCTCGGTGTCGTCTCAGGCGAAGTTTCTTGTGAAATTTATGGTGAAGCATGTAGTGTTGTTTCAGTACTTATAGTATTTTCACCATTATTCTTATTCTTAATATTAGTTTCATCTCCTCACATCGGAAGTGGATTATCCTGTACTTTTGCACTCAAATCCCAACCTTTTTGTTCATCAAATATAGCATCACGACTTATAATTAAGGAGTTAGTAACAGTATTATAAAATCGATAGGCTTTACTTCTTTCGCTATAGCCCACAAAAATACACTTATTACTATTATTATCCAATTTTTATCTATTTTGCAATGGAATATGAACAAAAGAAACCGATCAAAAAAATTTAAAGTGTTTTACTTTCGGCTTCCAACCTGTCCATGCTTCATGAGGTGTAATATTATCCAGCGCCAAAGTTGGGCTTCTATTAAGAATGTATGCTGCAGTAGGTACCGCTTCTGCCTAGAATTTATTTGGAAGTTCTTTTGCTTTCAACATACTTTTTGCCATCTCTACTAAACTTCGATTTTTGGGTTCAACAACACCATTCTGTTGAGGCATGTAACTGGTTGTCAACTGCCTGCGAATACCATTCGTTTCACAAAAATTTTCAAATTTATTAGAAATAAATTCTCCCCCTTACGGAGTGTCCAAATATAATAACCGGATTCGTTTTCGACCAAATTTTTAAATTTTCGAAAAACATCAAAAGCTTCGGATTTATTTTTAATAAAATAAACCCAAGTCATCCGGCTGAGTCATCCACGAAAACCACAAAATAATAATTGCTGCTGAGCGACGGCGTCTGCATCGGCCCACAAACATCAGTATGTATCAGTTCTAATAGTTCTTTGGCTCTCCAATTGCTGTTTCTTGGAAAAGAGTCTATATGATGCTTTTCTAACACACAACTTTCACATACAGAACCATTATTATGCACCAAAGACAAACCATCAATCATATTCTTTTTATGTAACAAATCAAGTCCCTTAAAACTCAAGTGACCATATCTATAGTGTCATAACCAGTCATCATCAAGCACTACTTTCATTGCAACATCAACAGGAAAAACTTTATTTTCTGTCATCGGAACTTCAAAAAATAAATCCCTTTTATTTTTATCTTTATAAATAGTGCACTTAAAATCTTAAAAAATAAGCGAATAACCTTCTTTCAAAAATTAGCCCACACTAAAAAGATTGGAATTCAATCCATGAACATATAAAACATTATTTATTTCTTGAATTCCAGAAATATTTGCCTCAATTGTATCTCTTCCATGCACGTCCTGAACATAGCCACACCCATTGTCACTCGGTCTTTAACAGATTTATCCAAATTAATAAGGTTCTCTTTTTTTCCTATCATGTGACTGCTACAACCACTATCGACATACCAAATACTATTAGCAACTTTTTCCGGTGAACGACATGCAAAAAGTACATCATCATTTTCATTATTTACTTGAGCAAAATTAGCATTTTGTTGTTTCAGTCGACAAAACCGCTCGATATGGTCAAATTTCTTAAAATAATAACATTGAATATTTTTATAATTATGGGGTTGATCATTACCTCTATAGGTTCTCTGATTTTGATTACCTGATCCTTCACCGTTTCTGTTATTGTATCCACCCGATCTACCATCGCGACCTCTACCACGACCACGACCACGACCACGACCTCTACCATGGTCTCCAGATACTGAAGCTTGGCGATTATAAGTATTTGCTTTATCTTTTTCAATGCCTTTCGATTCACTTTGAAAGGCGTGCCCAGAAAATTTTTTTGTTCTATCTTTCCGCTCCTCATATGCTAAGAGAGAACCAAGAAGTTCGCTACAATATAATTTAGATAAATCTTTTGCTTCTTCTATAGCAGAAACTATATCATCGTATTTTTTCATCAAACTTCTTAAAAAATTTTCAACTACTGTTTGATCAATAATTTGTTCATCATATATACGCATCAAGGTAACTAATTCCATAATTCTAGAATAAAATGTATGAATATTTTCTTTTTCTTCCATAAATGAAGTCTCGGATTTTCTTTTTAAAGTTTGAATTTTAATTCTAAGTACCTTTTCGTTACCTTGGTATTTCTTCTGTAATATATTTCATTCTTCTTTCGATCGGGTAGCGCTGGCAATGTGGGAAAATATTGAGTCGCCAATAGATTGCTGAATAAAGAAAAGCGCATTCATATTTTTCTCAGATTCTCTCCAGTTGCTTCCTTACAACCTTTTTCAACAAAATTCCATAGATTTTGAGATCACAGCAACGTCCGCATCTTCACGCACCAAAAATCATAA
>CM055064.1:5304872-5360103 GCA_029204045.2 Tillandsia leiboldiana
TTTACAGACAAAGTTACTTATTAGTAATGCGGTAAAATTATATAAATTAAATAATATTGCTTAATAAAATAGTTATCAATTTTAATAGCATTACTAAAATAGCATATCTCTTTTATTTTAATCATTTATTATTTTATTAACAAAGTGCGGTCAATCATCCAATTTGTTGTCACTTACGCTAAGAACGATCGATAATAGAATAGATGTTATGATGTGAAACAAAATGATATGTTAAAATTCGTTTTAGTTTAATTTATTAATTTTTAAATATTATTACTCTTTTTAAAATGTTGCCAAAGTGCGAGACAAAAACTAAATTACAAGTGTTTCGATTATAATTTAGCCTATATTTTGTTTCGGTTAAATTTCAATAATCTAAAATTTTATTAATTTTGATTAAATAAAATATTTCAACTCTAATAAAAAAATCTACCTACTCGATCATATATATTTAGTGGGTTTTTTTTTTTTTTTTTTTTTTTGAATAAATTTGTCGGCCTTGAACATTGATCAGCAACCAAATACCGACCATCTGCACCAAAAAGTAGTGTTAGAGAGTCGACATTTGAAATGTTTTATAGTTGAGCGATTTTTATATTTTTTATTTTTTAAACTCAGAATTTTTGGCCATTTTTTTTTTTTTATACTAATTGTATCTATCATAATTTTTTTTTTTTTTTTTTTATATTTGAGATTTCGTTTATTTTTAAGAAAAAAATAGCAAACTAAAAAAAAAAAAAAACATTTTTTGGCCTTTATGCGGTGTCGCTTTTATGGACCCAGCACAGGAAATTCGATTTGCCCCTTATTAGTATGTGAGTCCACCACAAGTTGCATTTTTGCTACTATTATGTGTCACCGCATCATGCAAACAAACTAATCAGGGACAAATTATTTCCTAGACTTGGTCCACCACATCATTTGTGGACCGACCACCTTTACTTAAGGGTACGTTCGTTTGGCACGTGCTCTACAGTATTTCTGATTATTCTAACATAATCAAAAAAATTTAAAATTTTGTGACTAAGATTACTATTAATATAATAGTAAATTACTGCAAATGTGCGATTAGTGTGAATAGTTCGTCTTATAAATTTTAGTAATTCAAATAGAAAAAGAATGAAAATAATAAAAGAAAATAGTAACAAAAAAAAAAAAACATTCACTACAATAAAATTAGACTATAACGATACTTTTAAGTGTTTCTAAAATTTTAAAAAAATGTCGCTGACAAAAATATCGACACTTATTATAAGTGTTGCTATATATGCCGTTGCTAGGGTGTATAGCGATATATTTTTGTAATGTGTCCCAAAAATGTGTTCCTATAATCTAATTTTGGATATAGGTAAAATATAAATAGAACACTTATACAAAAGTGTCACAAATATGTGTCCCTATAACCTAATTTTATTATAGTGATTGTCTTTTATTTCTGCCAGATTTCATCTCGACCACGGCAGCCATGCATGGTTGCTCGAGATTTGCCTGCACATCTATGCATGATTTTACAAGCTCGGCCAGAGAAGAGAGTAGAAAATTGTATTTGAATTCAGCAAGATCTCATCTCGACCACGGCGGCCATGTCTGCTCATCAAGATTTGCCTGCATGCAAAGCCATGATCTTGCTAGCTCGGCAAGATCTCGATTAGATTTAGTCGTCACGTACGAAGAGGAGAGAAATAGTAAGGAGAGAGATAGATAGGAAGAGTCGACCTTAAAATATATAGATGATACTTGTGTTTTTCCCATACTGTAATTTGATTCTTATACTCATAATTTAACACTTTAGTACATGTTGCGCCCGAAAGTTCTGCCGAGCGCGCGCTGACCGTTGATCTGATCCGGTCTGCCATCGGCTTCGGAAGTGACCTTCTGAAATAAATGCGCTGCGTGCCAAACGATTAGGTCGAGAAGGGATCCGATCGACCGAGTTCTTCTCACTCAAATGCTGAGCGAGCTTCGGCTTGGGATAGCTGAAGATGAGGGGCACACGAAAAGCTTAATAAAATACACTCGGCCGAAAGAGCCGAATGATTCTGTATTGCTCAAAAAAAACGGATTACAAGATTCGATTACAATTAAAACCATTCCTAGAAAAGCTATAAGGAAAGCAATAAAAAAATATTGTAAATCTTGTTAGATCCTTATGCAAATTAATGCGAAATAACCTAATAAACACATATAAATTATTAGACAATCGTTAATCTATTAAAAATATTATAAACGCTTACCGGAATCCATGCTTGATGAAACACGTTCTCAGATCTTATCGTTTCTCAAACACCGATAATAAAATCGCATGGATTGAGTGCTTCCAAATCTAGATTCGTAGTCTAATTAATTTTGCTCGGAATGGAGCAGGACAAAATGACAGCAGGAATCCGACTCGGGACCACAACCCTTTTATATTCCTTATATACTATGTTTAATTAGAGTCCCATAAACCCTAATTAGACTTGTATTGGGTTTCGACACTTTAATAGCCCATACCCAATAGATATTTCCAAAGCTCATATTAAATCACTTAATGACCCTATTAAATTAGATAGCCCATAATATAATTGTAAATTTATATGTTAGCCCATATATAGAAAAAATTAAATCCAACAATCTCCCACTTGGGCTATATATTATATCTTGAAACAATTATATTATGATATGTGCGCACCAAAATAGGTATCTTTTTCTTTTCTAAAACTTCTCCTTAATTACAATCTAGTCCATCTACTATATTAGTATGAGATCAAAGCGGTCTTTGTTATACAAATTCATAACTCGACCTATCAATGGTCACCATACCAACATATTCAATGACATAGATCGAGTATGGATGTGTAGCATGAAAATTACATGCAATGTGATTTTAACATTCCTATTTCCAACGGGTCCTAATTTATTCTTGAATGAGATCATATTAAGTCATAACAGACAAAACACATTCAGAATATGAAATAAACTAAATATTTTATTCTGTAGAAAATGAACAAAGTGTGCCTGAAACTAAAGAACATCAAAATACAAACTCCCACTAAAACTGCACATCATCAAACAATTTAACACCCATATGAGCAGTATGCTCATAAAACACTTTCGCCGGTAAACCTTTGGTGAGCGGATCCGCGACCATAAAGTTTATTCCAATATGTTCTATGCACATATTACCATTTTGAACTCTCTCTTTAACAACAAGAAACTTAATGTCAATGTGCTTTGACTTTGATGAGCTCCTGTTGTTATTGGAATATAGCACAGCCGATTTATTGTCACAGAATATTTTTAATGGCCTCTGAATGCCATTCAAAATTCGCAACCCAGTGACAAAGTTTCGCAGCTATATCCCATGATTGGATGCCTCATAACAGGCTATGAACTCAGCTGCCATAGTGGAAGAAGCTATAAGTGTCTGCTTAGCACTTTTCCAGGAAATAGCTCATCCAGCTAAAAGATAAACATAGCCCGATGTGGATCTTCTACTGTCTTGGCATCCCGCAAAATCTGAATCAGAATACCCGATGATCTCCAAATATTCTGATCTCCTATATGTGAGCATGTAGTCTTTTGTTCTCTGTAAATAACGCATAACCCGTTTGGCTGCTCTCCAATGATCCATTCCAAGGTTACTCAAATGTCTGCCTAATATCCCAACAATATACGCTATATCCGGACGCGTACACACTTGAGCATACATTAGACTCCCTACTACTGACGCATAAGGAATCTTTTGCATCTCATTCACCTCAAACTCATTCTTGGGGCATTGATTGAGACTGAATTTGTCTCCTTTAGGAATAGGGGTATCTCCTGGTTTTCATTCTTTCATTCTAAACCTGCTAAGAACCTTATTGATATAGCTCTTTTGTGATAACCCAAGGATACCCCGAGAGCAATCTCGGTGTATCTGTATACCTAATACAAAAGAGGCGTCACTAAGATCTTTCATTTCAAAATTCTTTGTCAGAAATCTTTTAGTTTCGTGCAATAAGCCTATATCGCTACTAGCAAGTAATATGTTATCAATATATAGTACCAAGAAAATAAATTTACTCCCACTGAACTTATGGTATACACAATCATCAACTGGATTTATCTCAAATCCAAACGAGATAATTACTTGATGAAATTTATGATACCATTGACGGGAAGCTTGCTTAAGCCCATAGATAGATTTCTTCAATTTGCAAACCATTTTCTTTGGATCGCCTGACACCAAATTTTTTGGTTGCACCATATAAATTGTCTCGTCAATGTCACCATTGAGAAACGCAGTCTTTACATCCATCTGATGTAGCTCAAGGTCAAAATGAGTCACAAGTGCCATTATAATCCTGGAAGAGTCTTTCGATGAAACCGGAGAGAAAGTCTCTTTATAATCAATACATTCCTTTTGAGTAAAACCCTTCACAACAAGACGAGCCTTATATCTCTCGACATTGCCTTTTGAATCCTTTTTAGTTTTAAATATCCATTTACAACCAATAGGTTTCACACCTTCAGGCAATTCGACGAGATCCCAAACATTATTGTCGTTCATGGACTTTATCTCATCATTCATGGCATCAATCCACTTTTGAGAATTAGAACTCTGTATGACTTGTTGAAAGTTGATTGGATCATCTTCTTTCAGTCCTATGTCTTCCTCATGTTCTTGAAGAAAGATGATATAATCATCTGAAATGGCATTTCTTCTTTCTCTAATGGATCTTCTTAATGGCATCTGCTCTTGAGGTTGTTGAGTTTGCCCTTCATGAGCAATTTCTTGATTTTGAACAGGGAATTCATTAGCATTGTCTTGATTATCCAGATTTGCATCTTGAATAATGTCAGTGATAGAAACCTGATCATTGTCAATAACAACTGTAGGAAGATAAACGAATTCCTCTTCAAAAATAATGTTCCTTATCTTATCTTCCCGTGCAAACTCAACTTCCTCAAAAAAATTGGCATTTTTCGTCTCAAAAAATGACCGAGTCGTGGGATCATAAAACTTGTAACCCCTTGATCGTTCAGAGTATCCAACGAAATAGCAGCTAATAGTTCTTGAGTCCAGTTTCTTTTCATTTGGTCTGTATGGCATTGCCTCAGCTGGACAACCCCAAATGTGTAAGTGCCTAATACTAGGCTTCTTTCCTGTCTAGAGTTCATAAGGAGTTTTAGCTACTGCTTTGCTTGGAACCCTGTTGAGAATTTAAGCTGCAGTTTTTAGCGCTTCTCCCCAGAGGGATTCTGTAAGGTGGAATGACTAATCATACTCCTTACCATATCCTTAAGCGTTCTGTTGCGTCTCTCAGCAACACCATTCATGCTAGGTTTTCCTGGCATTGTGTATTGCGAGATAATTCCGCATTCCTCTAGGAATTTAGCAAAAGGCCCTGGACGTTGTTCACCTGATCCGTCATATCTGCCATAGTACTCGCCACCATGATCAGATTTAACAGCTTTTATTTTTTTGCCAAGTTGGTTCTCAACTTCAGCTTTGAAGACCTTAAAAACGTCCAATGATTGAGACTTCTCATGAATCAAATATAAATAGCCATAACGGGAATAGTCGTTTATGAACGTAATAAAATACTGTTAACCATTCCAGAAAGTCGTAGGGAATGGTCTACAAATATCAGTATGAATTAGTTCTAAGACGTCGGCACTTCTATTGGCATTTAATTTTCTAATATTTGTTTGCTTCCCCTTAATGCACTCAACACAGACTTGAAAGTCTATTAAATCAATGGGATCAAGAATTCCATCTGACACAAGTTTCTCAATTCTTTGTTTAGAAATATGACCCAGGCGCTTGTGCCATAACATAGCGGAATTCTCATTAGTTAATTTTCGCTTTGTACCACGAGAACTAGTATACAGGGATTCATTATATGAAGCGATTGTATCCAACAAATATAAGTTGTCATTCACAGATAAATAACCAGTTCCAACAAGATTTGAATTTTAAAAAAGACTAAATTTATTATTTCCAAATGAACAAGAGTAACCAGATTTGTCCAAAATAGAAATAGAAACCAAATTCCGTCTAAACGACGGTACAATAAATGTCTCTTCTAAATCCAAATAAAAACCAGTCTTTAATAACAACCTAAAAGTTCCTATGGCTTCAACCGCAACCGATTTGCCGTCGCCCACAAAGATGAATCTTTCAGCATCATTTGGTTGCCGGCTCGTCAGACAGCCTTGCATAGACACACTTATATGAGTAGTAGCACCAGAATCTATCCACCAAGTGTGTCTAGGTACAGAAGTCAAATTAACTTTAGAACAAACCAAAGTGAGAAGTTTACCTTTCTTAACACGCCAAACGGCATATTTAGGACATTCTTTCTTCATATGTCCACCCTTCTTGCAAAAGTAACAGGTGAATTCCGAATCCTGTTTTTTTTGCCCTTTCTTTTGTGGTGTCCCAACCGCAGCTTTCTTTCCTCTTTTTCTCTTTTTATCTTTAGAGAAGGTTGCCAAGTGAGCACTTTCTGGTTGATCTTCCTTTAGTCTTTCTTCTTCTTGCACACAATGAGAAATAAGCTCGTTAAGAGACCATTTCTCCTTTTGAGTATTGTAACTCACCTTAAATTGGCTATATTGTGCATGAAGATAAATGAGAACCAGATGCACGAGCAACTCCTCAGATAGCTCTAACTTTAGTGCCTTTTAATTTTGAAGCAACATGAGACATCTCCATGATATACTCCCTTATGTTGCCCTTTCCTTTATACCTCATTGAAACAAGTTTAGATAATAATGTACTTGTTTCAGCTTTTATGCTCTTGACAAAGCGCTTTTCCAGTTCCTCAAGGAACTTCTTGGCATCATCCTCATCAGATATAACGCCCCTGAAAGTTTCTGGAATTGCACGTTTCATATTCATAAGATTCATGCGATTATAACGTTTCCACTTCTCAAAGTCCCTTTTATTCTCAGCAGAATTTTTATCTATAGAAGAAGGGGGTTATTCTGTCCGTAGCGCAAAGTCCAGATCCATGCAACCGAGAACAATCATAACGTTCTCTTTCCAATCCTTGAAATTTGTGCCATTCAGCACTTGGATTGAATTGATATTTGCAGATATTGAAGAAGCAGAAATATTAGCTGGACAGAGAATAAAATAACAAACATTAAGCTCACAATTTTATCCATAACAAAAACATAATAAATAAATTCAAATAATAGTGAGCCCCAAAACAAGATACCTAAAATAACATTGACATTCAGTCTTTGGACAGAAATATCAATTGTAAGTGGTACTCTCAACGTAGTAATCAAATACTAACAATTAATCCTGTCAAATAATAAATTTTTCTTCGGATAGATTTATTATTTATACGGTACACTTGATAATTGTCACATATTTATTACCACAATTGTATGTGAAGTTTGGCCAAATAGTTACCTTCCTTTGGGCAGGTCACCATTCGCATAAATACATAAATCTAATTATTTCAAATAAACTAATCTACACAAAAAATGTTACTTTGGTAACACGTTGCTTCAATTAGTCTATTTTAAAAATTTGGGCATTCCAAAAATAAGAAAATACCAAATTTTGAATTTAATTTCAAAATTATGTTTTGCATAAAGAAAACAAAAAACTTTACTTTGTGATCCGAAATCGTTAAACAATCGAAATTCATAATCCAAAATATCAAATATCAAACAATAATGCGGGAAAAAAAATTCATGATAATTTCCTTAAAAAAAAAACTTAATTTCTACCCTAGATAATCTTTATGGTAGAAAAAAAGGATTACAAATAAAAACGACATCTAACGATTTAAACATGTGAGGCTCCGATACCACTTGTTAGATCCTTATGCAAATTAATACGAAATAACCCAAGAAACACATGTAAATTATTAGACAATCGTTAATCTATTGAAAATACTATAAACGCTTTCCAGAATTCATGTTTGATGAAACACGTTCTCAGATCTTATCGATTTTCAAACACCGATAATAAAATCGACTGGATTGAGTGCTTCCAAGTCTAGATTCGTCGTCTAATTAATTTTGCTCTGAATGGAACAGGACAAAATGACGGCAGGAATCCGACTCGGGACCACAACCCTTTTATATTTCTTATATACTATGTTTAATTAGAGTCCCATAAACCCTAATTAGACTTGTATTGGGTTTCTACACATTAATAGCACATACCCAATAGATATTTCCAGAGCCCATATTAAATCACTTATTGGTCCTATTAAATTAGATAGCCCATAATATAATTGTAAATTTATATGTTAGCCCATATATAGAAAAAAATAAATCCAACAAATCTACCTAGGAAAGCTGTAAAGAAAGTTGTAAGTCTAGTCTAAAAAACGGTAGATAAATGTATTGAAGGTATTGAAAAGCTGGAGTGGTTTCTGACTTACCCGATTGTAAGACCTCTCTTTCTTTAATAGTTCGTTTATTTATACTAGTGTGAACCATGTGTATATCTGCCATTTCGGATAACGGCGTGATCTACGGAGAATTATCGCGTGTGTATCTCTCAACGACTTTTCTTTACGATTGTCTCTTCTTGACTGAATAGTGGCTCCTTTCCGTCTACGTTCATCTCCGTCTACGTTCATCCCTGAGATTTGTGTGTCGAGACGTGATCCTCGGCGATCGTCACTATTAGGCGTCACTTGCCATACTTGCGTTTGTTACGAAATTAGCGCCCTATATTTTCATACTTTTCTTTATTAGGATCAATACTCCTATGCCTCGGTCTTCATTTTCCTTCGGCCCATGGAGTCGAGTTTTGATCTTGCCTTTACCCTTTATTATCGATCGGCTGAGGGAACGGAGACCCAATTTTTTTCCCGCAACCGATTGAAGCCGCCCTTAGTCGAGATAAGAACGTTTCTTATCGGCTCAAGGTTCTATCGGCTGATTTCTTTGGTTGATATTTGCGTCACGTGTTGCTTTTCTATTTGATTGTGTTTTTTTCAACATGGCGATATTTTTGGCCTCAACAATATCTAAACTTTTACGTATATTATCATATAATTTATAATTGTCAAAATATGTTACTTTTTATCAGTGAATAACATTTAACAATATTTGAAGTAAAAAAAAAAAAGTGAATCATTTTGTTCAGAAACTAAAATTTTTTAATGAGAAGATTAGGACCAAGTTGTAATATAGGTGTAGTATTTGCACTATCCATACATTTTACACCAAGAAAATATTAAATATACCTTTCAAAGCTTCAAAATATCTAATATATATATTTCTTATAGACTAAAATGCACTTATTTATTTTCAAAAAGCTTTTCAAATATATTCCTAACCTTAGAATTTACTAATAAAACTTGAAATTTAGAAAGATATTTTTAAAAATAAAAAAAAATAATTTTTGAAATTAAAAAAAAAAAATTCTCATACGAATAAAAATTAATAAAATTTTTATTGATAGTTCATATATTTAAGTCAATTAACGATTAGAGAAAAACTTACCGAACTTATCTTAACTATAGACTATTTTAAATTGATTATCCAATCTTTCAAAATTTTAATTTTATTATCCAATATCTTAATTTGTTTGATTTGAGTCGGTGAACGATATTTCTTCTTTAAAATTTAAACTAATTACTTACTTTAATAAATTTACTATTCTTATTTTTATACATTTAAAAGTAAAAAAAATATATAAAAGTAGTTTTAATTTTTCTCTTTTAACGACATAAAATTATAGTAGAAATCGCCATGAAGTTACATTATTGGAGAAGAAAAAAAAATTTCAAACCACTTTCAAACATGTAACGGGAACATCATTTTGAACATGCAATCCCAAACTACTCTCCACTATTTTTTTTTTTTTTTTTGAGAGAAAGGCAGCATGCTGCCGCTTCATTCATGACGCAAATGAACTAAATAACTGGGCAGCCGGTTTCCGCAGTAGAGCAGTCGGGCCTAAAAAAAAAAAAAAAAAAAAAAAAAAAAAAAAATCGGTATAGAACCTAGGCACAGATTGAATCTGGTCCAATTCGATCGGGAGAGCCTAATTTCAGCAAAAATCGCACCGAGTCAACGTTTTTTGTTTTCGAAAGTCCTTCTGTTTCTTTCCAATCAAATGTTCCACCAGGTGGTCGTGATGGTGGTTAGAGTCCTTTTTCCAAATGCACCCTTCTTGAGAACGCTTGCATTTCAGAACCTATCAACGGTTGTACTGTTACGGATCTCCAGTTTGTTTGGCTACTCTCCACTACTTAAAACACACTTTTTAAGCTCTCCGTGGTAGGGATGAAACCGGATCGGGCATGAATTGAATAGTACTCAATTCATACCCATATCCATATTTTTATGTTGGATACAGATTTGGATAATGGTCAGTTTCTAAAATTAAAATTAATATCTAGTAAACACTAAAGAAAGGTAAGAAAAATAAAAACTTAGAAATTATTCGAATGGTTTCTCTCTACAATCGAGAGTAATCCTCATTCTATTCAATATATACATTTTAAAAAATATTACAAATGATATTATATGCATAAAAGAAAATAATTTGAAATGATAAAATTCAATCATAATTTTTATTTTTGAGTGGATTGAAAACAATTTTGATTGCGCATATATTCCACAAATAGTCCTTCACCATATTTCTTTCTTGATTGAACTTCCTAATTGGTCTCTCGATCATCCTCATAAATTATTTTCTTAACAAGAAGTGATATATTTTTCTCATTCCATTATAGCATAATTTTTTTTCATTACTGAAAGAAAAATTATTTTTGATGAAAATCTTCATTACTCCCCCCTCAAACGAGGCAATATGGTCTAGGACTCATGCCAAGTTTGGTTCCTAACACTACAACAAAATTATGATATAGCGACACTTTTAAATATTTCTAAAATCTAAAAAAATATCGCTGACAAAAATACCAACACTTATGGTTAGTATTGCTATATGTGCCGTCGCTAGAGTGTATAGCGATACATTTTTATAATGTGTCCCAAAAATGTGTCCCTATAATCTAATTTTGGATATAGATGGAACATAAATAGAACACTTATACAAAAGTGTCATAACCATGTGTCCCTATAACCTAATTTTGTTGTAGTGTAACTGTTGAAAAACATACTCAGAAAGTGGTTTGATAAATATATTGACAAATTGTTGAGAAGATGAGACAATTAACTAACCTGTGTGACCAAATGGCCAAAAATCACATTCTCACGTATAATGTGAAAATCAATTTTTATATGCTTACTACGAGCATAAAAGATGAGATTAACTATCATATGTAAAGCACTCACATTATCACAAAAAAGAATCGTCAGTTTGTCAAGTATAATACCGAGATCTTGTAATATAAAGGATAACCAAGTTAACTCTGCGGCAGTGGAAACCATGGCTCGATATTCAGCCTCGGCACTAGATCGGGATACCGTAAATTGTTTCTAAGCATTCATAGATAAGCAATTACTTCCAAGAAAAGTATATATACCAATGGTATGCCCCACTTCCGAGGGGGTCATCCATTCTAGAACCACTTTAGTTTTAACACGTTTAACTCTTTTAATCTATTGGGTCTAGCCACCGCCTAACATGCTATAGTCGGGTTAAGAGGTTTAGCCCTATTATATCTTATATATAGGACTATTTCAAATCTTGAAATGTCACATCCCCCCCCCCCCCTCTCGTTTTAAGTCATGGCATCCTCATCAGGCTCAAGCATATTTACAAGCACTAAGTGATGTGAGAGTCGTCTTGCTAACCTTAGCCAAACTTGTGGGGAGCCGCGCTCTACCCACAACGGTCATCATCCA
Source organism: Tillandsia leiboldiana (assembly GCA_029204045.2). NCBI lineage: Eukaryota > Viridiplantae > Streptophyta > Magnoliopsida > Poales > Bromeliaceae > Tillandsia > Tillandsia leiboldiana. Next base: position 5,316,636 of record CM055064.1, read on the forward strand.
GAGGAACTGATCTTTACCCGCTGTATTATCCTGACTCAGTCAAGACTTATTTCACATTTTCGGCTGGTAATTGGCTATTATATCAACTGTGACGCCCCACTTTCTAAGAGATCACCCATCTTAGAACTACTCTAGCTCTAGCATGCTTAACCCTCTTAATTTCTTAGGCCTAACCACCACCCAACATGCTATAGTCGGATTAAGAGATTTAATTCTATTTTATCTTATATATATAACTACTTCAAATATTGGGTGTCACAGGTAGAACGGCAAGTAGTAGGGTTGCTAGCCCAATCGGCATATGAGAAGGCATATAAATCAAGAGTATTTTGAGATAAAATTTGAATTCTAAAATCAATATTAACACTGACATAACAAAGAATACATTTGACATTCTGAAAAACTTTCATTATCGGCGACTCCATATGTTAACATGCCACATTAACACAGAAAGGGATATATGGACGAGTCATTATCAGATATTGTAAAGTTCCAACAAGACTTTTATAAAAAGTGAGACCTAGAAAAGGATGATCATTAGCAGAAATAGATTGAGCTTTTAAAGCCATAGGAGTGGAGATAGGTGTGAGATACTGGACTTTTGTAAATTGCAAAGTCGTAGTATGATTGGTCGGTCAGCACATTGGAGGAGTGCCGGGCCGAGTTGGGATTGTTTTAGCGCGAAACGACGCGAAAAAATAGAGCCCGGGGTGTGCTATGGAAAGTTTTAGAGAGAGATAGAGAGAGTGTGAATGTGTGTGAGGGCGGCTACAAGCGCACTTTACGAGGGCGCAGCTCCCGAGGCATGTGAGCGAGGAAACGTGTTCACAGGGGTGGGGCGGTGTCACGCCCCGGGGTCGAAACTGCGACCCGGACTCGCCAACAGATCCGCCGCCCATACGGTGAACCCCATATAGACAAAGCGTCAAACCTGCAAAAAGAAAGATACTGAATTAAACAGATAACAGAGCTGAAAGTAAACTGCTAGAAATAAAAATATACAACACAAAGTCCTCACTAAAAGTACATAAGTCTCTCTCAGCAATGAAAGAAAAGTACAACTCTATACCTCACTACAAGGTCTCTTAACAAAAAAAAACTCTCAAAATAATAAAGGTACATCTACTCTCTGGATGACGACTGGTAGGGATCTAGCTCGCGACTCCCTTACCTCGATCTAAAGAAGCAGCAACTGGAGCAGCAGGAACAGGAGCAGACGTCCATGGGAAAAAAATACACCAAAAATACACCACGACGGGTGTGAGAACTACATCCCACAGTAGTTCTCAGTGGGTGCCGTCAACAAGCCCAACGGTCTGCCCACTAAGTCTACTAGAGGCATGCTGCAACAAATGAAATACTCAAGGAAAGAGCTGGAAATGAATAACTCTACAGCTACTATGCCCCTATCTAGATGCTCAAAAAGTGGAACGGAAGATAACATGGTGCATCTACTAACATACCAGTATAGTCACCCAATCTGAACTGACTGCCTTCTCGGGTCCAGTCAAGCCTGCGCCTACCTACTGTCGTTACATCCCGGAGGACCGAACTTACGTAGGGCGTCCGTAGCTGCCAAAACTGGCGCAGCCAGAGGGACTGCGTCCATAACTGCCAAAACTGGCTCAGTCAGAGAGACGGCGTCGACAAGTCGCGATACAAAAGTAACAGATCCACCCCGGGTGTGGCTCTCGAGGGGCGCGACCCCACCGAGGAAAAGGTATCCGCGCACTCTGTCGCTCAGGTGGCACTGCAGGCTATAGTCAAAATCCACGCTCACGCTCTGAACGGAAGGACTCAATCCTCAAACATCTCGCACAACAGTCGGAGCACTCTCGACGGCCCAGCTGATCAGCTCTCACGAAACACGAGACGCTACCCTCTCCAACAACTCACAGCACAAAACACACTGGCTGGAGATACTCCACAGCCAGGATCAACCCACCACTCAGGGCTAAAAAAATTGGTCGGACAACACTCAACGACCCGGGACCGCTGTCAACCCCGACGGTTCCCAATAATAGAATATCAACCCAACCTGCAGACTCACTGACAGGATAACTCCACAACAGACACAATAAAGGGTCCGGAAACCCCGAAAGACTAGAACCTACAACCCTAATCAAACAAGAACAGGCTCTAGGCATAGCCTCTCGTTGTTCTCATCCCAAAGGAAAAAGGCAGACCTTGGAACTCAGACCACTCGAATCATCTCGGGTGGTTAAATTTATCGGAAAAAGGTGATATTTCTTATTGAAAGTCATTTGATCTGAAAGAAATCCATATTTAATTATTTTTAGTTTTTTTTAGGAAAACAATTGAAAACAAGTTTTATATCCAAGCCTCGTAGAGCTAATGCCTTTGTCCAATCAAACAAGAACAGACTCGGGCGACCCTACGATGCTCGGAAGAAAACATTGGTTGACTAAAATCATATGTGTGTCGAAAAATAGTTCTGGGTTCAAGGTCCTACTATCACTGGTATACAGCTGCCACTGACACCGTGGCGACAATAAAACAAGAAACCAAAACATCTCGGGACCGCCGTCTACCCAAACGGCTCCCGCCACAGAGGAACAACCAACTACATCTACCAGACTCCACTCTGCTCCCAAGCACGAGTGTAAAATGCATCCCACACTAAAAGAATCCCGACCACTCGGTCCACTACCTGGGCAAGTAACACTATGTCCAGGAAAGAAATAAAAGTGTGGATGTGTAAAGCAGAAATAAACCTAGCCCAAGTTGGAGTTTTCTACAGTCTTGCTAAACATGCTGCATATGACGGGAGTGCTAGGTCAAGTTCCAAGATAACAATAATTTTACAGATGATAGAAAGCAGGGAGATGACAAAATCACCAGATAATATAAGGAATAGCAATTCCTACATTCTAGCATGCTACACAAGCATTTCACTGTCATGCATAATCCTACAATAGCAGATTTTAATTCACAGTCCATCAATCTTGGAGACAGGGCCACCCACCTGAAAACGCTAACTGTCCACGGTTCCACAGCTGAAAATACCAGGAGCAACAAGAACTACAAATCCAACGGGTCCAGCACTATCCACAAACCCTCCTGGGTACAACACAAGGCTAACAATTACACTTAAATCCACAATTTACCCAAATAAATCACAATCTGAAATCAGCCTCAAAGATGTTAATTTTTCACCTGCAAACAATGCTCCAAAAATTCCAATAAAAATACTACGGCGATCGTCGTGTTGAGACCTTCGAAACGGGAACCTGCATGTCCAATTCCGAGCCCTGTAGGCCGAGTTACAAATTCCACAGTACAGGCGCGCAAAACTCACAACCATACAATTGTAAAACTCTGCACAGTAAAAGGGGAAACAGTATACCTTCGGGCAAGCCTCAGAAAAATCATAAAAAAATACGATGATAATCCTCGCGATGAGTAGATGCAAAAAGTTTATAGGCTCATCTCGATCCGATGCTCGAGTGCAGAGATAAAATTTCCGCAAGGGGCTACTGTCCAAAAACTCCGCCAGCAAACAGTGGTTTAGAAATGTCTCAAAAACTGTGCCACAAACTCAAAATCCAGCAAGGTGATCAACACGAAAGTCGAAGATGTACCTCTCGTGAATCCAACGCCGCAAAAATTGCCCAAAAATACTGTAGGAGTAGCTCTGTGGACCTCACATACCAAACAGAGACGATAACAGGCCTCCGATGAAAAATCGTCGCTCTGTGTTACAATGTCGTAGTCGTCGACGCCATGGCTTCCAAAAATTCCGGGCCTCTGCCAGAAGATGCGCAACACAATGATCTCCAACTTTGCTAAAGGGTCCAAGGGCAGGGGGGCACGGGAAAAGGGGCAAAAAAGCCCCAGCAAACAGCCTATTTATAGGCCCAGCCCGAAAAATCCAACAATTTGGACTTTTGGCCCAAATTCGAGCGCCCGAAAGTATTCGGGCTGCTACAGTAACGGGCCCGGCCCGTTACTGTGCGCGCTCGAATTTACCCCAGGCCGCCACGTAGCCACCGAACAGCAAACAACCTTTTTGGGCCAACGGCGTTGCGCCACGTGGCCCAAGTTGGTGACGACACGTGGCGCCCACGCGCGGGAGCCGCGGGTCAGCGCGCCCACGTCGCGCCCACCCGCGCCTGTCGGGCACGCAGCCCGAGGCAACCACTCCCCGCCCCGTGGACCGCGCGCACAACACCTCTCCAACCAAGAGCTGCCACGTGTCCACCCCCAGTCCACCGTGCACCCGCGCCATTCCATGGACCGCGCCTGCCGCGCCGGCCAATAGGGAGGCGCCACGTGGCCAGCGCCCAGTGCACGCCTTCCGCGGTGGACCGCGCGGCCGCGCCTCCACCCGCCGCCGCGCTCCGCCGCCAGCCGGCGCCTCTCCGGCCGCCGGAACAGTAAACCCACACCTTGAAAACCATGTTTTCGCGTCCGGGCTCCAAAAGATACAAGTAAATAGTCTATCTTGACCGTTTTCGCGTGCTGAATCCAAATCCGCTGTCCGTTTGGCCCAATTCCACTTCCAAAATTTGTCGAAAATTCCTGAAAAAGTAAACTTGATCCATTTTTCGTACCGGGTCACTTCCTTGGTTCCAATAAGCGCGCAAAAATCTCAATCATCCAATATGGGCCTCCTGTTAAGCAATCTTGCTCCCATGTACACTAGAAAACCATTTCCGGGGCCCGACACGCGGGCAAACACTCCCAGAAACCACTAATCCAACAATGAGCCTTTAAGTAGGGATTCGGGTCCTCACAGGCGGAGTGGCAGGCGCCACGTGGCTGCGCCTTGTCAGGCATAGGCGTGACGCAACCACGCAACGTGACCCTCGCGTTGACGCGCAAGCGCAGGCTCGGGCGTGTGGCGGCCTTTGAGTGGGCACGGGCGTGCTTGCGGGTGCCCACTTCTTGGCATTGTAGCAGCCCGAAACTTTCGGGCCGCTTCCTGTGCCTTTGGGTGTCCCGAATTAGGTGTTTCGGGCGTCCGAATCAGCCGTTTTGGCCTATTTAATGCCTCATTCTTTCTCTTTTTTCTCCTCTGTTCGCCACCGTGGGTTTTAGAGAGAGAAACAAAGCATGAGGGAGAGTGAAAGGAAGGTCGTGAACTCGTGAGAAGTGTCGTAGAGCATGCACGAATCCATTCGGGGAGTCGAGCACGTCGTCTCCGGGGTAGGTTCCTTTTATTTTATTATTATTTGCTATGTTTTTCGGTTCAGTTTTGGGGTTGTTATAGGAGCTGCCCGTTAGAGTATTGGATTTTGAATTTCGTGCCTTTTAATTATTTGTGCCGTAGTTTTCTGTGTCGTTTTGCTGTGCAGGGTGCTGCCAGGCTTTTCGGGTTGTGCCGTTCATGCGCGGTCATCATCATTGGGCGTGCAATTCTTCCGCCGATCAGTTCTACTAGGAATTGCTTTCTAGGTGGGTTTCATGTCGCCAATAATGACAGATTACTGATTATATTTGCATGCTACATGTAAAAATTTTATCTGCTTTATTATTACTTTTAGATATAAAAATTGTATGATTTACCTATTCTTAGACTATTTGGGATCCGGGATTTATGAATATTATTATTTTATTACTAGTGGGCTTTTGGGATCTTTTGGGTGCACAAATTTCGGCGTAGACGTTTTTATATTATGTTTGGGTTTATCTATTGTCGGGGGATCATTGTTAGTGGTCTAGTGTTTTGTGTGTTAGTGTGGACGTACGAGGATTTCGGATTGCACGTGTATCGGGATAGATGTTATTTTTATAGCAAATTTGGGTTAGTTTACTTGTCAGGGGAATTATGTTGTCGATCTGAGTTGACCCTTCGATTGTGTTGTTACTTCTTAGATATAGGGGATACTTTGTTAGTGATATTTGTGCCACGTTATATTGACGTAGTGGTTGTGTTATCTTGAGGTTTTGTGAGTCATGGGCTTGTGCGCGTGGTTGTGTGTGCCAAGGGCACGAATTTCAAGACGTGCGGTACTTTAGTGTTGGGGACGCGTGAGTTGACCTTGGGGTTCGTATATTATGTCGTCGGTGATCTGAGGAGTTACTGTTGATCATAGCCTGCATGCCACTTTGAGCTTTATGAGAGACTTATCGGCACATGAGCCAGATGATTGGTGTTAGGTGGGTAGTGTGGCGTCTATGTTGACGAGGCACCATCTGGGTTGCAACCCGGACAGTAGGGAGAGATGGATAGTGGCCTATTTGTAGGCGGCGTAGGCTTGACCGGACTGTTGAGACAGTTAGTTTAGGATTGGGTTCGGTGTACCGTTGGAATGGCTAGTATTGGTTCACTGTTGCGTTTAGGTTTGGGTGGAGATGTTTTTGGTTTTGGTTATAGAGGTATGATAGCGTGGTAGTGTATTTTATTTTATTTTCGGTTATGCTCAGTTACTCGCTTATTTTTTGTAGTTTCACTATCTTGCCTCTAGTAGGCCTAGTGGGTAGGTCATGATTGTAGCCTACCGTATCCACTAGAAACTACTATTTTGTAGTTCTCACGCACGCTTGTGGTCTATTTTTCAGGGCCTTCCGAGCCAGCTCTAGACCGAGGTAAGGAGATTGCACCATAGATAGCAGCCCCTCCCCGAATTTTACTTTTTATAGAGGTAGTCCATTATGTTGATAGTTTAGCTTTGTGCATTGTACATCGGAACTGACCAGGGCCCTTTACTTGTATTTATTTTTTTTGAGAGGTGGATCTTGTATGTTACTTGTACAGTGATAGATGCTAGTTTAGTTTTTATTTCCGCTCTGATACATGTTTAGTATAGATTATAGTTATTTGCAGGTTAGTTGTGGTCGCTTCGCGTGTGTGGGGTGCGTCCTCACACACGTGGCGAGTCTGTTGCGTGCCCGAGGGCTTCTACTGTGGGCTCGGGGCGTGGCAACAGGTTTGCATGCAGTCAATCGAACCTGAACCAACAAAGTGTGTGTATACTTTCCTTGTGTAAGAAAGAGAGCTCCTTGAAAATTTTGAACTTCGATGCTAAGAAAGTAGTGGAGTGGGCTCAAATATTTTACAGCAAATATGGGCTCAAATATTTTATAGCAAATTCTCGAGTAAAAGCACTAATAAAGGTACCAAAAAGTATCGGATTGTTTCCGTTTAAAATGATATCATCAATGTATAGTAACAAAATAATTTTTTCCTTATAAGTATGACATACAAAAAGAAAAGAATCACTGCACTACAATAAAAGCCAATGCTAAATGAAACTATGCTAAAACGATCAAACTAAGCCCACGGAGCTTATTTAAGTTCATACAATGCCTACTTCAAACTACAGACATGAGTTTGACGAATTGAATCAATAAAACCAAGAGGTTGAGTCATATAGATAGTTTTATGTAGATGACCATGTGTTGAGACCAGAATTGTCGCCACCCAAGGGAGTGACACGTGGCATCAACCATCGCCTAAAGACATCAGCCGACGGAAGAAGGAGTTAACCGAAGAAGGATCCGCGAACCGATCTCAGTCGCGTGAGAACGCAACACGCGATACATGCCATCGACTGAAGACATCAGCCGATAGAAGAAGAAGCCGACAAGAAGATTATCGTCTCATTCAGGAGCAATTTCGGTCAAAGAGGGACATCAAACCGCCCCGGTCAAACAACGAAGAAGGCGGACTCAGATTCAACCTACGGTTACCCAAGCCGAAAAGGAAAAGACTCTAAAATAAAGGAGTACAAGATTGGGGCGCGAATCTCGTAACTGACTCCGGAATGGCAAGTGGCGTCCAGCATTGGAAAGCGTCGAAGATCACGCTCCGGCGCGCTAATAAGGGGATGAACCTGGATGGGAGAACGACTATTATCCTATTTGATAAAGTTTCGACTCGAAAGAAAGTAGTCGAGGATTTCATGGTGACTTCCCCCAAATCCCGCCGATATTTCAAACCGGTGCCTGTAAACATGGTTCGGGGAGTGTATAAATACCCGAATCATCGAAGAGAAGGAGGTCCCGCAATCTCGTAAGCCAGGACCACCCCCCTGCTTTTTCATATCTTTCATATATGCATTTATCGCATTTCCTAGGAGTAGGCTTACTTGTTATTTATATCCCTCTTCTTCTTGTATCCCATTTTCTATCAATACAAAGTCTTAATCGGCTCCTTAGCCGTGTCAAATTATTATTTCTATCACCTGGTTCGGCTACTCTAGGCCGGACTCAGCCTCTCTCTATCTCCATATCCCGATTCGGCTAATCTAAGCCGGACGATCGCAAGAACTATTTGAGAAGAACCCGACCGAGCAGATCCCTCCTCGGCCCGATCCCTTGATCTATTGGCACGCGGCGCATCATATTCTAGAAGGTCAATCACCCCCGGGCCGACCGACGACCGGTATTTTCGGCCCCAACACCATGTAAAAAAAAAATTTTAACATCTAATTGTCGAATAGACCATCCTTTAATTGTGGCAACGGTACGTGCAGTTCGAATACTACCTGGTTTGATAACTAGGCTAAAAGTTTCAAAAAAAATTGATACCTTCCTTTTGATTATATCTCTTGGCAACAAGTCGTGCTTTAAAACGATTGAGACTTCCATCAACTTTTAATTTTGTTTTATAAACCCATCGATATCCGATAACATTCATGAAAGATTCCCGAGGAACAAATGTCACGCCCCAGATTCTGAAAAGCGGTCTAATTTATTTAATTTTTTAAAATCAGAGATTAAACTTTAATCCAAGGACATGATCAGATCGCCACATGTAGAGAAAATCCTCTGTCCACTCGGACAGAGTCTCCCTTATACATGCACGGTTAGGCAAGTACGATATGCACAATCAGAGGCCAAACAATAACCAACTAAACATAACTAAGCTGAAACCATGCATCACAATATCCACAAAATACTCAAATCTGGAATAACTAAAAACATAATCATGATCAAACTAAAATTGAAATGTAAAAGTAAGGCTAGTCGAAGCTGGCAACAGGGGACAACTCTATCGTGATCGCTCTCATCATCGTCCCGACATCCTGACACCCAACGGACCTAAAAAATGGGGTCACCAAAGGGTTTGAGATACAACTAAATGTATTCCAGTGGGTACAACGAGCCGGGGAACATCGAGTCGTATCTACTGGATACAATAATCAGCGGATAACAATAATAGGATGGTATGAAGCAGGTAAATAACTGATAATGTAAATCAGTGTTGTAAATAAAAATGGTACTATACAAATAATAGAGCATGTTGAACTAAAATTAATATAACTAAAAAGGCAGTAACAGTAAGTCTATGCATCAATGTTAGAAACAGAGTACTCAATCACATGCCACTCTCGGTCACGAGTACCTCAGGCTAAATGTCACCTGTACACCAATATGCTGACATAACCCTGTACACACTGTGTGAACTTTGGGCTCACGGGTCGATGTGACCACTCTACCGGTAAAGAACACCTCTGTGGGTAGCTAATTCACGGGTGTATGTGACTGTAAGTTAGCTCTATGGCGATCATAATGCATCTATAAGTTGGCTCTATGGCGAACATAATGCTGATGCTAAACCTCGCGGTCTAAAGACCGAGTAATCAGCGATAAGCCGGAAACTCCCCAACGGGATGCTGGTAACTGTACAATCAATTAGGCTGTACAACTGTACTAGTCCCTACTCTATCATGCAATACAAAGTAGTAGGGATATTGGAATAAGAGAAACTGTAAAGCAACTAACTAATGCCAATCAACTATGGTATATGTCATGATAGTAAGTAAGCAAGTAGATAACTGAACAAGGAGATATATCTGGAAGATAGGATCAGGGCTAGCATGAATCACAGGGGTCCAACCGAATATGGTACCTAATCAGGTGACAAGATGCTGAAGCCCGGACCAAAGTACCCACCTAAAGGTAGACGGTCCCAAAATCCGCTAGATGGCTCACGTGCTGGCTCCTAACTGCTGGGGCCTAAAACAAAGTCATGTGTCAGTAAAAGACTCACTCATACCCAACCCGCTGACTCACAATGTACAGAACGACTATACGGCTGACTTCTATAAAACCTGGGAATCTGCCGTAATTTTTGAAAATACGCCGGAAGACCACTAATGGTCCAAATAGTGCGTGCATGCATCTGAAATTAATGAAACTTGACGTGTTGCCCCGAAACACTTACCTTAAGATGTTCGGACACTAATATTTGACTATGTGCAATTCTGTGCTCAATTGGTGTCATAAATACTAAAATTCCCTTCCGGAAACCTGAATACGGCTCCGGAAGTCGCTAACACTAAACTGAAGTCACTGGGCTAGCCAGGACAACATCGGGAACAACCAGGGATACCTGGCAGTCAACAATGACTCTCCAAATCACCCGAATCGCGCGACTTATGCCGGAAAGCTAATAAATCGACGATTTTGCTGATTTATAGTTCGGAACTGGATTTCTGCTTATCGAAAGCTATTGGACCTCGGACAAAAAGTCCAGAGATCACGTGCACGCTACCCTAAGCAGCCTATAAGGTTACATTTGCATTTAGGCCCCTAGGGTTTCCAATATTTGCATAATTACACGTAAAAATAGGGTTTCTAAGCTAATACCTCTAATCCGAGGACTTTTGTATTGAACTAGTAGGTGGGCCTCGACACACTGAACACCGTGCTCACTATTTGGAAATGGCACGGAGCCCGAGAGCAGCCTAGGGTCAACTTACAATATTCACCAAAGACCCACAATGTAATTCCCATCTAAATACTCAACCAACTTGGGATTTGAAGTGAGCATCATGCTCAGGAGGCTAAAAAGAGTGAGGGCTCACCTTCAGAAAGTCGCAGGGCTGGCGAAAAGTTCCTCGGAGCAACCTCGGCCAACACAAGTCACAAACTTGCTAAAAGGAGTCTAGGGCTCACCTTCAGAAAGTCGCAGGGCCGCCGGAAAGTTCCTCGGAGCAACCTTAGCCAACACAAGTCACAAACTTGCACAAGGGTTCTCTTGGCTTGACCTCGACCAAAGGAAGTCAACTAAATTCTCAGCCGGCGATGGGAAGCAGCGGCGGCGCCGAGCGGAGCAGTGCGGCCAACCCCAAGAACCCGAAACTAGGGTTTTATAATGCGAACTCTAGGCTGGACCAAACGGGATGGGACTTCGTGGGAATGATCTAGAGGTCCAACAGAAGCAGATCAGCACCTTGGATCAAAATCCTAATGGTTGGATGGAGCGCTCGCCGAGGTCCGGTCAGATCTAGGTTTCCGACAGCACCTTGCCCCATCCGGCAATCTGTGGGGTCTCCGACGATGGGACTGCACTGTGGACATCCTCAAGAGGTGAGGAAGATTGTGGGGTGTTTTGGGCAAAAGAAAAACAAAGAGAATGAGATGTGGAGTTACCTCTATCCAGAGAAGAAGAAACCGAGGATGGGGTCTCTTCTCCAGCGACATGTGGCTCCGGCAGGGTGCGACACTTCTCAGGTAGCACCAATAGATAGTGAAGAAGGTCACAGCGAGGTCTGAGAGCAATTGGAGGGAGCTTGGTGCAATCTTCTTTTTCTCGCACAAGATCCAACAATATAGGTGGTTCTCTCTCTCTCTCTCTCTCTCTCTCTCTCTCTCTCTCTCATTTTCGGCAATCACTGGCGTCAACAGGGGGGTGGCAGCGCTCAGGGAAGATGTAGAGGAGAGTAGAGGTCGTGAGGCCTGCGGTTATAGGAAGAACATGCGAATAGGGTTTCCACAGAGGTTCTCCCCAACAAATCCTTTTTATATAACTTTGCATAAGATGCCAAAAGGTCCACAAAAACCCAATATTCGGACTTGGTCCCTTACTGTAGAACAATAATGCAAAGAGGTCCCTCCACATGAACTTTGATGCAATTTCATGCATGATTTATAAAGCTTTTGGCAAATATAGGGTAAAATTCACTATTTTTCATACTTTTTGAGGCTTTAGGATCGTCAAATATAAAAACGAACGACACCACGACGTTCGGCTCGACGTGACCTATCAAATAACGATTTTGGTTCATCAAGATTAAGCTTCGTTAGGTTAGTTAGACCAACAATACAGCGGAGTTTACTCTTTTGCACGCTTTTCAATGAATTTGGCTCGTCAAATTGAAAATCGGATCTCGCCATCGTGTTCAGCTCTATGAGGGAGGCCGCTCAAATCGTGTATTTACTTCGTCGAATTCGGATCTCATAGGTTAGACTAGGGACTTTAACAGGAATACTCTCAAATTTTCTAAAGGTTACTATTCATAAATTCCAAAATTTCAAGTTATAACTCAAACTTTAGAATTTCAAATTCTCGGTTTCTACAACAAGATCCCAAATATTATTTGTCATTAGAGCATCAATCTCCTCTCGCATAGCCGAGCACTAGCCGTCATGCTTGAATACTGATTGAATCGACTTAGGCTCCGAAGGAGCATGATGTGTAATCGAAAGTGTATACTCAGAATTAGATTTTACTTCTACTTTTGGTCGTGTGATCATAATATGAGTATTTGAAATATTTTGTACATAAATAGAGATAAAGGAAGACTCACCATTCATATTTTAGATAGATTCATTCGTCACTTAAGAGAGCGAGATGTCGTTGAGAAGAGTTTGATCGAGCTTCTGCCAAGGTATGTTGCTCATTCATCGTCATAAATATTTGGTATACCTCAAGATTAGATGTTGATTGTGAGTTGCTAGATGAATTTATAACATCAAAAGATATAATTTGATCTCCATTTGTTAGGTTTTGTAAAACTAACTTGATCTAACCCCGCATGAAAGTACATAATTCACTTTCCTCTTGTTGAAGATCAAATAGATGAAAAATATTTGAAAAGAAAAACACACTCGGTAGAGAACGTGAAACAAACTTATTTTTTTGTATAATCTCTTAAATATGAAAAATAACAACATTCAAAAACACGCAAACATAAATAGTCAGGATTCTTATTAAAAAGAATTCGATATAGGCTCTTCATGTTAAGTCAAGTAGAGAAAAAGCAGATTAATAAAAAATACTGTTGTTGTTGAGAATGCCTCCTCCCAATACAATCGAATGCATAAATGATGGAATTTATATAGTATAAAATAAAATCGAATACATACCAATATTCAGGATCATAAATAAAACTGTAAAATAATTTACAGAACGCAATTGAGAAGAAATTTTTGATTAAACAGCGGAAGCAAGAAATTCGGTTGCAATACTAAACAGTACCGACCGAACTAGATAATCTGGTTTCTCCTCCTTTTTCAGGTACTCTTCTGTATGGTGTGAATTTAATGAATAATCTTATTAAAATGCACATGAGTAGGTGGCAGGACCAGTACCCGTTTATATAGATTCCAGATCGACTTTCTATCAAAGTCTGATTAGGATTCTATTTAATTTAAATGAATGGAAAAAAGATAAGATATACCATATCAAGTAATTTTATATTTTTTAGAATTGATCTTATCTATAGTAAATTCAAATTTAAATATAATTAATTAGGCCGCATACATAAAAATCCTAACAATAAAAACTTCAAATAACATAGCAAGGCCAAGTTCCACAATATTGTGATACTTCCGTTCCAGTGCGCCATTTTGTTCTTGGCGTGGCAGGACAAGAAATTTGATGTTTTATACCATTCATGGCTAAAAAAAAAAAATAAGAAACTCTTTGCCAGAAAACTCACATCCACCGTCTGATTGAAATATTTTTATTTTTTTTTATCAAATTGCATCTCGACAAATTTTTGAAATTTTACGAAATACTCAAAAAATTTAAACTTTCTCTTCAAAGGATAATACTGAGTAAAACAAAAAAAAATCATCAACAAAAATCACATAGCATTTAAATCCTTGCGTAGAGCCTATATAGGACCGATCCCCATAAGTCACAATGAATTTTGAATAATGGCTCGAGGGAGAGAGATTTGAGTAGAATTAGAGAAAGAGAGTTTTGAAGACATATTATTCCATTTATTCACTCTAATAAGATTATTATTATAAAGATGATGCACTCATTTGACAAGTACAACAAATATAGGATATATTGTTCCATTTATTCACTCTAATAAGATTATTATTATATGAATTTTGTAAAAATATATATATAAATTTTACAAAATATTACAGATAATATTATATGAATAAAAGAAAATAATTCCAAATGATAATACACAATCATAATTTCCCTTATTGAGTGGATTGAAATCAATCTTGATTTTGCATATATATATATATATATATATATATATATATATATATATATATATATATATATATATATATATATATATATATATTCTGCAAATAGTCGGTATTTTCTTCTTAAATTTGATTAAACTTTCTAATTGATCGACTCTCCATCATCTTCATAAATTATTTTTTTGACACGAAATAATATATTTTTTTTACTTGCAATCTTGTCTAGCATTACATTGTAGCACAATCTTTTCCATTAACGAAAAATATTAGTTTTGATGAAAAATTTTTATTAAACGGGTTTTTTGTTGTTAAACAGATACGACTATAGATATAAAATTAGGGGTGTCAACGAGCCGAACACGAGCGAGCTAGGATCGGCTCGTGTTCGGCTCGTTTAATAAACGAGCCGAGTCGAACATGAGCTGGCTTATTTAAATATCGAGCTGAAAAATTCGGATCGTGAACAAATAGTTTGATTTTCATTTCTATTATTATATGTAAAACTAAAAAAAAATTAAAAAAATATAATTTATAAAAAATTAATAGTTTAAAATCTAAATAGTAATATATATATATATATATATATATATATATATATATATATATATATATATATATATATATATATATTCGAGCCGTTATCGAGACGAACACGAGCGAGCTCACCTCAGCTCGTGTTCGGCTCGTTTATTAAACGAGCTGAAAAATTCAATTCGTGTTCGGCTCGTTTACTAAACGAGCGATTCGATCTCGAGCTCATTTCGAGCCGAACACGAACTGGCTCGCGAACAGCGAGCTGAATTACCAACTCTAGATATAATAATACTTGAGAAATATATATATATATATATATATATATATATATATATATATATATATATATATATATAACTTATTAATTGTAAAAAAAATAATATTAAAAATAAATTTAAAGAGGATGCATCATGTTGAAAATATATTAAAACCAATTCTCGATTTGAAAAATATGAATATGAATTCCGAATCCAACAAAATATTCTACCTCGAGATCCGAAACCAAATTCAAGTATGGATAGTAAAATTCTGATCGATCCATATCTGAAAATTTTCGAATTCGGATCATTCAACCCGTCTTCACCCCTACTCCGTTATATTAAAAACAGCCATTTTATGTTGCATCAAGTAATATAGTGGAAGTGGGGTCCCTTAATCCTTGGTTCTATGATGCACTAAACTCGATTAGATTAATCGTACAATTTAGCCGCTCAATTAAGCATTAATTAAATGTAATTAGGAGTAAGCGACATTCTTAAGATTTAATCGAGGCCATGTTTGGTTCTAAAAGAATAGCTTTTGATGCCACTTAAATTAATATTTTATTTTTAACCCCTACTTTTTCTTTTTTTTTTATTTAAAAAGTAACATCTAATGTACATGAAGCATTTTTCATAATTTAATGGCTAAATTGTACTGCAGGTCCCCCAACTTTAACTAAAATTTTATTTCGGTCATCAAACTTTTAAACTGAATTATAGACTATTTTGAAATTACTATTAGACTTTTCAAAATTTTAATTTTAATATTCAAACTTTCGATTTATTTGATTTGAATTAATTAACAGTAATTTAACCTCAAATTTTAAGCTAATTTATTATTTTAATAAATTTACAAGGTACGAAAATCGCATAAAGTATATTGATTTGTAAAAATTTAAGATGGTAGTGAATTTAAAATAGTCCATAGTTAAAATAAATTCGGTATGTTTTTATGTATAGATCTTTTAACCCTTCATATTTCTTTTACTTTTAATTTGGATAAACTACAAATTAGCCCCTTTGTGATTTAACTATTTTTAATTTGCTACTCGAAGGTTCAAAAAATTATATTTAACTATCTACGGCAAATTGATATTTTTTTGTAAATTATAGGATACTGTAATATAACTTTACCATTTTATAATGTACACTTTATCACCCAGTGATTTTTAAAAATAATATTTTGATATCTTATTTAACAGTAGGTATAGGTGTTTACTGTAAAATAAAATAAATCACAAAATAATTAAGTATAATTTTTTGAACCAAAAGGGTAGCAAAGCGAAAATATACTTTAGCACGAGGTTGAAATTTGAAAATTACTTTTTAATTTAATGGTTTGTTTTCTAAATTAATTCTTAAAAAGATTACAACTCAATAGATAATTGAATTAAAATATGAGATGCGATAAATATATAAATAAATATATAAATGCACTAAATTTAGGCAGTAATTTATTCTCTAATAATAAATATAAATAAATGTGGATTAAAATAATTTTGAAGTTCAAGGCTCAAAATACAACTTGCCGAAAGTTTAGGGACTAGGGGACCAATTTACCCTAATTTAATCCACCCATTTTTTTTCTTTTTTTTTTTTTTGCTCAAAAAGAAAAAAGGTTTAGCTTTAATAGATCTAATCATTTTCCTAACATGGTGGTGGTGCTAATTGATAAGTAATTGTGGGGCGCATCTTAATTAATCTTTAATTAAATTAATTAGTTAATTAATGAAATGAGGGTTTTGGGTTCTGGTGAACCCAACTTGGACCGGACCACTTATTTCCCGCATCTTGGGTCCGCCCCGTTTCCCCGTTTACCCGTTTCCCAAAGCGTATCCCCTAACACGTAACTCCTACCGTTGGGATCTCATCGGACGGTGCCGATTGGTCAACGAGAGTTGCGCTCGCGAGATCATTTGCGTGACGTGGCCGTTTTCGATTCGCCCCGAGTTAAAAAGGGTTCAAAGAAATGGAGTAATTTTTTCGTGAACCGGGTCTATAAACCGGGTCTACAACACGCAAATCTAAAAACTTTGTAAACTAGTTTTTAAAATTTTAAAACGATTTAGAAACTTCAATTTTTTGATATGACAAAAATTAAAGAGATAATTGCCTGCGTATCCCTGAAATCTGAAAAAATATCTGATTTACCCTTCTTATTTTTTTCTTTCCAATATACCCTTCCTACGTTCTACCGTTATTAAAAATACCTCTACCGTTTTTCCTTGTTAAGTTAACTAGGGTTAAACTAGAGTTAAATAATAATCAGAGTTGAAAACTATCAGATATACCTATTTTGTCCCTATCTACCAAAACTATTGAAAATTTTAAGAGTACATAAGAAAAGTTGGTTATGATAGAAGGGTATATTTGAAAGGGCAAAATGATAATTTCACACAGATAACGGCAGTTCCAAACGGTACGAGTTTAACTTCATTGAATTGGAACGTAAGAAGGGTAGTTTTAATATTGACCTTCTAAGATGGATAAATCTAAAAACAGAAAATTTTTTAAGGATATATAGAAAATTACCTCAAAATTAAATATATTTTAACGGGAATAATTGTGTTTGGATCCAAGCAAAGTGGGATATTGAGTATTTACTCCTCTAATAAACTTAAAAATAACTTATATATTCCTACAAGATTTAAAAAATTATAAATATATTTTTAAATCGATCAAAATTTATCATAATTTAGCAAACTAACTATTTTGCATTTATCGTGATTTGCAATAAGGATCAATTAACTTGGTGAGATCAATTAATAAACAAATTTGATTTGTTTAAATTCCTTCTAAATTTATTTTGATTGCTAAATTATAAAAGCTATATATAGTTTTTAAAAATAAATTTTTTTTTTTTTAATAACATTTACTTAGTAAGTAAATCGTATTAAAGTGAACAATAAAAATTAAATAATTTTTAAAATTTAATAAAAATATATTTTAAACTATCTAAATTAAAGTCAGCATATTTAATTTTATACTTAAAAATCATATTGTCAAATTTTGAATTAATCATCTACATCATTTCTAAATTATATTATTTTGAAATGATATAGAAATATTTAATAAAAAATATTTTGAATTAATTCAAAATTTTAATTAATAAACTTTTTCACTAAATTTAGTTACCAATCAAATCTATCTTTAAAATCTGATTTATTTTCAAGTTAATTTATTATTTTTGATTGAAAATAATCTGTTAATAGACCTAAAATTTAAAGTTTAAAATTTAATTTAAATTTTAAATTTAAAATATAGTTTACGTTTGAAATTATAAACAAAACTTAAAATTTAAAGTCAATTTGATGGAGTATTAATTAAAAAGTTATTGACCTAGTCCTTTTTGATGGAGGGCTCACTCTGAATTCATTAAAAAAACTTTAGTAAAAATTTATGATAAATATTATTATTTTATTTTAAATTTTATTTGTCAATAAATTTTAGATTTTTTTTAAATATGTACCTAAATTTTAAATTTTAAAATTAATTCAAAATTTCAATTAATAAAATTGTATTTAAATTTATGAACAAAAGTCAAATTTAAAGTATTTGTTGAATTTATATTTTGAATATAAGTAGTTATAAGGGTCATAAATTTATTTACCAACCAATCTATCTTTCAGACTTTTTAAATAATCTGTTGATAGATCAAAAATCTAAACTTTAAGATTAACTTTAAATTTTGAATTAAAATATTGATTTATTTTTAAAATTATGAATCAAACTCAAAATTTAAGATCAATTTGATAGATGTATTAATTAAAAATTTATTGCCTTGAGAGTTCTTTTTCAAAATATTTTATAAATACAGTATAATTATATCTTCTTAAAAAGAGTCTTTTTCTCTCTCTCTCCATGGCTTTGCCGCCAAAAAAAATTATTTGAAAATATTTATCTATAAAAAAAATATGTTGAAATTAAATTCAAATTTGATTGTTTAATTTATTTTATAAATTTGATTGATTTGTTTTAATTTTTAAATATATATATATATATATATATATATATATATATATATATATATATATATATATATATATATATATATATATATATATATATATATATATTAAAATTTATTTTAAATTTGATTGTTTAATTTATATTTAGTTTATCAAATCCTATCTGATTTTTTTCTGTCAAAAAATAAAAAAAAATCTTAAAATATTTATTTTTAAAAAATATTTTAAAATTAAATTTAAATTTGATTGTTGGTTTAAATAGTTATTAAAGACATGAGTTTAATTTTTAATTAATTTATTTTTAAAATTTGATTTGGTTCGATTTCTTTTGATTTGTAGTTTAGTTTTTAAATTTAATTTGTTTCGAATTTTTTTATAGTTTGAGATTATCTGAAAACACAGAAAATAATATGAAATAATGTATAAATATTTAATAAAAAAAAATGTAAAATTTAGTTTCTTTAGGAGTAATTAGTAGCATATTTTTTTTATTTCTTTTAGATTCCGTCTGTCATTTTTTATTCGATTATATATATATAATTGAACTCCTATGTTTTTAAAAATAGCAAGTTATTGGTGCTTGTGAATTTTTAATCTTTATAAAAAAAATGTGTGGTTAAAATGATAGTAGATTCCTTAAATTTAGTAAATGATTAATGAAATAGTATGATCTAATTAAAATTAATTAAAAAAATATATATTAAAGTTCAAAAAACTAAATATGTAATATTTAAATTTTATTGGATTTACATGTAACACGTAGACCAAGTCCATGCGATAATTCCTCTAGCAAATGAGAGGTTACTACTGGGACAATCATATTCATTGTTCATTTGCTTTGAGATTGGTGTCAATTTATGTGATGGACGGTGCATAAATAGTATAGAAATTACGTGATGGATAGTGAATGAAATAATTTCAAATTGGTGAGTGCTCTCGCCAAATATTTATAAAAAAAAATTTATTTAAGTCGTACCTATATAATTCTTAGTTCACGAAAGTTGTAATATGAAAATTATAAAAACATAATTTAAAAAATATATCTTCAAAATATAAATAAAATTTGGTTAATAAATAAAAAAAAAAATATTTTATATATTTAAGCAAGAAAACAAGTGTTTTATATAGAATGAATTATACAGTTCATATACAAAATATATTTCGCACAATTTGCTCACAAAATGAAATATATATATATATATATATATATAGTGGAGACTAAATGTATTGTTTTATATTTTAAACTAGTAAAAATATTAAATATATTTTTATTTTTTTCTCCTTTATGAATTCTAAATTTAAATGACAAAATATATAACTGTAAGAATAATGTACAAATTTTGTATAATTTTTAGTAATTCACAAAAGATAAAAAAAATGTATAGAATTTAATCTAAATTATGAGTCGTTTTAATTTGATTATTCAATTACCTCAAAAAAAAAAATTGATTATTCAAAGTTTTAAAATTTTAATTTTACTATTTAATCTTTTAATTTTATTTGATTTGAGTTCGTCAATAATACTTTGACTTTAAAATTTAAATACGTGGTTTATTTTTATACGAAATCTCGACAGTATATTATTTACAGCCAACATATTTATAAAAAAAAAATATAATATTTATCGATATGTCGCCAACAACTTATTATAAACATAACACACCTCGTAATTCCGTCGAAAGATGCAACTCAACACTTCTCTCCACCAACTAATTAATATATTTTATATAGTTTTTATAAATATAAATTTATTAAAATAAATAATTAATTTAAATTTTAAAATAAATGTATAGTCAACTAATGATCAATTCAAATGGATTAAAATAATTTATAGTATAAATAAATTTTTATATATTTTTAGAACTAATTTGTTATACTAGTAGTGTCACGCCCCGAAACCCGGGCTCGCCAACAGATCCGCCGTGCACACGGGATTTCCGGAGTACACGAAGCGCTGGTAACCTGCTCCGATATAATATGAACAATAAAAGAGCATAATACAGAGCTGAAGTAGGAGAACCACATAGTATTTCAGACTGGGATTACAAATAAAGCTGTAATAAGTACAATAATCTCCCAGCTCACCAAAATAGTACAACCAGCTGGCCAGTGCCAGCCTCAAAGAAAGAAGAAATACCACCGTCTGAGTAAAGAGTACAACATCTGTCTAAAATCTACTCTCGGTCTCACAGGAGATCTATCTACTCAGCGATCCCCTTACCTTTATCAGCCGCTGATAGCCTAGCAGCTCCCGCAGACGACCCTGCAAAATAAAGAAGAAGAAAGAGAAAAACAGTAATGGGGGTGAGAACTACCACATAAACCAGTAGCCTCCCCTAGTGGGCAAAACCTCAACTCTGATGCACCCACTAGGATTACTAGAGGCCCGAAAGGAAAAAGTGGTAAAGCTGTAAGCAGAACTGCTGAATAAAGGGGAAACCACCACTAGCATGCCTCTAAATGCAGTGCCAACAGGAATGACTGTATGTATGCATCAGTATCTAACATGCCTGCCTGAAATAAACCTAATCTTATGCCACCAGTAAAACTGGTACTGCCTGCTGTGCCTTGCCTGCCAAATCGGGTATGCTGGCCAATGCATAACACCGATAGGGAATGAGAGTCTCAAGGACTCAAGCCTGCCTGTAACACACTCCGGAGTGGCACTCGAGGGGAGCGACCCACACGAGTAAAAGTACCTCAGTAATAAGTATCATAAGTGCCGTAAACAGCAGGACTGGATCATGACTATGATCAAAGTGGGAAAAGCCATCCACTAAGAAACCCTGATCTGATGCCATAGTCCTCAATAAGTGGGAAAAACCATCCACTAGAGAAAAGCCCGATCCCCTGCTGATGCCAAAAATAGACCAGACTCAACCCCATTCTGATGCAAGGATAAACATCCGGCCGACCGCCTACAGTCCGCGGTCACCGCAACACCCCACAAGTTTATAATCTAACATAACCTTGGCTATACTATCCCAAACCCCTGCTCATACTCGAGCGACAAGCAACTGAAAGCAAAAGAGAGCAATAAAACATGTCAAGTCTTAATATGATAGTGTAGCAATAAATAGTGGCCCTACCTGATGTCCGGGCATGCATGCAACTGTCTTTATTTTAAAAGTTGTAAAATAGTGTCAAAGATTTAAAAAGATTGATTTACTGAATAAAAGTCATTTGCATGCGAGATTATAGGCTTTGTCTTAATCACAGTGTCCCAATATAAGTCATCATATCATCTGTGGGGTTATATTAAATTTTAGGAGAGTTCGTCCCAGCGGTTCTCGTCAATTGTCACATTAGTTCGTCCCAATAGTTCTCATCAATTGTCCTGTTAGTTGTCCTGTTAGTTTGTCCTGTTAGTTGTCCTGTTAGTTGTCCTGTTAGTTTGTCCTGTTAGTTGTCCTGTTAGTTTGTCCCAATGGTTCTTATCAATTATCATATTAGTTTGTCCCAGTGGTTCTCATCAATTGTCATATTAAATTTTAGGAGAGTTCCAGTAATCCCAGTGAGCTTGTCAAAAATGAGGTAAGCAACAACCGCCCACCTCGAGCAGCTCAAACTACACCTCAGGTAGTCTCCTGGTTGTCCACAGTCCTCAAATCCTGCAAATCAACGCTCCCGGTATAAATACAAATCCCAAAAAGCACAATATTTGCTGTTTTTTTAAACAGCACAGGAAAAGAGGAGTTTTTCACCTCTAAACAGTGCTCAGGAAAATCCAGAAAAATTACAGTTGCGTTCCTCGCGAAGAGTAGATCAAAATCGACTCTTTAAACACCTCAATCTGATGCTCCTACGCCAAGATAAAAATCGGAGAAGTTGACACTGTCCAGAAATTTCTACAGCAAAAAGAGGGGTCAAAGAGACCTCGGAAAACATGCCAAAAGTACAAAATGGAGCAAAATGATCAACACGGAAATCGAAGCCCTACCTCTTACGATCGCGCTGCCGCAAAAATCGTCCAAAGATTCCACCCGGTTAGCCCGTAGGGAATATTCGACGGAACTGCGACGGAAAATGGGCCGAAAAAGAAAACCGTCGCAGTGCGCCGCGTCGCAGATATCTCACTATCTGTAACTCCAAAATTTCTGAGTCTTTAGAGAGAGAGAGAGAGAAGAGAGAGAGGAAGATTTTTCGTAGAGAGCTCAACCTCAGATTCTCTCTCTAAGGGCTCGAAAACCGAGGTGCAAAGAGAGGGGGTGGGGGACCTCTTATATAGTGGGCCAAAGGGAATATTCCCACACGGGATCCAGATCCGAACAGGAAACACCGAAATGGGCCAACCAGAAAGCGCCACGTGTCCACAAAACAGCAAACAGCCTGTGCAGGCCCAATGAAAAATCGCCACGTGGCCACGTGGTGCACAGGGCCGGTCCGCGCTCCGGGTCTTCCGGAAGTTTGTCGGCCAATAGGATCTTGCCACGTGTCACTCGTGGGCTTTTAGAAGCCGGCCAGCCAATGGGAAGCTGCCACGTGGCAGATGCAGGGTTCGGTGCTCCCGGTGCACGCCAGGCCCATGGACCGCGCACCCGAGCCCCCTGCCCGCGCCTGCCCGCGCCGCGCGCCGCCGCCCTCTGCCGCTGTGCCGCCGCTGCGCCGCTGCCCGCCGCCGTGCGCCGCCGCCCGCCGCCGGTCGCCGGTCACCGGAACAGTAATTCCGGTGGCCGGAGTTACTGTTCCGGCGTGAACAGTACCGAGGTGCCGAAAAATTAAAGTAAATATACCGTTTCGATCGTTTTCGCGCGCTGAGTCCAAATACGACGTCCATTTCGCCAAATTCTCATCCGAAATTTTGCCGAAAGCTCCCGAAAAATTTCATCTGTGGGGTTATATTAAATTTTAGGAGAGTTCGTCCCAGCGGTTCTCGTCAATTGTCACATTAGTTCGTCCCAATAGTTCTCATCAATTGTCCTGTTAGTTGTCCTGTTAGTTTGTCCTGTTAGTTGTCCTGTTAGTTGTCCTGTTAGTTTGTCCTGTTAGTTGTCCTGTTAGTTTGTCCCAATGGTTCTTATCAATTATCATATTAGTTTGTCCCAGTGGTTCTCATCAATTGTCATATTAAATTTTAGGGGAGTTCCAGTAATCCCAGTGAGCTTGTCAAAAATGAGGTAAGCAACAACCGCCCACCTCGAGCAGCTCAAACTACACCTCAGGTAGTCTCCTGGTTGTCCACAGTCCTCAAATCCTGCAAATCAACGCTCCCGGTATAAATACAAATCCCAAAAAGCACAATATTTGCTGTTTTTTAAACAGCACAGGAAAAGAGGAGTTTTTCACCTCTAAACAGTGCTCAGGAAAATCCAGAAAAATTACGGTTGCGTTCCTCGCGAAGAGTAGATCAAAATCGACTCTTTAAACACCTCGATCTGATGCTCCTACGCCAAGATAAAAATCGGAGAAGTTGACACTGTCCAGAAATTTCCACAGCAAAAAGAGGGGTCAAATAGACCTCGGGAAACGTGCCAAAAGTACAAAATGGAGCAAAATGATCCACACGGAAATCGAAGCCCTACCTCTTACGATCACGCTGCCACAAAAATCGTCCAAAGATTCCACCCGGTTAGCCTGCAGGGAATATTCGACGGAACTGCGACGGAAAATGGGCCGAAAAAGAAAACCGTCGCAGTGCGCCGCGTCGCAGATATCTCACTATCTGTAACTCCAGAATTTTTGAGTCTTTAGAGAGAGAGAGAGAAGAGAGAGAAGAAGATTTTTCATAAAGAGCTCAACCTCAGATTCTCTCTCTAAGGGCTCGAAAACCGAGGTGCAAAGAGAGGGGGTGGGGGACCTCTTATATAGTGGGCCAAAGGGAATATTCCCACACGGGATCCGGATCCGAACAGGAAACACCGAAATGGGCCAACCAGAAAGCGCCACGTGTCCACAAAACAGCAAACAGCCTGTGCAGGCCCAATGAAAAATCGCCACGTGGCCACGTTGTGCACAGGGCCGGTCCGCGCTCCGGGTCTTCCGGAAGTTTGTCGGCCAATAGGATCTTGCCACGTGTCACAGTCCCCGTGGGCTTCTAGAAGCCGGCCAGCCAATGGGAAGCTGCCACGTGGCAGATGCAGGGTTCGGTGCTCCCGGTGCACGCCAGGCCCATGGACCGCGCACCCGAGCCCCCTGCCCGCGCCTGCCCGCGCCGCGCGCCGCCGCCCTCTGCCGCTGTGCCGCCGCTGCGCCGCTGCCCGCCGCCGTGCGCCGCCGCCCGCCGCCGGTCGCCGGTCACCGGAACAGTAATTCCGGTGGCCGGAGTTACTGTTCCGGCGTGAACAGTACCGAGGTGCCGAAAAATTAAAGTAAATATACCGTTTCGATCGTTTTCGCGCGCTGAGTCCAAATACGACGTCCATTTCGCCAAATTCTCATCCGAAATTTTGCCGAAAGCTCCCGAAAAATTCCATTTGCTCCGATTTTCGCGCAGAGTCTATATTAAATGTCCAATTTTGATTCTACAAGCTCTGTTTCACCGAATAAGCTCCCCGCAGTCACTGTTTAACGTTGCACAGTTCCTGCGGGAGTCTGGATCATCACATCCTCCCCCACTAAAAGAGTTTCGTCCTCGAAACGAGACTAAACAATAATCCTCAGTCCGATGTCTCAAATAAGTAGGGGTGGGCATCCCTCATCTCCGACTCGAGCTCCCATGTAGCCTCGCGCTCGTCATGATTGCTCCATTGGATCTTCACATAGGGAATGACCCGACTGCGTAATTCTCTCACCTCTCGATCCAGAACTCGCAGTGGGCGCTCATCATACCTCAAATCCTCGCTGATCTCAAGCGGTGTGAAGTCGATGACGTGCGATGGGTCGAAGATATACTTCCTCAAAGTAGAAACATGAAATACATCATGGACACCAGCAAGCCTTGGAGGAAGTGCGAGTCGGTAGGCAACCGGCCCGATACGCCCCAATACCTCAAAGGGTCCAATGTATCGGGGGCTAAGCTTTCCACGAATGCCGAATCTCCTGATTCCTTTGGACGGCGAGACTTTCAGGAATACATGGTCTCCAACCTGAAATTCTAAGTCTCGTCGCCGAACATCGGCATAACTCCTTTGTCAGTTTTGGGCGGTCTGAAGATGCTTTCGAATCACTCGGACCTTCTCCTCTGCCTCTATCAATACATCTGGTCCCAAGGTCCGCCTCTCGCCCACGTCACCCCAATAAAGCGGTGATCGACACTTGCGTCCATACAACGCTTCAAACGGAGCCATCTGAATGCTCGCTTGAAAGCTATTGTTGTACGCGAATTCAGCCAAAGATAAATGCCGAATCCACCCTCCGCCGAAATCCAGGACGCAAGCCCTCAACATGTCCTCCAGGATTTGTATAGTCCGCTCTGACTGCCCATCAGTCTGCGGATGAAAAGCCGTACTGAACCTGAGTTGAGTCCCCAAGGTTGTCTGCAAACTCATCCAGAAACGCGAAACAAACCTCGGGTCTCTATCTGATACAATGGAGGCTGGTACTCCATGTAATCTTACTATCTCATCTAGATATAACTGGGCTAGTCGATCAAGTGGCCACGTAGTCTGCATGGGTAGAAAGTGCGCCGACTTGGTAAGTCGATCTACAACTACCCAGATAGCATCAGCTCCTCCCTGTGCCCTAGGTAGTCCGACCACGAAATCCATCGTAATTGTAGAAATCTAGAATTTGAAAGTCTCTGTTTGCCTTTAAATGTTTAAAATTTGTCATTTTGGCAAAAGTGGAGTGTTAGTGGGCCAATAGTGGGCCCAGAAATATCGACTTATTGATCGGGGTCTGATTTGGAAAATCCGAGATCACCATTGCGATCGTCTCGTCGAAACATAGAAGTTTCATATTCATATGTTTTCGATCCGACGGTCGGATCTTCCAGAAATCAGAAATCAAAAAGTGGGCCCGCGACTTAAGTGAATAGTAACCTTTGAATTTTTAACCCCTTGTGATCATGAATGGTCGAACCACTATCTAGAATTTTAACATAGGAGTATGAGTAATGGATCCTAGCTAATTTCGACGTTCTGAGCGCAATGGCACTGACGGATTTCGCGTTTGGCGACCCGTGTGCATCGAAGTGCGTACGTCGGTTTGCGACATACAGAACAAGATGGCCCGAGATTTCATACGAGCACCAAATCAAACAAATGATTAGCCTATTTTGAAGGTCTCGACGAGCCGGACGTCGTGGCGAAGTCCATTTTCAGTTTCGGCGACTCGAGTGCCTCGAAAAGCGTGAAATACATTGAAAAAGTGGGTATTTTTGAAGAAACCCTAATATTTTATGTACCAAAAATTATGAGGCTTATAAGTTGGGGTGCTGGGTGCATTTGTCACCTACAGAGGGACCTTAGAGTTTTAGGATCTTTGTGTAGGGGGTTTTGTGCAAATGTGCATTTATACACGTGTTGGAGTAATCCCGAGTACCCTGCCTCTTCCTCTTCGGTAACTGAAGTTCCACCAGCATCTTTAGGCTGTAACCGACGCGTCCCCTCGGTTGCCGTAACCTCCGGCCGTTCGGGTCGCCGGTGTTAAAGGTAAGAAGCCTATTTGGGTGTTTCCCTTGAGTTCGTGAAAGAGGGATCAACCAAAGCCATAGGGTTTAGCCAACCTTCCTCTGAGAACTTCATTAAGAGGCCGCAACCGAGCTCTGGTGTACCCGACCCCAGCCGCCGCCGAGCGCCGCCGCAGCCACCTTCCTCTTTCTTCCCTTCTCCGACGAGGTGTGAAGTTGGACGGGATCTCTTCAAAGTTGGATTGGGAGGTGTCTGAGGAGTTCCTGGTGCTTGGAGGACCCTGCTGGAGCAAGCCTTGGCCGCGCGTAGTGAGGGAACCAAGAATCCGGCTTCCTCCTTCTTCCCCGAGCTCGGCTAAGGTGAGGGTCCTTAACCAACGGTTTCTAGCACCCCGGACCATTAGCAGTGGACTCCTTAGGTCCTTAGCATCCTCCCTGCAAAGCCCCGAGGTCCCATGCAGCATGGTTAGCCGGCGGCCACAATAGGTCGCCGGAAACCTAACCTAGCTCCGCCCCTAAAGAACTCGGCAACCACTGAATATAAACGCACCAAAATTGGTGTGCTTGGACTGTAGGAGGAGAGGACCAAATCCACCAAATTTGATGGAGTATGGTTGAGCCAATTAATGGCAGTTTTATGCCCTAGTTCGGACTTTTTGTTGCACTCGGCCGAGCTTGATGCTCCGGCGCCGGCGGCCCTCTCCGACGCCGGACACCTACCCAGAAGCCTTACTGGGAATGAGAGGAGTGCTCCCATGCATTTGCATGGCACCCATGCAGCATCAAAATGATGCGGCCATGGATGAACCCGAAATTGATAACTTTGCGGCCGCCGGAGCTCCGGCCACTTCCGGCCGGGGGGGAGATGGTTGGGAAGCTTCGTGGTGACCCAGGGAGCCTTCCCTCTAAGTTATAGAGCTCCAGGTTGCCTCTGTAAAATTCCGCCATTAGAGGTGGAGGAGCTCGAAACCGAGCTTTCTCCAGCCGCGCCGCCGCCGTGCCCTGTCGCCGGACACGGGTCCAGGTGAGTTTGTTGTGTGTTTTAGCGTCCAAATGGCCAAGTGGTTGGGTCCCAGATGTTTTGGTTGGATGGTCACGATTTTCTAAACAAGCACACTTCATCTTCTTCGTTGCCCCGACCATTCCATCCATGCAAACTTGGCCCAGGCTTGCAGAGAAGGTAGAGAGAGTTATATAGATCATTTCCCTCCAAGTCTTATAGCATTTGGTTCAGTGTTTGCAGAGATCAACCTGGGATTGGTGTTTGTGTGGTTGTATGTAAATGTTGCCCACCAAGTGTTTGTATAAATGCATGAATGAAGAAATAATGGGAATTGGACAAAGTTATGAATATAAAAGATGCTCAAACTTATCCCCTGAGCTTAGTGCTCACTTCAGATCAAAGTGATTTTGTGTGGATTAAAGTTTGGTGCATTGTGAATTAGGGTGTAAGCTTGACCTTGGTTCTGCTTGAACCAGCCCACCTGGGCCTCAACCAGGGTGAGCACTGAGGTCCTGGCAGTGCCCAGACCAACTTTGATATACAAAATGTTCTTGTTTGAAGTTTAAATTAAAAGATGTAGTTGAATCAACCTTTTAGTGAAATGTTTAAATAAAACATGGTTCCGGGCTGTTGGCGAAGTCGCGACAGTGCATTCCTAGCTAATTTGGGGTCACTGAACGCGATGCTCGCGTTAGAAACAGTGTTTGAAGAGCCGGAGAAACAAAAATGCATTAAGGCTATGTTAGTAAAGAATTTTATGGCCCGAAGTTTGCCTCGGGTTGCGTGCTGCCACAAACGTGTGAGCACGGTGTTCAGCAAGTTAAAGTCACCTGCTGGAAGTGACGGTTTGTTAAAATGAGTTTCCAGTTGAAAGAACGAGCGAAAACAGTGCTCAAATGACACTATTAGTTAAATAATTAGAGGTTTTAAAATGGATCTGGGGTTTAAGTTGTGATTAGTGAATTCGAGGTTGATCAATATGTTTGATTCAGGTCTGTCCAGTTTGCATCTGGTTCTGAGCGTACAGTCGATTCAGTCTTGTCGCCTGCGATTTGACAGGTGGGTTATCTTCGGTCCGGGTTTTATCAGTTCGGCCCTCTGGGGTGCGATACTGGTTGGACCCCTGTTTTTGATAGCTTAAACATTTCTTTGAGCCTGCCTTTCTTTGATTATATTATATCTGCTATCTGCCTGATCTATGCCTGTTATCTGTTCTATTTTGCCTTACATGATTGTCCATAGTACCTCTAGCATTTATACTTTTACTCGGACATTTTCATGGTTGATTAGTGAGCCTGTTTGTTCTGCTGATCAAATGATACATCTCTGAGCACATAGATTTATTTAACTGAGGTTTTACCCCGCTTCGTAGGGTCGCCGGAGTCTGTTCTTGTTTGATAGGACAAAGGCACTGCTCTGCGAGGTTTGGACTTAAATCCAAGCTTCGTAGTGTCGCCTGAGTCTGTTCTTGTTTGATAGGACAAGGGCAATGCTCTTCGAGGTTTGGACTTTTCAAAACAGTTTTCTTAAAATATGTGTTTAAGTTTTGTATCATTTGGTTGGTTTGTGTGGTTGAGTTGAGTTTATCTGTGAGCTTCTGTTGAGAGATATTTGCCTTGATCTTGCATATGAGTTGAGATTTATTGATGAGTGTTCCTGCATAAGTGTTGAGTTTCAGTTGATCTTGTCATTGCATCCCAGTGGGGATTTCCCGGCTTGTTGCCGATTACCCGGTCAGTGGACCGTGAGCTTGAGCATTTGCATATGATTCGCCCGCACCGTTGTACTTCACGAATATCAGCGGATTTGCTACCCGTAGCGATGTTCTTTACCGGTAAAGTGGTTAGCTGAGGCAACCCGTGACCCTAGTTTGGGGAATGTCAACCAGGTGGTGCCAAGAGGGCAGCCTCGCCTGAGGTCTTTGCGAAGACCAAAATGGTAGCTTGTGATTGGGTCTTTGCGTTTTCATCTATTTGATGCATGTGTTGATTCTTTGATTCTTTGATCCGGCTTCTAGTTATCTACTTCTTTTATGATTCTATGTGATGCCTCTGATTATAGTTCCATTGTTATCTTGCTGATTGTCCTAACTCCTTGATGTGTTGATTATCCTGATACATGTTTTAAATTCTGCTAAAATTATCTCCTATGCTTGTACCCAGATTATGAGTTTTGCTTTCTTTACAGCACCAGTTATATATCTGCTTTACCCTAACCCCTGATCTATTACTATCCTCTAGCATTGTATACCAGTAGGTACGATCTGCTATTTCTCGGCTCGTCGTGCCCACTGGGATACACTCCGGTGTGTCTCACACCCTCGGGTGACTGTTTTTCAGGTCGAGCGGGTGTTGAGATGTCGGGACGAGTTGGTGAGATCACGAGATAGAGCTTGACCCTGGACAGCCGATAAGATCAAGTATTTAATTAATTGTTGTATCAAATGTAATGCAATGTAATTGAGAAGTTGTTGATATTGTAATTTAATCTTGCTTAGTAGATGTACGTAGTTAGTACTCTGGTTGTATGCCAAGTGAGCCGTGCATATATAGAAAAGGGCTCAATCCCCAGTGGGATTGGGACTCTTCTATATATGTGGCGGTCTGTTGCGCCCTGGCTGGCTTTAAACTCTGATTTAAAAAAAAAAAAAAAATTTTAGACGCTGGTTTTTAAACTCGGGGCGTGACAGTAATATGGTCCCATTTCCACTCGGGGATTGGGAGACTCTGTAATTTGCCAGCTGGCACTCAATGCTCAGCTTTCACCTGCTGACAAGTTAAACACTGGGCCACAAATCTCCCAATATCCTTTTTCATGTCTTTCCACCAGAAGTGTGCCTTGAGGTCCTTATACATCTTAGTCCCACCAGGATGTAGGGTATAAGGTGTATAATGGGCTTCTCGCAATATCTGTTCTCTAATCTCCACATCTATTGGCACACATGCTCGGTTCCTGTACCTCAGTACTCCCGAGGCATCTACCGTAAAGTCCCCAGACTGATTACTCGGAATCTGATCTCTAATCCTGGTCAAGTGGGGGTCCTCACTCTGTTTCTCCCTGATCCTGTCCAGCAGAGTGGGTTGCAAGACTAAGGATGTCAGCCTAGCAGAGACCCCAGGGGACACAACCTCTATCTCGAGTCGTCTCATCTCCTCTAATAGCGGCGCTTGGTCGGTGATCAACATAGACAAACTTTGCACCGCTCTTCTACTTAAGGCGTCAGCGACCACATTAGCCTTGCCCGGGTGGTAGAGAATATCTACATCATAATCCTTTAATAGCTCTAACCATCTACGTTGCCTCAAATTCAGCTCCTTTTGCGTGAACAGATACTTTAGGCTCTTGTGGTCGGTGTAGATTTCACAATGCTCCCCATACAGATAATGGCGCCAGAGCTTTAGCGCAAACACTACAGCTGCAAGCTCCAAGTCATGGGTAGGGTAATTTTTCTCATATTCTTTGAGTTGTCTAGATGCATATGCAATTACCCTCCCTTCCTGCATCAACACACAACCGAGTCCACTGTGTGATGCGTCGCTGTAGATCACATATCCTTTTCCCATAACAGGAAGGGAAAGGATAGGAGCGGTCATCAGTCTATTCTTCAGCTCCTCAAAGCTTCTTTGACAATCCTCACTCCAGATAAACTTCACTCCCTTACGCGTCAAGCGAGTGAGGGGTGTGGAGAGCTTCGCAAAGCCTTCCACAAACCGACGGTAATACCCAGCTAAACCCATAAAGCTACGTACCTCAGAAACCGTCGTCGGTCGGGGCCAATCACGGACTGCCTCAATCTTTACTGGGTCTACTGCCACACCTGCGGCGGAAATCACATGGCCTAAGAAGACTACCTCCCGGAGCCAAAACTCGCACTTTGCTAGCTTGGCAAACAACTTCTTCTCTCGCAGAAGTTGCAGCACAATCCTTAAGTGCTCCTCATGCTCAGCATCACTTCGGGAGTAGACCAAGATATCATCAATGAACACCACCACGAACCGGTCCAAATAAGGTCGGAAGATCCGGTTCATCAAATCCATGAACGCGGCAGGGGCATTAGTTAGCCCAAAAGGCATAACTGTAAATTCATAATGCCCATACCGTGATCTAAATGTTGTTTTCGGAATATCCTCGGCCTTTACTTTCAACTGGTGGTAACCGGATTGTAGATCTATCTTAGAGAAGACACAAGACCCTTGCAGCTGATCAAAAAGATCATCGATGCGCGGCAAAGGGTACTTGTTCTTGATGGTCACTTTATTTAATTCCCTATAGTCCACACACAATCGAAGTGACCCATCCTTCTTTTTCACGAATAGCACCGGCGCTCCCCAAGGCGACACACTCGGCCTAATAAAGCCCTTGTCCATCAAATCCTGGAGTTGCGCCTTAAGCTCTCGCAGCTCAGCCGGTGCCATCCGGTACGGAGCCTTTGAGATTGGCGCAGTTCCCGGAACTACGTCAATCACAAACTCAATCTCCCTATCTAGCGGCATGCTTGTCAGCTCAGGTGGAAAAACATCCGGGAACTCGCGGGCAATAGGGATATCCCCGAGTCCCGGCGCCGCCGTAGGCCCTTCAACAACACTAGCCAAAAAGGCTACACATCCTCGATGGATCATCTGCCTCGCTCGGGAAGTCGAAACCATAGAGGCAAAGAAAGCACTCTGACATCCCCGGTATACCAACATTTCCTGGTCTGGCTCTCTAAAAGTGACGGTCCTCGCGGCACAATCAATGGTCGCAAAATACCGAGCCAGCCAGTCCATCCCGAGGACCACATCGAAGTCCTTCAATTGTCTCAGGACCAACAGGTCTGCTGGCATAATCTAGGACTCGATTTGCATCGGGCAGGACCAACAACACTCCTCTACGTGCAAGGTGTGATCGGGAATCTGAACCTCTCGTGCACGTGGTAGAAGTCCTACCTTTAACCCATGTAATGATGCAAATGATCTACTGATAAAAGAATGCGATGCTCCAGTATCAAATAATGTACGAGTCCTAATGCCAGAAAGTAAGGTGATACCTGCCACCACGTGATCTGCTGCCGAAGAGTCCTCTACCTGCGCAGCATACACTCGCCCACTCTGGGCTGGAGGGCGATACTCCGTGGGATAGGAAGAAGATGGCCTGCTAGCTGGAGCATATGGCCGCTGAGCCGTCGACCGTTGCTGTGATGAAGATAGAGCCGATGCTGAAGAAGGGGCCGTCGATGGCGCATAAGGGCAAGTAGCTCGGACGTGGCCAGACTGTCCACATCTATAGCAGCGACCCCACCGCTGGTCGCAGGTGTTGGAAAAGTGCTGACCTCCACAGAAAATACAATTGCTGGGGGCCCGTGGTTGTCGTGACTGCTGTTGTCGCTGAGGCTGTCGCTGCGACCCACGCTGCGACGGCTGGGATCTCTGCTGCTGCTGCTGCCGCTGCTGGGGCCTCTGGGGTCCACCAGGCCCTCGCCGCTCCGACCGTCCTTGGCCGGAAAACTGAGGCGGTGGCGGTCGGGGCGGCCTCCAGGAACTGGCCTGTCTCCCGTCGTCCTGCGCTGGTCGCTTTCTGTCTG
Source organism: Tillandsia leiboldiana (assembly GCA_029204045.2). Taxonomy (NCBI): domain Eukaryota; kingdom Viridiplantae; phylum Streptophyta; class Magnoliopsida; order Poales; family Bromeliaceae; genus Tillandsia; species Tillandsia leiboldiana. The sequence continues at coordinate 5,350,621 of CM055064.1, forward strand.
CGCCTTGAGCGACCAGGCCCCCACGTCTGGCGACGACGTGGTCTCCCCTCTCAACCCACTGGGCGTGCTCTGCTGCCTCCTCCAAGGTTTGTAGTCTCTGGGCATGCACCAGAGTATAGATCTCTGGGCGCAGGCCCGACTCAAAGAGCTCCACCTGGTGCGGTCCGTCCCTGGCGACGTAAGGTACGCAGTTGAGTAACCGCGTGAACTCCTGAAAGTAGTCCAATGCTGTCCGGTCGCCTTGCTGAAGATTCTTCAGATCATCCTCCAGCTTTTTCTTCATACTCGTGGAAAAGTACGTATCCAGAATCATCCTCTTGAACTCTGACCAGGGTAGCTGTCGAGTGATCTGGAACTCCAGAGGCTCTACCCGACGCCACCATGCATCAGCGTCCCCGTCTAAGCAGTGTACAGCCATATGTACCCTGTACTTCTGGTCAATGAAGAAGTCCCGGAATAACTTCTCCATTGACGAAAGCCAAGTCCCGATCTCCCACGGCTGGGTATTCCGCCCTGAAAACCTGGGCGGTCCCCGCTTACAGAACTGAGTAAGTTTGTCAGCAATCTCCTGCTCCTCAGCAGGAGTCAATGGCCGGATTGCTCCTTGAGCAACAGGGGATGCCGTGGTCACCGGTCCAACTGGGGAAGCCACAGTAGGGGAGGGTGGTACGGGAGAACTCTCAGGGGGTGCAACAACAGGCTGCGCCCTCTGTTCTAACATCTGCGTCAGCCGACCCATGGCCTCCTCCTGACGCCGCACGGCCTCTGACATCTGGGCCATCTGAGCCTGAAGCTCCTGCACCTCACTCTGCTGGCCCTGCTCGGACTCCTCCGGCTCGGGCTCAGAGGAAGAAGGCTGCGAACGCGTCAACATTCTACGTTACGGAGGCATCCTACCACAAGAAATCACACTTAGTAACATAACCCCACACGACCAAATCTAGCGAAAGTCAAAGACATCCCCCTATTTCTGTGACTTTATGTTGTCTGCAGCCAACATAACCGTGCACCAGAAATTTGGGTATGTCGGTCCCTCTTCTCTCACTGGAAGAGTCAAACAATAATTAACGACTTCCGCAAAATGTCTCGTCTCTCGCGCCCTATTATCCTAGGGTCTGCCAAAAGCCTAGGGTTTCCTAAGTCCCAACTGACCTATCCCTAAGCTCTGATACCAACTTAATCTGTCACGCCCCGGAACCCGGGCTCGCCAACAGATCCGCCGTGCACACGGGATTTCCCGAGTACACGAAGCGCTGGTAACCTGCTCCGATATAATATGAACAATAAAAGAGCATAATACAGAGCTGAAGTAGGAGAACCACATAGTATTTCAGACTGGGATTACAAATAAAGCTGTAATAAGTACAATAATCTCCCAGCTCACCAAAATAGTACAACCAGCTGGCCAGTGCCAGCCTCAAAGAAAGAAGAAATACCACCGTCTGAGTAAAGAGTACAACATCTGTCTAAAATCCACTCTCGGTCTCATAGGAGATCTATCTACTCAGCGATCCCCTTACCTTTATCAGCCGCTGATAGCCTAGCAGCTCCCGCAGACGACTCTGCAAAATAAAGAAGAAGAAAGAGAAAAACAGTAATGGGGGTGAGAACTACCAGATAAACCAGTAGCCTCCCCTAGTGTGCAAAATCTCAACTCTGATGCACCCACTAGGATTACTAGAGGCCCGAAAGGAAAAAGTGGTAAAACTGTAAGCAGAACTGCTGAATATAGGGGAAACCACCACTAGCATGCCTCTAAATGCAGTGCCAAAAGGAATGACTGTATGTATGCATCAGTATCTAACATGCCTGCCTGAAATAAACCCAATCTTATGCCACCAGTAAAACTGGTACTGCCTGCTGTGCCTTGCCTGCCAAATCGGGTATGCTGGCCAATGCATAACACCGATAGGGAATGAGAGTCTCAAGGACTCAAGCCTGCCTGTAACACACTCCGGAGTGGCACTCGAGGGGAGCGACCCACACGAGTAAAAGTACCTCAGTAATAAGTATCATAAGTGCCGTAAACAGCAGGACTGGATCATGACTATGATCAAAGTGGGAAAAGCCATCCACTAAGAAACCCTGATCTGATGCCATAGTACTCAATAAGTGAGAAAAACCCATCCACTAGAGAAAAGCCCGATCCCCTGCTGATGCCAAAAATAGACCAGACTCAACCCCATTCTGATGCAAGGATAAACATCCGGCCGACCGCCTACAGTCCGCGGTCACCGCAACACCCCACAAGTTTATAATCTAACATAACCTTGGCTATACTATCCCAAACCCCTGCTCATACTCGAGCGACAAGCAACTGAAAGCAAAAGAGAGCAATAAAACATGTCAAGTCTTAATATGATAGTGTAGCAATAAATAGTGGCCCTACCTGATGTCCGGGCATGCATGCAACTGTCTTTATTTTAAAAGTTGTAAAATAGTGTCAAAGATTTAAAAAGATTGATTTACTGAATAAAAGTCATTTGCATGCGAGATTATAGGCTTTGTCTTAATCACAGTGTCCCAATATAAGTCATCATATCATCTGTGGGGTTATATTAAATTTTAGGAGAGTTCGTCCCAGCGGTTCTCGTCAATTGTCACATTAGTTCGTCCCAATAGTTCTCATCAATTGTCCTGTTAGTTGTCCTGTTAGTTTGTCCTGTTAGTTGTCCTGTTAGTTGTCCTGTTAGTTTGTCCTGTTAGTTGTCCTGTTAGTTTGTCCCAATGGTTCTTATCAATTATCATATTAGTTTGTCCCAGTGGTTCTCATCAATTGTCATATTAAATTTTAGGAGAGTTCCAGTAATCCCAGTGAGCTTGTCAAAAATGAGGTAAGCAACAACCGCCCACCTCGAGCAGCTCAAACTACACCTCAGGTAGTCTCCTGGTTGTCCACAGTCCTCAAATCCTGCAAATCAACGCTCCCGGTATAAATACAAATCCCAAAAAGCACAATATTTGCTGTTTTTTTAAACAGCACAGGAAAAGAGGAGTTTTTCACCTCTAAACAGTGCTCAGGAAAATCCAGAAAAATTACAGTTGCGTTCCTCGCGAAGAGTAGATCAAAATCGACTCTTTAAACACCTCAATCTGATGCTCCTACGCCAAGATAAAAATCGGAGAAGTTGACACTGTCCAGAAATTTCTACAGCAAAAAGAGGGGTCAAAGAGACCTCGGAAAACATGCCAAAAGTACAAAATGGAGCAAAATGATCAACACGGAAATCGAAGCCCTACCTCTTACGATCGCGCTGCCGCAAAAATCGTCCAAAGATTCCACCCGGTTAGCCCGTAGGGAATATTCGACGGAACTGCGACGGAAAATGGGCCGAAAAAGAAAACCGTCGCAGTGCGCCGCGTCGCAGATATCTCACTATCTGTAACTCCAAAATTTCTGAGTCTTTAGAGAGAGAGAGAGAGAAGAGAGAGAGGAAGATTTTTCGTAGAGAGCTCAACCTCAGATTCTCTCTCTAAGGGCTCGAAAACCGAGGTGCAAAGAGAGGGGGTGGGGGACCTCTTATATAGTGGGCCAAAGGGAATATTCCCACACGGGATCCAGATCCGAACAGGAAACACCGAAATGGGCCAACCAGAAAGCGCCACGTGTCCACAAAACAGCAAACAGCCTGTGCAGGCCCAATGAAAAATCGCCACGTGGCCACGTGGTGCACAGGGCCGGTCCGCGCTCCGGGTCTTCCGGAAGTTTGTCGGCCAATAGGATCTTGCCACGTGTCACTCGTGGGCTTTTAGAAGCCGGCCAGCCAATGGGAAGCTGCCACGTGGCAGATGCAGGGTTCGGTGCTCCCGGTGCACGCCAGGCCCATGGACCGCGCACCCGAGCCCCCTGCCCGCGCCTGCCCGCGCTGCCCGCGCCGCGCGCCGCCGCCCTCTGCCGCTGTGCCGCCGCTGCGCCGCTGCCCGCCGCCGCCCGCCGCCGCTCGCCGGTCGCCGGAACAGTAATTCCGGCGGCCGGAGTTACTATTCCGGCATAAACAGTACCGAGGTGCCGAAAAATTAAAGTAAATATACCGTTTCGATCGTTTTCGCGCGCTGAGTCCAAATACGACGTCCATTTCGCCAAATTCTCATCCAAAATTTTGCCGAAAGCTCCCGGAAAATTCCATTTGCTCCGATTTTCGCGCAGAGTCTATATTAAATGTCCAATTTCGATTCTACAAGCTCTGTTTCACCGAATAAGCTCCCCGCAGTCACTGTTTAACGTTGCACAGTTCCTGCGGGAGTCTGGATCATCACAAGTAGTATCAAGTCTATTAGGTTTTCGATCCTAGCCGGATACATCATAAAAAAAAAAATAAAAAAATAAAAAAAAAAAATTTAAAAAAAAATTAACGACGAAAAATTTAATAAAAGCATGTACAAATGCATAATCCTATAATAGCACTGTAACCGAACTTTATATTTATATATTTTTTTAAAATAAAAAAAAAGAAAAAAAAAAGAAAAAAAGAAAGAGTAGGGCCCACCTACAATCACATCAGATTCTCACACTCACTACGCGCGGTGGGGGCGGACTCCGTAGCGGGACCCACCGCGGTACCCGTACCTGTCAACTGTGGTCCCCACAGATGAGGCCAATAGGTCGGCGCCACGTAGCAGGGAACGTGCGCACGGGTCCGTTTCGCCGTTCGACAAGGAGGGCGTGTAATTCGCAATCCTTATCGCACGTGTCCCGCACGTGCGCCGTGTCTCGCGCGCTCCTTTATTAATAGATCGTATACTACTCCACTCCTTCGCGCGTGTGTTGTGTGTGTGGAATATTCTCTCTCTCTATATATAGAGTTCCAAGAGTGTACATGACAATATTTTTAAAATTATATAAAATTTTATTAATAAGTTATTACAAAAATTAAAATAATATAAATTTTAGGAGCTAATATAATTTATTTTTTAAAAAATAATATTATTTTGTGGGCCACAAAATGTAAATTTAATTGACTCCAAGTAATACTTGATTTGTAAATTATATTAAATATTAATACTTGATTTTTTGATATATCGTAATACTTAATTTGCACATTATATTAAATATTAATATTTAATTTTTTGATATAATTTTTTATAAATTTCTAAATTATTATTATTTTAATATTAAAGACCACTATACTCTATTCTTTTTTAAAAAGAAAAAATATTAAAAACTCAAAAACTAATGAACAAAAAATTATTTATATATAATTGTTTTATATATATATATTTTAAAGATTAATATATTTTGCATAATGTATTTTTGGCCTTCCTAAACTTAAATATATATATATACACACACACAGAATCCGGTTAATATATTTGTGCAAGCACCAAGTAATTGGTATTTGTAAGTTTTCTACTGTTGGATCTATCATTTTGACTAATTTTATCTCTTAAATCATTCTATTCCACCAACTACTCACTTAACCCAAGAGGCCCACTATCATCCTAACCACACATCTTTTTATGTAAGAGCTAAAAACCTACAAGCACGTACCAATGACTTGGTACTTTTAAAAGTATAGGAGCTCAACTCTCTCTCTCTCTCTCTCTCTCTCTCTCTAGAGGCTTGTGTGCTTTTAAAAGTACGGAGGCTCTCGTGCTCCCAAATTATTTTTGATGTTGGGACTCCCGAATGAATGATCGGCTCTGTTAAACTTGATATAAAGTATTTAAAAGGTTTAGAAATTAAATTTCACTAATTTTCCATATCATTTGCCTAGTGATCAAAGTGGCTCAAAATCAAACAATTTTAATAGTTGTGATGAGCAGTTTGCAAGTTTAACGGTGTAGAAATATCCAAATCACTTAAAAATTTGATAGAAAATTTTTTATACTATATATAGAACAAGATCAATATTTTTGATCTAAAATTTTAATATCATATCATCATATTTTGTGAGATTTTTATTTTCAACTGTTGATTTTGAATCCTTTCGATTACTAGGTAAATGATATCGAAAAATCGCAAAATTTAGTGTCTAGATACTTTAAATATTTTATATCAAATCTAACGAAACCAATCGTCCATTCGGAAGTCCCAACATTAAAAATAACTTGAAAGTACATAAGACTCCGTACTTCTAAAAGCACACAAGTTCTACTCTCTCTCTCTCTCTCTCTCTCTCTCTCTCTATATATATATATATATATATATATATATATATATAGTAGGATCTATATATTTTTAAAAACGCAAGTTCAACTATACTTTTAAAATTTTTATCATTAAATTTGTATTGAGATTTGTGCTATTATACTTTTCGTTTATCTTTCTTTAGTTGACTTTAAATAACACAAATCTCAATACAAATTCAATAGTAAAAAATTTACAATTATAATTGAGCTTATACTTTAAAAATTATATAAGCTCTACTATATATATATATATATATATATATATATATATATATAATATTTTTTATTAATTATTTTAAAATAACTAGCAAAATTTATTATATTTTTAAATAAATAAAATAATATATATATATATGACATGCATTGTTGCATTTAATTATTTGTTTATGTACGTTTTGAAACAAAAGGGTTAACGGTCGCGGTCGATGTCGACGGTGACGACCGGCACGTGCCGGTGGAACTAGCGGGAACACGAGCGCCGGGGTCACCGGCTGTATCCGGTGGATGGGGACAGGTAAAAAAATAGGTGAAATGTAATTAGTTGTCACCTTCATCCCAAAAACGGATCCAACATGGTGGAGCTTCTCTCCATATCCGAATGCAGTAATAAGTCAAAGTCAAAAGTAAAAATATTAGTAATAATTTATTTCGAATTATAAAAATAGCGAGTGAGAGATATTATTATTATTATTATTATTATTTTTTTTTTTTTTTTTTTTTTTTTGTTATCCATCCAAAATTTGCTTATGTTCCGATCTATCTTTATCGAAATAATAAATTAGAATAAATATTCAGATAAAAATTAATCCGTCCGAATACTTCAGTTAGTGACAGCCAGAAGTAGAGAAAAAAATATAAATTGTTTCTAATCATTCTTATTCGATAAGATGTGGAAGCGGAGTGAGAGGTGTAAAATTTCAAATCTCTTTTGCCGTTATGATTCGACCAAAATTCGTTAAAAATTCGCTTTGGTCTCGTCCTATCATGTCTCGTCGTGTGCTTGAAGTGGAGGCTAAAAATAAAAATAAAATTAATTTATTTCAAATTCGTCTTGACTCGTAAAGTAAATAAATCAGAAAGTTTGGAATCTCTCCCGCCTCAGAACCCATCATGTTTATCACTACAACAAAATTAAATTATAGAAACATATTTTTATAACACTTTGTGCAAGTATTTTATCTATATTTAATATATATTCAAAATTAAATTATAAAAACACATTTTTAAGACACATTACAATAATATATCGTTACATATCATATACATAAAAAAAATAAAAAGATTATATATATATATAATAATTTGAAATTTAAAATATTTAAATAAATTATGCAGGGATTTGGCCATAATATCCAAAAATTGCCGGGGACTATTCGCAAGTCAAAATGTGCAGGTACTTTTCAACTATTTGCGACATAGCCCTCTTAGCTAATTATTTTTTGAGGATTGCTATATGTACACCCCGAAGGGGTGTACATCCTACATCTCCACCTCTTTAATGGTGACGATATTTTTTACGGGTCACATCAAGTGACCCCTCATCACACCTCCACCCTTAGATGGGTGGGGGTGTGAGATGTACATCCCTTATTTTTTACGGGTGTACAAGTAGCATTTTCCTTATTTTTTATGAATTTATTTTTCAATTTTAATTTTTTAAAAATTAAAGTTTTCTATTTAATTTAAATATAATCATTGTGTTAAAATTAATATAATTAAAAATGGATCAAAATATATATATATATATATATATATATATATATATATATATATATATATATATATATATATATATATATTTCAAAATAATAAGTTGGTGAGGGATTTGTTTCATACATTTTTTTTGTTAAGAAATAATATATAATTAGTCGACAAAAATGTCCTAATTTACTAATGAAATTTAGAATTTAAAAAGGTATTTTGAAAAATATAATAAATTGAGAAAAATTTAATAATAATAAAGGATATATAAGCAAAATTATTAATTTTATTATTTATTTTTTTACCCCTTGTGAAACATTTACCTCGTTTTGGGGGTAAAAGTGTAAAAAGGTCGCGTATTTGTCTCCTACCCACCGGGAACGCGTGATGCGGACGAATCAAGGCCGTCCGTATGCTTGCTCCACTCGTCCTTCGTAGATGCAGAAGATGTACCCTCACGCGATATTGTTCCCTGCACCAGGTGCATGCATACACCTATACACCACTCTTCTTATTTTATTATGGATTAATTGCATATAGATTCTCGAAAATATATCCAATAACAAATATATCCCTACAAAATTTAACTTTTTATATTTATTCTTTTAAAAATTCTGTGTTATTTATAAATATTCCTACAGTCTATCTCTGTTAGAAAAATCTAATTAATCATATGTTAAATATTTAATCTTGATTGTAAAAAAAAATAAATTTATTTTTTTATTCTTTTTATATTATAACCATAATTTTTAGAGGGATATATTTATAAGGGTAAAATAGTTATTTTATCTATATTCCGTTAAAATATAAACGGTAATAAACCAGAGAAATATATGAAAAGTTAAATTTTATAGGAATATATTTACTATTCGATATGTTTTCGGGGATTCATATACATTTAACTTTTTTATTATTATTATGGGTAAAATTTCAATTCTCACTTTGCCAAATCCCATCAAAAATTTTCACTTAATTATTCTATAATTTTATTTTTATTTTATCAAAAAATTCTGTCATTAAATATAAGAATAAAATAATATTTTTTAAAAATCAAATTCTGTTTAACAATAAATCTCTACATAATAATAAAAATAAAAAATATGAACAGTTAAGTGTAATTTTTTAAACCACGGAATGACAAAATAAATACATGCTGATCGATAAAATAGTTAAGTGCTAATTTTATTATAAAGGTAATAAATAATATACTATCACATATACAATTTAGTATTTTTATTATATGTTGATACTCTAAAAATGGTATCTAAATATTCCTACGTAAATGTAAATGTTACTTTTTAAAAGTCTATAAATTTTTTTCAAATATTTAAAATTTAGAAAAATTTAAATAGTTCGCAGAGTATTTCAGTTATTTTGATTAAATAAGAGTACTAAAATATATCGACTGTAAACTATATTATACAATTATCCAAACAGCTTTTATATTTTATATATTCTATAAAATCTAAATTCATGAGTTAAAGAATTATAAATTTTAAAAATTTATTATGCAGATATCAAATAATTCTGAAAAAATTAAAGATGTAATAGATGTCAAATAATTTCATTAAAATTAAAAGTGTAATTAAGAATTTTATAGAACTCGTGACAAATAAATATAACACAAAATATAAATTAAAGGATAAAATAAGG
>CM055064.1:5360113-5386699 GCA_029204045.2 Tillandsia leiboldiana
GCTTTTACTTTATATTGGAGAGAGAATGAGTTTTAGCTTATTTCCCGCAATTTTTGAAGGGTATTTTAGATATATCTAATAATATTTTTTAAAAAAATTGACGGTTCACTCACGAAATGGTGACGGCGGAGGGTAAATACATATTTTGATAATTACGATAGGGCAAAATGTAGTCTTTTAAAAGATAGAAGGACAAAATAAAAAAACAGAATATTACAAAAATATTTTTTATAATTTAGCATATATATATATATATATATATATATATATATATATATATATATATATATATATATATATGGAAAATGCTATGTGTACACCCCTTTCGGGGTGTACATCATATACCCCACCCATCTAAGGGTGGGGGTGTGATGATGGGTCACTCGATGTGACCCGTAAAAAATATCGCCACCATTAAAATGGTAGAGGTGTATGATGTACACCCCTTCGGGGTGTACAGGTAGCATTGCTATATATATATATATATATATATATATAGATATATATATATATATATATATATATATATATATATATATATATATATATATATATATATATATATATATATATATATATATATATATATGAGCAATGCTACTTGTACACCCCGAAGGGGTGTACATCATACACCTCCACCATTTTAATGGTGGCGATACTTTTTACGGGTCACATCAAGTGACCCATCATCACACCCCCACCCTTAGATGGGTGGGATGTATGATGTACACCCCGAAAGGGGTGTACACATAGCATTTTCCTATATATATATATATATATATATATATATATATATATATATATATATTAGTTTCATCTTTTTCGCGAGATACGGACATAAGTATTGAGAGTCCTGACGCATCTTTCACTCCACAGTCCACACACGTGTATGTTTTTTATGTGTGAATTAATATTTTATTTTATACGAGAGTAATTCTATGCTTATTTATTTTTGGAGAAAAAAAATGAGTAATGCTATATGTACACCCTGAAGGGGTGTACATCCTACACCTCCACCCATTTAATGATGTCGATATTTTTTACGGGTCACATCAAGTGACCTCTCATCACACCCCCATCCTTAGATGGGTGGGGGTGTGAGATGTACGCCCCTTACGGGTGTACAAGTAGCATTTTCCAAAAAAAATATATGTTCTTTCGATTTAATTATTAATTATATAATATTTAGTAGATAAAAAATATAGAGGATTGCTACATGTACACCCCGAAGGGGTGTACATCCTACATCTCCATCCCTTTAATGGTGACGATATTTTTTACGGGTCACATCAAGTGATCCCTCATCACACCCCCACCCTTAGATGGGTGGGGGTGTGAGATGTACACCCCTTACGGGTGTACAAGTAGCATTTTCCAAAAATATATACTCAGAACTTTAAGTTATTTTTTAAAAAATAAAATTTATTAACTCAGTAAAATATATTATTTTTAAAAGGAAAATGCTACTTGTACACCCGTAAGGGGTGTACATCTCACACCCCCACCCATCTAAGGGTGAGGGTGTGATGAGGGATCACTTGATGTGACCTGTAAAAAATATCGTCACCATTAAAAGGGTAAAGATGTAGGATGTACACCCCTTCGGGGTGTACATGTAGCAATCCTCTTTTTAAAATTATGAATATTGTTAATATTTTTAAAGAAGCAAAACTTAAATTCCTGTGATATTTAAAAAAATTAATAAAATTTTCTTTATACAGAATAAATTATTTTTAAATTACTTATTAACATCCAAACATAATTACCTAAGTACAATAGTACTTTTGCAACTAGACCCGTAAACTTTTAATTTTGTTAATTACATCACTAAAGTTTTATCAAATAATTAAATAGGTCCTTAATTGGATCAATCGAAGTTATCGATTGAATAGCCGTTTGATCATGTGTCTTGCATGTTATTATGTAAAATTTTAAAATATAAAAAAATATTTTAAATTTTTTCTTCCCGTTATAATAATTAAGTATTGGAAATAAATAAAATGACGAATCTTTCTAATTTAGTTCATGTGTTAGAACTAAAAAACAGGATTTAACTATTTAAAAGTTTTAGGGGATCTAATTGCCAAATCAAAAGTTTAAAGGTCTGTTTTCAAAAATGATAAAATTTGGGAGATCTTTATATATATATATATATATATATATATATATATATATATATATATATATATATATATATATATATATATATTCTAAATTTGTACTAAATTCATGCACGTAAATTATTATAAATTTTTTTAAGTGGACAGTGTATATTTTTTTTATTCGGTAAGAGCTTTTGAAAGATGCTTTATTTTTATTTTTTTTTAAAAAAATAAATCTAATCTTTTTTTCTGGTTATCCTTATATATTTTTGTTGATTAAACTACTCAATATCATATTGTTGGGGCGGAAAAATTGCCACATGATAAAAAAATCGGTCAATATAGTCAGCGGACTCAAACGAATTAAAAAGTGAGACGTGGTGAAGAGATCGATCAATTTAGTCAACTGACACGGACGAATCAAAGGCCGAGAGCTGAAAAAGTACCACCTGAAATTGAGCGAAGTTTGGATGAAAAACAACAAATATTGAAGAAAACTTAGGGAGCGAGGTTCTCACGAAAAACGACTGAAATCGCGAAGAGCAGATCTCATGGCTAACATGACTCTGATCCAAACGTGCACCAATAGATATGCAAATAAATTCGTGATGTGACCTAAGTTATTCGTCATTTTTTAAAATGACGAATAATTTCAGGAGGAATCCGCATTAGTATAAATTGACGAATTCTTCTTTAAAAAAAGGTCCTTCAAGGAGTAATTCCTGTTTTTTTTTTTTTTTTTTTTTTTTTTTTTTTTTTTTTTTCCTGCAATTTCATTATATATAATTTTTATTTATATAATTTTAGAGCTTTCCTAACATAATTTTATAATTTTTCTACAACTAGATTAACTTTGTAATCCGTTTCATTCTTATAAAATACAAAACGGTACAGCTCTTCAAGTCGATCTAACTTTCTTCAATTGTAATAAAAGTGTTTGATATTGAAAAGAATTTTGTTGAATCGATTCCTTCTCAAACCGATCGCTTGATCTCAAGACTCATTCCGAAGGTCGAATTCAAGAGCAATTGACGATCGGCGATTCGACTTGGATTCAGTCCCAACACATATATAAATAATATTATAAATAATATATAAATATATTAATATATTAATAATTTATAAACAATAGTGTTCTCGACTATAAGGACAATATATCCTCTCTCTCTCTCTCTCTCTCTCTCTCTCTCTCTCTCTCTCTCTCTCTCCTACTTATCTATTTTATGCTAAACATGTCACCAATATTTCAAAAAATACCAATTGAGATTGGAGCAAAGGTACAAAAGATATTTTAGGTAATATATGAAACCATTTGTGTGCTTAATTGGTGTGATATAATCAACATGAAATACATGATGCACAAGAGACTTGTTTTCCATGCAAAACTTTTCAATACCTCTTAATTATAGTTAATTAGAAACATTCATTAAATTAAGCTTTATTTTGATAGAAAAATACTTTTTGTACCTCCTAAAAGAGGTATACAACTCACATTTTACCTATCCAGGAGTAGGATGAATTTCACTGATCACTTCAAAATGATCAGTAGAGGACATCCCACCTTTAGATTGGTAGGTTGTACATCATACATTTTTTTTGGAGTGTATAAGTAGTATTACTCATTAGGATATTGAAATAAGTTATTATTGTTGAAAATCTGGTACTCGTTATAATATCAAATTTTATGAATTCACAACTCATTCTGACACCGCCCGCTGTTTAACTGATATTCGTTTCGGTACCGATTATTAGATTTTAAAATAGAAGTTTTAAATTAAATTTTTATCATAAATTTATTTTCTCAGCAAAAACGGACATAATTATAAAATTAAGAGAAAAAAAAATAAAATAAAATGTACGAGTAAAATAAAATTCAGTAACCAAAGCAAAAATTACGCATTATTTTTTTTATATATAAAATAGTTTCAACCTGAGCCCTTATTTTGAATTTCTCGTTCTTCTTTCGTTTTCCATAAGTATATATACGGACTACAATAAAATTATGCTATAGCGACATTTTTAAGTGTTTCTAAAATCTAAAAAAAGTGTCGTTGGCAAAAATAGCGATACTTATTATAAGTGTTGCTATATGTGCAGTCGCTAGGGTGTATAGTGACTCATTTTTGTAATATATCTAATTTTTAATATAGATGAAAGATAAATAAAATACTTATACAAATGTGTCACAAAAATGTGTCTTTATAATCTAATTTTGTTATAGTCATTATATTTATAACTTACATAAAAAACTACTAACTACTAGTCCAATTAAACTTTTATTTTAATTAATATTTAAATTTTAATTAATTTATTTTTAACTGATTTAAATATTAATTATAATCCAACTAAAATTCCACAACAAATTTAACAAAATTCTAACCAACCTTAAATAAAATATTTGGAATGAATTTTTTCTTACGTGAGCAGAGGCAAAAAAAAAACCAATAAAAAAAATACATTACTTATTAAAAGGTCCTATACATATATATCTTTTATAATTTATTAGAATAATATATTTTATCCGAGAGATAATTTATATTATTTTAAAGTTTTAACTAAAAAATAAAATACACTAGTATTTTAAAAATATTTATTCATATTTCTTATCCATCCAATATTTTATTATGCTTAGTTAAATTTTTTTTTTTATTATGTCAAGTACTAGATCGATCGGATGTATAATTTTTTTTATTTTAAATAATTTTATTTTAAAAGAAATAGTTCAAATAAGAATCTTACCGATTCGATTGTATTAGTAGATTGCAAAAGAATGAACTCGTGGCTTTGAAAAAAAGGTTAATTGTATATTGCTCTATCTAAACATATCGAATAGCAGGTATATCTCTACAAAGTTTAACTTTTCATATTTATTCCTTTAAAAGTCCAACGTTATTCATATATATTTTTACCGCCTATCTCGGTTAGAAAAATCTAGTTAACCATTGATTAAATAGTTAATCTTGGTTAGTTAGTGAGATAAATTTATTTTTTTATCCTTTTAAATATTTTTGTATTATTTTTAGAAAAATATTTTTAAAAGGGTAAAACTGTCATTTCATATATAATCTGTTAAAAGATAAACCGTGAACTAACAATAATAAACCGAAGGGATATATATGAATAACTTAGAATTTTTGAAAAAATAAATATAAAAATTTTAACTTTGTAGAGATATACCTGCTATTCGATATATTTACAGAAAACCATATGCAATTAACCCTTGAAAAAATTATAAACGTCGACCCTTATTACAGCATCGAATTTTCAATTTAATGGAGTGAGAAAAATAATTTAGTGCGAGAAACAGCTCTTAATTTTATAGATATGATTAATTCAATCTCATATAATTCAACAATTCTGATTAATTTGAAATTTATAATTTTAAAAATTTACTGTAAAAAAAAAATAACTTCACTATTAATTACTACACATATTTTTGGTACTCATATAAAATATGCGAAGCTGCGCACGTTAGTCCCAACCCCTTCATAGAAAAATAATCTCATTATATATATATTTAATTAAAAACTTAATAATCAAAAAAAATATTTAATTAATTATGCAAATCTTATCTGAGGCATTGCCGGGAAGTCAGTCCTTTGTCGGTAGGGCTTCCCCCAAAAGCAGAAAAAAAAAAAATATCACTTTCTGCCCCTTGCAAAAAAGTAATTTTTAAATAAGGCCCCTTCACTTTGTCCCTACAATATAAATAAATAATTGGTAAAATTCCTATGCTTTTTAAAGATAAGATATAGTAAATGGACCCGTTATAAACCCGATAACACGATCCGAACATTATAAATCAAGTGGTTTGTTAAAGTTTAAAATTTATTTGATTTTGTTCATGTCATGTGAAAATTATTTTACACTGTAAAAAAAAAAAATATGAATCAAACTCAAAAAATTTAAACTCAGCGTTAAAATTTAAGATAATAAGTGAAACATATATTTATATTTAATTTTAAATAATAGTGTTAAAAATATATTTTGTTACGTCAAATACGTATTTAAATTATAATTTTAATTAAATATTTATCAGATTCTAATAAAAATTTTTAATTTTTAATTATTTTGTGTACTGAATCATCAGGCGATCTAATAATCGTCTCGAATTGACGGCTAAATTTTTATTTATTCAAAAAAAATTTATATGTAGAACTATAAAATATATTAATGGAAAAAATAAAAATAGTTATCAGTTTTGTTTTTGTTTTTTTTTTTTTAGTAATATTATTCGTATATTCGATTTCGGATGTACAATATACATTTTATTTATTCTGAAATAAAAATTTTTTACTGATTATTTCGGAATAATTAATAAAATTTATTTTATTTTAAAATAAATTAAATGTAAAATATATGCTTGATTTCGGATGTTCAAGATTTTTTTTTTTTTTTTCTCTATTTGTTGATTTATTGCAAATTAGTCCTCCCACTCCACTCAAATCAGTCTCATTCATTCTCCTTCCTTCCACAACAGAAGAGATGATTAATGATTACCCTTGAAATAAATAAATAAATAAATAAATAATAACTATTTAATTTCACCACAACTCAGAAAAAAAAAAAAAAAAAAAAATTAAAGCCGTGTAGCTCTCATTAATGAAACACACTCATTACTTCTACTACATCATAAAGTGAACACTAACAACCACTAAACCCAAAAATTAAATAAATAAATAAATAAAAGCAAAGGAAAAAAAAAAAAAAAAAAAAAAACACTATTACAAGAAGCTTCTCTTCATCAAACCCCTCCTCCCACACAAGAGCTCTCTCTCTTTTTATTTTATTTTATGTTTATTTTTTTTCTCTAACGCCCCTCAACTTATCTTTTATTCTCTTCTCCTCAGATACTCACTCTATCTCGTTCATAACTTATTTGTAGTAGTGGTGTTGTGTAGAGGAAGGGAGAGAGAGAGAGAGGAGAAGAGAAGAGGAAGAAGAAGAAGAAGAGGGAGAGGTTGTGGTGGGTGGTGGTGGTGAAGGTGTTGATGTCGCCTCCTCTGGAGCACGATTACATAGGCCTCTCGGAGGCCTCCTCGGCGGCGGGGCCCGGAAGCGGCGCCGCCGTCGCCGGAGGGGAGGGTCGCGCGGCGGCGGCGGCGGTGGCAGCGGCAGCGGCGGCGATGAGCGTGAGGGAGACGGAGCTGAGGCTGGGGCTCCCCGGGTCGAAGTCGCCGGAGCGGAAGGAGGTGGGGGTGGGGCTCACGCTCGAGCTGCTACCCAAGGGCTTCGTCTCCGGCGCGAAGCGGGGTTTCGCCGCGGCAGCGGCGCCGGCGGCGCCGGCGAAGGCGCCGGCGCCGGAGAAAAAGGCCCAGGCGCCGCCCCAGGGCGGCCCCGGGGGCGACCGCGGCCTCGCCCCTGCTGCTAAGTAAGTGTTGGTGGTGCTTCGTGAGTAGATCCTGTGTGGATCTCTCTCTCTCTCTCTCTCTCTCTCTCTCTCTCTCTCTCTCTCTCTCTCTCTCTCTACCCTTATCTCTTTCTAGGGTTTTTAACTTCAGATGCTGCAATTTTTCTGATTTTTTTTTTTTTTTTTTTTTTTTTTTTTTTTTTTTTTTTTGGGTTGGTGAAGAGAAGGTTTAATTTATAATAATTAGGGGGTTTTGTTTTTCCATTTTTTTTAAAAAAAGTAATGAAGAGAACTGTTGCTGATTTTTGTTAGAGAGAAATTCGTAGAATTCACTGCTATTTCACTTTTATTTTTGTTTGAGAAAAGATTTTTTTTTTTTTTTTTTTTCTTTTGAGGAAAGTATTGAAGAGAACTGAAGATTTTGTTGTTAATTTCCTTAAAAAAGAGAGACATATGTAAAACTAACTAATATTTTCCTTTTATATTTGTTTGAGGAAGAAGATTTTTTGTTTTAGATTTTTATTGTTCAATTTTACTTAAATAAGAGAGGAATTTGTAGGAGCCAGTAATAATTTTCCTTTTTTTTTTTTTTTTTTTTTTTTTCAGGTTTTATCATGTTGCTTGTTTGAATCAGACTTGTAGAATGGTTTGAATCTGAAGCTAGATTAAATTTTTATTCCTATTTGTTGTGACCTGATCTTTATCATATTTCCCCCCTTTTTTTTTTATGTTTAAATTTTACTGATTTTTCACTCCAAAGTGGTTCTTTTTTTCTTTTTTGCTGGAATTTTCTCACTATTTTTTCACAATTTGAATTTTCCTCTCTTATGTTGCTTAAATTTGTTCTAGTTTAAATTTAGTTTGATTTATTTAGCTTTTAAACAACAAACAAAACATGAATTCTCCTTTTCCAGCTACTCCACAGTATGTTCATAAAATCTGGATTTTGTGATCTATGCTCTACGAAATTCTCTGAAATTCCTGATGATTAATCCACCTTAGCTTTTCTCCATTCTTGTACATTTTAATTTTTCAAGCTAAAACTTTAAAATTAGATCTGAGAGGAAATTTAAGCTGCACAATTTTAACAGGGCACAAGTGGTGGGTTGGCCACCAATTCGGAGCTACCGCAAGAACACGATGGCGACGAATCCACTGAAGAACAAAGAGGAAGCGGAAGCGAAACAAGGGTTAGGATGCCTCTATGTTAAGGTTAGCATGGATGGTGCCCCTTATCTCAGGAAGGTTGATCTCAAAACCTACAACAATTATAAGGATTTGTCGTCGGCGCTCGAGAAGATGTTCAGTGGATTTACGATCGGTGAGCTCTGATTTTGTCTGCATTTGGTTTTGTTAATTTCTTTTTCTTTTCATCATGCCAATTTTGTGATAATCTGCAGCTAGTGAATGATTATATCTGCATTTTTGATGTGTAAACTTCTCGGAAAGTTGGAAGTGTGGGTTGAGATTCAAGATGGTTCTTTGAGTTTGCAAATATATATATTTTTTAAAAAGAAAAGCAAATTTGTAATGTGAGTAAGCGCATTTGAATGTCTAGTTTCTCTTCTTTCTATCTGGTGAGAATTTTGAGTTACATTTGAGTTGAGTTCACCTGTTTTTGGATTAAAATAGCTTATTTTTGGTTGCCTTTAGGATAATAATGCCCTGTATGTGGTTCGATCAAGCATAATTTTGGTCATCCACAAATTTGTTTCTTTGTTTCTTATTTATTCATGAACCTCAGGAATTTACTAAGGAATTTACTCGGAAGGCATTCGAGTTACTTTAAAAAGAGTAAATCTGCGCACATTTAATGCTGTTATCTCCGATAACTCTTTGTTTGAAGATGATTTAGCTAGCCTCGTATTGTGTTACGTATAAGCATGAGGAGTTTACTTGTGCTTGTTTTTCTTTTGTGGTCTTGTAGGTCAGTGTGGGTCTCACGGAACACAAGGAAGGGTTGGTTTAAATGAGAGCCGGTTGACTGATCTTCTGAATGGATCTGAATACGTGCTCACGTATGAAGACAAGGATGGCGATTGGATGCTTGTGGGTGATGTCCCGTGGGAGTAAGTACATTCACTGTCTTGTATGAATCTTCTATCTGTACCCAGTAGAAATCTAAATTAATAGGTTATGATGTCATTTTCGTGACATAATTCGTGCCCCTTTTATCTCTTTTCTCCTTTTCCCCATTCATTTTGGCGCATTGATCTTCATAATGTAGAAAGTTATACTGTCATTAATGGCATTGTACTCATTCTTGTTATCTGTTGGTGTTAATTTGCCCGTCCTTTGATCATGTGTATTTTATTATCTGATTGTGTTTGCATTTGAGTATGCATTTAAGTGATGCTTGATTACCGGTTTTTTCCAATTGTTTGAACTTCAGGATGTTCACCGACTCTTGCCGGAGGCTGAGGATCATGAAGGGTTCTGATGCAATTGGACTTGGTGAGTACAAGTCAACAGTCAACAAAAGGAACTTAGTAACCGATTTGTCTTTCTTGTTTCTGCATTTTGATACATGAACCAAAACTTCATCTTTATTTCTATTTTCAAACTCAGGAGAACCTTTTCCCCCCACTTTGCTTACTATAACGAACCCACTTGAGTCTTTTGATTCCTTAAATGAACTTCGGCCAGAGCAACTTCGTCTTTATGGTTTGAAATCGCTAATTCTACTCGAAACCTAGTACCGGGTTTCATTTCGTTCAGCAATGTACGTAGGATAAGGAAGTCTCTACATGTCACCATCAGCCTGAAAAGAGAGCATTGAAAGTTTGAGTAGTCATGAGGAACATTAGGAGCATAGAAGAATAAAATATAGGTGAAGTTGATAATGGCGACAAAAAGAAGGCGCAAGATAGAGAAGGCTTGTCCCTGTTGACCTTTCTTAGGGAGCGGCATGTCTCGCCTAGTTGGAGCAAGACAATAAACAGTATGGGATAATGGGATCAGTGTTTCATATAAGTTGATCACCTATTTCTAAAAATAACATATGGTAATATTCCTATTAGATGTATATAGAAAATAAATTAAGATAAAGTAAAATGCAAAGAAATATATCGAACTTCAAATCGGATCGTTTTGTATTAGTTTTGCAGTTACTTAGGCCAAATGGGATTGTGATCTTGATAACGTAGCGTGTGATTGTGATCTTATTCTTGAATTTGATTTATATTATCTTATAGAAATCTTTCTACTATCGTCGAGATCCATTTAACAACGCCATCTTCATATCCAAAAAAGCAAAGATTTCACTATATTTCTATCTTTTGGTTGCGAAACACCTACGGTAGTTTTCGTATACAGCATCCTTATTAATTGAGGAATGCTAAGTGTACACTTCGAAAGGGGTGTACATCATACACCCCACCCATCCAATGGGTGGGGGTGTGGTAAGGGGTCGCTTGAGTGTAGGATGTACACCCCACAAGGGGTGTACACTTAGCATTTTGCTTCTGATTTTATTAAAAAAAAATTACCTGTGACAATCTTCCTTCGTGTATGCTGAGGAAACCATATTGATTATTTCTCATAGGTACATTCTATCACGTGCTTGTTTCAAGAGATTATTGTCATTCTCATGAATTTGTTTCCAACAATAAAATGCTAATATTCATATAATTCAAGTAATTAACACCTCTTAATGCTTAATATGTAGCTCCGAGGGCTGTGGAGAAGAGCAAGAACCGGAACTAGCGCGGACTCTGCTATCCTCAGTGGAAGCGCGAGCAAATCCGGTGGCTGTAAGGGACTCCATCAAAACTGAAACCTCTTTAAGTGTTTTTAGCTTGAAATTATCTTTTGTCTATCCTATTTTGTGGTTTGCCGTTTCGCGTGGACTACGTCTTTTATGTTAGATTGCTAAGTTCTCCTAGGGACATAAGCTCTGTTAGATTGCCATCAAGTCTTCGTACGTCTGCTTGTTATTCTATTTGTGTAAATGCTTGGTATGATGCTTGCGACTGCTGTGGTTTGGACACTATTTTCCTTGATTGCAAATGTATCCGCAAACTCGGTTGTTTTACTGTGGCAAACTGTCGAAAGTCTAATCTAAGTAATGCGAGTCAATTTATATCCGAACATTAGAACCACCGCAATCCTAGATAAATGCCATTTTGGTCGTCGGGGCACCCAATTCTTACGATTCGCATTTTATGAACTCTTAGATTGTAGTTTTTGGTTTCTGGAAATTATCTTTGGAAAAAATTCAGCAACAATAGAAATTGAACTACACATAGTACCCATATGAAGGGAGTAGTACTATATCCCTAGAGAGATGTTTCTATATATCAACAAAGCACATTTAATCCCAGTGTGCCTTTTTTTTTTCTTTTTTTTTTTTTTTTGTCTTCTGTAGGAAGTTGTTTTCAGAGTTGCATTCATGTCACTGTAACCCAAAAAGCCTCATGAATTTAGTCTCTGTGCCTAGTTTTCAAGTGCAGGGATGCTTCTCTGCAGGCTTTTTTCTTTTTTCCTCCTCTCACTGGAACATTGCATTGGTAAAACTACACTCAATGGCCTTCTTTTTTATTCAAGTTTTGTTGTGTGTGGGGACCTTTTATCCACACACTCTAAGCTACCTTTTTGAGGGCTATCATATTGTCTTCACAGGGTATCAATGGCTCCCTTGTTAACCATCATTCAGGTAAAAAAAATTTAAAAAAATAAAAATAAAACAAAGAATATAATAGAAGAAGAAGAAGAAGAAGAAGAAGGAGAAGAAGAGAAATGATGGTGGTTTTGTTCCCTTAGAATCAGGCTTTTTTTAAACTGGAAATGATGCTTCCCTCTTCTTCTCTCTCTCTCTTTGCTTTTTAATGATGTGCATATGTTGGTGGACATGTGAAGCATTTGTAATATATTCCTTTAGATCCCTATATTATATTGATGGCCCAATATATATATATTTGAGCATCAGTATCTAACCCAATCAAGTACCTTTATCTATACCTAATTATGCCATCTTTTTTTTTATGCTTCTTCTAAGACCTTCACTTTGCAAATCAGTATCTTTTTGCAGCTGCTCAATTCAGTGTTTGTTTAAAGTACATTGGACTACTTAAGAAGTTATCATTTGGAAGTAGCATGCTTATTCTTAGAACTTATTAGTCTCTGACACTGTTTTGTAAAGGGTTTGCTGAGTGTTTATGTGGTTCTTTGGAGCTTGAACAACTCCTCCATTGCTTTATAGTGACTTAAAAATCTTCTAAAGTTGTTCGTAGCGTCGAGAATTTAGGTTTCCAAGGTCTAGTTTGGAAATGCTTCTGAGTTTTGCTCTTTGGTAGTGGAAATCCTCCATTGGAGAAGATGCTGCTTCTCTCTTTTGTTGTTCTTTTCGAGTCGTGGAGGAGAGAATTTTTTGAACCTTTTTTAGTTTCCGAATTGTTAATCCAAGAGATTGCTTTTTAGAGAACTCCTGCTTTGCTACATTCTTTCCAGTTAAGATCCATAAATTTCTGGGTATCAGTATCTAAAGAACTTGTAATGGTTATTGGGATGCATTGCCATCTTAAATAGAAGAGCCCCAAAAAAAAAAAAAAAGAAAAAAGAAAAAAAGAAAAAAAAAGGGGTATGATGGTAATGGGGTATGGGTGTAGAAATTATTATGTGCATAGATATCGATTTCAAATGCTTAATTATTGAGAATGACTCAATAGCGAGGGTTTAGTACTATTAATAGCATTTAAGCCACGAGGCCAAGTTTTCCATTATTGTTTTTTTTTTTTTTATTATTTTAATTTAATATAACAAGGAAAAGAGATTTTTTTTTTTTTTTTTTTTTTTTTTTTTTTTTTTTTTTTTTGATTAGATTGTAATGACTTCGGCTAAATGATAAATGATATATTATTTAAAAAAGTTTAGAAATAAAAAGAAAATTTACTTTTTTATTTTTTATTTTTTATTATTAAATAAATACTTTAAATGGAGATATGCAAGTGTTTGTAAATATAAAAAGATAGTTACTAGTTATTGTGCTGCAATGAATGAGAGGCATGTGGGTGTGGGGATTATATATATATATATATATATATATATATAGTTGGGTTATTATGATTGTAAAAGTATCAAAATAATTAGTGCTTTTAAATTTTTTATTGTTATATTTATTTTTTTGACTAATTTTATTTTTTAGATCTTATTATTTCACCAATCACCCACTAAACCTAAGAGGTCCACTATCATTCTAACCACACATCTTTTCATTCATGGGCTAAAATTTATAAGCACTAATGACTTAATACAAAACGCATAGAAGCTCAATTATATATATATATAGTCAGGCTATTATGCTGGTACAAGCACCAATTAATTAGTGCTTGTAAGTTTTCCACCGATAGATCTATTTCTTTGACTAATTTCATTCCTAAAATTATTATATTCCACCAACCACTCATTTAACCCAAGAGGCTCACTATCATCCTAACCACATATCTTTTCATCCAAAGACTAAAAATTTACAAGCACATAAAATTTGATACTTTTAACAGTATAGAAACTCAATTTTATATATATAGATATATATATATATATATATATATATATATATATATATATATATATATATATATATATATATATATATATATATAGAGAGAGAGAGAGAGAGAGAGAGAGAGAGAGAGAGAGAGAGAGAGAGAGAGAGAGAGAGAGAGAGAGAGAGACCGGAATGCTATTAGTAGCACAAAGTCATTAATTGGTGCTATTAAATTTTTGACCCTTGAATTAAAAAATATATAGTTGGGATGATACTGGCCCCTAGGGTTTAATGGATAATTAGAAAAATAGTATGATCTAACGGTTAAAAATGATCAAAGGAATTGATCTAATGGTGATGTAGAAATCTAGAATTTGAAAACCTCTATTTGCTTTTAAATGTTTAAATTTGTCATTTTGGCAAAAGTGGAGTGTTAGTGGGCCAATAGTGGGCCCAGAAATATCGACTTTTGATCGGGGTCTGATCTGGAAAATCCGAGATCACCATTGCGATCGTCTCGTCGAAACATAGAAGTTTCATATTCATATGTTTTCGATCCGACGGTCGGATCTTCCAGAAATCAGAAATCAAAAAGTGGGCCCGCGACTTAAGTGAATAGTAACCTTTGAATTTTTAACCCCTTGTGATCATGAATGGTCGAACCACTATCTAGAATTTTAACATAGGAGTATGAGTAATGGATCCTAGCTAATTTTGACGTTCTGAGCGCAATGGCACTGACGGATTTCGCGTTTGGCGACCCGTGTGCATCGAAGTGCGTGCGTCGGTTTGCGACATACAGAACAAGATGGCCCGAGATTTCATACGAGCACCAAATCAAACAAATGATTAGCCTATTTTGAAGGTCTCGACGAGCCGGACGTCGTGGCGAAGTCCATTTTCAGTTTCGGCGACTCGAGTGCCTCGAAAAGCGTGAAATACATTGAAAAAGTGGGTATTTTTGAAGAAACCCTAATATTTTATGAACCAAAAATTATGAGGCTTATAAGTTGGGGTGCTGGGTGCATTGTCACCTACAGAGGGACCTTAGAGTTTTAGGATCTTTGTGTAGGGGGTTTTGTGCAAAATGTGCATTATACACGTGTTGGAGTGAAGCCCTGCCTCTTCCTCTTCAGTAACTGTAGCCTCCACCAGCTCTCCAGCTCGCAACCGCCGCGGCCCTTCAGCTGCCGAAACGGCCGGCCGCTCGGGTCGCCGGGGTTAAAGGTAAGAAGCCTAGATTGGAGTTTCCTTTGAGTTGTGAAGGAGGGATCAACCAAAGCCATAGGGATTAGCCAACCTTCCTCTGAGAGCTTCATTAAGAGGCCGCAACCGAGCCCTGGTGTACCCGACCCCAGCCGCCGCCGAGTGCCGCCGCAGCCACCTTCCTCTTTCTTCCTTTCTCCGACGAGGTGTGAAGTTGGACGGGATCTCTTCAAAGTTGGATTGGGAGGTGTCTGAGGAGTTCCTGGTGCTTGGAGGACCCTGCTGGAGCAAGCCTTGGCCGCGCGTAGTGAGGGAACCAAGAATCTGGCTTCCTCCTTCTTCCCCGAGCTCGGCTAAGGTGAGGATCCTTAACCAACGGTTTCTAGCACCCCGGACCATTAGCAGTGGACTCTTTAGGTCCTTAGCATCCTCCCTGCAAAGCCCCGAGGTCCCATGCAGCATGGTTAGCCGGCGGCCACAATAGGTCGCCGGAAACCTAACCTAGCTCCGCCCCTAAAGAACTCGGCAACCACTGAATATAAACGCACCAAAATTGGTGTGCTGGGACTGTAGGAGGAGAGGACCAACTCCACCAAATTTGGTGGAGTATGGTTGAACCAATTAATGGCAGTTTTATGCCCTAGTTCGGGCTTTTTGTTGCACTCGGCCGAGCTTGATGCTCCGGCGCCGGCGGGCCTCTCCGACGCCGGCCACCTGCCCAGGATCCTTGTTGGGACCAAGAGGTTCCCAACCATGCTGTTGCATGGCTCCCATGCAAGCCGAGGAAGGCGCGGCCGAGTTGGGTTTGAATTTGCACCAAGTTGCGGCCGCCGGCGCTCAGGCCATCTCCGGCCGGGGAGAGTTGGTCGGGAAGCTTGCTGGGACCACAAGGAGTCTATCCATGCAAGTTAGAGAGCTTCATAATGCTTCTATCAAAATCCGCCATTAACGGGGTGAAGCTCCAAACCGAGCTTTGCTCCCCGCCGCCGCCGCCGCACCCCGGGGCCAACCGCATGCATGGAAAGTTTCAGAGGGGTGAGTAGCACCTACTGGTGCATTTAGATAAGCCCCAGAACCTTTGTGTGAAGCATCACGAAAAATCAAGGTTTTTCTCCATCTTCTTCAACCTTGGAACTCGGCCACCCGAGTTGTTGGGTTGCTCCAAGATGATGGGAAAAACTCCTGCAGCCTGGAGGATCATTTCCCTCCAAGAAATATTGGTGCTGGGGCAGTGTACGCAGAGAACCCAACTTCAATTTGTGCTTGAGTATGTGTGTGTGTGTTGTGCATACCAGCTGCTTGATTAAATGCCTCAAAGAACTATAAAATGGAATTTGACAAAACTTTGTATATGAAACTTGCTCCAAATAGTCCCCTGAGCTCTGTGCTCACTTCAGTTCAAACAGAAACTGAGTGGATTAAAGTTTGGTGCATTGTGAATTAGGGTGTAAGCTTGACCTTGGTTCTGCTTGAACCAGCCCACCTGGGCCTCAACCAGGGTGAGCACTGAGGTCCTGGCAGTGCCCAGACCAACTTTGATATACAAAATGTTCTTGTTTGAAGTTTAAATTAAAAGATGTAGTTGAATCAACCTTTTAGAGAAATGTTTAAATAAAACATGGTTCCGGGCTGTTGGCGAAGTCGCGACAGTGCATTCCTAGCTAATTTGGGGTCACTGAACGCGATGCTCGCGTTAGAAACAGTGTTTGAAGTCCCGGAGAAACAAAAATTCATTTGGGCTATGTTAGAGAGGGTTTTTATGGCCCGAAGTTTGCCTCGGGTTCCGTGCTGCTGCAAATTAGTGAGCACGGTGTTCAGCATGAAAAATGTCACCTGCTGGAAGTGACGGTTCGTCAAAATTGTTTTCCAGTTGAAAGAACGAGCGAAAACAGTGCTCAAATGGCACTAAAATGTAAATTCTGAAAACTTTAAGGGTTTTAATGCAAAATAGACAATGAGTACTGGTTAGTAAAAATGTTTAAATGATTCCTAAGCTTTTCGTTGGGAATCCATCGGCTTTCGTTGAGCGGAAATCGGATAACAGTCCGAGAATCGGCAAAATCGTCGATTTTACGGTGTCTAGGTTACAGTTAGAATAACTAAGAAGGTTTTAAATTGATCTGGGCTTAGGTTAGAGTTAGCGGGACTGAATTGATCCCTGATTGGTGATTTTTGATCCAGGTTGATTCAGTTTGCACCTGGAGTTGAGCATTTAGAGGATTACAGATTAATTGCCTGCGCATTGACAGGTGGGTTATCTTCGGTCCGGGTTTTATCAGTTCGGCCCTCTGGGGTGCGATACTGGTTGGACCCCTGTTTTTGATAGCTTAAACATTACTTTGAGCCTGCCTTTCTTTGATTATATTATATCTGCTATCTGCCTGATCTATGCCTGTTATCTGTTCTATTTTGCCTTACATGATTGTCCATAGCACCTCTAGCATTTATACTTTTACTCGGACATTTTCATGGTTGATTAGTGAGCCTGTTTGTTCTGCTGATCAAATGATACATCTCTGAGCACATAGATTTATTTAACTGAGGTTTTACCCCGCTTCGTAGGGTCGCCGGAGTCTGTTCTTGTTTGATAGGACAAAGGCACTGCTCTGCGAGGTTTGGACTTAAATCCAAGCTTCGTAGTGGCGCCTGAGTCTGTTCTTGTTTGATAGGACAAGGGCAATGCTCTTCGAGGTTTGGACTTTTCAAAACAATTTTCTTAAAAATATGTGTTTAAGCTTTGTATCATTTGGTTGGTTTGCGTGGTTGAGTTGAGTTTATCTGTGAGCTTCTGTTGAGAGATATTGCCTTGATCTTGCATATGAAGTGACATTTATTGCTGAGTGTTCCTGCATGAGTGTTGAGATTCAGTTGGTTTTTGCCCTTGCATCCCAGTGGGGATTTCCCGGCTTGTTGCCGATTACCGTCAGTGGACCGTGAGCTTGAGCATTTGCATATGATTCGCCCGCACCGTTGTACTTCACGAATATCAGCGGATTTGCTACCCGTAGCGATGTTCTTACCGGTAAAGTGGTTAGCTTGAGGCAACCCGTGACCCTAGTTTGGGGAATGTCAACCAGGTGGTGCCAAGAGGGCAGCCTCGCCTGAGGTCTTTGCGAAGACCAAAATGGTAGCTTGTGATTGGGTCTTTGCGTTTTTCATCTATTTGATGCATGTGTTGATTCTTTGATTCTTGATCTGGCTTCTAATTATCTACTTCTTTTATGATTCTATGTGATGCCTCTGATTATAGTTCCATTGTTATCTTGCTGATTGTCTAACTCCTTGATGTGTTGATTATCCTGATACATGTTTTAAATTCTGCTAAAATTATCTCCTATGCTTGTACCCAGATTATGAGTTTTGCTTTCTTTCCAGCACCAGTTATATATCTGCTTTACCCTAACCCCTGATCTATTACTATCCTCTAGCATTGTATACCAGTAGGTACGATCTGCTATTTCTCGGCCTCGTCGTGCCCACTGGATACACTCCGGTGTGTCTCACACCCTCGGGTGACTGTTTTTTCAGGTCGAGGCGGTGTTGAGATGTCGGGACGAGTTGGTGAGATCACGAGATAGAGCTTGACCCTGGACAGCCGATAAGATCAAGTATTTAATTATTTGTGTATCAACTGTAATTCAATGTAATTGAGAAGTTATGATATTGTAATTTAATCTTGCTTAGTAGATGTACGTAGTTAGTACTCTGGTTGTATGCCAAGTGAGCCGTGCATATATAGAAAGGCTCAATCCCCAGTGGGATTGGGATCTCTTCTATATATGTGGCGGTCTGTTGCGCCCTGGCGGTTTTAAACTCTGATTTCAAAAAAAAAAAAAAAAAAATTTATACGCTGGTTTTTAAACTCGGGGCGTGACAGATTAGATGGTATCAGAGCAATAGGAAACGCAATGTCTAGGTTTGGCTAGGAACGAACCCTAGGATGACTCGTGTTACGAGAGAGCGCTGGGTAGTGTTCTAAGTCTGATAGGTCAAAACAGAAGTTGTGGGTCGCCGTACTAAGATAAATTATTAACTAGTTAATACTTAGAAAACTGATATTTTGGGTGTTTAGAAAATTTTTAAAGTATGTTTTGTTAAGTTTCGGGGACACGAAACTTTTTAAAAGTTGTGGGTGATGTAGAAATCTAGAATTTGAAAACTCTGTTTGCCTTTAAATGTTTTAAATTTGTCATTTTGGCAAAAGTGGAGTGTTAGTGGGCCAATAGTGGGCCCAGAAATATCGACTTTTGATCGGGGTCTGATCTGGAAAATCCGAGATCACCATTGCGATCGTCTCGTCGAAACATAGAAGTTTCATATTCATATGTTTTCGATCCGACGGTCGGATCTTCCAGAAATCAGAAATCAAAAAGTGGGCCCGCGACTTAAGTGAATAGTAACCTTTGAATTTTTAACCCTTGTGATCATGAATGGTCGAACCACTATCTAGAATTTTAACATAGGAGTATGAGTAATGGATCCTAGCTAATTTTGACGTTCTGAGCGCAATGGCACTGACGGATTTCGCGTTTGGCGACCCGTGTGCATCGAAGTGCGTGTGCGTCGGTTTGCGACATACAGAACAAGATGGCCCGAGATTTCATACGAGCACCAAATCAAACAAATGATTAGCCTTTTGAAGGTCTCGACGAGCCGGACGTCGTGGCGAAGTCCATTTTCAGTTTCGGCGACTCGAGTGCCTCGAAAAGCGTGAAATACATTGAAAAAGTGGGTATTTTTGAAGAAACCCTAATATTTTATGTACCAAAAATTATGAGGCTTATAAGTTGGGGTGCTGGGTGCATTTGTCACCTACAGAGGGACCTTAGAGTTTTAGGATCTTTGTGTGGGGTTTTGTGCAAATGTGCATTTATACACGTGTTGGAGTAAGTACCTGCCTCTTCCTCTTCGGTAACTGAAGTTCCACCAGCTCTCCAGCTCGTAACCGACGCGTCCCTTCAGTTGCCGAACCTCCGGCCGTTCGGGTCGCCGGTGTTAAAGGTAAGAAGCCTAGATTGGTGTTTCCTTGAGTTGTGAAGGAGGGATCAACCAAAGCCATAGGGTTTAGCCAACCTTCCTCTGAGAGCTTCATTAAGAGGCCGCAAACGAGCCCTGGTGTACCCGACCCCAGCCGCCGCCGAGTGCCGCCGCAGCCACCTTCCTTTTCTTCCTTCTCCGACGAGGTGTGAAGTTGGACGGGATCTCTTCAAAGTTGGATTGGGAGGTGTCTGAGGAGTTCCTGGTGCTTGGAGGACCCGCTGGAGCAAGCCTTGGCCGCGCGTAGTGAGAGGGAACCAAGAATCCGGCTTCCTCCTCTTCCCCGAGCTCGGCTAAGGTGAGGATCCTTAACCAACGGTTTCTAGCACCCCGACCATTAGCAGTGGACTCCTTAGGTCCTTAGCATCCTCCCTGCAAAGCCCGAGGTCCCATGCAGCATGGTTAGCCGGCGGCCACAATAGGTCGCCGGAAACCTAACCTAGCTCCGCCCCTAAAGAACTCGGCAACCACTGAATATAAACGCACCAAAATTGGTGTGCTTGGACTGTAGGAGGAGAGGACCAACTCCAACAAATTTGGTGGAGTATGGTTGAACCAATTAATGGCAGTTTTATGCCCTAGTTCGGGCTTTTTGTTGCACTCGGCCGAGCTTGATGCTCCGGCGCGGCGGGCCTCTCCGACGCCGGCCACCTGCCCAGGATCCTTGTTGGGACCAAGAGGTTCCCAACCATGCTGTTGCATGGCTCCATGCAAGCCGAGGAAGGCGCGGCCGAGTTGGGTTTGAATTTGCACCAAGTTGCGGCCGCCGGCGCTCAGGCCATCTCCGGCCGGGGAGAGGTTGTCGGGAAGCTTGCTGGGACCACAAGGAGTCTATCCATGCAAGTTAGAGAGCTTCATAATGCTTCTATCAAATCCGCCATTAACGGGGTGAAGCTCCAAACGAGCTTTGCTCCCCGCCGCCGCCGCCGCACCCGGGGCCAACCGCATGCATGGAAAGTTTCAGAGGGGTGGAGTAGCACTACTGGTGCATTTAGATAAGCCCCAGAACCTTTGTGTGAAGCATCACGAAAATCAAGGTTTTCTCCATCTTCTTCAACCTTGGAACTCGGCCACCCGAGTTGTTGGGTTGCTCCAAGATGATGGGAAAAAACTCCTGCAGCCTGGAGGATCATTTCCCTCCAAGAAATATTGGTGCTGGGGCAGTGTACGCAGAGAACCCAACTTCATTTGTGCTTGAGTATGTGTGTGTGTGTTGTGCATACCAGCTGCTTGATAAATGCCTCAAAGAACTATAAAATGAATTTGACAAAACTTTGTATATGAAACTTGCTCAAATAGTCCCCTGAGCTCTGTGCTCACTTCAGTTCAAACAGAAACTGAGTGGATTAAAGTTTGGTGCATTGTGAATTAGGGTGTAAGCTTGACCTTGGTTCTGCTTGAACCAGCCCACCTGGGCCTCAACCAGGGTGAGCACTGAGGTCCTGGCAGTGCCCAGACCAACTTTGATATACAAAATGTTCTGTTTGAAGTTTAAATTAAAAGATGTAGTTGAATCAACCTTTTAGAGAAATGTTTAAATAAAACATGGTTCCGGGCTGTTGGCGAAGTCGCGACAGTGCATTCCTAGCTAATTTGGGGTCACTGAACGCGATGCTCGCGGTTAGAAACAGTGTTTGAAGTCCCGGAGAAACAAAAAATTCATTTGGGCTATGTTAGAGAGGGTTTTTATGGCCCGAAGTTTGCCTCGGGTTCCGTGCTGCTGCAAATTAGTGAGCACGGTGTTCAGCATGAAAATGTCACCTGCTGGAAGTGACGGTTCGTCAAAATTGTTTTCCAGTTGAAAGAACGAGCGAAAACAGTGCTCAAATGGCACTAAAATGTAATTTCTGAAAACTTTAAGGGTTTAATGCAAAATAGACAATGAGTACTGGTTAGTAAAATGTTTAAATGATTCCTAAGCTTTCGTTGGGAATCCATCGGCTTTCGTTGAGCGGAAATCGGATAACAGTCCGAGAATCGGCAAAATCGTCGATTTTACGGTGTCTAGGTTACAGTTAGAATAACTAAGAAGGTTTTAAATTGATCTGGCTTAGGTTAGAGTTAGCGGGACTGAATTGATCCCTGATTGGTGATTTTGATCCAGGTTGATTCAGTTTGCACCTGGAGTTGAGCATTTAGAGGATTACAGATTAATTGCCTGCGCATTGACAGGTGGGTTATCTTCGGTCGGGTTTTATCAGTTCGGCCCTCTGGGTGCGATACTGGTTGGACCCCTGTTTTTGATAGCTTAACTTACTACTTTGAGCCTGCCTTTCTTTGATTATATTATATCTGCTATCTGCTGATCTATGCCTGTTATCTGTTCTATTTGCCTTACATGATTGTCCATAGCACCTCTAGCATTTATACTTTTACTCGGACATTTTCATGGTTGATTAGTGAGCCTGTTTGTTCTGCTGATCAAATGATACATCTCTGAGCACATAGATTTATTTAACTGAGGTTTTACCCCGCTTCGTAGGGTCGCCGGAGTCTGTTCTTTTGATAGGACAAAGGCACTGCTCTGCGAGGTTTGGACTTAAATCCAAGCTTCGTAGTGTCGCCTGAGTCTGTTCTTGTTTGATAGGACAAGGGCAATGCTCTTCGAGGTTTGGACTTTTCAAAACATTTTCTTAAAAATATGTGTTTAAGTTTTGTATCATTTGGTTGGTTTGCGTGGTTGAGTTGAGTTTATCTGTGAGCTTCTGTTGAGAGATATTTGCCTTGATCTTGCATGAGTGACATTTATTGCTGAGTGTTCCTGCATGAGTGTTGAGATTCAGTGGTTTTTGCCCTTGCATCCCAGTGGGGATTTCCCGGCTTGTTGCCGATTACCGGTCAGTGGACCGTGAGCTTGAGCATTTGCATATGATTCGCCCGCACCGTTGTACTTCACGAATATCAGCGGATTTGCTACCCGTAGCGATGTTCTTACCGGTAAAGTGGTTAGCTGAGGCAACCCGTGACCCTAGTTTGGGGAATGTCAACCAGGTGGTGCCAAGAGGGCAGCCTCGCCTGAGGTCTTTGCGAAGACCAAATGGTAGCTTGTGATTGGGTCTTTGCGTTTTCATCTATTTGATGCATGTGTTGATTCTTTGATTCTTTGATCTGGCTTCTATATCTACTTCTTTTATGATTCTATGTGATGCCTCTGATTATAGTTCCATTGTTATCTTGCTGATTGTCCTAACTCCTTGATGTGTTGATTATCCTGATACATGTTTTAAATTCTGCTAAAATTATCTCCTATGCTTGTACCCAGATTATGAGTTTTGCTTTCTTTACAGCACCAGTTATATATCTGCTTTACCCTAACCCCTGATCTATTACTATCCTCTAGCAGTGTATACCAGTAGGTACGATCTGCTATTTCTCGGCTCGTCGTGCCCACTGGGATACACTCGGTGTGTCTCACACCCTCGGGTGACTGTTTTTCAGGTCGAGCGGGTGTTGAGATGTCGGGACGAGTTGGTGAGATCACGAGATAGAGCTTGACCCTGGACAGCCGATAAGATCAAGTATTTAATTATTTGTGTATCAAATGTAATGCAATGTAATTGAGAAGTTATTGATATTGTAATTTAATCTTGCTTATTAGTAGAGTAGTAGTTAGTACTCTGGTTGTATGCCAAGTGAGCCGTGCATATATAGAAAAGGCTCAATCCCCAGTGGGATTGGGACTCTTCTATATATGTGGCGGTCTGTTGCGCCCTGGCCGGTTTTAAACTCTGATTTCCAAAAAAAAAAAAAAAAAAATTTAGACGCTGGTTTTAAACTCGGGGCGTGACAGATTAGATGGTATCAGAGAAATAGGAAACGCAATGTCTAGGTTTGGCTAGGAACGAACCCTAGGATGACTCGTGTTACGAGAGAGCGCTGGGTAGTGTTCTAAGTCTGATAGGTCAAAACAGAAGTTGTGGTCGGTCGACTGTACTAAAAATATTAAATAAGTTAATACTTAGAAAACTGATATTTTGGGTGTTTTAGAAAATTTTTAAGTATGTTTTGTTAAGTTTCGGGGACGAAACTTTTTAAAAGTTGTGGGTGATGTAGAAATCTAGAATTTGAAAACTCTGTTTGCTTTTAAATGTTTAAATTTGTCATTTGGCAAAAGTGGAGTGTTAGTGGGCCAATAGTGGGCCCAGAAATATCGACTTTTGATCGGGGTCTGATCTGGAAAATCCGAGATCACCATTGCGATCGTCTCGTCGAAACATAGAAGTTTCATATTCATATGTTTTCGATCCGACGGTCGGATCTTCCAGAAATCAGAAATCAAAAAGTGGGCCCCGCGACTTAAGTGAATAGTAACCTTTGAATTTTTAACCCTTGTGATCATGAATGGTCGAACCACTATCTAGAATTTTAACATAGGAGTATGAGTAATGGATCCTAGCTAATTTCGACGTTCTGAGCGCAATGGCACTGACGGATTTCGCGTTTGGCGACCCGTGGCATCGAAAGTGCGTGCGTCGGTTTGCGACATACAGAACAAGATGGCCCGAGATTTCATACGAGCACCAAATCAAACAAATGATTAGCCTATTTTGAAGGTCTCGACGAGCCGGACGTCGTGGCGAAGTCCATTTTCAGTTTCGGCGACTCGAGTGCCTCGAAAAGCGTGAAATACATTGAAAAAGTGGGTATTTTTGAAGAAACCCTAATATTTATGTACCAAAATTATGAGGCTTATAAGTTGGGGTGCTGGGTGCATTTGTCACCTACAGAGGGACCTTAGAGTTTAGGATCTTTGTGTAGGGGGTTTTGTGCAAAAAGTGCATTATACACGTGTTGGAGTGAAGCCCTGCCTCTTCCTCTTCGGTAACTGAAGCCTCCACCAGCTCTCCAGCTCGCAACCGCCGCGGCCCTCAGCTGCCGAAACGGCCGGCCGCTCGGGTCGCCGGGGTTAAAGGTAAGAAGCTAGATTG
Source organism: Tillandsia leiboldiana (assembly GCA_029204045.2). Lineage (NCBI taxonomy): Eukaryota > Viridiplantae > Streptophyta > Magnoliopsida > Poales > Bromeliaceae > Tillandsia > Tillandsia leiboldiana. Next base: position 5,385,221 of record CM055064.1, read on the forward strand.
GTGTTTCCTTTGAGTTGTGAAGGGATCAACCAAAGCCATAGGGATTAGCCAACCTTCCTCTGAGAGCTTCATTAAGAGGCCGCAACCGAGCCCTGGTGTACCGACCCCAGCCCCGCCGATGAGCGCCGCCGCAGCCACCTTCCTCTTTCTTCCTTCTCCGACGAGGTGTGAAGTTGGACGGGATCTCTTCAAAGTTGGATTGGGAGGTGTCTGAGGAGTCCTGGTGCTTGGAGGACCCTGCTGGAGCAAGCCTTGGCGCGCGTAGTGAGGGAACCAAGAATCTGGCTTCCTCCTTCTTCCCCGAGCTCGGCTAAGGTGAGGATCCTTAACCAACGGTTTTCTAGCACCGGACCATTAGCAGTGGACCTTAGGTCCTTAGCATCCTCCCTGCAAAGCCCCGAGGTCCCATGCAGCATGGTTAGCCGGCGGCCACAATAGGTCGCCGGAAACTAATAACTAGCTCGCCCCTAAAGAACTCGGCAACCACTGAATATAAAGCACCAAAATTGGTGTGCTGGGACTGTAGGAGGAGAGGACCAACTCCACCAATTTGGTGGAGTATGGTTGAACCAATTAATGGCAGTTTTATGCCTAGTCGGGCTTTTTGTTGCCACTCGGCCGAGCTTGATGCTCCGGCGCCGGCGGGCCTCTCCGACGCCGGCCACTGCCCAGGACATCCTTGTTGGGACCAAGAGGTTCCCACCCAACCATGCTGTTGCATGGCTCCCATGCAAGCCGAGGAAGGCGCGGCCGAGTTGGGTTTGAATTGCACCAAGTTGCGGCCGCCGGCGCTCAGGCCATCTCCGGCCGGGGAGAGTTGGTCGGGAAGCTTGCTGGGACCACAAGGAGTCTATCCATGCAAGTGAGAGAGCTTCATAATGCTCTATCAAAATCCGCCATTAACGGGGTGAAGCTCCAACCGAGCTTTGCTCCCCGCCGGCGCCGCCGCACCCGGGGCCAACGCATGCATGGAAAGTTTCAGAGGGGTGAGTAGCACACCTACTGGTGCATTTAGATAGCCCCCAGAACCTTTGTGTGAAGCATCACGAAAAATCAAGGTTTTTCTCCATCTTCTTCAACCTTGGAACTCGGCCACCCGGTTGTGGGGTTGCTCCAAGATGATGGGAAAAACTCCTGCCAGCCTGGAGGATCATTTCCCTCCAAGAAATATTGGTGCTGGGGCAGTGTACGCAGAGAACCCAACTTCAATTTGTGCTTGAGTATGTGAATTGTGTGTGTTGTGCATAAGCTGCTTGATTTAATGCCTCAAAGAACTATATAAAAGGAATTTGACAAAACTTTGTATATGGAAACTTGCTCCAAATAGTCCCCTGAGCTCTGTGCTCACTTCAGTTCAAACAGAAAACTGAGTGGATTAAGTTTGGTGCATTGTGAATTAGGGTGTAAGCTTTACCTTGGTTCTGCTGAACCAGCCCACCTGGGCCTCAACCATTGGTGAGCACTGAGGTCCTGGCAGTG
>CM055064.1:6022413-6124274 GCA_029204045.2 Tillandsia leiboldiana
TGGTTCTGGAGCCTTTGAGTGGCCTGGTCGGAACTGGCTCTTTGGTTCCGGAACCCCAGGGGGGGCTTGTGTCCCAGTACAAGTGGGTGGTACCGGGTACACAAGCCACAGGAAATGCCAGTTGGCTCGGATTGGTGCACAGGGTTGAGGTCTGGCCTTGTTCCTGTTCCAACCACCCAGACTCGATTTTATACCTTGATTCACCGCTCCCTCCCCCTTCATCATCTTGTTCATTTCTCAATTGCTTGCTGCCAGAGGGAAGAAGAAGAGGAAGTAGAGGGAGAAGTGAAGGTGGCTGTGGAGTGTGCTGCTTGTGAGGAGTTGACGAGTCAACGTGCGCGCGCGAGGAGCAAATTGAGGTAAATTGATTGTTGGAGATTTGGATTTGGACTCTTGATTCTCCTCTTGGGTTTTATTGATGGTTTGAATGGAATTTGAGCTAATTTCTATCCTTGCTCTCTCCCTGTGCTCTCGGGCTGCATGCAGCAGGGGATTACTGTGCAAATCCGCAACACTACGCATGCTTGATTCGTGGATTGGAGTGATCGGGTTGAGCTGAGATTTTATGGTGGCCTAGCTGGGTGCTGTGGAGGTTGTTTGGAGCTCCGTGGATTTTCGAGACGCGCGACGGTGTGCGCGGCGCGCGAGAGGCGCAGTTCAGTTTTCGTCAGATTGCGCCCGTTTCTTCACCGATTTCTGCGCGGCCTTCGGGAAGCATTTGAGGTGGGTTGATTTTCTTCTAAAAATCGTGGAATACCCTCTAATGCTTCAGAACGCACTTTGATCATGTCAAACTGTGTATTTTAGCTTTAAAATGATCTGATCGTTGCCTAGAAAATTACATAAATATTATCTGAACCCCATAGTATTTTTAGTGGACTCGTGACATTGTATGACACTAGACTGTATGCTTGGTTGGCCTCATTTAAGCTCCCGAACCGTTTTAAAAATCCGAATGCTCGTTTTATTAAAAAACCGACTTTTAAAAATGGTTTTAAAATGTCTGAGGGTTCTAGTGATGCTGCATGGGTTCGGGTGCTTGTTCTCTCGTGCCGGGGGGCGAGGAGATATTTGTTGATTATTAGAGCCTTTCTGTGGCTTTTTGAGTTTTACTAGTGTCATTGGGGGTTCTATTTGAGCACTTCAGATTCAGTCGTGGAGTTTACTCCGACCTTGACATGAGAGTGTGTCGTGTATCCACTGTGTTTCCGATCTATTTGATCGTGGATTATAGCCTGCTGAGCCTGGCATGTTTGCCAGTTATGAGATACTTGAGATACTTGAGTTCGGTGGGGTCGCTCCCCTCGAGCTACGCCCCGGGTGCGATGATGATACCGAGCCTGACGAGGCTGCGATGAGTTACTGAGAGTCCTTGAGGGACACCCTACGTAAGTCCGTTCCTCCGGGATGTGCGGCAGTAGATGAGCGCAGGCTTGACTTTGACCTGACTGGTCCAAAGAGGACAGTCATTGAGATTTGGGTGAGATGTGTGAGTGAGTTACATTGCATGTTCATAGATGAGTACTTTTCCTTGAGCATATGTAGAGGCATATAGGGGTAGATTTCCAGCTTTCATATCTATCTATCTATCTATCTATTTGTTTACCTTTTTGTGCCTCCGGTGGACTTAGTGGGCATACCGTGTGCTTTGAGGACGGTACCCACTGGGAACTACCTTTTCAGTAGTTCTCACACCCGCTGCGGTGCAGGTTTTCCTGAGGCAGCTGCTCCGACTCCTTCCCGTGCGGAGTCTTCAGATCGAGGTAAGGGCGTGGCCGACTAGTCGCTTACCCGAGTCAGTTTAGTGGAGAGGTAGCAGTACCCTTTTGAGTTTCCACTTTTGTAGAGTGAGATTTTGAGAGGTGTTATCTTTGTATCTTGAGGACAGCTTGTATCTTGGATTTTATTTACTCTAGTACAGTTGTTCTGTTTCCTTTCTATAGCATGTACTTACTTTTGCTCTGATATCTGTTAGCTATAGATTTATTTGCAGGGTAGACGCTTCGTCTGTACGGCAGTTTCCGTACAGATGGCGGATCTGTTAGCGAGCCCGGGTCGCAGTTTCGACCCCGGGGCGTGACAGATTAGAGTGGTATCAGAGCCTAGGTTTATAGGTCATTGAGGACTTAGAGACCCTAGGCTTTTTGGCTGGACAGTAGGTTGACTATCGAGAGAGACGTGATTTCTGCGAGAGTCATGATTGAGTTATAACTCCCTCAGGGGTTTGGGGTGAGTAATTTTGCATGTTTATTCTCTAAAGGGGACATGTCGGCTGCAGACGACATTACGCTTTAGAATGGGTAACATGTATAGACTCTCGTTTGATTGGGTTGAGCGATTCTTGGTCCTGATGTTCGGTTTTGATTTCAGGATTTGTGATGCCTCCGAGACGTCGAGCTACGACGAGGGCTCACCCAGCCGCAGACGAGGAGCCTGAGCGGCAGAAGGCTCCACCGGTTGATCAGGGAGAGGTTCAGGCGCTGCGGGCCCAGGTGGCCTTTTTGTCGGAGGCGTTGCAACGCCAAGATGAGGCGTCCAAACGCCAGGAGGAGACAGCCAGGCGCCAGGAGGAGGCAGCCAAGGCCCAGCAAGAGAATGTGGAACGGTTGGTGAGGTTACTCGAGCAGAGGGCACCTCCAGCGACGCCCCCAGTAGCTACCTCGGCGACCTCGTCCCAGATTGCTCCTTTGACAGAGGCAGAGCAGAGAGAGCTCACGGATCGACTGTCATATATTAGCCAGTTCCATCCCCCGCGGTTCTCTGGTCTGAGCTCGGAGCCGTGGGAGGTCGAGAACTGGATTGCAGCTATGGAAAAATTATTCGAGAATCTGTTCATCAAGGAGGAGTATCAAGTGCACCTGGGAACTCACTTTTTGGAGAAAGACGCCGAGACTTGGTGGCGTCGGGTTCGCCCTGTTGGACCGCCGGGCGTACAGTTGCTGACTTGGCACGAGTTTTGAGCTTTACTGCGCGGGGCTTACTTCCCCGACAGTGCAAAGCAGAAACTCGAAGGAGATCTTCGACGGCTACAGCAGGGTAGCCGACCCCTACAGGAGTATATACGAGAGTTTCAGCGCTTACTGAACAGTGTTCCATACGTCGCCCCAGATGAGCCGCAGAGGGTTGATCTATTTGAGAGAGGATTGCACCAGGATATCTACCATCACGTCCATTCCCATCGGTCACCTACCTTGGACGCAGCTATTGAGCGAGCTCGATGGGTCTCCCGAGGGACCGTTATTATGACAGAGAGGGGCGAGGCGCCAGGGACCAGCTCCGGGGAGAAGCGCCCAACACCTCAGGATTTTGGGCAGTCAAGCAGACCGAGGCCCCCGAGACCACCGCAGCCACAGATTCAGCCTCGAGGCCGCGGGTCACAGAGGAGGCAGAGGCCAGGGGGTCATCGGCCGCCTAGACAGCAGCAGCAGCAGCAGCAGAGGCGTTCCGATCAGTGTGTGATTTGCGGCGGGCCTCACGCACCTCAGCAGTGCGAGCAGCGACAGGGCAGATGCTATCGATGTGGACAGCCGGGACATATAGCTTGGACTTGCCCGAGGGCAGGGTCATCAGCACCGTCGACTACATCGACTTCTCCCTTGCCCCTACAGGCAGTGGGAGCTTCGCTGAGCTTCACCCGGGGGGGATCGTGCCACCTCCTCACGACAGTCTGAGAGACGACCTCCAGCGAGCGGGCGAGTGTACGCCGCTCAGGTCGAGGATTCCACAGCAGCAGATCAGGTAGTAGCAGGTATTATTCTTATCTCCTCTACCCGTGCTCGAGCGCTTTTTGATACTGGAGCATCACATTCATTCATCAGTAGTACTTTTGCATCTTCGCATGGGTTTGAGATTGGGCCATTGACTCATGCATTAGAGGTCCAGGTTCCGGGTTGTGTATTGCATGTAGATGAGTGCTGTTGGTCCTGCCCAGTGCAGTTAGGACCGTGGATTTTACCCATTGACCTGTTGGTCTTGCGCCGACTTCAGGATTTTGATGTGGTTTTGGGTATGGATTGGTTATCCCGGTTCTATGCTACTATTGATTGTAGATTGAGGACTGTGACCCTTCGGGAGCCGGGTCAGGAGGAGTATGTGTATAGGGGATGTCAGAGTGCATTGTTTGCAGTGACAGTGTCTTCCGCCAGAGCCCGACAGATGTTGAGTAGAGGCTGTGTCGCTTTTCTTGCGACTGTTGTAGAGGCGCCTACGGCGATGCCCGGACTCGAGGACATCCCTGTTGTCTGCGAGTACCCGGATGTTTTTTCCCTCGGAGTTATCATCTATGCCGCCGGATCGAGAGATAGAGTTTGTGATTGATGTAGTCCCTGGAACTACATCAGTCTCTAAAGCGCCCTACAGGATGGCCCCAGCAGAGTTGAGAGAGCTAAAGGCTCAATTACAGGATCTTTTGGATCGAGGGTTCATCAGACCTAGCGTCTCTCCGTGGGGAGCGCCGATTCTTTTTGTGAAAAAGAAGGACGGATCACTTAGATTGTGTGTGGATTATCGAGAGTTGAATAAAGTGACCGTTCGAAACAAGTATCCTCTCCCCAGGATTGATGATTTGTTTGATCAGCTTCAAGGAGCTACGGTCTTCTCCAAGATCGACCTTCAGTCCGGTTACCACCAGCTTAAGGTGAGGGCCGAGGATGTGTCCAAGACAGCTTTCAGGACTCGGTATGGGCATTATGAGTTCACAGTGCTACCTTTTGGATTGACTAATACCCCAGCCGCATTTATGGATCTAATGAACCGAGTGTTTCAGCCCTACTTGGATCGTTTTGTAGTTGTGTTTATTGATGACATTCTGGTTTACTCCCGAAGTGACACGGAGCACGAGGAGCACTTGAGGATAGTGCTGCAGCTTCTGAGAGAGAAGAAGTTGTATGCCAAGTTAAAGAAGTGCGCTTTTTGGCTTCGGGAGGTTTCTTTTCTAGGCCACGTAGTTTCAGCCGCAGGAGTGGCAGTGGACCCGGCGAAGATTGATTCAGTTCGGGATTGGCCTAGACCCACGACGGTGACAGAGGTGCGCAGCTTCTTGGGCCTTGCAGGGTACTACCGTCGTTTTGTAGAAGGCTTTGCGAAGCTTTCTACTCCCATCACTCGGTTGACTAGGAAGGGGATCAAGTTTGTGTGGACAGAGCAGTGTCAGCAGAGCTTCGAGGAGTTGAAGCAGAGGTTGATTACAACGCCAGTCCTTTCACTACCAGTTATGGGAGAGGGATTCGTGATTTACAGTGATGCCTCCCACAGCGGCCTAGGATGTGTGTTGATGCAGCATGGTAGGGTAATCGCTTATGCTTCGCGCCAGCTAAAGGACTATGAGAAAAATTACCCTACGCATGACTTGGAGCTAGCCGCTGTTGTCTTTGCTTTGAAGCTTTGGCGGCACTATCTTTATGGCGAGCATTGTGAGATCTTCACCGACCACCAGAGTTTGAAGTATTTGTTCACCCAGAAGGAACTCAACTTGAGGCAACGCCGGTGGCTAGAGCTGCTCAAGGATTATGATCTGAATATTCAGTATCATCCCGGCAAAGCCAATGTGGTCGCAGACGCCTTGAGCAGGCGATCAGGGCAGTCCTTGAGTTTGTTGATTACTCAGCAGATGCCCTTGAGAGAGCAGTTGAGGCGCTTGGATATAGAGGTGGTGTCCCCTGGGGTTTCTGCAAGACTTATGTCCATGGTCTTGCAGCCTACTCTGTTGGACCAGATGAGAGAGAAACAGAGTGAGGACCCCGAGCTTGTGAGGATTAGAGTTCAGCTTCAGCAGGATCAGGGTGGGGACTTTTCTGTGGATACAGCGGGAGTACTCAGGTACAGGGACCGCTTTTGTGTGCCCGTGGACTCAGAGGTTCGAGAGCTGATTTTGAGGGAAGCTCACTATACACCTTACACCCTCCATCCTGGGGGAACTAAGATGTATAGGGACTTGAGGGCACAGTTTTGGTGGCGCGGCATGAAGAGAGATATTGGAAGGTTTGTGGCTCGTTGTTTAACTTGTCAGCAAGTTAAAGCTGAGCATCAGGTTCCAGCTGGCAAGTTGCAGAGCCTTCCAATACCTGAATGGAAATGGGACCGTGTCACTATGGATTTTATTGTGGGATTGCCGAGGACTCAGAGTGGTTCTGACGCCATATGGGTGATTGTGGATCGTTTGACCAAATCAGCCCACTTTCTGCCGATGCAGTTGAGTTGGTCCTTGGAGAGGTTAGCACAGTTATATATGGACGAGATTGTGAGACTACACGGGGTGCCGGTATCGATTGTGTCTGACAGGGACCCGAGGTTTACTTCACAGTTTTGGAGGAGTTTGCACAGAGCCTTGGGGACCCAGCTTCAGTTTAGCACCGCCTTTCACCCACAGACTGATGGACAGTCGGAGAGGACCATTCAGACTCTGGAGGACATGTTGAGAGCATGTGTCCTGAGCTTCGGTGGCAGTTGGGATCGACACTTGAGGTTAGCCGAGTTCGCGTATAACAATAGCTTCCAGGCGAGCATTCAGATGGCGCCCTACGAAGCATTGTATGGTCGGAAGTGTCGATCGCCTCTATTTTGGAGTGACGTGGGTGAAAGGAAGACCTTGGGGCCAGATCTGCTTGTAGAAGCTGAGGAAAAGGTCAGGATCATTCGGCGACACATAGAGACCGCTCAGAGCCGTCAGAGGAGTTATGCAGACAGGAGGCGGCGAGACTTGGAGTTTCAGGGGGGAGACCATGTTTTTCTGAAAGTCTCGCCATCTCGAGGAGTTCGCCGATTTGGAGTACGCGGAAAGCTTAGTCCGCGGTTTATCGGGCCATTTGAGGTGCTAGAGCGCATTGGCCCAGTTGCATATCGAGTTGCGCTACCGCCGCGGTTGGCAGGCACCCACGACGTATTTCATGTATCCACCTTGAGGAAATATGTGTTTGATCCCTCACATATCCTGGACTTCACATCCTTGGAGCTAGACGAGGACTTGGGCTATCAGGAGCGACCGGTGCGAATTCTTGCTCGAGAGACGAGAGAATTGCGCAACCGGATCATACCTTTTGTTAAGGTTTTATGGAGTCATCATGAGGAGCGAGAGGCCACATGGGAGCCTGAGGATGAGCTGAGAGTTTCATATCCCCACTTATTTGAGTCGCCCACTTGAGATTTGGATTTTTGCGGTTTCGAGGACGAAACCGTTAAAAGGAGGGGAGAGTGTAGAGCACCGGAGCTTCGGGCAGTGTGCCGATCCCACGGGGCAGCCTGGTATTGTGGAAATACCTTCAGCAGTTTCTGTTTGTTTTTACAGAAAGGTTCGGGTGGTCCCGGAGCGACGCGGAAGTCTTTTTGGAGGAAAGTGAGTTGGCGTCGGATTTAGAGCTTGCGGGTCGAGCTTTGGCTTCTTGGATGGTTTTGATGTGAGTTGAACCCTTGGGACATGTGTAATATGTTTTTACAGAGGTGTTCGGTTGGTTTCGGGGTGATGCGGAGGTCCCGAGGCGAGAAAGTGAGTTGACGGCGCGGTTTGGGAGAGTTCTGGCTGGTTCTGGAGCCTTTGAGTGGCCTGGTTCCGGAACTGGCTCTTTGGTTCCGGAACCAGGGGCTGTGTACCGGTACCAAGTGGGTGGTACCGGTACACAAGCACAGGAATGCCCAGTTTGGCTCGGATTGGTGCACAGTGTTGAGGTATGGCCTCTGTTCCTGTTCCAACCACCCCAGACTCGATTTATACCCTTGACCACCTGCTCCCTCCCCCTTCCTCATCTCTCTTTCATTCTCTCCATTTCTTGCTGCCAGAGGAGAAGAAGAAGAGGAAGTAGAGGGAGAAGTGAAGGTGGCTGTGGAGTGTGCTGCTTGTGAGAGTTGACCGAGTCAACGTGCGCGCGCGAGGAGCAAATTGAGGTAAATTGATTGTTGGAGATTGTGGATTTGGACTCTTTGATTCTCCTCTTGGGTTTTATTGATGGTTTTGAATGGTAATTTGAGCTAATTTCTATCCTTGCTCTCTCCCTGTGCTCTCGGGCTGCATGCATGCAGAGGGATTACTGTGCAAATCCGCAACACTACGCATGCTTGATTCGTGGATTGGAGTGATCGGGTTGAGCTGAGATTTTTATGGTGGCCTAGCTGGGTGCTGTGGAGGTTGTTTGGAGCTCCGTGGATTTTTCCGAGACGCGCGACGGTGCGCGCGCGCGCGAGAGGCGCAGTTCAGTTTTTCGTCAGATTGCGCCCGTTTCTTCACCGATTTCTGCGCGGCCTTCGGGAAGCATTTGAGGTGGGTTGGATTTTCTTCTAAAAATCGTGGAATGCCCTCTAATGCTTCAGAACGCACTTTGATCATGTCAAACTGTGTATTTTAGCTGTAAAATGATCTGATAGTTGCCTAGAAAATTACAGAATTATTATCTGAACCCCATAGTATTTTTAGTGGACTCGTGACATTGTATGACACTAGACTGTATGCTTGGTTGGCCTCATTTAAGCTCCCGAACCGTTTTAAAAATCCGAATGCTCGTTTTATTGAAAAACCGACTTTTAAAAATGGTTTTAAAATGTCTGAGGGTTCTAGTGATGCTGCATGGGTTCGGGTGCTTGTTCTCTCGTGCCGGGGGGCCGAGGAGATATTTGTTGATTATTAGAGCCTTTCTGTGGCTTTTTGAGTTTTACTAGTGTCATTGGGGGTTCTATTTGAGCACTTCAGATTCAGTCGTGGAGTTTACTCCGACCTTGACATGAGAGTGTGTCGTGTATCCACTGTGTTTCCGATCTATTTGATCGTGGATTATAGCCTGCTGAGCCTGGCATGTTTGCCAGTTATGAGATACTTGAGATACTTGAGTTCGGTGGGGTCGCTCCCCTCGAGCTACGCCCCGGGTGCGATGATGATACCGAGCCTGACGAGGCTGCGATGAGTTACTGAGAGTCCTTGAGGGACACCCTACGTAAGTCCGTTCCTCCGGGATGTGCGGCAGTAGATGAGCGCAGGCTTGACTTTGACCTGACTGGTCCAAAGAGGACAGTCATTGAGATTTGGGTGAGATGTGTGAGTGAGTTACATTGCATGTTCATAGATGAGTACTTTTCCTTGAGCATATGTAGAGGCATATAGGGGTAGATTTCCAGCTTTCATATCTATCTATCTATCTATCTATTTGTTTACCTTTTTGTGCCTCCGGTGGACTTAGTGGGCATACCGTGTGCTTTGAGGACGGTACCCACTGGGAACTACCTTTTCAGTAGTTCTCACACCCGCTGCGGTGCAGGTTTTCCTGAGGCAGCTGCTCCGACTCCTTCCCGTGCGGAGTCTTCAGATCGAGGTAAGGGCGTGGCCGACTAGTCGCTTACCCGAGTCAGTTTAGTGGAGAGGTAGCAGTACCCTTTTGAGTTTCCACTTTTGTAGAGTGAGATTTTGAGAGGTGTTATCTTTGTATCTTGAGGACAGCTTGTATCTTGGATTTTATTTACTCTAGTACAGTTGTTCTGTTTCCTTTCTATAGCATGTACTTACTTTTGCTCTGATATCTGTTAGCTATAGATTTATTTGCAGGGTAGACGCTTCGTCTGTACGGCAGTTTCCGTACAGATGGCGGATCTGTTAGCGAGCCCGGGTCGCAGTTTCGACCCCGGGGCGTGACATATGCTCTTTCTTGTTCACATCCACATAAGATGCACGTTTGGTCGACCATCAAAGCCCTATTTAGTAGGTTGCCAGTTGTTAGAACCCTTCTCCTTAAAATCAACCACATGAAAATCCTCACTTTGCTCAGAATTTTCAATTTTCAGATCCTAGTAGTGAGCTTGTCTCTTAATCCACCATCCATAAGAAAGTTATAAAGTGACTTAATTGAGAATTTTTGGTCAGCTGACCATCTCCATTTGAAAGTTGGGTGAAGTCGGCGTTAGGAGCACAAGAATTGATGTAATTGTAAGTCAGCTGAATTCAATTTTAGCAAGTAACGATCTAATGTCCTGCTTTTTTTTTTGGATATCAAAGGTTGAAATTGTGACTCTTAGAAAGTCGTTAGTGTTGGCATTTGTTTCAGCACCGAAGTCACAAGATCACATAGGCTCCTACGCACAATTGTACGGAGGTTAATCATTTGATATTTGTTACGTGGGGAACAAAGTTGAGTTCGTAATATGTCCATATTGGCTTCGAAAATGATTGTGTATCCGTGCATATACAAATAAGTTTATATTAAGCATTTTGGACTAGTGGTTTGGACCCAAGAAATCTCTAGTTTAGTAGGTTGGGTCATTATATTTGGTTTTAGAGCCAGATTATAAATTGGAATTGTGGGCAAGGTCTTACAACGTACGGTAATTCTAAGGGCTTGTTTGGTTCACGGTTTGTAATATTCCAGATCCTTCACATTTTTAATTGAAAATATTTAAATCATTACTATTCAACTCAAATTGTGTAGTAATAAAAGGTCCGCTGAAGTAATGAAATCATTGTAGATTCTCAACTAGTAGGTTAAAAGATTACCATGTGTAATGAACCAACCCTTTTTTTTTTTGCAAATTTGATCAAGTGGAGGCATTTAGTTGCTATTATCGCAGCTCTATAAAAGTGGCAACATACTGTTTGCCCTAATCCACAATGCCGTAACCAATCCAACAGTAGCCACCTCTCCCCTCTCCGTCTCTTCTCCCTCTCTCTCTTCTCTCTATTCCTTTCCTATAAAAGAAGAAACTGCCATTGTTGGGGCAGCTTCTAAGCTCGGGTTTGTTCTCATCTGCGACACCTTACTAATAGTTTCACATCGAATAAGAACGAGGTTGTGATTGGGTATATAAAAGATTATGGACCTTAGTAATAATAACTGGGTTTAAGAATTTTGGGCCGGTGGTTTGGGTCAAACGAGTTATTATTGCTAGCGGATTGGATTATTATATTTGGTATAAGAGCCGATTCACCAGCCAGAAGTGTGATGCGGGTCTCACATCGCCTAGTGATCTTGGGTTGTATATGTGATTGGGTTGACAAAGATGTTAGGGAATGGAACTCAATGATATGCAAACTACGTGATTGGTGCCCTTACGCTCTGATACTATCTTAATCTGTCACGCCCCGGGGGTAATTTGAAAGCGGAAAATGGCCCCATTTTTTTTTTTTTTCAAAAAGCCTTTACCCTCCGGCACGTGCCCAGACCCGCCACATATACAAGGTTACTAAACAAACGGACAGAGTCTCCGTTGTATATGCACGGCGTCGCATAACATACAATCACCAAGCCTTACTAGTTTATGACTAAACATCCTGTGACACCCCCGGAATTTGAAATAGTCTTATATATAAATGATATAATAGGACTAAATCGCTTAACCCGGCTATAGCATTTTGGGTGGTAGCAAGACCCAAGAGGTTAAGAGAGTTAAGCGTGCTAGAGCTAGAGTAGTTCTAGGATGGGTGACCCCCTGGGAAGTTGGGGCGTCACAGTTGGTATCAGAGACAATCACCAGCCGGAAATGTGAGATGAGTCTCGGTTGAGCAAGGGTTATATAGCGGGTAGAGCGTGGCTCCCTGGCTAATGACCGTTGTAGGTAGAGTGTAGCTCCCTACAAGGTCGGCTAAGGCTAGCGAGACGAGTCTCACATCGCCTGGTACTAGTGATTGTGCTTGAGCCTGACGTGGACGTCAGGGCTTAAAGGGGAGAGGAATGTGACACCCCCGGAATTTGAAATAGTCCTATATATAAATGATATAATAGGACTAAATCTCTTAACCCGGCTATAGCATTTTGGGTGGTAGCAAGACCCAAGAGGTTAAGAGAGTTAAGCGTGCTAGAGCTAGAGTAGTTCTAAGATGGGTGACCCCCTGGGAAGTTGGGGCGTCACAGAAATTGGCGGACTCGGGGCGTGACACATCCACGGTAACTTACTTCGTGCAAATATCTATTGTAATTAACATGGTCCCCCGGTTGCATGAGTAGGTGGTTTTAAGTTTTGTTTTAATTGTTATGCCCTCCTTTTATGTGTGTTTTGATTGATTGACCGGTTATTGGTTATTGTTGGTTGCTAATCCCTTGCGACGTGTGTACAGAGTATGGCACGCACCCGATCTTCGGGTGGAGGTGGAGGAGAGGAGGGAGTGAGGCCGGTCGCTGCCGAGGCTACTGCAGCCAGGGAGGACCAGTTGCTCCGGCAATAGGTTCGGGATTTATCGGGGCAACTTGTGGCGCTCACCGATGTTGTACAGCAAATAGCCAGCGAGACGGCAACATTGGTTACTGCTACATTGACTCCTGCTCCAGGACTGGTTCCGCCTGAGGCGCCAACGCCGGCGATAGGTGGTGAGGATACTCTTTCGGCAGACACTACGACAACAAGGGCATCGGCAGTACCAGCAGCGGCACCCCCGGATGTCCCTTCTTCGATAGCTCAAGGATCGAGGCCGGGAGCTACACTCGAGGATCCGGCAAGGGGTGAAGGTGCCACACCTTCCCCCACTCAGTCCACGGCTGTGGCCGGTAGGGATCCGGCGGTGTAGCCGGAGCGGGCTAGGGTAAGGGTTAGCCTGGCAGACTTCCGAAAGTATAAGCCACCCGTTTTTTAGAGTGAGACCACTGATCCATGGGTAGTGGAAAAGTGGGTGGACACTATGGAGAAGCTATTTGAGGATCTCATCATGGAGGAGGATGAGCGGGTTCCTCTAGCAGTTCACTTTTTCGAGGGCACACCCCGGATTTGGTGGAAGACTGTGCGACCTACTAGCGGCACTTCCTTTCCTTCATGGTCTACTTTCAGAGAGATGTTATTTGGAGCATTCTTTTCTGATAGCGTCAAACAGAAGCTTGAGGATGATTTGAAGACCATCAAGTAGGGTAGCCGGTCGATGATGGAATATCAACGGGAGTTTGTGAGACTGGCTAACTACGTTCCCTTTGTGATTCGGGACGACTCCCATAAGGCTCGTCTCTTTGTTGATGGATTGAGAGGAGACATTTTTAGACTTGTTCAGTCAGTGGATTTGCACACCTTTCAGCAGGTGGTCGACAGGGCCACTTTGGTTGAGCGAGGAACGGTCTTAGCTAGCGCTCGAAGTGATGGATCGGACCGCAGTAAGGATAAGAAGCGGTCCCAAGTGCAATCTAGCGGTGGTCGACCACCCAAGTACCCGAGGACACAGTAGGGGGCCAGGGGCCCATCGACTTCTGGACAGAGGATGGGGGATAAGCCCTATATTATATGTGGAGGAGCGCATCCAGTGATGGCCTGTTCACAGCGGCAAGATCACTGTTTCAAGTGCGGGAAGCAAGGGCATTTCAGATCAGGATGCCCATTGGGCCAAGAGTCGTCTTCTTCGGCAGCATCGACACTACCACTGCAGCGATAGGGCCATGGGAGGCCATCCATAGGGCAGGCAGGACGCCCTCAGACCCCTCGATGGGAGGAGAGGGTACCACAACCGCAGGTACAACAGCTACAGGCAGGAGGGAGGATCTACTCCATGGCACCTTCAGGTACGGAGCCACTAGCGGATGTGGTTGCAGGTATGACTACTATCTTTGGCATTCGTATATTTCTCGTACCTTTGCCCATTCTCATGCTTTGGAGGAGAGGGCCCTTCCTTGTGTGTTATCTGTGTTGACTCCAGGGCCTCCTTTGGAGGCCAATACTTTGGTACCTTCAGACCCGGTGGTTTTGGGCGACCGTGTATATCTGATTGATCTTGTGGTTATCCCGATTCGAGAGTTTGATTTGGTTTTGGGCATGGATTGGTTGACTCATCACTTTGCGGTTATTGATTGTGAGAGAAGGGAGGTGTGGTTGCAAGAACCTGGACACCCCGGACTTATTTTCTAGGCGTGCAAGAGCACGTACTTTGCAACTATCATCTCAGCTTCGCGGGCAAGGAATTTGATACAAGGTGGTTGTTCGGCATATTTGGCTTTAGTGGATTTTATTACACGACCTACACCGTTAGTTTTGGATATACCTGTGGTGAGCTAGTTTCAAGATGTCCTTCCAGAGGAGTTACCCGGGATGCCACCCGAGAGGGAGATTGAGTTTACTATTGAATTGATTCCCGGCACTCAACCTATCTCGAAGACACCGTACTATATGGCATTTGCAGAATTAAAGAAGCTCAAGGCGCAGTTGGAGGATTTGTTGGCTAAGGGTTTTGTAAGGCCAAGTGTTTTGCCTTGGGGAGCCCCGGTTTTATTTGTAAGGAAAAAGGATGGCAGTTTGAGGTTATGCATAGATTATCGGGAATTGAATAAAGTCACCATTAAGAACAAGCATCCCCTACCCCGAATTGATGATTTGTTTGATCAATTGCAAGGTGCTACTGTTTTCTCAAAAATTGATTTGCAATCTGGATATCATCAACTTAGGGTAAAGGGAACGGATGTTCCTAAAATTGCATTTAGAACCCGATATGGACATTATGAATTCACTGTCATACCTTTCGGACTTACAAATGCACTGGCAGCATTCATGGATTTGATGAATAGAGTGTTCAGACCTTATTTGGATCAGTTTGTGATGGTTTTTATGGATGACATCTTGATTTACTCGCGTACTGATGAGGAGCATATGGATCATTTGAGAATTGTTTTACAGACTTTGAGAGAGCAGGGGCTTTATGCAAAACTCAAGAAGTTTGAGTTTTGGCTACGGGAAGTTGCCTTTTTGGGACATATCATTACCGCTTCAGGGGTTGCAGTGGACCCAAAGAAGATAGCGGCGGTTTTGGATTGGCCGACACCTACCACGGTTATAGAGATTCACAGTTTTCTGGGTTTGGCCGGGTACTATCGGCGATTTGTAGAAGGTTTCTCTAAAATCGCATTGCCTTTAAACCGGCTAACTTAGAAGGGCGAAAAGTTTGTTTGGACGCCTCAGTGTCAGGTGAGTTTTGAGGAATTGAAGGGTAGATTGACACGGGCACCGGTCTTAGCCTTACCTAGACCGGGAGAGAATTTTGTGGTATATTGTGATGCATCACGAGTGGGATTAGGTTGTGTGTTGATGCAACAGGATTGAGTGATAGCTTATGAATCAAGGCAACTCAAGGATTATGAGAGAAATTATCCCACCCATGACCTTGAATTGGCATCAGTAATCTTCGCTTTGAAATTGTGGTGGCATTACTTGTATGGAGCACATTGTGAGCTATATACGGATCATCAAAGTTTGAAGTATCTGTTTACTCAAAAGGAATTAAACCTCCGGCAAAGGCATTGGTTAGAGCTCTTAAAGGACTACAATTTG
Organism: Tillandsia leiboldiana; assembly: GCA_029204045.2. Taxonomy (NCBI): domain Eukaryota; kingdom Viridiplantae; phylum Streptophyta; class Magnoliopsida; order Poales; family Bromeliaceae; genus Tillandsia; species Tillandsia leiboldiana. Next base: position 6,037,609 of record CM055064.1, read on the forward strand.
TCTATACACTATCACCCAGGAAAGACAAATGTAGTAGCGGATGCTTTAAGCAGAAAGACTCCAACCGAGGATTGGCATTGGAAACGGTTACAAAGCAAAAGGTTTTACTTACGGAGTTTCAAAGGTTGGGTTTGGAGGTAGTAAAACAGGGTACAGTTGCAAGGCTTTTTACAATGGAGGTTAAATTGACCTTATTGGATCGTATCTGCGAGGGACAGAAGGCGGATTTGGAGTGTCAGCGTATACGTGGTCGGATGACATCGTGTTAGGATGGTGACTTTACCATTTGGGAGGATAATTCGATTTGATTTTGAGGACGGTTGTGTGTTCCGGATCAGCCGAAATTAAAGGATGAGATCTTGATCGAAGCACATCGGACGCCATATAGCGTTCACCCCGGCGGGACTAAGATATACAAGGATCTGAAACAAACCTTCTGGTGGCTGAAGATGAAGGAGGATATGACTCGTTTTGTCGCGCTCCTCATGATTGCTCCAATGCACCTTTACGTAGGGAATCGACCGATTGCGCAACCTCTTGTCTTCACGTGCCAAGATCCGCACGAGAGTTTCGTCAAAGCTCAAATCCTCCCGAAGCTCAATTGCTGAAGCTCTAAAGATATGTGACGGATCGGGAAGGTACTTCTGGAGCATCGACACATGAAATACATTGTGCACCCGGTCGAGATTTGGTGGCAAAGCCAATCGATAAGCTACCGGACCGATGCGTTCCAAGATCTCAAATGGTTCAACGAACCGCGGGCTCAACTTGCCACGCAAACTGAACCGTTTGATCCCCTTGGATGGAGAAACCCGGAGCAAAACATGCTCCCCGACCTGAAACTCCAAGTCACAACGCCTCCGGTCCGCGTAACTTTTCTACCGACTCTGGGCGGTCAACAACCGCTGCCTGATAATGCGCACCGTTGCTTCAGTCTCTACCACCAAATCTGGACCCAACAGTTTCCGCTCGCCCAAATCATCCCAACAAATAGGGGATCGACACCGACGCCCAAACAAAGCTTTGTACGACGCCAACTGAAAACTCGCCTGGTACCTGTTGTAGTAGGTAAACTCCACTAGCGGCAAAAAGCGAAACCATCCCTCACCAAGGTCAAGTACGCAAGCCCGGAGCATATCTTCGAGAATCTGGATCACCCGCTCTGACTGTCCGTCACTCTGGGGATAGAAGGCTGTGCTGAAATGAAGTTTGGTCCCCAAAGCCTGCTGCAAACTCTGCCAAAAGTTCGACACAAACCGAGTGTCTCTGTCGGAAATGCTCGATGCTGGTACACCGTGTAACCTCACAACCTCATTGATGTAAAGTTGCGCTAAACGATCCCGTGACCACGTCGTGTGTATAGGTAAGAAATGTGCCGATTTCGTCTGTCGGTCTACCACGACCCAGACCGCATCGTGACCATGCTGCGATCGTGGGAGGCCGGTGACAAAGTTCATCGTGATCCGCTCCCACTTCCACTCAGGTATTAGAAGTGGGTGCAACTTCCCTGCCGGGCGTTGGTGCTCAGCCTTCACCTATTGACAAACTAGGCACTTTGCCACATAACGCATCATGTCCCTCTTCATGTTGGGCCACCAGAAGGTTTGCTTAAGATCCTTGTACATCTTGGTGCCCCCAGGATGTACTGTGTAAGGGGAACAGTGTGCCTCCGCTAAAATTTACTCCTTCATACCCGTCTGGTCGGGTACACATAACCGACCTCGGAACCATAGAGAGTTGTCTACTTCGACTGAAAAGTCGCCCTCCTGATCTGAAGTGATCCTGCCCCGCACAAGCTGCAGTTGTGCATCTATCTTTTGCCCCTCCAGGATTTGCTCAAATAGAGTAGGCTTGACCACAAGAGCCAACAGTAGTGCAACCGTGCCCTCCGGCACACCCTCCAATCCCAAACGTTGGAAATCCGTGATTAACCCATCCTATTGGGTAACCGCCCTTACCGTTAGCTCTTATGTCTGACCCTTTCTGCTCAGGGCATCCGCCACAACATTCGCCTTTCCCGGGTGGTATTGGATAGCCACATCGTAGTCCTTCAACAATTCCAACCAATGCCTTTATCGCAGATTCAATTCTTTCTGAGTGATCAAATATTTAAGGCTCTGGTGATCCGTAAAAACGTCGCAGTGTGCTCCATAAAGGTAATGCCTCAAGAGTTTCAAGGCGAAAACAACCGCTGCAAGTTCAAGATCATGGGTGGGATAGTTCCGCTCATAATCCTTGAGCTGTCTTGACGTATAAGCTATTACCCTCTCCTGCTGCATCAGTACACTACCCAGGCCGTTTCGCGAAGCGTCGTAGTAAACTGCAACATCCTTACCTGGTCTCGGTAGCGCTGGCACAGGTGCCCAGATCAACCTATTCTTGAATTCCTCAAAGCTCTCCACACAAATTTCTCCCCCTTCTTAGTCAAGTGGTTCAAAGGTGTTGTGATTTTCGAAAAGCCTTCCACAATACGTCTATAATACCCAGCCAAACCCAGGAAACTACGGATTTCAGTCACTGTAGTTGGTCGGGGCCAGTCAGTTATCGACTCCACCCGCAAATGACCCTTATGCTCCTCTTCCATACGAGAATAAAACAGGATGTCAACGATAAGGACCACCACGAACAGGTCTAGGCAGGGCCTGGAAACTCTATTCATCATATCCATACAAGCTGCTGGGGCGTTTGTAAGTCCAAAAGGCATAACCGTAAGCTCGTAATGACCATATCGAGTTCGAAAAGCCATTTTCGGAACGCCCTTGCCCCGGACCCTGAGCTGATGGTAGTCGGACTGCAAATTGATTTAGGAAAACACCGTTGCACCCTGCAATCGATCGAACAAATCGTCAATTCGAGGCAACGGGTACCTATTCCCTACCGTGACCTAATTTAGCTCACGGTAGTCGTTGCATAAACGTAACAGCCATCCTTTCTTCGTACGAAAAGTACAGGTGTACCCCAGGGCGACACACACAGCCTGATGAACCCCTTGTCCAGGAGATCCTCAAGTTGCGCCCTGAGTTTCTTTCAACTCCGCAAAAGCCATTCGGTAGGGTGCCTTTGTAATAGGTTACGTGCCCGAGGCAAGCTCAATCGATGTCTCGATCCCCCGCTCAGGGGGCATCGCCGGCAGTTCTTCCGAAAAAAGTCTGAAAAAACCCTCACAATCGGAACGTCTGATTGCAGTGCTGAAGGTCGAGAGATCAAATCCACCGAAGTCATGTACGCTACACATCCACCCTCTACCAATCTTCTTGCCCGCGATGCAGAAATGAGAGATGAGAAGAAAGTACTCTTACACGCTAAGTACACGTGTTCCGGAAAGCCAGGTTCCTGAAGACGCGCTTGGCGCTTCTCGCTGTCAGTCACCGCCTGATGATTGGTAAGCCAGTCCATCCCGAGTAGTACGTCGAAATCCCTTAGCGGGATTACCACCAGTTCCAAGGGCATATCAACCTGTCCAACCCTACCCGGCAGGAAGGAACATAGCTACCTGCCTCGAGGGGTTGCCCGGGGGTCTGAACGAACCTATTTCTACGAATGGGTCTCTTCTAAAAACTATGGGTATGAGCGGAAATACAATATATAAAAGAGTAAGATGCTCCGGTGTCAAACAATGTCCTATCTCAAAAAAGAAAACTAAGAGTAGAGTAATACCTGCTACTACGTCCTCCGGGGCAGTCCGTCCCGTGCTGAGCCGTCGCGTAAATCCTCCCGCGGGGCTGTAGCGGTGCCCCTCTCCTCGTATCGTGATGCTGAAGGTGGTGTTCCCGGGTTTAGGGGGCAGTTAGAGCGAAAGTGCCCCCGGCTTGCCACAACGGAAACAATGGTCGTGGCTCCAGGAACATTCGATCACCCGGTGTGCTCCTCCGCAAATGATGCAAGGCCGGTCCCCCGGCTCCTATCCCCTCGTTGGCGTGCTCCTGGTTCCTTGCTGCGTCCTTAGATGCTTGGGTGGTCGGCTCCCATTGGAAAAGCCATCCCCAGGATAAAACTGAGATCGTTTCTTGTCCCGGTTACGCTCATAGCCCTCTTGCCGGGCACGAGTGACAGCCAATTCTCGCTCCACTAAAGTGGCCTTGTCGACCACCTCTTCAAAGGTGGGCAAACCTGCCGCTGGTACTATCTGAAAGGTGTCACTCCGTAGACCATCCACGAAAAAGCGGCCCATGTGGGATTCGTCCCTCATGACAAAGGGGACGCGATCGGCTACACCGGCGTTTTGCGTCAACCAATACACTCGTTCTGTGAGTGCTGATAGTTGCCCGGCCATATCCTGTAACTGCTGTCGAAGTAGCCGATTCTCCGCAGCTATTGATGCCGTCCCATCCACTCCTGCGCCATCTATTGATGACCAAGTCCGGGCCATAGTATGAGCATACATAAAAGCCGAGTCAAACCTAGACTTAACCGACTTCAGAACCATCATACAATCAGGCACCGACTTCCCCTCCGATCGACACTCACGCTCTTACGCATCTAGCCTTTGGTTATTTCATAGGTTAGACGCAAGTGATATTATGTTCAGTGGATGTTGGATGTTAAGTACCGTGGTTAAAGTCGTTTTTCTCTGATACCATCTTAATCTGTCACGCCCCGGGAGTAGATAAACAGCGGAAAATACAGTACATTTTTTTTTTTTTTGAAATAGGCTCCCGCGAGGCACGTGCACAGACCCACCACATACACCAGTTCTCCCTGTATGACAGACAGAGTCTCACTTGCGTATGTACGATGTAGCTACCATGACCATATGTGAGGTCCTGGAATCCCCCGCGTAGGGTTGCTGGTTGTTGGGCAGCTTTCGGTCGCCGTTGGGGGTGTTGGTGCGCGTGTTGGGGGGCCCAGAAATGGATTTGTGATGCAATTTGGGATTTGCTTGCATCACTGGAGGCCTGTGTGGGTTGCGCGCATTTTGGACACAAGTGGTGGACTTCGGGCTTAAATTGAGACCCCGTGGGAAGTTGGAGGACCCGTCGGGTGTTTAGAAGTGATTTCGCGCGATTCAGATGTCAAAATTAGACTCCGGGTGAAGTCCGGATAAAAGTTTACCTCTCCGGTCGCCTTCGGGAATTTTTAGAGTTGGAATTGGGCAAATCGGACTTTAAAAATGGACCCGGCGCGAAAATCGGATCGAGTGGGCATTCGGCAAAATTTCGGGTGAGAATTTGGAGAAATGGACATCGTTTTTGGATTCAGCGCGCGAAATCGCTAAGAATGGACTATTTACTTGTTGGTTTTGGAGCCCGGATGAAGTGCGCGTTTTTCGAGGCATCACGGCACGAATCTCGAGGCGAGGCGAGGGAAATCCCGAGGAGTGCGGCTCGCGGATCGAGGCGGGCGCGCGGCTCGAGGAGCGTACGGCGCGGCAGGGGGGGGCGCACTGGCGCTTCGGCGGGAATCGCGCAGGGGCCGCCACGTGGCGGCCCCCCATTCGCGCCCGCGCGGACGCGGGGTGCGGGCGTCCGTGCGGCGCGCTCGGTGTCCCGCGCCTGCGCGGTGCTGGGTGTCACGCGCCCGTGTGGCGCGTGACTGCACGCACCGCGTGGCGCGCGGTGACTCGGCCACGTGGCGGGCGGGGGCGCCCGCAGCGCCTGGTGCGCGCCCCTGTGTGTGTGGACCGGGCGGTTGGAGGCCCCCCATTGGACGGTCCACCGTGGACCGGGCTCCGTGGACCACCCCTTCCTCTTTTTCTTCTTCTTCTTCTTTCTTCTCCCCCGCAAGCCTTTCTCCTCCATTTTCTTTTCTTCCTTCTTCACCCGAGCGAGAGAGGGAGTGAGGAGGAGATTTTGGGTGGTGCGGTGGCGCGTCGTGAACCTCGTGGAGCGTGCGCGGGGTTCCGTTGGGAGCGTTGCGGCGACGGCGGCGCAGTCGGGTAGGTCCCTTGTGTTGGTTTTACTGTATTTTTGTACAGTTTTTGGGGCGTTCTTTTGGACTGTAATTAACCCTCTTGCTTTTATCTGTGTTGGGGGCTGTGTTTTTACTGCTCCGTTTTGCGTGCGGACCTCGGCGGCGTGCACCGTTTTGCGTGCGGACCCCGTTTTGCGTGCGGATTCTGGCACCGTGCACCATTTTGCGTGCGGACTCCGGCACCGTGCACCGTTTTGCGTGCGGACTCCGTTTTGCGTGCGGACTCCGGCACCGTGCATCGTTTTGCATGCGGACTCCGGCACCGTGCACCGTTTTGCGTGCGGACTCCGTTTTGCGTGCGGACTCCGGCACCGTGCACCGTTTTGCGTGCGGACTCCGTTTTGCGTGCGGATCCTGGCACCGTGCACCGTTTTGCGTGCGGACTCCGGCACCGTGCACCGTTTTGCGTGCGGACTCCGTTTTGCGTGCGGATCCTGGCACCGTGCACCGTTTTGCGTGCGGACTCCGGCACCGTGCATCGTTTTGCGTGCGGACTCCGTTTGGCATGCGGATTCCGGCACCGTGCTCCGTTTTGCGTGCGGACTCCGGCAGCGGACATCGTTTTGCGTGCGGATCGCGTGGAGGCCAATTGCAAGTGTCTACGAGCAATTGGTGGCAAATCGAGGTGGGTGGCCTTATCTCCAAGTTATGGACTGTACAGTATTTCTACTGATGTAGGACTATGCATGATAGTTTATTTCATTGTGTAGTATGCTAGATTGTAGGAATTGTTATTCCTTTTATTATCTGTTAATATAGTTATTTTGGAACTTGACCTAGCACCCCCGTCATATGTTGTATGTGTAACCAGACTAGTAGAAAACCCTCACTTGGGCTAGGGTTATTTATGCTTAGACATCCACACTGTACCTTCATCCCTGGACATAGTGTTTCCTCGCCCGGGTAGTGGGCCGAGAGGTCGGGACTTGCTTTTAGTGTGGGATGCTTTTACACTCTTGCCTGGGAGCAGAGTGGAGTCTGGTAGTTGTACTGGGTTGCTTATCTGTGCCGGGAACCGTTTGGGTAAACGGTAGTCCCGGGAGGTCTTGTTTCCCTGTTGTGCCGTCGTGGAGGGAGCCGTTGCGCAGACGGCAGCCCCGGGCCGTCGAGTATCTTCCGGTCCGTCTTGTTGGGAACCGTTGGGGTTGACGGTGGTCCCAGGTCGTTGAGTGTTGTCCGACCTGTTTTGTTACCCTGAGTTGTGGGTCGTTCCTGGCTGTGGAGTATCTCCAGCCAGTGAGCCTTGTGCTGCGAGCCGTTGGTGAGGCTAGTGTCTCGTGTTTCGAGTTAGCCGAGCAGCTGAGTCGTCGAGAGTGCTCCGACTGTTGTGCGAGGTATTTGGGGATCTTGAGCCCTACCGTTCTGAGAGTGAGCGTGGATTTTGACTAGCCTGCATATGCCAATGTTTGATACTCTATGCCGCGCCGTCCTACTCAGTTGGAGTCGCGTCCTGAGATGCTGCTGTGGATACGATGGTTGGCCTGTTGAGGCAGTTTTCCGCAGTTGAGGCAACGATGGGCCTATTGAGGCAGTTTTGCGCGAGGGATGAGTTAGTAGGACAGGACGCCCCACGTAAATCCCGTCCTCATGTGGATGTGTGGTAGTGGGCAGGAGCGTTCCTAGTCGACGGGCGCAGGCTTGACTGGACCTTTGAGGTAGTCAGTTCGTTTGGATCGATTGAGCACCTTGGGTGCGAGTGGTCTCTTTTACTTTCATCTGTTCCACTTTTGAGTGTCTAGATAGAGGCATGGTAGCTGTAGAGTAGTTTCCAGCTTTTCTTTCAGATTTCTTTGCCTGTTATCTTTTGCCTCTAGTAGACTTAGTGGGCAGACCGTTGGGCTTGTTGACGGTACCCACTGAGAACTACTGTGGGAAGTAGTTTTCACACCCGTCGTGGTGTCTTTTTCCCCAGGAACTTCTCCTCCTGTTCCTGTTGCTCCAGTTGCTGATCCTTCTGACCGAGGCGAGGGAGTCGCGAGCTAGTTCCCTACCCTTCATTGGAGTGTAGCGGTACCCCTTCAGAGGAGAGCTTCAGTAGATTAGTTTTCTTCTTTTTCCTCTATTGAGAGACCTTTGTTGTGAGGTATAGAGTTGTACTTTATTTTACAGTTTGAGAGACTGTTGTAGTGAGGATATTCTTGTATCGAGAGTCTGTACACTGATGTATTCATTGGAGATACCTCCCTTTTGAGTTTTGTATCAGAGGACTTTGTATATGATAGTATTTGGGGAGATGGATATTGTATTATTTCAGTTGTACAGTGTTTGGACTTCAGTTTTAGTAGTCTACTTTCAGCTCTCTGATATCTGTATACTGTAGTTGATTCTTTCTGCAGGTTAGACGCTTCGTCTGTACGGCAGTTTCCGTACAGATGGCGGATCTGTTGGCGAGCCCGGGTGGCAGTTTCCACCCCGGGGCGTGACAAATTAGAGTGGTATCAGAGCCTAGGTTGTAGGTCGTGATGGACTTAGAAACCCTAGGCTTGCGGTTGGACATTAGGATGACTACGTGAGAGTCGTGACTTTTAGCGAGAGTCCTGATTGAGTTTTTACCTCTCCCAAGAGACGGGATGAGAGTTTGGCATGTTTATTCTCCTAATCGATTATGTGGTTGCAGACAACATAATGCTATGGAATGGATGACATGTCTTAGACTTTCGCTGGATTGGGTCGTATGGTTGTTGTGTCCTGACGTTTGTAGTTGTGCAGTGGGTTGCGATACCCCTGAGACGTCGTGTTGTGAAAAGGACACACCCCGCCCTGGCTGAGTTACCAGGAGGGCATCTTTCCCTGGCTGAGTTACCAGGAGGGCATTTTTCCCTGGCTGAGTTACCAGGAGGGCGTTTTCCCTGGCTGAGTTACCAGGAGGGCGTTTTCCCTGGCTGAGTTACCAGGAGGGCGTTTTCCCTGGCTGAGTTACCAGAAGGGCGTTTTCCCTGGCTGAGTTACCAGGAGGGCGTTTTCCCTGGCTGAGTTACCAGTAGGGCGTTTTCCCTGGCTGAGTTACCAGAAGGGCGTTTTCCCTGGCTGAGTTACCAGTAGGGCGTTTTCCCTGGCTGAGTTACCAGGAGGGCGTTTTCCCTGGCTGAGTTACCAGTAGGGCGTTTTCCCTGGCTGAGTTACCAGGAGGGCGTTTTCCCTGGCTGAGTTACCAGGAGGGCATTTTCCCTGGCTGAGATACCAGGAGGGCGTTTTCCCTGGCTGAGTTACCAGGAGGGCGTTTTCCCTGGCTGAGATACCAGGAGGGCGTTTTCCCTGGCTGAGTTACCAGGAGGGCGTTTTCACTGGCCGAGTTACCAGATGGATAATTATCACTGGCCGAGTTACCAGATGGATAATTATCACTGGCCGAGTTACCAGATGGATAATTATCCCTGGCCAAGTTACCAGGTGGATAATTATCACTGGCCGAGTTACCAGATGGATAATTATCACTGGCCGAGTTACCAGATGGATAATTATCACTGGCCGAGTTACCAGGTGGATAATTATCACTGGCCGAGTTACCAGATGGATAATTATCACTGGCCGAGTTACCAGGTGGATAATTATCACTGGCCGAGTTACCAGGTGGATAATTATCACTGGCCGAGTTACCAGATGGATAATTATCACTGGCCGAGTTACCAGATGGATAATTATCACTGGCCGAGTTACCAGGTGGATAATTATCACTGGCCGAGTTACCAGATGGATAATTATCACTGGCCGAGTTACCAGATGGATAATTATCACTGGCCGAGTTACCAGATGGATAATTATCACTGGCCGAGTTACCAGATGGATAATTATCACTGGCCGAGTTACCAGGAGGATACTTTCCACTGGCCGAGCTACCAGGGGCGATGCCGCCCAGTGAGGGGCGATGCCGCCCAGTGAGAGGCGATGCCGCCCAGTAAGGGGTGATGCCGCCCAGTGAGTGGCGATGCCGCCCAATGAGTGGCGATGCCGCCTAGTGAGTGGCGAAGGTTTGGCCTGTTGAGGCGATTTTCACCTCCGGCCGAGTTACCAGGTGGTTATTTTAGTGAGATTGAGATGACCCGACAGGACGCCGAGATTTGATGGCGTCGAGTTCGTCCTGATGGACTACCGGGAGCGTCTCCAGCCGTGAGTTGCTTGTTGACATAGTTTCCCGCTTTGAATGTGACACCCCCGGAATTTGGATTAGTCCTATATATAAATGATATAATAGGACTAAATCTCTTAACCCGGCTATAGCATTTTGGATGGTAGCAAGATCCAAGAGGAAAATGAGAGTTAAGCGTGCTAGAGCTAGAGTAGTTCTAGGATGGGTGACCCCCTGGGAAGTGGGGCGTCACAATTGGTATCAGAGCCATTCACCAGCCGGAAATTTGAGATGAGTCTCGGCTGAGCCAGGGTTATATAGCGGGTAGAGCGAGGCTCCCCGGCTAATGACCGTTGTGAGTGGAGTGCAGCTCCTCACAAGGTCGGCTAAGGCTAGCGAGACGAGTCTCACATCGCCTGGTGCTTGTGAGTGTGCTTGAGCCTGACGTGGACGTCAGGGCTTAAAGGGGGGAAGAATGTGACACCCTCGGAATTTGGATTAGTCCTATATATAAATGATATAATAGGACTAAATCTCTTAACCCGGCTATAGCATTTTGGATGGTAGCAAGATCCAAGAGGAACATGAGAGTTAAGCGTGCTAGAGCTAGAGTAGTTCTAGGATGGGTGACCCCCTGGGAAGTGGGGCGTCACATTGAACGAGAGGGACCGAATCCCTGAACGGTAAAGGAGCGAAAACTTCGATAGACTGAGCCTAGGGTCTGTTCTTGTTTGGTTGGGGTTCTAGGCACCGGTCTATCAGAATTTTTGGATCTTTGCCGCGTCAGTCGGTTCTTCTCGCCTATGAGTGGGGTGTTGCTGTGAGTTGAGTCGTTGAGAGTTCTCCGACATAGCTGTGAGAGTGCTAGGGCATTTGCAATGATGTATGGGCTAGAGATAGGACCTTTAGCTTGTGCTCGTGAGGTTCAGATACCTGATCACGTGTTGCACATAGATGGGAGTTATTGGTCCTGCCCAGTGCAGTTGGGGCCCTGGTTTGCCTGTTGATCTTTTGGCCCTTCCTCAGCTCCGGGTTTTCGAGGTAGTGTTGGGTATAGGGCTATGAAGATCTGAGGCCTTGATGCTTGAGATACCACACCATTGATACACGGTGGTGATGCCACGCCGTTGATACACGGTGGTGATGCCACGCCGTTGGTGCACGGCAGTGATGCCACACCGTTGATGCACGGTGGTGATGCCACGCCGTTGGTGCACGGCAGTGAGGCCACGCTGTGGGTGCACGGCAGTGATGCCACGCCGTGGGTGAACGGCAGTGATGCCACGTTGTAGGTACACAACGGTGAGAGTTTTTGGATGTTTCGGACTGTTGACCGCGAGTTTGGGCATCAGCTTTATGATCGCCTTGCGAGCCAGTCTTCAGTCCCGTTCACCGACGGTTTGGTCCCCGTCAGGGTATTCTTTTTACTTGAGGGATCGACTTCGACCCATGGGTTCGCTGGGGCTATGTTAGCATGTTGAGCGACCAACTGCGGCACGAGATTGTGCCTTTTGAGGATCCCTTTTGATGGTAGCCTGCAGTTGTGAAGTCCACTCGAGTGGTTTCGGATCGGGAGGTAACCGAGTGAAGACCTCAACTTATTGGATTTCCCTTCCTTATTGGACGAGTCTGCGGGTATGCTTCGGGTCGTCTTGTTGAGGGAAGCACCATGTTGTGGTTTGGTGCGTATTACACTTGTGGTTATCTCAGTTTTCCCCCAGCCTTTTTAGTGGAGCCCTTGGTTTTTCACGTCTCAGCTCAGTAGTGATGTGTTTTCCCTCGCCCGTGATTTACTTGCCCCTTTGAGATCTGTGATTATTGGAGTACGAGGGACGCCCGTTGCAATTTCTGGCTCGAGAGATGAGAGAATTGCACATCGGGTCATGCCGTACTTGTTGTTGTTGTTGCGGAGTAATCACGAGGAGCGAGTGGGGGAGCTGGAGGCGTATTGTTAGATACCTAGCCGTGGTATTCTTGACTCCTGATGGGCTTGATCTAGTTTCGAGGATGAAACTTTCTTTTAGTGGGGGAGGATGTGAGGTCCTGGAATCCCCCGCGTAGGGTTGCTGGTTGTTGGGCAGCTTTCGGTCGCCGTTGGGGGAGTTGGTGCGCGTGTTGGGGGGGCCCAGAAATGGATTTGTGATGCAATTTGGGATTTGCTTGCATCACTGGAGGCCTGTGTGGGTTGCGCGCATTTTGGACACAAGTGGTGGACTTCGGGCTTAAATTGAGACCCCGTGGGAAGTTGGAGGACCCGTCGGGTGTTTAGAAGTGATTTCGCGCGATTCAGATGTCAAAATTAGACTCCGGGTGAAGTCCGGATAAAAGTTTACCTCTCCGGTCGCCTTCGGGAATTTTTAGAGTTGGAATTGGGCAAATCGGACTTTAAAAATGGACCCGGCGCGAAAATCGGATCGAGTGGGCATTCGGCAAATTTTCGGGTGAGAATTTGGAGAAATGGACATCGTTTTTGGATTCAGCGCGCGAAATCGCTAAGAATGGACTATTTACTTGTTGGTTTTAGAGCCCGGATGAAGTGCGCGTTTTTCGAGGCATCACGGCACGAATCTCGAGGCGAGGCGAGGCAAATCCCGAGGAGTGCGGCTCGCGGATCGAGGCGGGCGCGCGGCTTGAGGAGCGTACGGCGCGGCAGGGGGGGGCGCACTGGCGCTTCGGCGGGAATCGCGCAGGGGCCGCCACATGGCGGCCCCCCATTCGCGCCCGCGCGGACGCGGGGTGCGGGCGTCCGTGCGGCGCGCTCGGTGTCCCGCGCCTGCGCGGTGCTGGGTGTCACGCGCCCGTGTGGCGCGTGACTGCACGCACCGCGTGGCGCGCGGTGACTCGGCCACGTGGCGGGCGGGGGCGCCCGCTGCGCCTGGTGCGCGCCCCTGTGTGTGTCGACCGGGCGGTTGGAGGCCCCCCATTGGACGGTCCACCGTGGACCGGGCTCCGTGGACCACCCCTTCCTCTTTTTCTTCTTCTTCTTCTTCTTTCTTCTCCCCCGCAAGCCTTTCTCCTCCATTTTCTTTTCTTCCTTCTTCACCCGAGCGAGAGAGGGAGTGAGGAGGAGATTTTGGGTGGTGCGGTGGCGCGTCGTGAACCTCGTGGAGCGTGCGCGGGGTTCCGTTGGGAGCGTTGCGGCGACGGCGGCGCAGTCGGGTAGGTCCCGTGTGTTGGTTTTACTGTATTTTTGTACAGTTTTTGGGGCGTTCTTTTGGACTGTAATTAACCCTCTTGCTTTTATCTGTGTTGGGGGCTGTGTTTTTACTGCTCCGTTTTGCGTGCGGACCCCGGCGGCGTGCACCGTTTTGCGTGCGGACCCCGTTTTGCGTGCGGATTCTGGCACCGTGCACCATTTTGCGTGCGGACTCCGGCACCGTGCACCGTTTTGCGTGCGGACTCCGTTTTGCGTGCGGACTCCGGCACCGTGCATCGTTTTGCGTGCGGACTCCGGCACCGTGCACCGTTTTGCGTGCGGACTCCGTTTTGCGTGCGGACTCCGGCACCGTGCACCGTTTTGCGTGCGGACTCCGTTTTGCGTGCGGATCCTGGCACCGTGCACCGTTTTGCGTGCGGACTCCGGCACCGTGCACCGTTTTGCGTGCGGACTCCGTTTTGCGTGCGGATCCTGGCACCGTGCACCGTTTTGCGTGCGGACTCCGGCACCGTGCATCGTTTTGCGTGCGGACTCCGTTTGGCGTGCGGATTCCGGCACCGTGCTCCGTTTTGCGTGCGGACTCCGGCAGCGGACATCGTTTTGCGTGCGGATCGCGTGGAGGCCAATTGCAAGTGTCTACGAGCAATTGGTGGCAAATCGAGGTGGGTGGCCTTATCTCCAAGTTATGGACTGTACAGTATTTCTACTGATGTAGGACTATGCATGATAGTTTATTTCATTGTGTAGTATGCTAGATTGTAGGAATTGTTATTCCTTTTATTATCTGTTAATATAGTTATTTTGGAACTTGACCTAGCACCCCCGTCATATGTTGTATGTGTAACCAGACTAGTAGAAAACCCTCACTTGGGCTAGGGTTATTTATGCTTAGACATCCACACTGTACCTTCATCCCTGGACATAGTGTTTCCTCGCCCGGGTAGTGGGCCGAGAGGTCGGGACTTGCTTTTAGTGTGGGATGCTTTTACACTCTTGCCTGGGAGCAGAGTGGAGTCTGGTAGTTGTACTGGGTTGCTTATCTGTGCCGGGAACCGTTTGGGTAAACGGTAGTCCCGGGAGGTCTTGTTTCCCTGTTGTGCCGTCGTGGAGGGAGCCGTTGCGCAGACGGCAGCCCCGGGCCGTCGAGTATCTTCCGGTCCGTCTTGTTGGGAACCGTTGGGGTTGACGGTGGTCCCAGGTCGTTGAGTGTTGTCCGACCTGTTTTGTTACCCTGAGTTGTGGGTCGTTCCTGGCTGTGGAGTATCTCCAGCCAGTGAGCCTTGTGCTGCGAGCCGTTGGTGAGGCTAGTGTCTCGTGTTTCGAGTTAGCCGAGCAGCTGAGTCGTCGAGAGTGCTCCGACTGTTGTGCGAGGTATTTGGGGATCTTGAGCCCTACCGTTCTGAGAGTGAGCGTGGATTTTGACTAGCCTGCATATGCCAATGTTTGATACTCTATGCCGCGCCGTCCTACTCAGTTGGAGTCGCGTCCTGAGATGCCGCTGTGGATACGATGGTTGGCCTGTTGAGGCAGTTTTCAACAGTTGAGGCAACGATGGGCCTATTGAGGCAGTTTTGCGCGAGGGATGAGTTAGTAGGACAGGACGCCCCACGTAAATCCCGTCCTCAAGTGGATGTGTGGTAGTGGGCAGGAGCCTTCCTAGTCGACGGGCGCAGGCTTGACTGGACCTTTGAGGTAGTCAGTTCGTTTGGATCGATTGAGCACCTTGGGTGCGAGTGGTCTCTTTTACTTTCATCTGTTCCACTTTTGAGTGTCTAGATAGAGGCATGGTAGCTGTAGAGTAGTTTCCAGCTTTTCTTTCAGATTTCTTTGCCTGTTATCTTTTGCCTCTAGTAGACTTAGTGGGCAGACCGTTGGGCTTGTTGACGGTACCCACTGAGAACTACTGTGGGAAGTAGTTCTCACACCCGTCGTGGTGTCTTTTTCCCCAGGAACTTCTCCTCCTGTTCCTGTTGCTCCAGTTGCTGATCCTTCTGACCGAGGCGAGGGAGTCGCGAGCTAGTTCCCTACCCGTCATTGGAGTGTAGCGGTACCCCTTCAGAGGAGAGCTTCAGTAGATTAGTTTTCTTCTTTTTCCTCTGTTGAGAGACCTTTGTTGTGAGGTATAGAGTTGTACTTTATTTTACAGTTTGAGAGACTGTTGTAGTGAGGATATTCTTGTATCGAGAGTCTGTACACTGATGTATTCATTGGAGATACCTCCCTTTTGAGTTTTGTATCAGAGGACTTTGTATATGATAGTATTTGGGGAGATGGATATTGTATTATTTCAGTTGTACAGTGTTTGGACTTCAGTTTTAGTAGTCTACTTTCAGCTCTCTGATATCTGTATACTGTAGTTGATTCTTTCTGCAGGTTAGACGCTTCGTCTGTACGGCAGTTTCCGTACAGATGGCGGATCTGTTGGCGAGCCCGGGTGGCAGTTTCCACCCCGGGGCGTGACACCATACTTTAACAACAATAATCGAAGAGTAAAGTAGAAAATGCTTATGTTGTAAAACAATGTTAATTTAGCGCGATATAAATTTGAAAGGATAAATCCACGATTTTAAAGATTGTGCCTATGCGACACCCGATTTTGAAATACTTTTCGCAACCTTTTTTATTTTTGAAAACCGCATTCGAAAAGCATAAGAAAAATAAAAAGTCCTACCATACAGCTATCCAACACAAGTCATAAATCCATCTCAACATCCACATCATCCACAATAACTAAAACCACATATGAAGTAAACTAACCAACTGAAATAAACAAATAAAGAGAAGGAAAAGTATCACCAGCCAAAAGATTGGCTAACACTCTCTAGTCGCATCCTCACCGCCGTCCCGGTCCCCACCCCTGACTGAACCTGTCACATAGTGGGAGTCAGTGACATGAAGAGTAAAGACATGCAAGTCTACAAAAACGATGCTAGAAAGGTACAGGAAATAGCAATAATAAACCGAACCGTAACCCTGAGCATATCGATCGTCGAACAAGTGCCGTAAGGCTCCTGCGACACTCAGTCGCTCCGATGTAGCGTAGATCTCAATAAGTAACTCGGGGTCAGTCAACCTTTCTTTAACTCTTGATGTGTCATACAAACCAGTTCTATCATACTCAGTTATCAAAAGAATTACCAACATTAATGATAACGACAAATAAAAGGAAAAACCGGAAGGGAGCCATCTGACGGCATCTCCTTCCTTGGATGAGGGTACCCACCTCAAACAGCGACGACCAAAAGCGCCTACGCCCTTCCTATGCCCTCGTACGTCACCTGGACCTAAATAAAGTCCCCAAAGAGCAAATAAAAAACCTTTACCTATTAGGTAAAAACAGTGGTCCCGACCGCTGTCCGGAGATGGACAAACTACGCCTCGGACCACACATCGTGGCGTTAGGCCACTGGAGCAAAAATAACCCGTACGAGAAAGGAAAATCGAAGGTAACCGCGTCAACAAAACGTGCTGTCCGGCGGACAGTACCGTCGAGCGGACTGTGCCGTCGAGGTCCTCGCTGGTGGTGGCGGCGGTGGCAGCGGCGACGGCCAAGGTAAAGGCACGGCGGAGGCATCACTTGGGTACATGTGGGACCGGGCGGCGGCGGCCTGGCAGGGCGCGGCGCGCGCGCAGCAGCGCAGCGTGGCGGCCTGGCAGGGAGCGGCCTCCCCCCTGCACCGCGCAGCCTAGCTCGCAACGCGGGCTGCGCTGAGTGGCGGCGGCATGGCAGGGCGCGGCGCGTGCGCAGCAGCACGGCGCGGCTTTACCCCCTCCCCCCCTGGCGTGTTTTCCTGCGCGCAGCTATACCGAGCGGCGGCGGCCTGGCAGGGTGCGGCCCTCGGCATGGCAGGGCGTGCAAACAGCGCGGCGCGGCTGCAGCAGCGGCGGTGCGCAGCAGCGCGTGGCGGTCTGCCCGGTGGGGCGCACGCGCACGCAGGGCAGCAGCCATCCCCCGCAAGGCACACGCTAGCGCTGGCGGCGCGTGGCCTCGCGATGCACGGGCATGTGCCAGTAACGCGGCGGTGCCTCGCACGGCCAGGCGCTGGCGGCGCGCGGCCCTGCGCTGCGCGAGCAAGCGCTTGCAGCGTGGTGGTGCCCCACGCGGCCAAATGCTGGCGGCGCGCAGCCACGCGCTGCTCGGGCATGCGCTTGCAACGCGGTGGTGCCCTGCGCGGCAAAGTGCTGGCGGCGCGCGGCCTTGCGCTGTGCGGGCATGCGCCCGCAGCGCGGCGGTGCCCTACGCGGCCTGTTCCCGCAGCGCGGAGAAGCCCCGCACGCCGCCCTCGTGGCCGCGCGGGGCTTCGCCGCGCTGCGGGCGCAGGACCGCGCAGCGCAGGGCCGCGCGCCGCCCTACGCCCGTAGTGCGACGAAGCCTCGCGCGGCTAGGAGGGTGGCGCGCTGCCCTGCGCTGCGCAGCTAGGCAGGCGACAGCGAACCCGGCTAGGGCATCCGAGCGGTGGTGGCGGCGCGGAAGGGCAGCGCGGCGGCGAAGCAGCTAGGGCAATGCAGCGGCGATGTGCTAGGGCATTGCGGCGGCTGTGCGTTAGGGCATTGCGGCGCTATCGTCGGCAAGAACAAAACAATCCGCCGAAAGCCCGAAAATAGAGAACAACGTATGAAATGAAAGCACAAAAGAAACCGAAAACTAATGGGGTAAGCTAACCTGATAAGAACGGAACAGACGACACGATCCTGCCTGTGAGGACCCGGAAATTCCCACGTTTGGATTACTACTGGATCTGTTACTTCTGGAGAACCAGGTTGAGTGTTAGAGGTGTTTGTGCGCATATTG
Source organism: Tillandsia leiboldiana (assembly GCA_029204045.2). Lineage (NCBI taxonomy): Eukaryota > Viridiplantae > Streptophyta > Magnoliopsida > Poales > Bromeliaceae > Tillandsia > Tillandsia leiboldiana. The sequence goes on from CM055064.1 coordinate 6,055,534, forward strand.
GACCCAAGATTTGGACCCGGCATGAAAACTGGATCAAGTTCACTTCTCCGGAAATTTTTGGGAAATTTTAGAAGTGGAATTTGGCAAATCGGACAGCGGATTTGGATTCAGCGCGCGAAAACGCTCAAAATGGACTATTTACTTGTATTTTTCGGAGACCGGATGCCAAAACACGGATTTCGAGACTTTGGAACACTATTCCGGCTGCCGGAGACGCGCCGGCGGCGGCGGAGCGCGGCGGCGGGCTGAGGCGCGGCCGCCCGGTCCACTGCGGAGGCGTGCACCGGGGTGCTGGATGCGTGGCGGCTCCCGGTTGGCGGGCGCAGCAGGCGCGGTCCACGGGAGTGACGCGGGTGCACGGTGGACCGGAGCGGGACACGTGGCGTGATAGCATTGGCTGGTGCACGAGCGCGCGGTCCACGCGGCTGGCGGCGGGTGCCTCGGGATGCGTGCCCGACCCGGGGCCGCGGGCGGCGCTGCCACGCACGTGGGCGTGGCGTGGGCGCGGCCGGGCGCACGTGGGCACGAATCCCGAGGAGTTGACCCCGCGTTCGGGTGCGGAGCGGGAGGACATGTGGCGCGACGCAGTTGGCTGCGCTCGCTGTTGCCTGTGCGGGGACACGTGTCGCTCCAAGGCCGATTCGGGCGCTGATGATTTGGGGTACAATCTGGGTCACTGTAGCAGCCCGGAAGAGGTGGGTACCCGAAAGTTGGGACAAAATGGGAATTTTGGATTTGTTGAGTTGGGGCTATAAATAGCCCCCTTTGGCCTGCGATTTGAAGCTTTTCCCGAGCTCCCCTGCTGTTGATCCCTTAAGAAAAAATGTTTCTCACCTTGTGCTCCACCTTGTGATGGATTTACAGAATTTTTGGAGGCCTTGAGATCCGCGCTTTCTGCGACGCGGCGCACTGCGACGTTTCTTGGATTTTGGCTTCTACCGTCGCCTTCCAGTGTGGGAGACCCCCTGAGCTACCCCAATGGAATTTTGAGACGATTTTTGCGGTAGAGCGTTCACGAGAGGTACGCATTCGATTTCCGTGTTGATCACCTTGCTTGATTCTGAGTTCTTGGCACGGTTTATGAGGCATTTCTAAGCCATTGTTTTGCTGGTGGATTCCTGGACAGCGGAGGCTTGTCGGATTTATTTCTCTGCACTCGATTATTGGAATTCGACGTTTGAGGACTCGATTGATATCTAGGCTTCACGAGGATCATCGCCGTATTTTTCTTAAATTTTTCCGAGACCTTCCCGGAGGTATACTATTCCCCTTTTATCTGTGTATGAGTTTACAGTTGTGTGGTTGTGAGTGTTGCGCACCTGTACTGTGGAATTTGTAACTTGGCCTACGGGGCTCGGATTTGGGCGTGCAGGTACCCGTTTCGAAGGTCTCGACGTGTGGATCGCCGTAGTATTTTTATTGGAATTTTCAGGGCACTTTCTGCAGGTGAAAAATTAGCATCTTTGAGGCTGAATTTCAGGGTGTGTTTATTTGATTAATCTGTGGAATTAAGTGTAAATGTGAACCTTGTGTTGTATCCAGGAGAGTTTGCGGGTATTGCTGGACCCGTTAGAGTTGGAGATTTGGATTTCTGGGTATTTGCAGCTGTGGAACCTTGGACAGTTAGCGTTTTTAGGTGAGTGGCCCTGTCTCCAAGATTGATGGAATGTTCATTAAATCTGCTATAGTAGGACCATGCATGATAGAGATATTTTTGTGTAGCATGCTAGAATGAGATAGCTGATAATTCTAGAGTTATTTGTTGATCATGCAATCTTTTATTTCCTACCATCTGTAATTATAGTTATCTTGGAACTTGACCTAGCACCCCGTCATATGTTGCGTGTGTAACCAGACTAGTAGAAAACCCTCATCTGGGCTAGGTTTATTTATGCTTTAGACATCCACTATTCTTCTATTCCTGGACTTAGTGTCTTCCTCGCCCGGGTAGTGGGACGAGTGGTCGGGACTTCCTTTTAGTGTGGGATACATGTTACACTCGTGCTTGGGAGCAGAGTGGAGTCTGGTAGATGTAGTTGGTTGTTCATCTGTGGCGGGAGCCGTTTGGGTAGACGGCATGTCACGCCCCGAGTTTAAAAATCAAGTCTGAAATTTTTTTTTTTTTTTTATACATCAGAGTTTGCAAAACAGGCGTAACAGACCGCCACACATATAGGAAACTCTCTATTCCGTGAACAGAGACTCCCCTATATATGCACGGCTAGGCTAGTAATCAGCGACAGATATCTCAGTACAACTACTAATCTAGTCAGCAGGAATAATTCGAAATCGGTAATCACATCAATATTTTAAATGTCTAAAACAAATAGAACTGTAATAAATGCGGAAATAACAGTCTGCGTAAATCATCAAGGTTCTCAGTCATCTCTGTCTAGAATCATGGGGACAGCTCTATCGTGACAGGCTCACTGGATCGTCCCCACAACTCACCACCCGACGGACCTGCAACAGTCACCCGAGGGTGTGAGACACACCGGAGTGTATCCCAGTGGGCACGACGAGCCGAGAAATAGCTAATCGTACCTACTGGGTACTAAAATCTGCGGATAGTAAAGATCTGTAGGAAAAACTGGAAACATAGATGTCTACTAATAATCAGAATTAAAACTGCAGGTAAGTATGCTGAACAATCAGGGTATCTCAGAGATAACTATCATGAAAACTGTAGAGCATGCATGCCGGAAATCAAAGTCAACTACAAGGATCATGTATAAAGAACTACGAATGATACAAGCATGTCTACAGATAATAGTGCTGGAACACTGAGCAACAGTACGAGTAAAAGTAATGCGTCAAAGGTAGAAAACCAAATATCCAATCATGTGCCAATATTGGTCTCAGAGAACCTCAGGCAATGCCACTGTTCGGCACCTTTTTCGGCTGACATAACCTTGTCGAGGGCTCACGGGTCTATCATCAGACCACTTTACCGGTAAAGAACAATCTCCACGAGGAGCTACCCCGGCCATGTTCGTGAAGTACAGCAGTGCATGGCAAGTCATAATGATCAAACTCACGGTCTAGTGACCGGGTAGTCGGCAACATGCCGAGATCCCAACAGGGAATCATCTGTCTATATCTATCCATCGGAATCAATCAATCATGCATATCGAGTAGTGTCTATCAATCAGGATCAATCAATCATGCATATCGAGTGGTGTCTATCAATCAGGATCAATCAATCATGCATATCGGAATATCAACAATAAATCGGCTGACAGGAATCAACCAGTGCCATCAAATCATGCAGATCTATATACTGAAAAAGCTGATGAACAGATATGTATATGGTATGTCTCATGAAGATCAAGGTCTATCAGAAATATAAAAACTGATAAACAGGTACGTAAGATATGTCTCACGTAGATCAAGATCTATCAGGACTAATCATAGGGCATGTCAATACAATCATCAAGGCTAATCTAGATAAAATCAGCAGGTATATATGATGAGTCTAAAAGAATCAATGTCTATCAGGGGATCATGTGATATATATGCAGTCATCATAGGTCGTATCGGTATAATTCGCAGGCTGGTCAAAAAAAAGGGTGTCCGACTGGACTAAAGCAACCAGAGGGCCGAATAGATCAAGCCCGGACCGAAGCTAACCCACCTGGATGTAGGTAGATCCACGAACTCCCGCACAGCTACCGGGAGGCTGGTGCCGAAACAACTGGGCCCTGAATAAGAAGCTATGATCAGTAAAGGACTCACACATACCCATCCCGACGTCACGACAGTGACCAAAAAGATCCTAGGTGGCCATGCCAAGAAAACCACAGAAATAATGATCCCAACGGCGAAAACGGCGCTCAAAACGGTAGAAAAACGGGCAAAAACGGAGCTACCGAACTTTGGGCTGTCGGATGGTGCACAGGAGCAAGCGTGGACCGGGTTTATGGCATCGGGCGGCGGCGGCATGCGCCGGGTGCACGCAGGAAGCGTGCACCGCGCTTCTCGGGCCGGGCCGGTGCACGACCCGAGCGTGCACCGGGTCCTTGCCCTTCGGCCGCAAGCGCGTGCACCGGGTGCACGCATGAGGCATGCACCGCGCGCCTTGGGCCGGGCCGGTGCACGAAACCGTGCACCGGGTCTGGTGCTTCCGACGCTGCGGGCATGCACCGGGTGCACGCCTGGACCCGTAGACCGTGCTGTACGGACAAGCACAGTAACCCTAATTTCGCGGTTTTCTTCGCCGTTTTCGCTCCCGTTTCGCGATTTCTTCTCCGTTTTCGCTCCCGTGCGACTCCGGCGAAGACCCCGCGACCATGGTAACGACGGCGGCGGCCTCCCGTTTAACAACGGCGGCGGCGGCCTCCCATTAACCTACTACGTTCCAACGAAACATCCCCAAAAAATCTCCGAATAAATCCGCGGTAAATCTAACGGCCAAAACGTTGATCCACGAACAACCAACACGTCGATCGGAGGTCCGATAAAAAGAAACCGATTAAAACCACCAATTAAATCCGATAAAAATCATCGATCACACCCGATCAAGAACGAGAATAAAGGGTTGATCAAAACCCCGACAAAAATCCGTGATCGATGTACCGATTAAAACAACCTTATAAGAACACGGAAAACCCCCGATTAATTCTACAAAAGGATTAACGACCACTAACCTCAATCTATCGGAATTAAAGAACCGATCTTGTTTCCTTTCGGCGTTGGAGACCCGGATCCGCTCCCCGTAGACGATGGCGTCTCGTTCTTCCGGTCTCCGGACGTCAATCGGGGCGATCGGGTTCCTCCGCTTTCTCCCTCTTTCCTTATTTTCTCCTCCGGTTAGGGTTCCGTCTTTTCTTTTCTTTTTTTCTCTTCTCACCGATTAGGGTTTTTTTTTTTTATTTCTTTTCTTTTCTTTTCTTTAATCGGTATCCCTTATATAGCTCGTATTAAATCTTTAATTAATTCCTTTTAATTAATTCACCTTTTAATTTGTACGTAAGAGAATTATTATTTTCCGTCTGGGATAATTAATTAACTAATTAATGATCCCCTACGAGATAACCCACCTTATCTCTAACGGGTGCAAGATATTTTGCACGGATTTTGATGCACGACTAATCACCGTATCACTTTGAATTCCGTTCCGGAAGATCCCGATATCGGATTTCAGATCCGATCGCGCCGTCGGCTTTCTTTTTCCGCGCTCTATCGCAGAAAAATACTAGCACCTCACAATGGCCAACTTTGGCACAAAGGGGACTCGAAAATAGGGTTTACTGTTCACTTGTACCCGCGACTTAAGTCGCGGGTCCCGCCGGCTTCAACGCCGATTTCTGGGAGATCCGACCGTCAGATCTGAACAAGTTCAATATGGTTTTCACTCAGTTCGACGAGACGGTCGCACTCGTGGTCTCGGATCTTCGAGATCAGGTTCGGATTGAAAGGTGATATTTCTGGCCCACTAACTGTGCAAATTACACTGCAGAAAAGGGGCACTGTCGCTATCTGAGCCATTTATGATCCAAATTCAACTTGACTTCTATCGATTTCATTTATTTAATTATTTACAAAAATTTGAATTCTTACATCTCTCCCACCAAAAAGGAAGTTTCGTCCCTGAAACTTAATTAAACCAGGTTGCAATAGTGACAATCAGTCACAAACATATTGACAACTCTCAGACTACTCATTTAGACCCAATCTGGATATTCCCCATTACAGGGCAAAGTATTTCTCAGTTCTTTCGGAAGTACGTTGTCGGCCGCCCAACGTGCTTACCAAAAGAAAGGCGAAATACCATAGATCTGTCGCCAACAACTAGTTGGGGACACCACTCACATCTGAAGGTACATCATATACCTCCCTACACAGTCTCTAGCGACGCCAGTCTCAACTCAAACATCGACAGGGGAGATTGCGACCCCAAATCAGTTTACACACAATGTGCGAATCACTACAAATCGAATCAAATCCTCAAGTTATCATCATTACTCCGCATGTTGGACCCTTCAGTCTTATCTCACCATCAAAACAACACAACGACTACAATTGTTGTATACCCATAGACAAATACCCCGCGCTCTCACGTCACAAGTCATCCTAGGGTTCATCCTAACCAGTTCCTAATCATCTTTTCCTAGGTACCGTATACCTATTGCTCTGATACCATCTAATCTGTCACGCCCCGAGTTTAAAAATCAAGTCTGAAATTTTTTTTTTTTTTTTATACATCAGAGTTTGCAAAACAGGCGTAACAGACCGCCACACATATAGGAAACTCTCTATTCCGTGAACAGAGACTCCCCTATATATGCACGGCTAGGCTAGTAATCAGCGACAGATATCTCAGTACAACTACTAATCTAGTCAGCAGGAATAATTCGAAATCGGTAATCACATCAATATTTTAAATGTCTAAAACAAATAGAACTGTAATAAATGCGGAAATAACAGTCTGCGTAAATCATCAAGGTTCTCAGTCATCTCTGTCTAGAATCATGGGGACAGCTCTATCGTGACAGGCTCACTGGATCGTCCCGACAACTCACCACCCGACGGACCTGCAACAGTCACCCGAGGGTGTGAGACACACCGGAGTGTATCCCAGTGGGCACGACGAGCCGAGAAATAGCTAATCGTACCTATTGGGTACTAAAATCTGCGGATAGTAAAGATCTGTAGGAAAAACTGGAAACATAGATGTCTACTAATAATCAGAATTAAAACTGCAGGTAAGTATGCTGAACAATCAGGGTATCTCAGAGATAACTATCATGAAAACTGTAGAGCATGCATGCCGGAAATCAAAGTCAACTACAAGGATCATGTATAAAGAACTACGAATGATACAAGCATGTCTACAGATAATAGTGCTGGAACACTGAGCAACAGTACGAGTAAAAGTAATGCGTCAAAGGTAGAAAACCAAATATCCAATCATGTGCCAATATTGGTCTCAGAGAACCTCAGGCAATGCCACTGTTCGGCACCTTTTTCGGCTGACATAACCTTGTCGAGGGCTCACGGGTCTATCATCAGACCACTTTACCGGTAAAGAACAATCTCCACGGGGAGCTACCCCGGCCATGTTCGTGAAGTACAGCAGTGCATGGCAAGTCATAATGATCAAACTCACGGTCTAGTGACCGGGTAGTCGGCAACATGCCGAGATCCCAACAGGGAATCATCTGTCTATATCTATCCATCGGAATCAATCAATCATGCATATCGAGTAGTGTCTATCAATCAGGATCAATCAATCATGCATATCGAGTGGTGTCTATCAATCAGGATCAATCAATCATGCATATCGGAATATCAACAATAAATCGGCTGACAGGAATCAACCAGTGCCATCAAATCATGCAGATCTATATACTGAAAAAGCTGATGAACAGATATGTATATGGTATGTCTCATGAAGATCAAGGTCTATCAGAAATATAAAAACTGATAAACAGGTACGTAAGATATGTCTCACGTAGATCAAGATCTATCAGGACTAATCATAGGGCATGTCAATACAATCATCAAGGCTAATCTAGATAAAATCAGCAGGTATATATGATGAGTCTAAAAGAATCAATGTCTATCAGGGGATCATGTGATATATATGCAGTCATCATAGGTCGTATCGGTATAATTCGCAGGCTGGTCAAAAAAAAGGGTGTCCGACTGGACTAAAGCAACCAGAGGGCCGAATAGATCAAGCCCGGACCGAAGCTAACCCACCTGGATGTAGGTAGATCCACGAACTCCCGCACAGCTACCGGGAGGCTGGTGCCGAAACAACTGGGCCCTGAATAAGAAGCTATGATCAGTAAAGGACTCACACATACCCATCCCGACGTCACGACAGTGACCAAAAAGATCCTAGGTGGCCATGCCAAGAAAACCACGGAAATAATGATCCCAACGGCGAAAACGGCGCTCAAAACGGTGGAAAAACGGGCAAAAACGGAGCTACCGAACTTTGGGCTGTCGGATGGTGCACAGGAGCAAGCGTGGACCGGGTTTATGGCATCGGGCGGCGGCGGCATGCGCCGGGTGCACGCAGGAAGCGTGCACCGCGCTTCTCGGGCCGGGCCGGTGCACGACCCGAGCGTGCACCGGGTCCTTGCCCTTCGGCCGCAAGCGCGTGCGCCGGGTGCACGCATGAGGCGTGCACCGCGCGCCTTGGGCCGGGCCGGTGCACGAAACCGTGCACCGGGTCTGGTGCTTCCGACGCTGCGGGCATGCACCGGGTGCACGCCTGGACCCGTGGACCGTGCTGTACGGACAAGCACAGTAACCCTAATTTCGCGGTTTTCTTCGCCGTTTTCGCTCCCGTTTCGCGATTTCTTCTCCGTTTTCGCTCCCGTGCGACTCCGGCGAAGACCCCGCGACCATGGTAACGACGGCGGCGGCCTCCCTTTTAACAACGGCGGCGGCGGCCTCCCATTAACCTACTACGTTCCAACGAAACATCCCCAAAAAATCTCCGAATAAATCCGCGGTAAATCTAACGGCCAAAACGTTGATCCACGAACAACCAACACGTCGATCGGAGGTCCGATAAAAGAAACCGATTAAAACCACCAATTAAATCCGATAAAAATCATCGATCACACCCGATCAAGAACGAGAATAAAGGGTTGATCAAAACCCCGACAAAAATCCGTGATCGATGTACCGATTAAAACAACCTTATAAGAACACGGAAAACCCCCGATTAATTCTACAAAAGGATTAACGACCACTAACCTCAATCTATCGGAATTAAAGAACCGATCTTGTTTCCTTTCGGCGTTGGAGACCCGGATCCGCTCCCCGTAGACGATGGCGTCTCGTTCTTCCGGTCTCCGGACGTCAATCGGGGCGATCGGGTTCCTCCGCTTTCTCCCTCTTTCCTTATTTTCTCCTCCGGTTAGGGTTCCGTCTTTTCTTTTCTTTTTTTCTCTTCTCACCGATTAGGGTTTTTTTTTTTTTTTTATTTCTTTTCTTTTCTTTTCTTTAATCGGTATCCCTTATATAGCTCGTATTAAATCTTTAATTAATTCCTTTTAATTAATTCACCTTTTAATTTGTACGTAAGAGAATTATTATTTTCCGTCTGGGATAATTAATTAACTAATTAATGATCCCCTACGAGATAACCCACCTTATCTCTAACGGGTGCAAGATATTTTGCACGGATTTTGATGCACGACTAATCACCGTATCACTTTGAATTCCGTTCCGGAAGATCCCGATATCGGATTTCAGATCCGATCGCGCCGTCGGCTTTCTTTTTCCGCGCTCTATCGCAGAAAAATACTAGCACCTCACAATGGCCAACTTTGGCGCGAAGGGGACTCGAAAATAGGGTTTACTGTTCACTTGTACCCGCGACTTAAGTCGCGGGTCCCGCCGGCTTCAACGCCGATTTCTGGGAGATCCGACCGTCAGATCTGAACAAGTTCAATATGGTTTTCACTCAGTTCGACGAGACGGTCGCACTCGTGGTCTCGGATCTTCGAGATCAGGTTCGGATTGAAAGGTGATATTTCTGGCCCACTAACTGTGCAAATTACACTGCAGAAAAGGGGCACTGTCGCTATCTGAGCCATTTATGATCCAAATTCAACTTGACTTCTATCGATTTCATTTATTTAATTATTTACAAAAATTCGAATTCTTACACGGCAGTCCCGAGATGTTTTATTTTCTTGTTTTATCTGTCGCCGATGTGTTAGTGGCAGCGGTATATCAGTGTTAGCAGGACCTTAAACCCAGACCAAATATTTTCTTCCAAGCATCGTAGGGTCGCCTGAGTCTGTTCTTGTTTGATTGGACGAATGCATTAGCCCTTCGAGGCTTAGATATAAAACTTGGTTTCAACTGTTTTCCTAAAAAGAACTAAAAATCATTAAATATAGATTTCTTACAGATCAAATGGCTTCAGTAAGAAATGTCACATTTTTTCTATAAATTAACCACCCGAGATGATTCGAGTGGTTTGGGTTCTAAGGTCTGCCTTCTTCTTGGGACGTGAACAACGAGAGGCTATGCCTAGAGCTTGTTCTTGTTTGATTTGGGTTGTAGGTTCTAGTCTTTCGGGGTTCCCGGACCCTTCATTGTGTTAGTGGTGGAGGTGGTTCTCCCACTTAGCTTTGAGGATCTTGGGGTTCTGGCAGATCGAGTCGTGGAGGTTTCCCGACTCAGCCATGGTCGTGCATTATCAGATTGAGTCGTTGAGGGTTCTCCGACATAGCTGTGAGAGTGTTTTGGGCTATTCCTGTTTGAGTCGAGGTTCTTTTTCCGACTGGGTTGTGCTTTGAGCTGGGAGTTACCGATCTGTTTGATCGTGGATCATAGCCTGCATGTGCCGCTTATGAGACAGTGATACAGATGTGATACTTGAGTTCGGTGGGGTCGCTCCCCCCGAGCTACCACCCGGGTGTGTGTGATGATACCGAGCCTGACGAGGTTGCGATGTATGCGACTAGTTGTTACACTAGAGTTCGCTTGAGATAGTCCGTGTGGGACGCCCTACGTAAGTCCGCTCCTCCGGGACGTAATGGCAGTAGGTTGGCGCAGGTTTGACTGGACCCGATGTGGCAGTCAGTTTAGATTGGGTGATCAGAGATGAGAGTTAGTTGTGACATCATGTTCTTTCTGTTCCACTCTTTGAGCATCTAGATAGAGGCATAGTAGCTGTAGAGTTACTTCTTCCAGCTTTCCTTACAGCACTGCATATGTTACTTATGCCTCTAGTAGACTTGGTGGGCAGACCGTTGGGCTTGTTGGCGGCACCCACTGAGAACTACTTGGGACGTAGTTCTCACACCCGTCGTGGTGTCTTTTCCCACAGGGACTTCTACTCCTGTTCCTGTTGCTCATGTTGCTGCTTCTTCAGATCGAGGTGAGGGAGTCACGAGCTAGATCCCTACCAGTCGTCGTCCAGAGAGTAGATGCACCCCTTTTTATATTTTGAGAGTTCTTGTTGAGAGACCTTGTAGTGAGGTATAGAGTTGTACTTTTCTTTCAGAGTTTTGAGAGACTTATGTACTTTTGGTTAGGACTTTGAGTTGTATTTTTTTTTTACTTTCAGCTCTGATATCTGTATAGTATAGTTGATCTTTTGCAGGTTAGTCGCTTCGCCTATGCGGGTTTGGCATAGGTGGCGGATCTGTTGGCGAGCCCGGGTCGCAGTTTCGACCCCGGGGCGTGACACTGCCTCCCGGTGACGGTGGTGCTCCTGGATCCGTCCCCCGGCGTTGGCGTCGTCTCCGATCTTGGTCCCCGGCACCACGAGAAGGAACAAGAAGAAACCCTAAATCGGGAAGCGAAAATTCCTAAGATTTCTTTTCGTGTACGTATAACCCAAAACTACGATATAAATAAAATGGAATTTTCCCAACCGACTTCTCGATAGGCGTGCCACCTACGCAGCATTTCAAAAATGGCCGGTGCGGATTTTGATGCACCAAAGCTTTAACGGGTTTCTAACTTAACTGATAGACCCGTTAACATAAAAAGCTTATTTCGGGAGATCCGTACGTCGGATTTCCCCTCCGATCGCGCCGTTAGTGTAGAGTACCGAGGCTTCGTATAGTGCACCGACTTCGCATGCTAACGTGGTGCGGGGGAAAACGCCTGTGGCGTGCTTATATTATGATTACAGATAAGTTCGGGACATTTCGGATCGACGCAGAAGCCTCTTGATCAAAAAGTGAGTTGACGGCGTCCGAATTGGAAGCCTCAGCTTGATTCTGCATTTTTGGGGCATTGCGTACCGGTACACAGGGATGGGTACCGGAACGAATTTCTCGAGGATCCGACAGTGAGTTTTCGGTTGGGAAATCAGCAGGAATTTTTCTAAGTCCCTGGGTACTGGTACTGAGTTGTGAGTACCGGAATGCCAGATCCCTAATGCATTGAGTACCGGAACACCAGGTTGGGTACCGGAACCCCATGTTGGACTAGGCAGAGTTGGCCCTCGGATTGGAAATTCGTGCTTGGGTACTGGTACGTGAGCTCCGGTACCGGTACACAACCTCCAGAATTTGGGGATATTGAGGTGAATTCCTGTTTTAAGTGGGGGCATTCTGGTATTTTCACCCCTCCATCCCAACTACCTACCCCCTCCCGTACGATATATTGCCCTCTTCTCCTCTCCCTTAGATGCACCATTCACTCTCCTCTCTTCTCAGCTAGAATAGGGAAAGGAAGAGAGAAAGAGTGAGAGTGAGGAAGAGAGGAAGTAGCTGTGAGTTCTTGGGGGGTGCTCTTCTCCGCGCCGAAGCTTCGGGTTCCGCTGGAGAGCACGGCAGGGAGCTTGTCTTGTTGAGGAAAGCTTGTTGGAGCTCGCGCGCGCGCGGACGCGTCATTAGAGGTGAGTACGGTGTTTTTCGAGCTTACGTGGTCTTTTGGATTTGAGTTGGAATTGAGTTTTTCTCCCCCTTTTCTTCTTCCCTGCACTGAGAGGAGCAGCTGGGTGCTGCAGGAGTGGGTTTGGAGCTGTGGTGCTGCCCTGTGCATGGTGCGGAGCCGGCCGTGGGTGTGTGCTGTGAGCTCCCGGAGATTTTCTGGACCTTTGGCAGAGTTGCGTGCGACCGAGAGCCGAGGGGCTGTTTCGGCTGGTTTTGGTAGTAAGCGAGACCGCGTCTCACCGACTTCGGCATAGCCTGTGGATAGCGATCCAGGTGGGTTGGAAATTTTTCAAGATGTATGGAATGCCCTCTAATGCTATTGTATGCATGATTAGCATGTCTAGGTTATCTATTATTATAGCTGGTAAATCTGATAGTTGCCTAGAAAATTACAGGTTGATAACCAAAATCCCAGATTATTTTTAGTATGCTTAGGACATCATATGACACTAGTTTGCATGGTTAGTTGACACAAAAATTGCATCTGAACCGTTTTAAAAATCGCTGAACCGTTTTAATGAAAAGTTGGTTTTAAAAATAGTCCTTATTCATTGAGATCGCCCAGAGGGGTCGGATAGGTTCAGGGTGCATATTTTCTCGTGCCGGAGGGCCAAGAGGATTTTTATTTACTTTGTGGTTGGGTTTTCTAGTGTCTTGGGGGTTTATGGGCTTTATCAGATTGAGTCGTGGAGGATTCTCCGACCTAGACATGATTGTTGGATATTTGGCATTCGAGTTTCCGATCTGTTTGATCGTGGATTATAGTCTGCAGATGCCGCTTATTATGCCAGATGAGACACGCTTGTTCCTTGGTGGGGTCGCTCCCCTCGAGTTGCCGCTCCGGATGCGATGGTGATGCACCTGATGAGGCTGCTTTGCGTGGTACTGTGATAGTCCAATGGGACTGTGATGACCCGGATCTCCGCAATGGTCTTACAGTGTGAATTGTGGCTTCTGGAGGCCTATGATGTGTGTTGGAGATGGTTGCGCGCAAATCGGACCTCAGGTTTGAACCCAGCACGAAATTTGGATTAAGAATACCTGCCCGGATGCCTTCGACAAATTTTAGAAGTGGAATTTGGCAAAACGGACGTCGGATTTGGACTCAGCGCGCGAAAACGATGAAAATAAACTAGTATTTTTCGTAGCCCAGATGCCAAAACACGGATTTCAAGGCATGGTATACTGTTCCGGCAGGCCAGGGCAGCGCCGGCGGCGATGGACAGCGGCGGCGGGAGCGCGGGAAGGCGCGTGCGCGGCGGCGAGCAGGGCGGTCCACGGGTTTTGGCGTGCACCGGGACCAGCCAATGGCGGGTGTGCCACGTGTCGCGCGTTGATTGGGCGGTAACCGCACGCGCGACAGCACGCCGGGCGCAGCGCACCGTGGACCCCGCCAGGCCACGTGTCGCCCACCGATTGGCGGGCGCAGCGACCCGGCTGGGCCGCCGTGAACCGCGGCCCACGGTTCCCGCTGTGGACCGCGTCGCAACGCGGCGCGCCGCGATTGGCGGGCGCGCGTGCGCCGGGCGCGCGTGGCGCGGAGTGGGTGACGTGGCGCGCCGAGAAGGTTTCGGGCGCGCACAGTGTTGGGCTTGGGCCGGATTTGGGCGCCCGAATCCGGCGCCCGAATCCGAACCCCTTCCTTTGTGGGCTTGGGCTATAAATAGCCCTCTTCCTTGAGCCTTTGGACCTTTTTCCTGAGCCTTTTTGCGACTGAGCCCTCAAGTGAAGTTGTTTCTCTTCTTGTGCTGCATCTTGCAAAGGAGTTTCGAAATTTTTGGAAGGCGCGACATCGATGACTTCGGCATCTTGGCGCAGTGCGACGTTTCTTCTTCGGTGGCCCATTTCCGTCGCGTTTCGGTCCACGAGGTCCATAGAGCTACTCCGAAGGAATTTTTGGACGATTTTTGCGGCATCGATTTTACGAGAGGTAGATCTTCATTTTTTGTGTTTTCCTCTCCTCTCAGTTTTGGGTTTTTATTGGGGTTTTTGGAACATCTTTGAACCCCTTTTCTGCTGGTGGTTTTTCTGGACAGCGGAGGCTTGTCGGATTTTTATCTCTTCACTCGGTTATCGGAATTCAACATGTGAGGACTCGATAGATTGTTTAGAACTGCGAGAGAGGGGCCCCCTCTTTGAACCTTCACCGGGGGAACTGAACCCGCTAAAAGATCCATTTATTCACGACGACCTCTGACATCTACTCTTCGCGAGGATCGCCGTCGTATTTTTATTGGAATTTTTGGAGATTATTTGGCAGGTGGTATTTAAGCATTTTCAGGACTTATTTTTCAGCAGTTTGTAAACTTGGAATTTTGTGTTGATTGCAATGTTTGGACTATGTCTTTGTACCCAGGAGGTGTCTTTGGATGTTTTGGGACCCATTGGAATTGTGGAAATCCGAGGATTATCCCCGTTCTATTTCAGCCTTTTTGGATCTTGGATTGACGCGCGCTTCAGGTGGGTTGCTTCGCCTCCAAAATTGGTGGACTATTCATTAATTCTATCGTGTAGTAAATCATATATGATTGTTAGATGTGTTAGGAAGCATGTTAGATATAGAGAGGATGTTCTCGCGTTGTTATCATGATCATGTTGATGTATGCTTCCTATCTGTGTTAACTTAAGTACCACTATTGGAACTTGACCTAGCACCCCGTCATTTGCTGCATGTTTAACCTGACTAGGAGAAAACTCCAACTTGGGCTAGGTTTATTTATGCTTTAGACATCCACACTTCTTATTCTATTCCTGGACATAGCGTTATCTTCGCCCGGGTAGTGGGCAGAGTGGTCGGGATTTCTCTTAGTGTGGGATGCATGTTACACTCGTGCTTGGGGGCAGAGTGGAGTCTGGTAGATGTAGCTGGTCTTTTATCTGTGACGGGAACCGTTTGGGTGAACGGTGGTCCCGGGTTGTCTTGTTGCTCTGTTTTATGTGTTGCCACTGTGTTAGTGGCAATAGTATACCAGTGATAGCAGGACTTTGAACCCAGAACCTTTTGAACACACACATGATTTTAGTCAACCAATGTTTTCTTCCAAATATCGAAGGGTCGCCAGAGTCTGTTCTTGTCTGATTGGACGAAGGCATTAGCCCTTCGGGGTTTGGGTATAAAAACTTGTTTTCTAACAGTTTTTTCTAAAAGAACTAAAAATCATTAAAAATGGATTTTCCTTAAATCAAGATGGTTTTTCAAAAAGGAACTACTTTTAGTCCTCACCCCGCGTGGGTTTGGGTGAAAAATGGTTTTCAGTGATAAATGTCATATTTTTCCTGTAAACTTTCCCACTCGAGAGGATTCGAGTGGTCTGGGTTCTAAGGGCTGCCTTTTTCTTGGGGTCGAGAACAACGAAAGGCTATGCCTAGAGTCTGTTCTTGTTTGATTTGGGTTGTAGGTTCTAGTCTTTCGGGGTTCCCGGACCCTTCATTGTTGTTGGCTGTGGAGTATATCCAGCTAGTGAGTTTACATGTGGAGTTGATGTTCTTTTTGGGGAGCTGTTGGGTTGACAGCGGTCCCGACTGTTCGAGTGTTTCCTGTTAGTGAGTTAGAGAGGTGATTTGGGTACTGTCGATCTTGTTGATCGTGGATTGGACTATAGCCTGCATGAGCCATATTGAGCTCGACAGAGATGCGCAGATACTTTCCTCGGTGGGGTCGCGCCCCTCGAGTGCCACTCCGGAGTTGGGCTTGTTACTTTGTTATCGCGACTTGTCGACGCAGTCCCTCTGGCTGGGCCAGTTTTGGCAGTCACGGACGCCCTACGTAAGTCCGGTCCTCCTTGGATGTAACGACCGTAGGTGGGCGCAGGTTTGACTGGACCCTGTGTGGCAGTCAGTATAGATTGGGTGATTATCTTTGAGAGATAGTAGATGCATCATGTTTCCATCTGTTCCACTTCTTGAGTATTTAGATAGAGGCATAGTAGCTGTAGAGTTATTTTCCAGCTCTTTTCCTTTTAGTATTGCATTTGTTACTTTATGCCTTTAGTAGACTTAGTGGGCAGATCGTCGGGCTTGTTGGCGGTACCCACTGAGAACTACTGTAGGATGTAGTTCTCACACCCGCCATGGTGACTTTTCCCCAGGGACCTCTACTCCAGTTCCTGCTGCTCCAGTTGCTGATCCTGCTGATCGAGGTAAGGGAGTCGCGAGCTAGATCCCTACCAGTCTTCTTCCAGTGAGAGTAGATGTACCCTTTTGGTGATGTACTAGTACTGTCAATGATTGTGGGATGTATCATGTACTTTTTACTTTTGAGAGTTTTAGTTTTTGGAGAGACTTTTGTATTTTGAGGACCTGACATGTACTATTTGAGGAGTTGTATTTCTTATTTCAGTAGTTTACCTTTCAGCTCTAATATATGTATAGCTTTAGTATCATTCTTTTGCAGGTTAGACGCTTCGTCTATACGGGGCTTCCCGTATGGGCGGCGGATCTGTTGGCGGGCCCGGGTCGCATTTTTGACCCCGGGGCGTGACAGGGACACCCTTCGTTGATACACGAGGGACCCTAGTTGATACACTAGGGGGCGCAGGCTTGACTGGACCAGTTTTGGCAGTCACTTAGATTGGGTTGATATGAGTGAGTGGTGGCATGGCATGTTCATAGTTGAGTTTTCCCTTTGAGCATGATACTTGAGGCATATTAGCAGTAGTTTCATTTCTGTTTTATTATTATTTGCATACCTATTTGTTTTTGCCTCCAGTAGACTTAGTGGGCATACCGTGGATATTGGCGACGGTACCCACTGAGAACTACATGTTGGTGTAGTTCTCACACTCGCTGCGGTGATAGGTTTTTCAGAGGGTGCTGTTCCAGCTTCTGCTCGTGGGATGTATCATGTACTTTTTACTTTTGAGAGTTTTAGTTTTTGGAGAGACTTTTGTATTGTGAGGACCTGGCATGTACTATTTGAGGAGTTGTATTTCTTATTTCAGTAGTTTACCTTTCAGCTCTGATATCTGTATAGCTTTAGTATCATTCTTTTGCAGGTTAGACGCTTCGTCTATACGGGGCTTCCGTATGGGCGGCGGATCTGTTGGCGGGCCCGGGTCGCATTTTTGACCCCGGGGCGTGACAGGGACACCCTTCGTTGATACACGAGGGACCCTAGTTGATACACTAGGGGGCGCAGGCTTGACTGGACCAGTTTTGGCAGTCACTTAGATTGGGTTGATATGAGTGAGTGGTGGCATGGCATGTTCATAGTTGAGTTTTCCCTTTGAGCATGATACTTGAGGCATATTAGCAGTAGTTTCATTTCTGTTTTATTATTATTTGCATACCTATTTGTTTTTGCCTCCAGTAGACTTAGTGGGCATACCGTGGATATTGGCGACGGTACCCAATGAGAACTACGTGTTGGTGTAGTTCTCACACTCGCTGCGGTGATATGTTTTTCAGAGGGTGCTGTTCCAGCTTCTGCTCGTGCGGAGACAGCTGACCGAGGTAAGGGCGTGGCCGAGTAGCTCCTTACCTCTTTTTATATTTTTGAGAGTCAGAGGTAGAGGTACCCTGTATTTTGATATTCCTCTTTTGTACTGGACAGTCTGAGAGATTTGTATATATTTACTTTCATAGCAGTATTGACTATGTATTATTTTGGATTTATGTTTATGCAGATGTTCAGTTATGATTTCTGTAGCTACTAGCTTTATTTTCAGCTCTGATACATGTTTAGCTATAGATCTGACTTGCAGGGTAGACGCTTCGTCTGTACGGAGATTTCTGTGCAGATGGCGGATCTGTTGGCGAGCCCGGGTCGCAGTTTCGACCGCGGGGAGTGACAGTTAGACCTCGCTTGACGAGCTCTACTAAAAGCTAGTGTTAACACCCAAAAAAGCCACAAAAGTTAAATACCTAAAAACTAACTTTATTCAAAAACCAAAGTTAATAAAAACAAAGTATTACAATTATATGTTGAGATTATGATCATGACTTAGCTGCTTTTAATTATATTAGTTGTGGATTCATCGTGATGTCATAAACGGCTTAGATTGGATTATCAGACATATGTTAAATTATACATGATTATGTTTCAAGTTATTATCGGTTGATTATTGTTATCGATGTTAGCAACTCTGATTGTGCATTTTGTACTTACTTAGCCATGCGTGTATAGAGGAGATTCTGTTCGAATGGACAGAGAATTTTCTATACTCGTGGCGGATCTACCTATGTCCTGGGGATCTAATTTCAACTCTGATTAAAAAAAAAAATTTAGACCGTTTTTAAAATTTCGGAACGTGACACCACTAATATGCTTTAAAGGACAAATAGTCCAAATCAGAACCCAATCCATAACCTGCCATATTGGCCCATCGGCCTCGGACATTGTCTGCTACCATGCATAATACATGCGAGATAATATAGTACATCGACCTGATCCACGCGTCATAATAGACGACCTATCCGGATAGGTACTCCCTGCGTTGATGGCCAAACAGACTTGGTGTCTGTGAATGCCTCCAAGTATAGTAACAAATCATATGATATGATCAACTGAATTCGGCATAAAGTCGAATCTCTTGGAGCATAAGGGCCGACAATCATGGAATACAACCGATTGCCTTAGCGTATTAACGCAAGAACTATAGACCAACAAGTAAAATCATGATATGAATAGTTGTGTCAGCTAGACCAAAAGGTCACCATAATAATCATGAAATATAAATCTAGTCTACATGTCAAGTTTTCAAGCCGTTAATCATGCAAGATAATATAGTATGTAAAAAAAAAAGAAGCAAGAAAGCCAACATGTAGAGTAAAAGGAGGAATAAATGGCATATAGTAATCAACTCATAAAATGAACGAAAAAGAAAACTCAATAAATACTGCATCACTGACTACTAGTTCGAAGTACCTACCACTACCATAGTGATAACCCGAGTCGTCGACCTCTTGCCGGTGCTCCTAGCTACTACCTCTACAGTAATTGTGACATCCCAATAGTTCCACATCGGATGAGAATGTAGTTGTGATTGGGTATATATGAGACAATACACGCTAATAATAATAACTGAGCTTAAATATTTTGGGATGTGGTTTGAGCCCAACGAGTTATTATTGCTAGTGGCCGGGTCGTTATATTTGGTATCAGAGCCAATGACGAGCCGGAAGTGTGTGACGAGTGTCGGCTGAGCTTGGGTCTAGATGACAGGGCTAACGAGACAAGTCTCACATCGCTTGGTGATCTTGGGCTGTGTGTGTTTGGGCTGACGAGGATATCAAGCCTAAACGGAGGGAGTCTGTAACACCCTAATAGTCCCACATCAGATGTGTGTGTGTTTGGGCTGACGAGGATGTCAAGCCTAAACGATAGGAGTCCGTGACACCCCAATTGTTCCACATCGGATGGGAATGGAGTTGTGATTGGGTATATAAGAGACATGAACACTAGTGACAATAACTGAGCTGTGGTTTGGGTTCAACGAGTTATTATTGCTAATGGACCGAATCGTTATAGTAATAATGAGAATAATTTATACCTCTACCGTAGTAATTATAATAAATTATTCCTATTCTCATTCTTCTTTGAAACCAAACATCCCCAAGTTTCTACAGGCTTTGTTTCTTCCCAGAAAAATAAGCCCAATGTCAAAATTAAGTTGATAAGTTCGAAGAACACTATGAATGAATGGAGTCCACATATATTAAGCTTGGGAAAAAAAGAAAAAAATTCATGGTGAGAACGGAGGTCACGCTATATTAATGTGGCCCTGTCTCTCTCCATTTTGGACTAATAGTTCATAGAGACATAAGTAGGAAGTGGAGGCCACTTCAACATTTGCGTGTTTTACCTCCTCTTCCCCGCCTTCCCACCTGGGGTGGGTTTAGTTCTTGGTCGCTCTCTTTCTACCACCATCTGGAAGAGGGGGTTTGTTTCCGCCTAACCGAAATAAATGAATTTAACTTGAAGTATTATTGAATATAAAATATATAATTATTATATTTTAATAATTTAAATTTTTAAAAAATATTAATTATTTTATATAATTTAATATAATATCAGAGTAAAAATTTATGAGTTCGAATTCTATCATACTATAAGTATTATTTAATTCTCTTATTTAATTAAGTTTATATTAAAAACTGATTTATCCTCTCACCCAATAATTAAGTGTAAATGATTCTGCTCACGGTGGCTCTAAGATCATGTTTAATCGTAAGAACAAAAAAAGTTTTCTATATATATTTTTTGAGAGAAAGATAACATGTTACTCGCTTCGTATTTTTTTAAAATAAATTTTGTTGAAAATATAAAATAATTAGAATTCGAACTCGAAATCTCGAATATCAATCATCAAATTTTTCGTCACTTGCTCTAGGAGCAATTTATTCTTACAAATATTTTTAAAAACCTTAAATTAGGTTTTTTTAAGATAATTGGGTTTATATTACTACACCGGAAGAAGGGTGGGGTTTTCTTTTTTTGATTCTTGAGAATTGATCATAAAAAATTAATCAAATAAGAATATTCGAGTGATCTACCTTATATAAACCATGTGAAATGCGAGATCTATCTCTCCACATAGATATCTCTATCGCAGGTATTCTACGTAGAAATACGGAACAACCAATCAATAGCTTCCACATTACATACGTATACAAAAGTATAATTTGATTGTACCACTTGTTATGAGTATTTTGGGTGATTAACCCTATAGAGTTTTTTAATTGTAATAATAAATATTTAAAAATTTTATTTATAGAATTAAGTTTATGCCATGTATGATTTATTATTTTTAGAAAACGATAAATAATTTATCATTTGTTTGTGATAAATTTATATATTTTATGCATTTAAACTTTGAAAGATATATAACATTGAACTCAAAATAACTTTACCGATTTTAGAAAAGCTGTGAATTATTTACCGCATAAATCTAATTTTATAAATAATTTTTAAAAAAATTAATTTTATAATTATATTTTTTTAATTTTATTAATAATATTTTTTTTATTTTGTTATCTTACTGACACAATAAAATTGTGGTAGAGTTAGAATACTATTAATAGTATCATAAGAGTATTAACTATTAATTTTTTTGACTATTGGATGTGTAGTGTTTAGTAAGAGTTGGTAGAATAATAATAATTTAAAGCTAAAAAAATTAGTAGTAATTAAATATTATTTATACACTAATGACAGCACACCAGGTGAATTTTATCCTATGTGTAAAATTTTTACAAAAAAAAAAAAAGAAAAAAAGAAAAAAAGAAAACTTCCTTTCACCAACTTAGCCTATCGAGGGGCCTCTAGATAGATAGAAGAGGATATATACTAGTGGTTCACAAAGTTGTGGTAGATGTGATTATGTCCCCACATTTGTCATTATCTATTACTCTCTATTTCATAAAGTACATGTGAAGTTGTTTGGTCACCTTCTTTGCTTCCTCCAACAAATCTATGTAATTGAGACAACGCAGAATTAAGGAATTACGTGCCCTTTTTATTATGGTATGATGTGTTTGGTTAATTATGCATATACAAATATTAATTAACACTTCCGCTGCATATCACGTGGCACATTTTTATATGGACATATAAAGCCCATGCACAAGCACTTTTTAAGAATTTAACAAACTTATTTAAAAAAAAAAATTTATAAAAATTCAATAATAGCCGTCAAATTTTTTACTTGATTTGTATAGTGATTCTTAAACTGATCCTAAATTAGTAATGCGGTTATTGTTACTTATTATATATTCAAATTATGTTGAGAATATGACTGAAATATTATTGATGGTATGAAAATGATATTCATTATTAACTTTCTATCTATTTGTTGTCTACGGTTTAATTAGTAGGGCTAGATGGAATAGTATTAATGTAATGGTAATAAAGCTGATAGCCATTATACTGGATGAACTTATGTTTTGAAATCTTCTAATTAAACATTTCATAACTAAAAATCAAAAGTTCTTTATAAATTATTTAATAATTAAGGCTCAATTATAAAAAGCTCGTTTGTACTTTAGCTATTGTCTTAATTACCACACTCTTGCTTTGCCATCTTTTCAAATAAATCAAAAAATATAAAAAATTGACAAATTAGTTGTAAAACTTTACCAAAATAAATTATTATATTATATTATTTCATATCTCAGCATCTATTTATTTTGTAACTCAAAATATATATAAAAAAATCAGATAATAGAGATGCTTTATTTTGCTAATATTATCAAGATTGATTTATATGATTTTATTTTGTAACTCACATATATCTTATTGAACAATATTATTCAATTTATATGATTCTATTGTATTATTTTTAAATAATTTTATCAGTAAATTTAATAATTACTTCAAAAAGCTGGACCTAAGTGATCATATACATATAGTTATAAGTATAAGAAGATAATTGATTTAATTTTTAATATAAGGATAATTGAGATATGGTTAAAGTAGAGAATGTGTTTTTTAATTTTGCCAATAATTCGGGGGACACAGTGGAAGCAAACGTGACTATTTATGTCTGATCTTTGACTATTTTGGGTGGTGTCGTGAATAAACGGAGACAACTTCATATTTTGGGTGGTCTCTTTGGCCAAAATTTCATCCAATAGAAATCAAAAGAGGATTGATTACATTGAACTTGTCCATCTATATGTGTTCTTTAAAACGTGTCAGCTTCTTATTTTTCAGTTATTTAGTAGTGACACAGAATATAAAATATGAGATATGGGACATACTACAACTTAATTAGATATTGCATAAACACCTGTAATAAAATATAATATTATAAATATAATAATAATATTTATTATAAAGTACGTCTTCTATATTTTCAAAAGTACAGAGGTTTTTATATTTATAAGTAGTTGTAGAAATCGAGAATTTGAAATTCTAAAATTTAAATTTTATAACTGGAAAGGTTTAAGCGGTGAATAGTAACTTGAAAAATTTGTGAGTGTTTCGATGAAAGTGTCTAATCTGGCCTATCTGGATCCGAATCTGGAAATGTAAATACTTGTTTTGATCGGTCTCGCCGAGCTGAACGAGATAGCGCGATCCGATTTTAAATTTGACGAGCATAGAGCCTCGTGAAGCATGCCAGACTTTGTTTTTTTACTGAAGATGTATCTTTTGTGACTTATCGAGACCTAAACTCGACAAAGCAAAATCGTTATTTGATAGGTCTCGTCGAGCCGAACGTCGTGGTGCCGTTCGTTTTCACGTTCGACAACCCAAATGCCTCAAAAAGCATAAAAAAATGAAGATTTCAATGTATTTTTGCTAGCGAATATTTTATGCACGGTTTTTGACGAAATTTCTTGTGGAGGGACTTCTCTGCGATTCTCATCTTCAGTGGGGGGACTAACTCTAAATTTTGGGCTTTGGGGGACCTTTTAGCATTTCTTTTCCAACTATGTTAGCCTCCCCACGATCCTACTCCCTAGCTACGACTTCATTGGATAACCGCAGCCACCCCATGATCTCCCTTCTTCCCTCTACATCCTCCCCGAGCCCAAGATCCATTGCCCGCCTTTTCCCATCGCTCGAAAGGAAGAAGAAGACTTCTCTTCTTTGTTGATCTCGGGTTGGGGAGGAAGAAAAGCCACGAGATCTTGAACTCTAGCACCCTGACCCATCCGAGACTTTTATCTCTTCCTGGAGACCTACCCTGAGAAGTTCGACCGCCGGAATTCGCCGCGTTACGCCGGAGAAGGAACTTCTCCTCCTTCTTCTTCTTCTCAGACCGAGGTAACTCGAACCTCTCTCTCATTCGGTTTTTCTTGCTAAGAAACCTCCCCACTCCTCTTCTTAGTCCCTGGGGACCCTCCGTGTGTAGCGTACGCGTTTGTAGACCCTCGGTTAACCGACGTGGGCAAGAAACCGGCCAAAACCCTAGTTTTGGCCAGAGTTCTTCCAGTGCCGCCTCTAGTGACCTTGCAGGGGAGCCAAGGCATCTGTTGTCATCTGCTGGACCCAGAAGACTTTCCAAGAAGTCTCAAGTCCCCAGGTTGAGCAAGGTAGTTACAGTATGAAACCCTAGTTTCTTGATCATGTTATTGGTTGAGGTTGGTCGCCTGTCGCCGCCGCCGCTTCTCGACTCCGGCAAGCCACTCTATTGTCTTCCCTGTGTCGAGAGGAAGTTGCCTATACCTCTGCATGCGTCCCTGACCCCCTCGAGATCTCTCTCTCCATTCTTGCTCTAGGTGAACCCAAGTTCAATCCCTCCAGCCATCCGTCGCCTGTGGCTGTCAGAGTTGGGTGTAAGTAGACGCATGGCACTTCTCTGGACCTCCTAGTGTTGCTTCTTGCCCCTGTTTCCTTCTAGAGTCCGAGCTTTGTGGTTTTGCTCTTACCCGAGCCTCAGCACTTCAATCCTTAGCCAAGGTTGCTCCTATTACTGTTCCGGCGACCCCTCGACTCAGGCAAGGTGAGCCCTCGACTCCTCTGACCTCTCTGAGCATGATGCTCACTTCAAATGTGATTAATACTAGGTGATTGGTTGATATCCACAACCTACATCTTTGATGCTTAATGTAGGTTGATCTCTAGCACTTCTCGGACTTTGTGCCACTCTTGGACAGTGAGCATGGGCTTAAGTAAGTCGAGGCCTATCTACTGAAACCCTTGGATCGATCTGAAAGCCTTTGGATTCAGGTGACGAGTCGAAACTTTTATAGTGTTATTATGCAATTTCTCACTAACCTTGGGGTCTGGATGCAAATGTGAAATCTTGGGCTGTCTTGGGCAGCATGTACGTGATCTCCGAACTGTTCGTTCGGGGTTCGATGCCTTTCGTTGAGCGAGAATCCGATTACGAACCGTAAATCGACAAAATTACCAGTTTATCGTTGTTTTGGCACATATTACGCAAATCAAGGGAATTATGTGACCAGTGGTGTATTCCATGTGTCCTTAGTTGTTCCTGACATTATCCTGGCTGGTCTATTGACTTTGGGTTGTGTCAGTGAATCCCGAAGCCAAAATCGACAACTCCGAAAGTGGATTTCAAAATAAATGTCACTGATTGGACTTAGGGTCACACACAGTGGACTGTAATTGCCCGGACGTCTTAAGTGAGCCATTCCGGGGCAGCACGTCAAGTTTCATTTGATTTGCTAGCCAGTAGGTTCTAATCGGACCAATATCAGTCGATTAGTGGATTACCGAAATTTCCGGCGAATCTTGAGACTTAGACCTAATACAGTGGTTTAGTCATTCTACACAGTGTGTGTGTGTGGGTTGGGTATGAGTGAGTTATTTATTGATAGTTGGTTATGATTTAGGCCCGAGCACTCAAGAGCCTTCCCGCTAGTTGAGCAGCGGATTTTAGGACTGCCTGGTTTGAGGTAGGTACCCCGATCCGGGCATTGGCATAGTGTAACCTGATTGGGTACTGTAGTCGATCGAACCCTTTGGTTGCCCTACTAGCCCTTCTACTGATATTACTTTCCGCTCTATTGTATATCTCTACCTTTACTTATGTTCTATATGCCATGATACTCAGTGTTAGTAGACACTTTTAGTATTGTTGATTTATATCTCCTACTGCTATTTCATATTGATTATTATATCTAGACACCTTGCATGTTAGAGTAGGAGGATATTGTTACATTATGGCATTGATTGGCACTATGGTATATTCTACATCCCGTTTGGGAGTTCTCAGCTATTCGCCGTATTCCAGTCTATCGACCGCGAGCTTGAGCATCTACATTGAGATCGCTATACACCAGTTGTACATATTCACGTTACACCAGTGGGTTGATCCCCCACAATGGTGTTTTTTACCGGTAGAGTGGTCTGTTCGACCCGTGAGCCCTGTCCTTTGGCCGCACTTGTGGGACTGAGTGATATTGAGCCTCTTATACAGTTAGTAGGTGTGGGGTATATGTCAGATGTGGGTAGGCATTAGCCTGAGGTTCTTGTGACCAACAGTGGCACATGATTGGGCATATCTGCTTATTTATATGTTGATGCGTGATATAGTACTATTTTCATATCAGTTATTCAGTTCTGTTGTCATATTATCTTTACAGCTGTTGCTTTCATACCCGTACTTATTATTGTTATTATACTGCTTTACTACCTTTCGATTATAGTATACTAGTAGGTATGACTTGCTCGTCTCCATCTCGTTGTATCCACTGGGATACATTCAGTTGTGTCTCACACCCTTTGGTGACCCCATTTTCAGGTCAGACGGGTAGTGAGCAGTCGAGACGATGATGTGAGGCTTGTGCTATAGAGCTGTCCCGTTATGCTAGCTAGTATGCTGGCCCAGTTATTATGCTTGATCATAGACGAGTTTTAGTTTAGATGTTGCTTATGACTTTATTTATGATTGTTCAGTTGTGATATTATTAGGCTGATTATCAATATGGATTATGAAGATTTTATGGTTTTGTTTGTGGATCATGATTATGGTTTAGTAGTTTATTTTCATGTTAGTAATCTCTGATTGTATTGAATGGTATCACTGTACTTGCTTAGCAGTGCGTGTATAGGGGTGACTCTGTCCGTTTGGACCGAGAAATCCTTATACACGTGGCGATTTGGTCGTGTCCTGGGGTTATGTTTCGAACTCTGATTTTTTTTTTAAAAAAAAAATTAGACCGCTTTTGAAAACTCGGGGCGTGACAGATTTTATGTTTTTAGAGCCAGGTTATTCGGTACCTAGGATTGGTTAGGATTGAGCCCTAGAAAGACTTATGACATATGTGAGAGCGCAGGGTACTTGCATAGGGGTTAGGAGCTCAAGTGTTTTTCCACTAATGAGTATATTCTAACCTGCTTATCTTTATTTCAATTCTGGCTCGACCTAGGCGTGGTGACGGTGCTGGACAAGGTGCAGGCACTGGCCGAGGTGTCGGCCGTCCCCGCAGAGTGTTGAGAGAGCCAGAGGGCTCCGACATATTTCATCGGCTGGAGGATCAGCTTGCTGCGTTATCAGTCTTGGTACAGTAGTTAATTCAGCAGCAGGCAGCTGCACCTGCTGTACTAGCCCCATCAACCTTAGTTCAGCCCCGGCGCGCTTGCGGCACTCCACCTCCTCTCCCACCCTTCTCCCCCCCAAGGTCCCACTTATGGAGCAAAAGAGGAAAAATGAAGAAAGAAGGAGGTTCTCGAGCTTTTATAGCCAAAAACCTAAGATTCGAGTGCCCGAATCCTACTTTCGGGCGCCCGAAAACGCTTCGGGCCTGCTACAGTGAGCGCCACATGCGCCCACTCCCCGTTGCGGCCAACCAGAGGTCGCCGCGTGGCTGCACTCGCGCCGCCACGTCAACGCACGCATCAGCGACGCGTCACATCGCTGTCGCGTCGCGCGTCACGTCGCACAGCGCGACCAACGGGGCCTCGCCATGTGGCACCACCCACGCGCACCCGCGTCGCTTCCCTTGCGCCCGCTGATGCCTCGGCCGCTGTACCCAATGGGGTGCAGCCATGTGGCACCCCCACGTGCCCCACTTCACCAGTGCCAGCTGCCGGCCTCTCCCCGCTCGACATGTGGCGGCTTTCGGACTCCGTGGTCCCGGTGCACACGACTGGGCTCGTGCATCGGCCCGCTTCCAAAACAGCCCAATAAGCCTATTTTCGCTCGAAAATAGCTATTTTTACTATTTTCGCGTGCTGAGTTCATTTTTGGCATCCGTTTGACGTGCAACGCACTTGATACACCAAAAATAGGTGTTTTCACGCCGCCGACCATACAGTCAAGTCGCACGGGGATTCGGGACACCACATCCTCCCCCACTAAAAGAAAGTTTCATCCCCGAAACTAACGTATCTCAAATGGGAGTCTCAAACCAGAAGGGGTAGGTATCCATCAACACCGTCTCCAACTCTGAAGTCACCGCTCGCTCCTCTTGATTACTCGTCAACAACAACGAGTACGGCATGGCCCTGTTGCGTAATCCTCTCATCTAACAAGCCAGAATTCGCAACAGGCGTCTCTCGTACTCCAGACACTCGCAGATCTCAAGTGGAGCGAGTCAATCACGGGCGAGGGATCCAAAACATAACTCCTCTGAGCTGAGACATGGAAAACAACGAAGACTCCAACACATCACGGCAGGGGGGGGAGGGAGCGACTAGTGCAACACGCTTCAAAATCACACCCTAACTCAACCAAGACAACCCAGAGTACAGCCACACAACCCACCAGGAAGGAAAGGAGCCCAACCTCAGGAACATTATCCACCCTAACTCTTAGTTTAGAAAACTGTCGAAAACAGCGAAAAGTCTGAAAATCTCGAAAGGCCAGTGCCTTTACCCCAATCAAACTAAAGCTGGCTCTGGCACAACCTGCATTTCTGGCTCAGCCTTTCGAAGTTTTCGGCCCGTTCGCAAAACCTCGGCGTAAAGAAGTGAAAAAATGAGAGAGGTGATAAAATTGTTCCTGCTGTGACTATCACTCTGCTCCCGCTCCTCATCAAGCTGAGGTCCTCACTTTGCCACTCTCTGATCCTGTCCATCAGAGTGGACTGCTCAACCATAGACTACAATCAAAAAGGGACCCCTAGGGACACAACCTCTAGCCCTACTCACCTTAACAACTCTACAAGTGGTGCCTACTGTGTAACCACCAAACTCAAACTCTGGACTGCTCTCATACTCAAAGCATCCGCCACTACATTGGCTTTGCCAGGGTGATATTGGATGCTCAACAATAATCCATCAATAACTCCAACCACCGACAATGTCTTAGGGTCAACTCCTCCTGGGTGAACAGATACTTTAAGCTCTTGAGGTCGGTGAAGATCTCGCCACGCTCACTGTAGCTTCAGAGCAAATACTATAGCTGCCAACTCAAGATCAAGTGTAGGGTAATTTTTTTCATAATCCTTCAATTGTCGCAAAGTATAGGCAATTACCCTACCATGGTGCAACAGCACACATCCAAAGCCGCTGTGGGAGGCGTCGTGGTAAATCACAAATCTTTCTCCCACTACCGGGAGTGCAAGGATCAGAGACGTCAACAATCTCTGCTTCAACTCCTCAAAGCTGCTCTAACAGGCCTCACTCCAAAAGAACTTAATTCCCCTGTTGGTTAGACGAGTGAGGGGAGTGGAAAGCTTCGTAGAGCCTTCCACAAACTGACGGTAGTAACCGGCTAATCCTAAGAAACTCCGCACCTCAGTAATAGTCGTCGGTCTCGGCCAATCTCGAATAGCATCCACTTTGGCCGGGTTTACTGCCACTCTTGCAGCTGGAACAATGTGGCCTAAGAATGTAACCTCTCAAAGCTAAAACTCGTACTTCTACAACTTGGCATACAGCTTATTCTCTCGCAGAAGCTGTAGCACTATCCACAAGTGCTCCTCATGCTCCAAGTCACTCCGGGAGTAAACCAAAATATCGATGAAGAAGGCTGCTACCAATCTGTCCAAGTACGGCTGGAACACACGGTTCATCAAATCCATAAATATGGCAGGGCATTAGTCAATCCAATTGGCCTCACTGTGAGCTCATAATGCCCGCACCGTGTCCTGAACGATGTCTTGGCAATGTCCTCGGCCCTCACACTCAGCTGGTGGTAATCGGACTGCAGATCCAGGTAAAGCCTCAGTGATCCATTATTTTCTCCACAGTAATGATGGCGCTCCTCTAGGCGAGGCACTGGGTCAAACAAACCCCTTGATCCACCAGATCCTGCAACTGCGCTATCAGCTCTCCCAGCTTTACTGGTGCCATCCAATAAGGTGCCTTCGAGATTGGCGCGGTTCCCGGAACCACGTTGATCACAAACTCAATCTCCCTGTCCGGCGACATCATAGTTAGCTCAGGTGAAAACACACCCGGGAACTCGCGGACAATAGGGATATCCTCGAGTCCCGGTGCCGCCGTAGGCAACTCTACCACTGTTGCTAAGAAGGCGATACATACTCGGCTCATCATCTGTTTGGCTCTCACCGATGAAACCGTCGCTGCAACCAGCGTACTCTGACAGTCTCTATAGACAAACTCCTCATGTCCAAGCTCGCGGAAGGTCACAATCCTCTCCCCGCTATCAAAAGTCACATGACACCACGCCAACCAATCCAAGGCACTCCGTCCAAATCCTGGAGTTGCCGCAAACCAGCAAGTCTGCCGGCATAATCCACGGCCTCAACTATACTGGACATGATCCATAAGCCTCCTCCACATACACAACATGATCATGAATTTGTACCTCAAGTACACGTGGTAATAGTCCTACCTCGAGTCCACGCAGGGATGCAAATGCTCTGCGACGACATAGTTTGTTGTCCTGGCGTACTCTATCAGGCTCGAGAAGGCCTCTGCCTGCTGATCTGTCCTCCATCATCCAGTGCCGGCACTTCTCTCCAGAACTCGCCCCTGGCGGCAAGTCTTTGTCCAAAGGAACTGCAGCCTCACGCTATATATACAGCGCCTGCTCCATCAAAGCATCCGGAGTTTGAAGTCAGAGGGACCGAACAAACTGAAAGGTATTCTAGTGCAATCCTCTAAAACACATATTGTGACACCCCCGGAAGTTGGATTAGTCCTATATATAAATGATATAATAGGACTAAATCTCTTAACCCGGCTATAGCATTTTGGATGGTAGCAAGATCCAAGAGGTTATGAGACTTAAGCGTGGTAGAGCTAGAGTAGTTCTAGGATGGGTGACCCCCTGGGAAGTGGGGCGTCACAGTTGGTATGAGAGCCATTCACCAGCCAGAAATGTGAGATGAGTCTCGGCTGAGCCAGGGTTATATAGCGGGTAGAGCGAGGCTCCCCGGCTAATGACCGTTGTGAGTGGAGTGCAGCTCCTCACAAGGTCGGCTAAGGCTAGCGAGACGAGTCTCACATCGCCTGGTGCTTGTGAGTGTGCTTGAGCCTGACGTGGACGTCAGGGCTTAAAGAGGGGAAGAATGTGACACCCCCGAAATTTGGATTAGTCCTATATATAAATGGTATAATTGGACTAAATCTCTTAACTCGGCTATAGCATTTTAGATGGTAGCAAGATCAAAGAGGTTATGAGAGTTAAGCGTGCTAGAGCTAGAGTACTTCTAGGATCGGTGACCCCCTGGGAAGTGAGGCGTCACACATATATCCTATGCGCCTTGTCCCTCGCAAAGTGGGGCACGCAGTTCAGTAACTGCGTAAATCCTCCGATGTAGTCCTACATCGTGCAATCTCCCTGCACGAGATTCCTCAGATACTCTTCGAGTTTTCGCCGGATGCTGTCCGGGAAGAAGACTCCGAACAACAGGCTGCGAAACTTGGTCCATGATGAAAACTGGGCCCCTGATAGGCCAACCGACCTGACTCTCCCCTACCAAACCTCGGCATCGCTCTCTGAGAAGGCTATAGCAAGGAACATCTGGTATCTCTCTGGCACAAAGGAGCTCTCAAACGGTCTCTCCATCACCGCTGCCCACGACTCTGCCTCCAAAGGCTTCAAACTCACCATACGAACCGAGGCGGGTCAAACTGCCGAAACTGGCTCGGTCGATTAATGATGTCTGACTGCTCAACTGCTATCAGCTGTTCACCCTACCTCGGTGCCTCAGTACTAATCGTCGGCACGGAGGGGGCTGCTAGCTCAATCGACGCCACTGGAATCGCAGCCACTAGGGATATTACAACAGGGGTGGTCTCAGCGGAAAGTGTTGTCGAGGGTGCCCACTGCTCCAACAACTGTATCATCCTATCCAGCTACTCACTCTGCCGCTGGTATGCCTCTGACAATCCTGCCATCTGGGTCCGGAGCTCTCTGACCTCATTCTGGGTATTCGGCCTAAATCTGTCTGATCTGGCTCAACTGCTGAGATGGGGTGTACACGGGTTTGTACTCAGCGTCGGGGAGTCACCACTCACCACAACAAAATCGCACATCAACACTCAACAAATACTCAACTCAATCCAGCGAAAGTCTAGAGCATGTCACCCATTCCATAGCATTATGTTGTCTACATCCAACATAATCGCTTAGGAAAATAACCATGCTAATCACTCATCCCATCCCTTGGGAGAGGTATAAAACTCAATCACGACTCTCGCTATAAATCACGACTCTCACGAAGTCATCCTAGGGTCCAACCACAAGCCTAGGGTTTCTAAGTCCACAATGACATACATCCTAGGCTCTGATACCACTCTAATCTGTCACGCCCCGGGGTCGAAACTGCGACCTGGGCTCGCCAACAGATCAGCCACCCATGCGGGAAACTCCGCATAGGCGAAGGTCTAACCTGCGAAAGATAGTATCTAACAACTATACAGATATCAGAGCTGAAAATTAACTGCTGTAAAGGAAAAATACATCCAATCCACTATACAACTGAAATATAAGGTGCATGATCTATCTCCCAAAAATCATAATACATAATCCTCAGATGCAACCTCAATGAACCCAAAAAAGGGAGGTAAACTAAAACAATAATACATCAGTGTACAGGATCACAGTACAAGTCAGGTCCTCAAAATACATCAGTCTCTCAAAATAAAAAAAAGCTCTCAAAAGAGTAAAATAAATAATAATCCAACTAACTGTACTAAAAATCTCAAAAGAGGTATAGCTACTCTCCAAGGACAGATAGGGATCTAGCTCGCGACTCCCTCACCTCGATCAGTAGAAGCAGCAATGGCAGGGGTAGGGACTGAAATAGATGCCTCTGTAAAACTATCACCAACAAAGGGTGTGAGAACTACATCCAACAGTAGTTCTCAATGGTTACCGTCTTCAAGACCAACGGTCTGCCCACTAAGTCTACCAGAGGCATAAGATAACAATGCAGTATAACTGAGAAATAAAGCTGAAAATAACTCTATAGCTATCATGCCTCTATCTACAATACTCAAAAGGGTGATACAGATGATAAAATGTAACCATTCGAATTCGAGGTGCCCAATCGACTCAATCGAAATGACTACCACTTAGTGTCCAGTCAAGCCTGCGCCCAACTACTACCACACATCCATACCGAGACGAGAATTACGTAGGGCGTCCCACACAGACTAACTCACCCCTCGCGCAATACTGCTTCAATAGGCCCAACATCGCATCCACTGCGAAAAAACTGCCTCAACAGGCCCATCATCGCATCCACTGCAGAACTGCCTCAATAGGCCCAACATCGCATCCACTACGGCATCTCATGGGGAGCGACCGCACCTGAGGAAAACGACGTGGTATAGAGTATCAAACAATGGCACATGCAGGCTATAGTCAAAATCCACACACTCTCTCTCTCTCTCTCAGAACGAAAAGACTTTGATGCTCAAGCAACTCACACATAGGTCGGAGTACTCTCAATGACTCAAACTAATAAAGTCCTCACGAATCTCGAGACACTGGCGAACTCTACCAACTCACAACACTAACCCATTGCCCGGAGGTACTCCACAGCCGGGACCGACTCACAACTCAAGGGCTAACTAAACTGGTCAGACGACACTCCACGACCCGGGACCACCGTCAACCCAAATGGTTCCCAACAACACTGACTGGAGAATACTCGACGACCCGGGACCACCGTCTACCCAAATGGCTCCTGGCAATACTGACCAGAAGATACTCGACGGTCCGGGACCACCGTCTACACAAACGGTTCCCGACACTAGCACTGGTCTAACCTCGGGCGAGGAGAAATTATAAGTCCAGGAAAACAATAATAAAAGGTGTAGGAATGTCCAAAATATAACAAACTAACCCAAGTGAGGGTTTTCTACTAGTCTGGTTAAATAGCGTGCAACATATGGCAAGGTGCTAGTAAGAGTTCAACAACTCTACAAATATCACGATACATCAATAATAGCACCTATTCTAGCATGCTGAGATCTACAATACTAGAATTAGAAGAAAGTCTGCAGACTTGGAGGAAAATCCAACCTACCTGGTTGCCGCCAATTGCTTGTAGACACTTGAAATTAGGCTGCCGCGGCCTACTTGCTCCCTGTCAAAACTGAACGCCCAACAGTGATCACTACGTGGGAACGACACAACCCGAGAAGCCCGGCGGTACATTGCACAGCAAAACTGCACAGACAACCCCAGTCCCTAATAGGTGCAAAGGCGCGGAATTCAAATCCAAAAACTCCAATGTTAAAACCCAAAAACTATGCCGAAAACACAGCAAAACAACAACCGGGACCTACCTTAACGTCGACGCGTCGTTAAACTCGTGCACGTACGTCTGTCTGGCTACTTGGAACACCTTGCACGCGCTCCATGGCACAACCGGCGTGCTTCCGGCACTCCACCTCCTCTCCCACGCTTCTCTCCCCTCCCAAGGTCCCACTAATGGAGCAAAAGAGAAAAATAGAAGAAATGAGGACGTTCTCGGGCTTTTATAGTCAAAAACCCAAGATTCGGGTGCCCGAAAATGGTTCGGGCCTGCTACAGTGAGCGCCACGGGCGCCCACTCCTCGCTGCAGCTAACCGGAGGCCGACACGTGGCGGCACGCAACCTCGTGCGACCAACCGGAGGCCGCCACGGACCCCCGCGTCAACGCGCGCATCAGCGATGCGTCACGTCGTTGTCGCGTCGCACGTCACGTCGCACGGCGCGACAAACGAGGCCTCACCACGTGGCACCACCCTCGCGCACCCGCACCGCTTCCCCTGCGCCCGTTGACACCTCAGCTGCTACGCCCGACGAGGTGCAGCCACGTGGCACCCCCATGTGCCCCACTGTGCCTGCACCAGCGCCAGTTGCCGGCCTTTCCCCGCTCGACATGTGGCAGCGCGCGAACTCCGTGGTCCCGGTGCATGCGACTGGGCACGTGCACCGGCCTGCTTCCAAAAAAGCCCAATAAGTCCATTTTCGCCAGAAAATAACTATTTTCACTGTTTTCGCGTGCCGAGTCCGTTTTTGGCATCCGTTTGACATGTAATGCACTCGATACACCAAGAATAGGTATTTTCACACCACCGATCACACAGTCAAATCACACGGGGATTCGGGAGACCACAGTTATTACTAGCGTCCACCCTACTGCTGCTGTCGGGATGACTTCTTTACCCTCCCGACCTGTGACGCCCGCCACTACTAACGATGTGGTACAAGCGAAAAAGGCTCGTGTAGAAACTCGAAATTTTTTATTTTTAATAAATAGTCTAAAAGTGAATTTTGATCTGGTTTCGAATTCAAAGGACCCCTGTTGGCCTATATGGTCAAACGCCAGTGTGCAAGTTGCACGATTTACGAGGCAAAAAGGCTATTTTCCAATCCGGATATGATCTTGGAAATCCGAATTGACCGTTGCGATCGTCTCGTCGAATTGAGCGAGATTCATATTCAGTACTTTTCGATCTGACGGTCAGATCTTCCAGAAATCAATGAAGAAGCGAGCGAATTATCGGGACCCATGTAACAGCGGCCTGCGCACAGTGTTTTTAAGTTAACACTGTAGATGAATAGTAACCCCAATTTTCGACACCCCGACTAATGCAACGCTGACTAATTCACTGTTCGGATTTCGAACATAGTGATCTAGGTAGTCGTTTTGAATGGTTTCATCATTTTGGACGCAATGACACTGACGGAATTTTCGTTTGACGACCCTAGAGTCTCGAAAAGCACGATAACTGTATTTGGGCACAGTATTTATGGACCGAGCTTTTATCTGGGCAGTTTCTCGAAAATCAGAAATTGCTACCTGATAGGTTTCGTCGAGCCGAACGTCGTGGCGAAGTCCATTTTTCGTTCCGACGACAGAAACGCCTCGAAAAGCGTGAAATACAATGGAAAACACAGTAATTGCACAATAATCCCTATAATTGCGCCTCGATTTTCATGCCACTGGTTTAGTGAGGGACCTAGGTGTGAGATAATATTGCTGTGAGGGTCTGGGTTTGAATTTGCTGGCTTAGAGGGGTTAAAGTGAAATGGTTTCACCTTTAACCTATATATATATATACAACATCTACTCGAGCTAGGGTTCCAAGGAACCCTAAACCCCGAGGTGTATGCCCTAGCCGCACCCCTCAACTACCTCTGCACCTCCTCTGCCGCACTCCTCGGGTAGCGCGCCGGCCGCCGCTGCACCTCGCCGGAATAGGAGAGGGTTCAAGAAGGAAACTTGATCTCGGGTTTGGGTGAAGAAGGAAGCAACAAGTGGGCTAGGGATTGCTCCAGATCACATCTGGAGTCGTCTCTACGCGTTGGAGACTCGAGCGGAGGAACCCCGGCGTCCTGCTCCGCCGCGTGTCACCGGCGGGGCATCCATCTCTTCTTTCTTTGCTCCGACGAGGTAGACCTTCTTCTCTTCTTGATTTTTTATTGGCCCAAGAACCCTCCTACTCCTCTTCTGACATTGTGAGGGTCATCCTGGTGTAGCCCCGTGGCCAGCCGTGCTCCGGTTAACCGGCGGAGACGTGGGTGGCCGGAAAACCAAGATTTGATCGGTTTCGGGCGTGAGATCAATCCGGCCGTTGGATGAGGGATCTGAGACGTTCCATCTCTTCCTCTCGTCGACTTCAAGAGGCCCTCCAAGTTTGGCGGTCATCCGTGAAGGATCTATGCCGTACGGGCTTGCCCGAGGTTCGGGCTAAATTGCAACTCCACCGATCTTTGCCGCCCGGTGCCGCCGCTTGCCCCGTCGCCGGCCACCACCTCAGCAAGAACCGCGGGGCTGGGAGGAAGCTTTGGGTCCTGGTTGCGCCGGCCCAGAAGCACCGGACCGGATCCCGCCATTAGAGCTCTAGTTTTCCGGCGAACTCATTTTCCGGCCAACCCGGAGCTTCGCGAGGTGGGAAACTGACTCGGGTAGGTTCTTATGGTTATGTTGGAGCTCCCCATTAATTTGCATGCGAATGTTAACGTGTGGTTTTTGCTTGGGGTAGTTGCACCCTTTTCTTGGCCGAGCATCACCACCGTCGCCGCCGCCGCTCCCAGTCGCCGGCCAACCACCCAGGTAAGGTCCTTTGGTCGAGAGCATCTCATCCATACCTTTGCATGCGATCTATATTGGCTGGAACCTAATACTCCATTATTGCACCCAAGGTGTTCACGTGAGTGCCTTCTCCGGCCAACCGCCGCACGGGGCCGCCGGAGTTGGGGGTGGCAGTGACTGTACCACCTCTGGGAACCTCCACCAGCAGCTGCTTGCTCCAGTTGAAAGCTTGAACCCGAGTTGAGCGAGCCTCGGCCAAACTGAGTTTTGGCTAAAGTGCAACTCGGCCGCCTTGCTCCGGCGGGTCTGCGACACTCCTGAGGTGAGCCCTCGACCCTGTGTACCATCCAGAACAGGATGCTCATTCTAATTAATGGTTAAGTTGGGTTATTGAATTAATTTGGCAATGTAGCTATTGTGGCCCTAAGTGTTCATGGGCCAACTTTGTCCTCGGATCTCGTGCCGACCCAAGTCTGTAAGCACGAGCTCCGTCTCGTCAAACCAGACGCGCTGAAAGTTACGACGCAGCTTTTGGACCCCCGGATTTCAAGAACAAGTCAAAACGAGCAATAATGTTAGTTTCTTTTATGCAATTTATGAAATTGTTAGGGATCAAATTGTAAATGGGACATGATAGCTGTCTTTAAACAGGGTTTTCACACCCACTGGGCACACAGCAAGGGCGTTTTAGTTGGAGTTCCGCACGTCTTCTCCTTCGCATTGAGGTGGGTTCTTTTGCCTTGGTGTTTAGCGTCGGTCTTTGGCAGTCATTTTACTTTCGTTATTACATGTTAGCGGGGTACCTTTGAGCACACGTGTTACCGTTTTTCTTTGGTTTATACATGATAGCGGTTATAGTTTACTCTTGTTTATACATGATAGCGGTTACAGTTTACTCTTGTTTATACATGATAGCGGTTATAGTTTACTCTTGTTTATACATTATGATGCTGACATGATAGCGGTTATGGTTACTTTGCTCGAGGCTGCAGCACGCGCACCCGCGGTCTGGCCACCGCAAAGGGTGCGCTTTTCCGGAAAAGTGGTCTATGACCCGTGTATACCCACGAGGTGACGTAGTGGGGGCCCCTTATTAGTTGTGGGGTTTGAGGCGCCGAGGTGCGAGCGGTGCGACCCGTCGGTTTAGTTGTCCGACGTGGTCGGGTTTCTGCAGGTACGGTATGGGCCGTCGGTTTAGTTGTCCGACGTGGCCGGGTATTACAGGATACAGGTGTACAGGTTGCCTCTCCACCTTGAGAGGGTGGTTGCTCCGGTTATCTTCACGGTTTGTTTTATTATATTCTCCTGCTCTACTATTGTTACGTCACTGACTTCCCACTTCGTGACAGGGTTCAGACGGGGGGAGAGGTAGGCGGCGGTGAGGACGAGACAGGAGCAGCTGGGTCGCTGGGGACCCGGGTCTGTATTTCTTCTTTCAGTCTTACTTTTCATTTACATTGTAGTTATGCGAGAGGTTCTCGATACCCTCGTGGGGTCAGCGTGGATGTCGGTACGGTTTACATTTAGTTGTCCTCTTATACTTTTATTCTTCCTTTTATTTCTGTTGGCCGTTTGGAAAAGAAAAAGCAAAACCAAAGAAAAGACTGCGAAAACCATTTCAAAATTCAAGTGT
Source organism: Tillandsia leiboldiana (assembly GCA_029204045.2). NCBI lineage: Eukaryota > Viridiplantae > Streptophyta > Magnoliopsida > Poales > Bromeliaceae > Tillandsia > Tillandsia leiboldiana. The sequence goes on from CM055064.1 coordinate 6,094,340, forward strand.
CGTGTGGGCACTGATTTCAAAACCATGTGAATTTATGGATTTTAGAAAACGGATTTCAAAACCTAAGTGTCGAGTGGGCACTGTTTCCAAAACCCTGTGGTTTTATGTGGTTTTCGAAACTGGCTTTTCAAAATCGAGGCGCCGAGTGGGCGTCGTTTTTAACCATTGTGGATTTATCCTTTCAAACTGATCGGCCGTGAGAATTGTTCAGTTCAGTACGTGTATGCATGTTTAGAAACTGTTGTGATTAAATAAACGACTGTGATTGGATGTTGTATTAGCCGCGACGCCGTGCATATACAGAGGAAACTCTGTCCGTGTGCAGAGCGAATCTGTGTATGCGGCGGGTCTGGGCACGCTCTGGGGAAGAAAGGATTTCAAAAAAAAATTTTACGCAAAACAAACCCCTTTTTCGATGATTGTTTCCGCTGAATGAAACCCCCGGGGCGTGACAGCTCGAATTAAAGCTATGCTCATGGAATTCAAGAGGTTAAATCCATAGATTTTTCTTGGCTATTTTGATGATCTATGGGTTGTTGAGCAGTTGGTAGAGCATATGGATAAACTCTTTCGTGATATCTATATGGAAGAGTGTGACAAGGTCCATCTAGCCACCCACTGTCTCGATAAAGGAGCAAATAAATGGTGGGGAAGACATCTCAAGGACCACTACGAGGGATTGCCCGAACCCTCGTGGTGGGAGTTCAAGAAGGCAATTTATTATCGCTACCTCAAAGACACGACCAAGGAGAACCTTGAGCACGATCTGGAGAATATTCGTCAGGATAACCGCACAGTGAGGGTGTATGAGCAGGACTTCTCCCGCATCACTGATTTGATACCACAGGCTGTTCGCGACAAGATGTGCAAGGTCTGGCTCTTCTCTTAGGGGCTGCAACCTGAGATTCGACGCTATTTTTTTGTCTCTTAATTTCATACTTCAACAACTGTGTTGAGCACTACCTCCCTATTGAGGCGGACGTGTTGATTTTTAGCGCAGAGCGGAACACAGCAGAGAAGGGCAAGAAAAAAAAAAAAGACCTTTCTCTGGGGATGGGGGTGAATCCTCGAGCAGAAGGAAGCCACCTAAACACACTCGATCCCAGGGACAGGCTAGGAACGCATCATCTGGCAGCCGGCAACAGGGTAGGCGACCCTGTATTTTCTATGCTGGCTCACACTAGGCCAACACCTGCGATCAGCGACACAGATGGTATTGTGGCTGTGTATAGGCGGGGCATGTTAGATCTGCTTGCCCCAATGTTTCTTCATTAGTGCACTCTACTGCATCGGCCCCAGCTGCTCCACCGCAACGACAGGGCCCCTCGCCGAGTACTGCATCTCCTAGGCGTCCTTCTCTCCCTCGCCAGTTCGAGGGGCCGCGCCAGACACCTTGAGGACAGGTCTACTCTTTGACCCAGCACGAGGCCAATCCGGAGGAGAACCTGGCAGGTATGATTACTATTTTCAGTATTCAGGCAAAGACTTTTTTTGATACTGGAGCTACTCATTCCTTTATATCTAGTTATTTTGTTGCCACAGATGGATTTCTGGCTCAGCCGACCAAATCTAGATTTTGGGTGGAGGTACTTGGCCACATCACTCGTATTGATAGGGAGTGTCAATCTTGTCATGTTCGTCTGCATTTGCGAGTGTTCCCTATCTCTATGCTAATCCTCAAGCTATGCCAGTATGATATTATTCCGGGAATGAACTGGCTGGCAAAGTATTGGGCTACTATCAACTGCGTCCATCAGAGCTTGATTCTTGCACCGCCTGGTGAAGCTGAGGTGTTATATTCGGAATTTGAGCCATCATCATTTTTGGGGATATGCTCAGTGTCCCCTGTCCAGCAAATCAAAAACGGGTGTGTGGTATTCCTTACCATGGCTATCGAGACCCGTGTTGAGGCGCTGAAGATCGAGGATATTTCAGTGGTCCAGGAGTTTCCTGATGTTTTTCCAGCTGAGCTCCCTGGGATGCCTCCCGAGCGGGAGATTGATTTCGTCATCGACCTTATTCCTGGTACCGCACCAATTTCTTAGGCGCCATATTGTATGGCGTTCGCCGAGTTGAATGAGCTAAAATTCCAGCTCGATGATTTGTTTGTGCTGGGCTTCATGGAGCCTAGTGTATCTCCTTGGGGTGCAACTTTACTTTTTGTGAAGAAGAAATATGGCAGCCTTCGCCTCTGTATTAATTATCGTGAGTTGAATAAGGTCACAATAAAAAATCGGTACCCTCTTTCGCTGATCGATGACCTCTTTGACCAGCTGCAAGGGTGGACAATATTTTCTAAAATCGATCTGCAGTCAAGGTATCATCAGCTACGGATCAACACGGAGGATGTTCCGAAGACCGCCTTTCGGACTCGTTATGGTCATTACGAGTTCACTGTCATGCCGTTTGGGCTTACCAACGCCCCTGCAACATTCATGGATATGATGAACCGGGTTTTCAAACCCTTCCTTGATCGCTTCGTCATTGGTTTCATCGATGACATTCTGATCTATTCATGGAGCGACGAGGAGCATCAGGATCATCTGCGGTAGGTTCTTCAGGTCCTGAGGGAGAACAATCTTTATGCTAAGCTGAAGAAGTGCGACTTCTGGCTCTAAGAGGTAGCTTTTTTAGGACATATTATCTCGGGAGTGGGAGTTTCAGTGGATTCGAAAAAGATAGAGTCGGTGGTGGACTGGCCACAGCCGACCAATGTGGCGGAGATTCACAATTTTCTTGGTCTTGCGGGGTATTACAAATGCTTTATCGAGGGATTCTCCAAAATTGCCGCCCGATGAACCACTTGACGAGGAAAGGCAAGAAATTTATTTGGTCTCCCGAGTGCCAAGTCAGTTTCAATGAGCTGAAGCGCCAAGTTACTGCGACACCAGTCTTGACTCTACCAATTCCGAGCGAGAACTTTGTCGTCTATTGCGATGCTTCACGGATTGGTCTGGGGTGTGTCCTAATGCAACAAGACAAGGTTATCGCTTAAGCATCGCGACAGTTGAAGCCTTATGAGAATAACTACCCCACACACGATCTGGAGCTTGCAGTAGTGGTTTTTGCTCTCAACCTATGGAGGCATTATCTCTACAGCGTCCACTACGACGTCTCTACTGATTATCAGAATTTTAAGTATCTCTTTACCTAGAAAGAGTTAAACTTAAGGCAAAGGGATGGCCTGAGCTTCTGAAGGATTACAACCTGACCATTCAGTACCACCCTGGTCGGGCGAATGTTGTTAAGGAATTTGTTTTGGCGTATCTCGTGAAAGTTTTAAGTCTTGATGATTGAAGATGAAGAAGTTTGGATCATATACCTCAATCTCAAGAAAGAAGAATTCAAAAGGATCAGGTACGTTTAACTAATTATTTTTGATGATCCGAATACTTCGTACAGTGTAGAAACACTTGGATGAAGTTTTAACTGCATAAAAATCAAAAACTGGACATGGGACATGTTCAGGATCCGGATCAGGCACGGCAGTCCGGATCCCGAATGGTGTTTGTTCATACGCAAATCCAGTCCGGATCCAAGCCATTTCTGATCCGGACCCCGAACATGGGTTTTGCTGAAATGTATGAACAGCCCGTATCCAAGCTATTTCTGATCCGGACCCCGAACAAGGGTTTTGCTGAGATGTATGAACAGTCCGGATCAGGCATTTCAGTCCGGACCCCGAACGTCTATTTTTCTGGAAATAGTCTGTCTCGTTACGACAGTCCGGACCGCCATAATTCCAGTCCGGACCGTCGTCCTGTAAAATTCCAGAAAAGGTTAGTTTTTTATTCTTATCCTCTTCCAACGGTTTCTAACCTATAAATAAACCCTATGATTCATTTTCTAGGGTAAGCCGAATAAATCAAAATACGGCCATAAAAAAAAAAAATCCACCTATAGAGAAGAAAGGAAATCAATAGATTTAATCCTATGTTTCTTCATCTATATTGATTGATTTGATTCTAGGGTTTCATACTCAGATTTTGAGTAGAATCAAATTAATGAATACTTAGATGGTATTTCCGATCTATTTCTAATCTAAGTATTCGGCGGATCATCACCACCCAAAAAACAATGATTTTCCCAAAATCGGCGCGTGGACTCGTGTGGCCTTGTGGATTCAAGGTGCTACCGCTCTCGTGGATTCGGAGCGAGGTACGTTCGTGGATTCGAGACGTGCTACTGGGTGAAGACCGTGGATTCGGTCGGACGTCGTGGACTCGACGTTGGACGCCGTGGATTCGGTGTTGGACGCAGATCGTGGATTCGAGAAGCGTTGCGGAGCGAGCGGAGAAGATCAACTCGGAGCGTATGGAAAAAGGTTGAGTCGTCTGTGAGTGCGTTATATCACCTTTGTACGTGTTATAATCTTAGTTGATTTCACCGTGTTATCGGTCCCGTAGTTTTTTACTCCTGGTTTTGGAGTTTTCCACGTAAAAATCTTGCGTGTTAGTTTTCATTTCCGCATTGGGTTTTATTGCGCAAAGATTTTTGAGTGTTTATTGTTTACACCTATTCACCTCCCTCTAGGTGTTTTTTCCCCTATTTAGATCATTATTTACGTAACCCGACAAATGTGGTAGCCGACGCGCTGAGCCAGAAACATGTTTCAACCGAGCTCATGATGATCACCAAGCAGGATCGCTTGGTATAGGAGTTTCAGAGGCTTGATCTTGAGGTTGTCCCAGCAGGATCGATTGCTCGACTTTTAGCGATGGTGGCGTAGCCCACTTTATTGGATCGCATAAAGGAGGGATATCAATCAGATCCCTATTTTCAAAGGATTCACGAGGAAATCACACGGGGACAGACCGATGACTACTAGCTACACGCCGACAGCTCTATCCGAATTCGGGGCCGTTGGTGCGTTCCGAAGGATGTTAATATGAGGAATGAGATTATTATTGCTAGTGGGCTTGATTGCTACATTTGGTATCAGAGCTGATCACCAGCCGGAAGTATGTGACGAGTCTCGGCTGAGCTTGGGTTTAGATGACAGGGCTAGTGAGACAAATCTCACATTGCCTGGTGATCTTGGCACGTCTGTGTGTTTGGGCTGACGAGGACGTCAAGCCTAAATAGGGGGAGTCTGTGACACCCCAATAGTCCCACATCGGATGGGAATGGAGTTGTGTTCGGATATATAAGAGACATGGAAACTAGTAATAATAACTGGGCTTAGGTAGGTTGGGCTGTGGTTTGGACCCAACGAGTTATTATTGCTAATGGGTCTGGTCGTTACATCATCCTAAGACTACTTTAGTTCGACCACACTTAACTTTTTGTGTAGCCAGGAGGGTCACTTTTGATCTGAGTGTAGTGGTCCAGGTCCCCATGCAGTTTTTCCCGTGAATCCACTGTGTGAAACACCTATTGTTGGTGTGTCTGGCTCATAGTGCATCAAAGGATGCCACAGATGGACCCTGTGAGGTATCTAGTGCTGGATTGGCCTTCGACTGATTTTGCCAAATTTTAGAAAGGGTTTTGGGCCAAACAGAGGTTGGATTTGGATTCAGCGCGAAAAAATGCTTGAAAACGGCTATTTGCTTGCTTGTTTCTGAGTCCGGAGGCCCAAAAACGGACTCCCGAAAGTTTTCAGTGGATTCTGGTGCATGGGGGGGGGGGACCGTAGACCGCCCGCATGCCACGTGGCGGCCTATCAATGGCCGGCTTGCAGCGCTCGGTCCACAGAGCGGCGCGGCATGGTGCATAGACCCGGCGCGGGACACGTAGCGCCACCGGATAGGCTGGTTCTTGGAGCGCGGTCTACTGAGAGGGGCGCGGCGGTGCATGGACCAGGGCGGGGGACACGTGTCCGTCCCCGGTTGGTCGGTGTAAGCGGCACGGTCCACGGAACTCGAAAGTGGGTGCGTGGACCGGGCGCAGGGGACAGGTGGCGGCTTCTGGTTGGCGGGCTTACCGGCTGCGGTGCACGGAGGCGCGGGGGACCGCCTCGGGGCGCGTGCGTGGTAGGGCGGTTAGACGGCGCCTGCCCGCACGTGCGGCCCGTGACGCGGCGGGGGAGGGGGGGGGGGGCACGTGGCGCCCCGCTATTCGCGGGCGCCACCTACCCCCGTTGACCTCCGCGACGCGTAGTAGCGCCCGGCTGGGCTTGCACGGTTGTCCCGTGTTCGGGACACGTGTCAAGCCCAGGAAGATTCGGGCGCACACTGTGGAGGGAATATTCCCGCGGATTCGGGCGCCCGAATCTGGTCCGAGCGCCCGAATCCGGGGACATATCCGGCATTTTTTGAAATGATTCCTTTGGCCTATAAATAGGCCCGAGCCACCTTCCTCTCTCTTTTTTCTTCCTCTTCGAGCCATTTCTCACTGAAGTACCTTCAGCAAAGTTGCTCCCCCACCTGTGTTGCATCACCTGGAGGATTCCTGGGATTTTAGGAGGCACGTACTTTGAGGTTTTCAGTTTTTCGGCGCATCGCGACGTTCCTTCACCGGTGATCTTCTCCGTCGCGTTTCGGTTCGCGGACTCCCCCGGCCTACTCCGACCACCTTTTTGGACAATTCTTGCGTCGTTGGCTTCACGACGGGTAGGGCTATGATTTTTGTATTTTTAGCTCCCCCTCATTACGAGTTTTTCTTGGAGTTTTTCAAGCTTCTTGTGACCTCTTTTCTGCGGCAGAGTTTTTTGACAGCACCGGAGTGTTTCGAGGATTTCTCTGCACTCGTGCATCGGATTGAGGCGTGCCAATACTCGTTCGCATCTACGCATTGCAAGGATCATCATCGTATTTTTTGGGGAATTTTTAGAGATTTTTCCGAAGGTATAAATTCCATCTTTTCTGGGCGGAGTGCTACAGTTTTGTGTTTGGGGAGTTTCGCGCTCACCGCGTTGCGTATTTTGTAACTTGGCCTACAGGACTCGGTTTGGGACGTGCAGGTACTCGTTTCGAACGGCTCGACGCGACGATCGCAGTGGTATTTTTGTCGTAATTTTTGGAGTCCATCCTATAGGTGAAAACCGAGCATCTTCAAGACTGTATTTTTGGACAACGGTTAAATGTGGAATTGTATGTTTAATTTGGGCCGTTTGGACACTTTTGCAGTTATCGCGGCGAGCGACGTTTTTCTTGGGCGAGAGTGCTTCCTGGATTTGGAGTTAGCGATCGAGGTGGGTGTTGTTGTGAACCTCTTATTTTTGACTACCCACTAGGCATATTGGAGTAACCCCTTTGTGATAAAATATTAATTGCACCCTTTGGATAAATATTGGATGCTTACCTGAGTTCAAAGGGCATCCTATTAGTAATGAGCCTTCATGAGAGGTTGTTTATTAGGGATTGGAATATCATGTTATATTAAACACTAGAAAATTGTTAACTGTATTCGTTATCACTTTGGGACATTTGCATGCTCGTATGGACATCTAGATAGGCCACCTTTTTCTGCTACACAATCATGTTGGAATTCGACTTAGGAGAAACCATGATTGTTATTTCTTTCTCCTTTTATTGTTAGAGTCAGGGTATTAGCATCTCGGGTTCGAGCAGGATTGTAGGATAGTGTAGCCGAGATTGTTGATTTAGATTGGTTATACCAGATTGTGGGTATGTGGGGTGTGGCGGCGACCGCGGACATTGGGCGGTTGGCCGGATGTTGTACTTGTGCATCAGATTGGGTATCAGATTTTTTTTAGTGGATGAAGTTTCCCACTTATTGTTACTGTTGTATCAGATTGGGGATCGGGTTCCCCTTTTTGTGGATAGGTTTTCCCACTTTGATCAGAGTCATGATCCAGTCCTGCTATATTGTGATACTTGTGACAGTGATACTTTACTCGTGTGGGTCGCTCCCCTCGAGTGTCACTTCGGAGTAGGTTTTAGACCGTGACGGGTGCCGATCAGTTGGATAGTTGGATATACTGAGTTCGTGAGATTGATGACAGAGCAGGCAGTACCGGGGTTATACCGGTTCATCTGATTGGGTTTTATTGGTACACTCATTTACTGATGCATTCTGTGGTTACTCTTTCCGGCTCTGCATTTAGAGGCATAGTAGTGGTAGCTTCATTTCATCAGCTGTTATACTTCTAGTATACCACCTCTCTTTCCTTTTCGCCTCTGGTAGACCTAATGGGCATATCAGAGTTTGAGGCTTTACCCACTAGGAGAGGCTACTGTTTTTATGGTAGTTCTCACCCCCATTGTCCTTCTTCTTTTTGTTTTTCCCTGTTTTGCAGAGTCTTCTGCTTGAGTAGCTGTGCCATCTTCGGCAGATCGATGTAAGAGGATAGCGGACTAGATAGTCGTCTACCCCATCTGCGAGCATAGCAGTATTTTGATTGTACTCCCTTATACACTCAGACAGTTGTATTTTCTTTTATTTTTGGGTCTGGCTTTAGCCAGCTGGTTGTATTTATTTGGTGAGCTGGGAGAGACATATATATTTATTTGAGAGTTTTATTGTACTTTTACTTTCCAGCTGTGGTCTGAGATGTATTAGTTTTAGTTCAGCTCTGTTTTTATGCTTTTTTATTATATCTTGTATATCTGAGCAGGTTACCAACGCTTCGTGTACACGAAAAATTCCGTGTGCACGGCGGATCTGTGGACGGGCCCGGGTTCTGATTTACACCCGAGGCGTGACACTGAGTGCCCGCGAGGCCCATCACCGACACTTTCATTGGCATCAACACTGGCTACTCTGAGGGAGGGGACCACACCCACCTACTCCTAGTCAGGACGACCACCGGTGTCGCGGTAGTACAAGGGGCCACGGCAGGCTCCAAGCGAGTCCAGGCAGAGGAAGCGTCAGCAGCAGAGGACGTCGTTGTAGGTATCATTTTGATTAATAGTATTCGAGTTCGAGCTTTTTTTGATATCGGTGCATCACATTCATTTATTGACCGGTTGTTTGCCGAGTTGCATGGCATTGAGTTAGTTTCTACTTTGCATCTGAGACAAGTTTTAGTTCCCGATTATACTTTGGACATTCGGGAGTGTTGCCCTAGTTGCCCTGTTAGGATTAGAGACTGGATCATGCCGATAGTTTTGTTGGCCCTCCATAGACATGGGGAGTTTGATGTGGTTTTGGGCATGGATTGGCTAACGAGGTATCATGCTACTATTGATTGTAGGAGCCGGCTTGAGACATTTCGGGAGCCGGAACAAGATTAATTTGCATTTAGAGGTTGCAAAAGTTCACTGTTTACTATGACTATCTCTTCCACCCATGCTAAGCAGTTGATTAGAAGTGGTTGTGTTGCCTATGTAGTATCATGACTTTTCCTGTCCTCTTTTTATTCCCTTTTTAATAAATTAGTTTATTAGGATAAATAAATTATCAAGTTTTCCTGGGTAGACCATGGTGGTCTGCGGATATTTTCCCATGATAGAGCCCGAGAAATGGTGAACGGCGGAGCGATCGGATCTGAAATCCGACTTACGGATCTCCCGGATTGAGTCTTTGGTGTTAACGGGTACGATAGGATAAGTCGAACCCGTTAAGGCTTTGGTGGATCATAATCCGCGCCGACTGGTGTAGAACTTAGCTTATGTGGCACTCTTATCTAGATGTTAGTTAGAAAATTCCGTCTATCGCATTTTAGGGATTTTTGGTACGTACGAGAAAAAGAAAATTCCTAATCGGAGAGAAAAGAGAGAAAAAAGAAAGCGGAACCCGAATCTTCTTCGATCAACGTGCCGGAAGCCGGGAACGAGACGTTACCGTCGGCGGGAAGGGGGTCCAGATCCTCACCACCGCGAGGAACGGGAACGGATCATCTTCTCCAATAGATCAAGGTAAGCGGCGTTAGTTATTGTGTTTTTGTCGTTCTTGGTTGGGTTTTCTTGGGCCTTTAGGGTTTCGCCGTTCGTCGTGTCGCCGCCGCCGCCGCACCTCTTGCCGCGCGGGGCCACACCACCTACGGTGCGGCGCGCCACGCACGGGCCGCACCACATAGGGTGCGGCACACCGCGCGGGGCCGCACCGCACGCGGCGCGGTGCCGCGCCGGCGCTGCCCATAGGCAGCTAGCACCGCGCGGGCTGGTGCCTCGCGGGGCGCTGCCCGCAGGCAACGCGCGCACCCGCGCGGGCTGGTGCCGCGTGGGCGCTGCCCACGGGCAGTGCGCGCTCGCGCAGGCTGGTGCCACGCGGGGCGCTGCCCACGGGCAGCACGTGGCCACGCGGTGCGCTGCCCGCAGGCAGCGCGTGCTCCGCGCGGGCTGGTGCCGCGCGGGGCGCTGCCCGCAAGCAGCGCGTGGCCGCGCGGACTGGTGCCGCGCGGGGCGCTGCCCACAGGCAGCGCGGGCTAGTGCCGCACGGACGCTGCCTGTGGGCAGCGCGCGCCCGCACGGGCTGGTGCCGCGTGGGGCACTGCTCACAGGCAGCGCGCGTCCGCGTGGGGCTGCTCCGCAGCGGGCGCCGCACGGGGATCTTGCCGCGCGGGGATGGTGCCCGCGCAGGGTCGCTCCGCAACGCGCGCCGCGCGGAGAAATCGCCCGCGCAGGGTTGTCAAGCTCCGCCGCTCGGTCTCTGTGTCCACCCATGCGTCTCTTAGTTTGTTTCTCTACTCGGGTGGTATGGGTTTTTAAGTTAGGTGTTACTGATATTTTTGTTAGGGACTTTTAGGGGTCCGGGAGTCGTGCAACGGTGCAGGACGGTTTCAGGTGTTCTGTTCAACACGACTCAAGGTGGGTACCCTTTTCGTGCATCCTTTTTAAAGTGAGGTCTCATCATGTTCTATGTAAGAGTAAAGTAGATGTGCTGATGGTTTTCAACTAACCCCTTTTCGTATGAGTATCCCTTTATTACTATCTGTTGCGACTGGTGTCGCGGTGCTCTATATCACACACCGACTTCAGCCTTTATGCTCATGGCTGCTTACGCGCACACCAGCGGTTTAGCCACCGCATCGGTGTACTTTTTTGGGGAGGTGGTATGTTGACTCGTGTACCCCACAAGGTGACGTGGTGGGGACCCCTTACGGTTACTTAAGGTGCCGCACAAGTACCGTAGAGGGGTTAAAAGCACCAAGGTGAGAGCAAGGTGTTTCGTTTCGTTGGGGGTCCTTAGACCTTGTGGCAGGTGTTCCGTTCTGACTTATAGGGGTATTGTGGATTCATGAGGGGGAGTTTTGGATGCTCTGGTTTATCGGTTTGCTTTCCTTTCAGTACTTAGAGCATCTTATATGTTCTACATCTACCTCTTACTCTTTGGTCACTGACTTCCCACACTGTGACAGGTTCGGTCAGGGGTGGGATCCGGGACGACAGTGAGGCCGCGACTCGAGGATCTTAGCCCGATTAGGGGCTGGTGACCTTTCTTTTACTTATGTTTTGATTATTTCGGTTAGTTAGCTTATGTGCGTGTGATACATTGTTGTGGATGTTGGGTTTGAACTGCGTTTTATCACGGATGAACGTTTCCCCTTACTAGTTGTTGTTTCGGCTACTCTTTTCAAATCAAGTAAAAAGATTGTGAAAATGTTTAATAAAATTTAGGTGTCGCCGTGGATTTATCCTTTCAAAATGTAGGTGGCCGGCTTGGTTATTGCGTATGATGATATTTTTTCCTCAACTTAACTTCTTGGCTAGTGTGGTTAAAGTACGATTTATGCTTGCGACGCCGTGCATATACAAAGGAGACTCCGTCCGTTTGCGGGGTGAATTTGTATGTGTGGCGGATCTGCGCACGTGCCCGGCGGGTGTACTTATAAAAAAAAAAAAAAAAAAAAAATGTACACGTTTTTTGCTTATTTTAAACCCCCGGGGCGTGACAGTGGAAATGTAGAATTTCAACATAGAGTCATTGAACTCTAAGGTTAGAGTGGCATGGTTGGTGTCTCAGTGTCCTTGGGGATAATTAGTAATCCTAGAGTAAAGAACTTAGCGTAAATGTGCAAATTGAGTAAACAAGATAACTCTAACCTAAATTGGTTTCCTTGTGGCATCATAGATATTCTAGAGTAAATAACCTAGGATAAAATAAAAAAGTATAAGAGAATGAAAATAACAACTTCGGATTTGGGACTCTTAATTTTGGAGGTTTGCGTTAATGTCGACTCCTAGGGCACGGGTCCATTAGGCAAGGTACTTTCGAAAGATTAAAGACAAAATATATTACAAATGGCGCCTTCGAATTTGAAACTCGTTAATTGGGAGCATGACTCCTAGGGCACGGGCCCATCGGACGAGATACTTTTGAAAGGCTAAAAGTAAAAGAAAAAGGAAAGTGACCAAATGTAGTCGGGTTAGGTATGACCCCTATAGCGGCATAGTGGTCGAGTTATGGTATAGTGGCCTAGTGTGGAATGGCATGTTAGCATTATGGCATTGAGTATAGACTACTAGTGTAGTGATACTCATATCAACATGCTAGTGCAGTATTTACAGCTTTCCTATTATCTTGCTACTATTGCTTCCATTGGATCAAAAGATGTAGAATATGTTTCTCGTTGGATGAATCTACTGGGAACTATTCGTAATTCTCACACCCCGTTGGTTTTCATTTTTTGCATATCCAGGTACAACCGGTGAGGTACACGACAGGGGCAAGAACCCAATAGCATAGAGACCTAGAGGGTCTAGTGGTATTTTTACCCATTTTTGTATTGAGAATGAACATTGTATTTTGGTGAGGATAAACAAAAGAAAATTGTAGTTAATTGTTATACGGCAAATGTTCATTCTTGCATTTCATTTCAGTTTTATTCAGTTGTATTAATGTTTAAAGTTGAATGTTCAGTATAGTAGTAGTTTTACTCTGATATTGTATTTTATTATACTCATTGTATTATTTGAGACGTTTGTTCCATACCTTTTGGGTATAGAGAGGTCATGCATGATTGGCGGGTCTGTTAGCCTGCCCGGACTGGCCAAATAGGCCATCTCGGGGCGTGACAAAGATGGCACCATTCGATGCTCTTTATGGAAGAAAGTGCTGATCACCTCATCATTGGAGCGAGGTGGGAGAAATACTAGTTTTGGGCCTCGATATACTTCAAGAAGCCGAGGATAAGATTCGACTAGCGCGTGAACGATTGATTTCAGCTCAAAGTCGACAAAAGAGCTATGCGGATAAGCGTCGGCGCAATTTAGAGTTTTAAATAGGAGACCATGCCTTCCCAAAGGTATTGCTGACTCAAGGAGTCAAGAGATTTGGCATCCGGAGAAAGCTAAGTCTTTGGTTTATTAGACCTTTTGAGATTTTGGAGCGTATCGGCTCGGTGGCGTATCGACTTGCTCTACCGCCTAACTTATCGGGAGTATACAATGTATTTCATGTTTCGACGCTCCAGAAGTATGTATTTAGTCCATCTCATGTGGTAGACTTCGCCCCGTTGGAGCTACAAGAAATTTGAGTTTTGAGAAGTATCCGGTGCGGATTTTGGCTCGTGAGGTGACGAAGTTTCCAAATCGCGAGATACCTTATGTGAAGGTACTTTGGAGCAACCACGAAGAGCGCGAGGCTACTTAGGAGCTAGAGAGTGCGTTTCAAGAGTGATTCTCTTGTCTCTTTCTGCTTGAGAATTGAGATACTTGACTTCTAGTTTTGCGGACAAAACTCATTTTTAGGAAGGGAGAATGTAGTACACTGAACTTTAGCAAATTGCGAAGTTCTAGTATTGTAAAGGGTGTTTGATACCCTTCGAATGTTTTGGTAAGCTTTTGGAAGGTTTTAGAAGGTTTTCGGAGGATTTTGTCGCGAATCGGGAATTTTCAAAAAAATCTAAAATTTTAAAGTTTTGGCTTCGTGGTCCAGACCTTGGGAAGAAAGTCCGAACCTTCTGTGCGAAATTGAAGATTCCAACTTCGAGATCCAGACCTTTTTGGAAGAAGCCAGGACTTTTGCCGTGTAGCTGAGGGGGACCCTTCGGGCTCCGGACTTTTTTTGGAAAAGTCCAAACCTTTTTGGTCTGGGCAGTCTTGTAAGAAAAGCAATTTCTTTTCTTGTAGTGACTATGGGGATATGGTTACATTAGGGGTTTTAAACCCTCATCTCCTCTACTTCTCCTCTCATTTGGAGAGAGTGCAAGAGAGAGTTTGAGGTGAGTTTCTTCTCACTTCTCCTTGGTTTTCTTCTCCAACTCCACTCTTATTTTTTGTTTCTTCTTCCTCCCCCCCTCCCCCTCCACCCCTCTACACTATTGGAGCTTGCACCAAGGACATGGAGGTAAGCAAGAGCTTGAAGAAGAAGGAGGTTTGGAGCCCTAGTTCCCACCCTTATCCCTTTCAAGGTGGGATTTGAGCTTAAGAGATGTTAGAAATCCTTCTTTTCCTTCTCTTTTTGGATTTTCTTGAGGAAAAACCTAGTTTTTGAAAACTATGATTTATTTTGGAGCTTTTTGATTTAGAGCTTTTGGGGTGAAATTGATGGATGTAGAACACTCTTATAGGTTGGTTTTGAAGCTTCCCTTGCTTTGATTTCAAGATCTAACAAGATTTCTTGACCTAAAATATTTTTCACCCATTTTTCTTATGATCTTTAAGAAATTTCGGGATTAGCTATTCGTGATGATTTGATCATTTGGGAACTTGTCTTAGGGCATAAGAGAGCTTATGGGCAACTTGGTTGTGATCTCCCACAAGAATTCGAAATAGGTGAACTCCCCTATGTTTTCTTTAGACTTTTAGGACAGTTGTTATGTTAAATATGTATCGTTTGATTTATCATGATTTTTAATCATGCATTTGAACCCTTTTATGTGTAGAAAATTTCATACTCTATGTAGTAGAGGTATACATTGCATGTGTATAGGCACTATAAAAAAGGATTGGATAGTCATTACTGTAATTTTATAAGTTTTGATATGAGTAGAGAATATCTATACATGCTATAGAATGATTGGAACATGTTATGCATATGATCATATACATTTAGACATTATGACATTAGTGTCATCTAGTGTAGTTGAGATCCAAGTAAGAAAACTTCTAAACTTATATAACCAATATGAAATTGTGTGATTCCATGTTTGAGATATGATGATAACTAGTGTATGATTAACTCTTTCATTATGTAAGATATTGCCTACATTGTATACATGACATTGACACTATGAGATATTGTACCCCAACCTAAAGGTCGATGATGCTATTTCGTATTTTAGACATGATGATCGAGACTTGCTTGCTTGCCGATTATGCTCATTCGCACATGCTTGGTAGGGTCGCTCCCTCCAAGCCAGCACTCCGGAGTTAGCCATCGCGATATTATGCTCGCCGTGTGAGATTGTGCACCGATTGGGCCGCCGTTGGATAGGTATAGCTCCATTGGGTGTTGCCACTACGGGACCATGAGGCGTGGCTCAAGCTAAGACTCAAAAAAAGTCTTCAAGAGAAATGAATAAGTTAACTAAACTTTACTTTGAACATCACATAGATGATGCATTCATAGTAGTTGGCCATTCATGTTAGCATGGTAGCTTCATATTGTTATTACCTTATACTTGAGCATAGAGGCATGATAGTAGTAGAGTTACTTTATACCAGTTGTTTATTTATCTGCATTTTATTTCAGCAGTTATAATATCTTTTGCCTCAGTTGACTTAGTGGTGTATTTCGCTTCTCTCGGCGGCTTACCCACCGAAAAATATTGACTAATAGTTCTCACCCCCATCGGTTTGTTGTTTTTAATTCAAAGCCATCCATAGCAGGAGAGGCTCGGGATCGTGGCAAGGGAATAGCACACAGCTAGATTCGTTCCCCTTCGTGCCGCTCGAGGTGGTTACTAGACGCCTTTCATTTTTGCTTTAGTTGTGAGAGATGTTTTTGTATTTTGCTATAGAGATCACCCATGTATTTTGTAGGATATACTTGAGAGTATCCTTATTGTATCTTGTTATAGATCTTGTATGGTTGTAGTTGTTTCTACTTCTTTTATATTTAGTTTAGTTGTACTTATCTTTTGATTATTAGTACGATGTGTATATTGCCTTCTTTCCGCCTTATTGTTGTAGACGTCGTATGTGTACCGGAGGTACCATGTGCACACGGCGGGTATGTGCACGTGCTGGGTAGGCTTCCGCTAGGGCTCGAGGCGTGACAAGGGGGTTGGGTGAAATGAGACTGAGGAACAACATAAGTTACCCAGTTCTCAGTCTGGAAAACACATTTCCGGCGCACGTGACTTGCGTCGGGAGTCCAAAACACTGTGCGCACCCAGACTGGACCATGCTAAGGCTCTGCCAGGACGTCCGAAAGTTTTCTAGGCGCCCGGGACCTGCGCCCGAAACCCAGCAACCATCTGCCATGTGTCAAAAATCGACAGAGATATTAAAGTTGTCAAACAGTAACTTTTGGGTTGCTATAGTACTTTAGGGTGCTCGAAACCACAGCCCAAAAATGCCCAACCAATGTAGCAATCTCTTACGCACTTTAGGATGCCCGGACCCCTGTTTAGGGCACCTGAAATCTGTAAAACTTCAGTTCTACCCCCAAATTCAGTGCTCCGAGTCTATTTTCACCCTCATTTTGTGCTCAAACGTCTCCGACTCATCCGACACTCGAAAGGAATGTCGTCTAGCTGCTGCCACTATGGTCATTTCACCAAATGAGTTTTCAGGTCCCTATATGAAGGGTCTCATAGTATTGGGGAAGTGAAAAGAGAAGAAGTGTGTCACGCCCCGTTACTCGCATATTTGGTCGGTTCGGGCACGCGCACAGACCCACTGAACAAATAAAGTTTTCCTGGTCTGTCCAAGGCGTTACAACCAGTACAATTCGAAATGTTCCTATTCAGAATTGAATTCATACAAGGATTGCTAAAGAAAAGTACATAAAATATAAACAACTAACTATTACAAGCATTCGTCTCAGGCATACGCACATTTACATTCCTTTTCTTTTCTTTTTTGCAATTCACAAATTCATTATATTTTAATTCTTTTACATTTTATTCCTTTAGCTAACTAAGGGTATTCTATCTGAGTCTCAACCTAGTAGGGTGCGCTCTACTGAGCTATGCCCTCACTCAAGCCATTGTGCCGCTCACAGAAGGACCTGCAAAACGTAAGGTAAGAACTATAAAAATAATCCCTAGTGGGTACGACCACCCAAGTGAGAAACTCGACCCACAAGGTTCAAAGGAGGCAAAATGAGCATATAGATAGATAGTTTCTTGGAATATAAAACAACACTACATGCTACATGATTATATGCTATGCCTCATGCAAAATGTGATAATGAAATCTAAACAAGTAGGAAACTGCACAGCTACATCTATTTCACTATCTATTACTATCAACATCTAGCCTTAGGTTCCTTTACCTTAGCCAATTCCAAACTCTGACTTGAATCAACCCATACTTAACTCTGTCCCTAATCTTGCCCTGGGGTTGTCGTACATCGCATCCGCACTGGCCGTCGGTCACCATTCCTTATCGGCCTCGTCCCGAAGCTACACTACGTCGCATACCCCTAACTCACGGCCACCGTTCTCCCGGACCTCGTCTCGGGGCTACACTACATCGCATTTCCCTAACTCGAGTCGCAAAACGGCGAATGGCTGGGCACGATCATATTACTATAATTATTTATTTGTTGTGCATATTTTTTTTATTTTCAAGTTAACCATTTAGGTTCATGACTTTTTCAATTTATTTTGGTCTTCTATGCAATTATTTTCTACTACCTATGTTCAATGACACTAGGTCCAATGTCCTTATCATCTAGGTTCACACGACCCCTAGGTTCACTTGTTTTCAATCTTTGTTTGATAACACTAGATTCCATACTTAGTTTATCCAATTAGCTAACCTACCACTATATCATTCCATTCTAGACTTGATGGTACTATATTTATTAGCTCAAAATTGAGTTCTCTAGTCCCTAAAGCAAGTCAACCTACTTTACTAGCCTATGCATATCAGCCTCAACCTAGGCATACATATATATATATCCTATATATTTTTCTATGCCTATATTCCATATTCACTGGTAGTTAATTTACCCTAAATAGCATACATCTTATGCGTACTTAATTTACCAAATTAACTTACCATTATATGCATTAATAAAATAATATAAATTTATCGACGTTCTCTTAAGACATGAGAGGCAACAAAATCGCTTCGGTAGAGCACTGACCCACCTGTTGCGCTCCCAATTGTTTTTAGACATTTACAATCGGACGCCAGCGACCACCGGCTCATCCACAAAGCACGCATGGCCAAAAACAGTCGATTTCGATCGTTGTGCGAAATTGCTCGCCGACGCTCGTCGCTTTTCCAATCAAAGTTGCATGGGGTTCCTCTCTAACCTTCAATTAGAGAATAAATCAATCAATTTGGGTCTAGAATCCTAAGAACCCCCAAAACCCCAAATGTGCCCTAGTATTCTTTTTTATCCAAAATTACTCTGATATTTTCGAAGAAACTTTGAGAAAATAGGTGTAGAAGCCTCTAGGGAGCACGATAATATCAATTTTAAAGGATTTAACAAGAATACTTACCGTTCACCAAAAATTCTAACCTCAACCGCGAACTCCCCAAGCTCCCACGCACGCCAAAAGCTTGATACGACACTTCTATGTGACTCCCGAGGTCAAACTCCGCCGGGGCGTCAAGTTTCAGAAAGAGAGAGAGAGAGAGAGAGAGAGAGAGAGAGAGAGAGAGAGAGAGAGAAAGAGACAGATGTGCGAGAGGGAGAGGGAGAAAGGGTTCCTCCCTCTTTCTCTCTATGTGCGTGTGGTGTGTGTGTGTGTGTGTGTGTGTGTGTGTGTGTGTGTGTGTGTGTGTGTGTGTGTGTGTGTGTGTGTGTGTGCACGCGCGTACAAGATAAAAGGGGGAGAAGGGGTCCCCCTTAATGGCCCCACCCTAAAGAAATTACAAAAATGTCCCTTACTGGGCATTTATGTCGCCAAGGGTTCGGACCCTCCTCTAGGGTCTGGTCCCCGAACATCCTCTAGGGATAACCTTGCTGACGGTCCGAACCCTTCCACTAGGGTCCGGTCCTTGGAGGTCACCTTCTAGGGTTTGCAAAGAGAGTCCGGATCCTACCCTCAAGGTCCGAACTTCACAGCCAAGGTCCGATCCCTATCATCAAGGTCCAGACCTTGAACCTCTCTGAACCTAGATTTTCTTCATCGGAAAGATATCAATTTTGCTCCTTGGGATTGTGATGATCCGGATCTCCGCGGAGATTTTGCGGTGTGATCAGCGGCTTCTGGAGGCCTATGTTGTGTGATGGAGATGGTTGCGCGTGTTGGGTTATGTATAATATGGATCTAAATAGGGGAAAAAACACCTAGAGGGGGGTGAATAGGTGTAAACAATAAACACTCAAAAATCTTTGCGTAATAAAATCCAATGCGGAAATGAAAAATAACACGCAGAGATTTTACATGGAAAACTCCATCACAGGAGTAAAAAACCACGGGACCGATAACACGGTGAAATCAACTAAGATTAAACACGTACAAAGGTGATATAACGTACTCACACACGACTCAACCTTTTTCCATACGCTCCAAGTTGATCTTCTCCGCTCGCTCCGCAACGCGCCTCGAATCAACGATTTGCAACCAACGCCGAATCCACGGCGTCCAACGTCGAATCCACGACGTCTGACCGAATCCACGGTCTCCACCAAGTAGTACGTCTCGATCACACGAATCGTACCTCACTCCGAATCCACGAGAGCGGTAACACCTTGAATCCACAAGGCCACGCGAATCCACGCGCCGATTTTGGGGAAAATCGTTGTTTTGTTGGTGGTGATGATCCGCCGAATACTTAGATCAAAGATAGATCTGAAATACCATCTAAGTATTCATTAATTTGATTCTACTCAAAATCTGAGTATGAAAACCTAGAATCAAATTAATATAGATGAAGAAACATAGAATTTAATCTAGTTATTTCCTTTCTTCTCTATAGGTGGATTTTTCTCTTTTTCGACCGTATTTTGGATTACCCTAAAAGATGAATCGTAGAGTCTATTTATAGGTTAGAAACCATTGGAAGAGGATAAGAATCAAAAACCAACCTTATCTTGAAGTTTTCGGGTCGACAGTCTAGATTGGAATAAGTGTGATCCGGACTGTCGTCAATAGACAGAATTTTTCCAGAAAACCACGTTCGGGGTCCGGACTGAAGTTACCACGGTCCGGACTGTTCATGCAATTTCTGCAAACTCCACGTTCGGGGTCCGGACTGAACCAGGTGTGTTCCGGACTGGATTTGCGCATGAACTAACCTATGTTCGGGGTCCGGACTGTAGTACCCTGATCCGGATCCTGAACATATAACATGTCCAGTTTTTAATTTTTATGCGATTAGAAATCCATCCAAGTGTTTCTACACTATAAGAAGTATTCGGATCACCAAACTTATTTAGTTAAACGTACCTGATCCTTTTGAATTCTTCTTTCTTGAGATTGAGGTATATGATCCAAACATCTTCATCTTCAATCTTCAAGACTTAAACACTTTCACGAAATACGCCAAAACAAAATCCTTAACAATCTCCTTCTTTGGCGGTTTCGTGACAAAACAAAAATCCACTTAAGAAAATTCAAAAAAGATATTTTTGTTGCTTTCACCATACAACAAAAATTTACATTTGAGATCCAAAAAGAATACATGAGATAAACTCCTAAAACAAACTCTAGACTTAGACGTTTGTACTCTCTGCAAAAAGAAGTAATTCTTCACAAAAGAAATCGTTAGATACCTCAAGAATTTAACATTCAAAAAACCAACCAGAGAGATGAAGTTTATACTCACCATGACATTTACAAAATCAGATATGTATTAAGATACCAATCAGAGATAGACATATCTTCTAAGCGTTAAAATCCAAATGTCATAAGTTTGTTAGTCAACAACTACTTGTTAATAATATTACATGCTCAAATAGTTAGTCAAATAGTTAGTCGAGACATGCAATTATTCACAATACAAAACCAAAGTTGTTGTATACTTACCTCCAAGTTTTAATCGTTCCAAAGTTCAAAGTTCTCACAGAGAAACCATTATTTAACCAGTTCAAATCTCTCTCCTCCTTTTTGTCACTAAACAAAGCCAAAATTACAAAAATAAAAGGGAGTTAAAAGTCCAAAAAGAAAATGTAAGAACTAAGATTAAAACCTGCAAAACAAAACAAAAAAAATGTTAGAACAACAAAAGAAGGATCATTCTGAGTCTTCAGAACTGCTGCAGCCAAGTTTTTGAAATATCTTTTTAAGTATCTTGTTCATAGACAGCTGCTCCTTCTTTAAAACTCCTATGTCTTCCTTCATCGTAACGAATTCGTTAGATATTCGCTATTGTTCTGAAGAAAGTCGTTGTTGCTCCCGGTAAATTGATGTAACAGAGGCATCATCCTCTGAAGTCGAAGCTGGTGCAGGTGGTGCTGAAGCTGTCGCTGCTGTTTTTGCTGCTGCTGTTGATGTTGAGGGTCTCTGTCCGCGAGGTGTTGGAGGCTCATCCTGTCTTTGTGAGAGGGACTTCACAATAGTTGTATCGTTGATAGTTCCCAAGCTATGCATGTATGCCGACGATGAAATATCGACTTTAAATTTCTTCAAAATTCGCATAATGATTATTGGGAAAGGAAGTCGCTCTGTAGGATGGGCATGTTCCACATACCGCGCCATCCTCGACCAGATGAGATAGGGAATGTTGAAGTTAGATCCCATGGCTGCTGCCGGGTTTCCAAGAAGATAAAGAAACAACATTCTATCCCATCTAAGAACTTTTGTTTGCATGTTAGGTAGTATATTGTAGCAAACAATGAAGTTCAGGTAGCGATACTCCGGTCGAAGTTCTTTTGAAAAAATTGAGTTCCCCATCGACTGAGTATCAGGAAGACAAATCCCATTGACAACCACTCTCCAGGTTGTATTGCTAAAAACATGACCCTTTAGGTAATGAGCTCCGCCAACCCGGGCCTTCATTCCTAACACCTCTCCAATTAATTGAGGTGTAATCTTAATCTTAACATTTCTAACTGTTGTTAGAAATTCTCGTGGTCCGTCCTCAAGATCAACCAACTTTGATGAATTCTGATAAAACATCCTGACTAGGTGAAGACAATATCCAAGATTGTCCGGGAAATTGCAAATGGGTGCAAGTCCCATTTGATCAAAAAGAGTCCCGAATAATGCAGAGCGCTTCTTTAGAGCTTTAACATTCACATGTCGCTCACCAATACATTCTCTCTTCTCAAAATCCTTAATCCTCTCAGAGCTTATAAAGTCTTGTGGAGGAGGCTTGCTTGCGAGTGGCTCTTCAATAGATATACCTCGAGCACTCCCTCTTTTTCGTGCAACACTCTTTCTCTTTGTCTTAGCTGGACTTGATTCCATTTGTGCTTTCCCCTTTTCAGCGGCGGTAGGCAGAGTCTGCGCCTTCGAGGTTGTGGCAGGGGCTTTCCCCTTTGAGGCAGTAGGTGCAGTGCCTTCTACCAAAAGCTCATCCCAATCAATAGAATCCGTCTCGGATCCTAAATCTGAACTGTCCTTTGTTCTCTTAGCCCTCTTGGACTTGTTCGCTGCTCTTGTATGCACCATGGCAACCAGAAGAACAATGATCGATGTAAACACCATTGTTGCTCGTGCTTAAAAAGTTGAAAAACCTGCGAGCAAGAACTCAAGAACACGAGAAAATTATTTATTTTCAAATTTTTGAAAAATTGTACCCAAACAAACATTATCGTGTAGAGAGACTAGGAATCAAATTAGTTTTGCAAAAAGAATTTTAAAAATAGATCAATCCCATGATTTTCAAAAATTCTCATTATATGCCCTAAAACCGAATTTTCAGAAATCGAAGCCTAAAAATCCGTTAATCAAGAGAAAACCAAGCATATAAACAAAACTAATCTACTCAGAGTTCTTATTTCAAAAGAAATTTGACCAAAAACCATCTAGAATTGAATTCCACCTGAGATTTTCATTCACGTTTTGAACAATAATATAAAACAGTGGAAAAATTGAATTTAGATCAAAGAAACTTACTTGAATTCGAAGAACTTGAGTTAGAAAGGCTCCAAATTGGTTGTTTTCTAGTGAGAGAAACTCTGGAGACCTGGAGACTTGGAAACAAAAGTTTGTAGAAAAAAAAAACAAAACCCTTTTGTTTCTTATAAAACCCTAGCCGCGATCTGGAACGGTTTAAGAATCCAGTCCGGATCGGCTACCCACAGAGAATTCTGCGTTCGGGATCCGGAACAGGAATTCCAGTCCGGATCGGCTACAACTTTTTCTTCAGAAAAATTTAGAAAAATTTCAGAAATTCCAGAAAAAGTATGTAAGCACTTTTGCATGTCAACTTTAAACAAAAGTCATCATTCCATATCTAAAGAAATAGAGTATGCTAAATCTATCAATAATATCCAAGTAATGAAACGAAAATTTATAAAAATTAAATCCTTTAAAGTTGAACAAGTTCAATGACATCTATCATGATCTTATGAGTAATGCGTTTATTAAATCATCAATTTGGTAAAGAAAATGAAGTACCAAGATCGATAGATGTTTGAAATCCCAAATAAGTTAGATAATATATCTAGTCAATTTATTGTAAGGAGTGGCTCTTTGAGCATCTTTCAATAAAATCTCCACCTTATACCAACCTTGAAATTTGACAGAGTCAAGTATTCCAAAAAGCATTTTATCTAATCAACTCGAAAAACCATGCTTGGTATACATGTGGTAGCTGCACACAGTACTCGGACGACCGAGGTGGTAGCTCTTTCCTCCATGTGGTGGTAGTTTTCACACTCATTGGGATGTAACTCTTTCCACATCTTTTGAGCATAAACATTTTGATAATCTCCCCCTCAATTAGCTATCAATTATCTAAGATATGAGGTATTCAACCAAAAATTGATCTCGAGTTTCATACTTAACTCAATTTTCAAATATGATAAAAACTATACCAAGAGATCACATGAGAGAGAAATTGACTTTGATCAATTAAAGATGACTTAATTGACATAAATGATCATTGCATCAAATGAATTATTATGATATCCAGAGCATAATAAATTTCTAAATATATGAAAGGATGCAGTTAAAGTCAATTAAACTAATGCTCAATTAATGTTCTATGTACAAACATAGATAAGGAACAAAAACACAAAACAAAACCTAACCTAAGCAATGATTTCAAAAAGTGTTATTTCAAAGAAAGCATTCCAATTGCTTTACATAAATGAATAAACCGTTTTTGATCCAAAGGTTTTGTTAAAATGTCGGCTAATTGATCTTCAGTTGAAATATAGGAAATTTGAAGAATATTTGATTCAACTAGTATCTAAGTTCAATGTGTTTTGTTCTCGAGTGCAACACAGGATTTTTAGAAATATTTATAGCACTTGTATTGTCACAAAGAATAGTTACCGAAGTTGCTGAAATTCGGAAATCGCTCAACACGCTTTTCATCCAAATGAGTTGAGTTGAACAACTACCTGCTGAAATATATTCCGCTTCGGCAGTCAAGAGTGCAATGCAGTTTTGCTTTTTACTATGACATGCAACTACACAATGGCCAAGATAAAAACATGCACCACTCGTACTTTTCCGATCATCCACAGATCCTGCCCAATCAGCATCTGAATATCCTATTATGTCAAGAGTTGTTCCCATAGGATACCAAATTCCGAAATTCAAAGTTCCTTTGACGTACCGGATGATCCTTTTCACCGCTTTCAGGTGAACCTCCTTTGGTGCTCATTGATATCTCGCGCAAATCCCAACACTAAAGGATATATCCGGGCGACTAGCCGTGAGGTAGAGTAGACTTCCAATCATGCTGCGATAAAGCTTCTCGTCTACACTTTCACTAAGAGATTCACTTCCTAATCCCTTATTGCTAGTTCCCATTGGAGTCGGAAAATCTTTAGAGTTTTCTAAATCGAATTTCTTCACCAACTCCCTTGCATACTTGGATTGGCACAAATGGATGCCTTCTTCATTTTGTTTCACTCGCAATCCAAGAAAATATGTTAGTTCACCCATCATAGACATCTCAAATTCGCTTTCCATGGTTTCAGCGAATTTAGAAGCATCATTGTCTCTTGTTGCACCAAATACAATGTCATCGACATAGATTTGTGCGACAATGAAGTTATCCTGATAATGCTTCAAAAAGAGAGTCCGATCTGCTCCCCCCTCGAGTATAGCCCTTCTCCAAAAGGTGCTTTGTCAACCTTTCGTACCACGCTCGCGGTGCTTGTTTTAGACCGTAAAGAGCCTTTTTCAAACGAAAAACATGGTTAGGTTGCTTATGGTCTACAAAACCTTTCGGTTGAGCCACATAAACTTCCTCGTTCAAAAACCCATTTAAAAACGCGCTCTTAACGTCCATTTGAAAGAGTTTGATTTTAAAATGACATGCAATTGCGAACAAAATACGAATCGACTCGAGTCGAGCAACCGGGGCGAACGTCTCATCAAAGTCTATACCTTCTATTTGTGAGTAGCCCTGAGCAACTAGGCGTGCTTTGTTCCTGATAATGGTACCATCCTCGTTCTTCTTGTTCTTGAAAATCCATTTAGTACCAATCACGTTGTGTTGCTTCGGTGGCTTCGTTAGTTCCCAGACTTTATTTCTTTCGAACTGATGGAGCTCTTCCTGGATTGCTTCAATCCAGTAGTCATCCTGAAGAGCTTCATCGACGTTCTTTGGTTCTACTATGGAGACGTAACATGCGACTCCACAAACCAACTATCTCCGAGTCCTGACTCCTTCTTGTGGGTCTCCAATAATGTTTGATTCCGGATGATCCTGGGAGATACGTAGCGTTTGAGGTAACGGAGTACTCGGAGGTACGTGTGATGATTCCTGCATATCAGATAAACTAGAAGAACCATTAGATGCATCAACTTTATCGAAGGAATTATTATGAGAAGATGCATTTACAGGAGTATCATCATCTAGAGACATATCAGGGGTAGATTTATCAGATGCAAAATGAAAAGCTTCATCTACTTTAACATTAATAGATTCTACCATCGTTTTAGATTCCAGGTTAGATACCTGATATGCTCTACTGTTTGTAGAATAACCCATGAAAATCCCTTCGTCACTTCGAGAGTCGAATTTACTAAGATTTTCGCGATCGCGTAAAATGTAACAGCGACTCCCAAAGATACGAAAATATTTGATATTTGGTTTTCTACAAAACCATAGCTCATATGGTGTATTTAAAGTTCCCCGGCGTAAATACACTCGATTAATTACGTAGACGGCGGTGTTCACAGCTTCAGCCCAAAAATGTAACGGTAAATTCCGGTTGTGAAGCATAACACGCGCCATCTCTTGAACAACCCTGTTTTTGCGCTCGATACACCATTCTGCTGAGGTGTATAGGGTGCATAGAATTCATGTTTTATGCCGTTGGAAGTGCAAAAATCAATGAATTTAGAATTGATGAATTCTCCACCTCTATCACTTCGAACACGAACGATCTTTTCATTTCTCTCAATCATAATACGATGACAAACCTCATGAAAAGAGTCGAAAGTATCCGCTTTCTCTTTTAAAAATGTTACCCATGAATATCTAGAGAAATCATCAACCAAAAGAAAAATATACCATTTACCTCCCAATGATGGTTGACGATGTCGGCCCCATTAAGTCCATATGCAGTATTGTAAGGGCCGATTGGTACCCACGTGGTTCAAGTTCTTGTGTGCAGCCCTTGATTGTTTTCCCTTTTGACAACCTCCACACACAATGTTTTCTTTAAAAGAAAGTTAGGAACCCCCTTAACCACGTCTTTATTTGAAATACTTGCTAGTTCTTTAAAATTTATGTGACCTAGTCTTTCATACCAAAGAGTTTATTATCTAAAGAAACTAGGTTACACTTTTTAAAAATTTTGTTGGAACGACATAGCAATTATTTTCAGATCTAACCCCTTTCAAAAAGAATAAATGGTCCTTATCAGTTACAACACATTCTGCTGAAGAAAAATTAACTGAAAAACCATTGTCACAAAGTTGACTGATACTAATGAGGTTAGTCTTAAGGCCTTCAACAAATAAAACATTGTTCAAAACCGGGCCTTCTGGAATAGCAATTGTTCCCTTTCCAACAATTTTAGAAGAACGACCGTCTCCGAAAACTGCAAGTCCTCCGGAGATTTTCTCTAAAGTTTGAAAACTATTTTTGTCACCGGTCATGTGACGGGAACATCCACTATCCAGATACCAAGACGAATTGTCATAAGCATGCAAAGAAGTATGAATGACAAGACAAGGGAAGATTTCACCTTTGCGCACCCAAACCTTTTTGGACTGCGTCGGCAATGAATGTGAAGTTATTCTCCTTGGTGAAAGCGTCTTGTTTGATTGATTGCTTTTCTTTGATGACGTCGTCTTGTTAGATAAACTACCAAGGCTCTTTTCCTTTGAAAGGTTCTCCTTTGATTTCCGGGGAATCACCTTTTTGGTAGTTGTTGCAAGAGGTGCTTGATGTGATCTTTTCGCTCCAATCTTGCAATTTCTTCGTATGTGCCCTGCAAAACCGCAACGAAAACATACCTTTGAACTCGTCGAACCCGAAGTAGGTGAGGTAGGGTTGTTTGTCGTTGATTGCAGTAAATTCCGTCGTCGGAGGAGGAGATACCGACTGGGGCACAAAAAACTGTCTACTCGAACTAGGACTGTCTCCAGTTCGATTGTATCCAAGGCCGAAACGGTTAGTTTGACCAGACCAAGCATCTTATCCAACTTACTCCTTCCAGAAGAAAATCGCTTCAAAATCATCCTTAAGTTGGAAAATGGTCCTTCGTCATTTCCATTTTTTCTTGTCGAGCCTCGGAGTAGAGCTTCAAGAAGTAACTTACTTTATTCCACCAGTTTTACGTGTTCCTTCTCGAAATGCTCATTTTTCTCTTGAAGGGAAACATTTACTTTGATCAAGTTATCCCTTTCCACTTCAAGAGCGTTTGAGAGAGAAGTTGCCCTTTTTGCTTCTTCTTCGAGATCGTGCAATCTCCCTCTCTAACCCTTATTTTGCTTTGCCAGTTTCTTTGAATCCTTTAAAAGTTTATGGTAGGCAAAAGCAAAGTCTTCACCTTCGGAATTACTCGATTCGTTGTCCGTTGCCATTCTTTTCAACTTGGGAGGAGTTGGATAAGGAATCGAAAGTACTTGCCATAAAGCACACGAAAAGGTGAAGTTGTGGCCGCGTGGAACGCCGTTGCGTTGTTTTCTTCATCATTGAAGATGGACCTCATTTGACGTTGAGGTGTCATCCCAAGTGACTGGCTTGCATCACTTTCTTCTTCGACGGATTTCTTATTGGGACACTCCGTTGAGATATGGCCGTATCCTCGGCACTTGAAGCATTGGATTTGTCCCTCCGAGCTTTTCTTATCCTTTGAAAAACTCTCTTGTTTTCTTGACTTGTAGCTTGAAGAACCTTTGCCTTTATTAGACTTTACGAAGGATGAAGTTTTACTTGAATTACCCCTTCGAAAGTTTCGGCAAATTTTTCTTGTCAAGAGAGCAAGCTGCTTCTCGAAATCCTCCATAGATAGGTTCTCGTCATCGTCTGAGGAGGATGAATCCGCGTCTTCTTCTTTTGTTGTTTTCAACGCAAAACCTGAAGACTTAGAAGAGGATGCCTTTCCAGAAGAATAGTTAGTAGGAAATGTCATTTCATAAGTTTTGAAGTGCACCAACTAATTCTTCTACACAGATTTCGTCCGGGTGTTTAATAGTTTCAATGGCCATAACCTTGGAACAAAATCTTTCAGGAAGAGTCCTTAAAATCTTTCTTACAACTTTAAATTCTGAAATTTTCTCTCCAAGTTAGCACATGTATTCACGATGTCCTTGCAATCGCGTATAGTAATCTGTGAAAGATTCATTTTCTGCCATGAAAATAGAGTCAAACTTGCTCGTAAGCATTTGCAGCTTTTGAATCTTCACAAGGTATGTTCCCTCATGTGTAACTTGTAGAACATCCCAGATTTCTTTCGCAGTCTCACATGCCGAGACGCGAGAGAATCAGTTTGTGACAAAAGCATTAATAAAAGGCGTTAATTCCTTTGCCATTGTAAGAAGATGAATCAATCTCTTCTTGGTCCATTTCGACCTAGGTTGATGGTGCGAACATCAACAATAATTCAGTTGGATTTGACCATCCTAACTCGATTGATTGCCACACCCGTTCGTCGATGGAAATTAAAAAGGCTTTCATCCGTACTTTCCAGTAGGCATAGTTTGTTCCATCGAAGAACGGGGGTCTGTTGATGTTTCCACCTTCACCATTGTTTACAACCCTATTCCCGCTCTGATACCACTTGTTGGGTTATGATAATATGGATCTAAATAGGGAAAAAACACCTAGAGGGGGGGTGAATGGTAGTGTAACAATAAACACTCAAAAATCTTTGCGTAATAAAACCCAAGCGGAAATAAAAATAACACGCAGAGATTTTACGTGGAAAACTCCATCACAGGAGTAAAAAACACACGGGACCGATAACACGGTGAAATCAACTAAGATTAAACACGTACAAAGGTGATATAACGTACTCCACACACGACTCAACCTTTTCCATACGCTCCGAGTTGATCTTCTCCGCTCGATCGCAACGCGGCTCGAATCAAGATTTGCGTCCAACGCCGAATCCACGGCGGTCCAACGTCGACTCCACGACGTCGACCGAATCCCCGGTCTCCACCAAGTAGTACGTCTCGATCACACGAACGTACCTCGCTCCGAATCCACGAGAGCGGTAAACCTTGAATCCACAAGGGCCACGCGAATCCACGGCCGATTTTGGGAAAATCGTTGTTTTGTTGGTGGTGATGATCCGCCGAATAATTAGATTCAAAGATAGATCGGAAATACCATCTAAGTATTCATTAATTTGATTCTACTCAAAATCTGAGTTGTGAAAACCTAGATATCAAAATTAATATGATGAAGAAAATATAAATAAATCTAGTTATTTCCTTTTTCTATAGGTGGATTTTTTCTCTTTTCGACCGTATTTTGATTACCCAAAA
>CM055064.1:6124374-6162475 GCA_029204045.2 Tillandsia leiboldiana
GGTAGCGATACTCCGGTCGAAGTTTCGTTTGAAAAAATTGGAGTTCCCCATCGACTGAGTACAGGAAGACACATCCCATTGACAACCACTCTCCAGGTTGTATTGCTAAAAACAGACCCTTTGGTAATGAGCTCCGCCACCCGGGCCTTCATTCTAACACCTCTCCCAATTAATTGAGGTGTATCTTAATCTTAACATTTCTAACTTTGTTAGAAATTCTCGTGGGTCCGTCCTCAAGATCAACCAACTTGATGAATTCTGATAAACATCTGACTAGGTGAAGACAATATCCAAGATTGTCCGGGAAATTGCAAATGGGTGCAAGTCCCATTTGATCAAAAGAGTCCCGAATAATGCAGAGCGCTCTTTAGAGCTTTAACATTCACATGTCGCTCACCAATACATTCTCTCTTCTCAAAATCCTTAATCCTCTCAGAGCTTATAAAGTCTTGTGGAGGAGGCTTGCTTGCGAGTGGCTCTTCAATAGATATACCTCGAGCACTCCCTCTTTTTCGTGCAACACTCTTTCTCTTTGTCTTAGCTGGACTTGATTCCATTTGTGCTTTCCCCTTTTCAGCGGCGGTAGGCAGAGTCTGCGCCTTCGAGGTTGTGGCAGGGGCTTTCCCCTTTGAGGCAGTAGGTGCAGTGCCTTCTACCAAAAGCTCATCCCAATCAATAGAATCCGTCTCGGATCCTAAATCTGAACTGTCCTTGTGTTCTCTTAGCCCTCTTGGACTTGTTCGCTGCTCTTGTATGCACATGGCAACCAGAAGAACAATGATCGATGTAAACACCATTGTTGCTCGTGCTTAAAAAGTTGAAAAACCTGCGAGCAAGAACTCAAGAACACGAGAAAATTATTATTTTCAAATTTTTGAAAAATTGTACCCAAACAAACATTATCGTGTAGAGAGACTAGGAATCAAATTAGTTTTGCAAAAAGAATTTTAAAAATAGATCAATCCCATGATTTTCAAAAATTCTCATTATATGCCCTAAAACCGAATTTTCAGAAATCGAAGCCTAAAAATCCGTTAATCAAGAGAAAACCAAGCATATAAACAAAACTAATCTACTCAGAGTTCTTATTTCAAAGAAATTTGACCAAAAACCATCTAGAATTGAATTCCACCTGAGATTTTCATTCACGTTTTGAACAATAATATAAAACAGTGGAAAAATTGAATTTAGATCAAAGAAACTTACTTGAATTCGAAGAACTTGAGTTAGAAAGGCTCCAAATTGGTTGTTTTCTAGTGAGAGAAACTCTGGAGACCTGGAGACTTGGAAACAAAAGTTTGTAGAAAAAAAAACCAAAACCCTTTTGTTTCTTATAAAACCCTAGCCGCGATCTGGAACGGTTTAAGAATCCAGTCCGGATCGGCTACCCACAGAGAATTCTGCGTTCGGGATCCGGAACAGGAATTCCAGTCCGGATCGGCTACAACTTTTTCTTCAGAAAAATTTAGAAAAATTTCAGAAATTCCAGAAAAAGTATGTAAGCACTTTTGCATGTCAACTTTAAACAAAAGTCATCATTCCATATCTAAAGAAATAGAGTATGCTAAATCTATCAATAATATCCAAGTAATGAAACGAAAATTTATAAAAATTAAATCCTTTAAAGTTGAACAAGTTCAATGACATCTATCATGATCTTATGAGTAATGCGTTTATTAAATCATCAATTTGGTAAAGAAAATGAAGTACCAAGATCGATAGATGTTTGAAATCCCAAATAAGTTAGATAATATATCTAGTCAATTTATTGTAAGGAGTGGCTCTTTGAGCATCTTTCAATAAAATCTCCACCTTATACCAACCTTGAAATTTGACAGAGTCAAGTATTCCAAAAAGCATTTTATCTAATCAACTCGAAAAACCATGCTTGGTATACATGTGGTAGCTGCACACAGTACTCGGACGACCGAGGTGGTAGCTCTTTCCTCCATGTGGTGGTAGTTTTCACACTCATTGGGATGTAACTCTTTCCACATCTTTTGAGCATAAACATTTTGATAATCTCCCCCTCAATTAGCTATCAATTATCTAAGATATGAGGTATTCAACCAAAATTGATCTCGAGTTTCATACTTAACTCAATTTTCAAATATGATAAAAACTATACCAAGAGATCACATGAGAGAGAAATTGACTTTGATCAATTAAAGATGACTTAATTGACATAAATGATCATTGCATCAAATGAATTATTATGATATCCAGAGCATAATAAATTTCTAAATATATGAAAGGATGCAGTTAAAGTCAATTAAACTAATGCTCAATTAATGTTCTATGTACAAACATAGATAAGGAACAAAAACACAAACAAAACCTAACCTAAGCAATGATTTCAAAAAGTGTTATTTCAAAGAAAGCATTCCAATTGCTTTACATAAATGAATAAACCGTTTTTGATCCAAGGTTTTTGTTAAAATGTCGGCTAATTGATCTTCAGTTGAAATATAGGAAATTTGAAGAATATTTGATTCAACTAGTATCTAAGTTCAATGTGTTTTGTTCTCGAGTGCAACACAGGATTTTTAGAAATATTTATAGCACTTGTATTGTCACAAAGAATAGTTACCGAAGTTGCTGAAATTCGGAAATCGCTCAACACGCTTTTCATCCAAATGAGTTGAGTTGAACAACTACCTGCTGAAATATATTCCGCTTCGGCAGTCAAGAGTGCAATGCAGTTTTGCTTTTTACTATGACATGCAACTACACAATGGCCAAGATAAAAACATGCACCACTCGTACTTTTCCGATCATCCACAGATCCTGCCCAATCAGCATCTGAATATCCTATTATGTCAAGAGTTGTTCCCATAGGATACCAAATTCCGAAATTCAAAGTTCCTTTGACGTACCGGATGATCCTTTTCACCGCTTTCAGGTGAACCTCCTTTGGTGCTCATTGATATCTCGCGCAAATCCCAACACTAAAGGATATATCCGGGCGACTAGCCGTGAGGTAGAGTAGACTTCCAATCATGCTGCGATAAAGCTTCTCGTCTACACTTTCACTAAGAGATTCACTTCCTAATCCCTTATTGCTAGTTCCCATTGGAGTCGGAAAATCTTTAGAGTTTTCTAAATCGAATTTCTTCACCAACTCCCTTGCATACTTGGATTGGCACAAATGGATGCCTTCTTCATTTTGTTTCACTCGCAATCCAAGAAAATATGTTAGTTCACCCATCATAGACATCTCAAATTCGCTTTCCATGGTTTCAGCGAATTTAGAAGCATCATTGTCTCTTGTTGCACCAAATACAATGTCATCGACATAGATTTGTGCGACAATGAAGTTATCCTGATAATGCTTCAAAAAGAGAGTCCGATCTGCTCCCCCCTCGAGTATAGCCCTTCTCCAAAAGGTGCTTTGTCAACCTTTCGTACCACGCTCGCGGTGCTTGTTTTAGACCGTAAAGAGCCTTTTTCAAACGAAAAACATGGTTAGGTTGCTTATGGTCTACAAAACCTTTCGGTTGAGCCACATAAACTTCCTCGTTCAAAAACCCATTTAAAAACGCGCTCTTAACGTCCATTTGAAAGAGTTTGATTTTAAAATGACATGCAATTGCGAACAAAATACGAATCGACTCGAGTCGAGCAACCGGGGCGAACGTCTCATCAAAGTCTATACCTTCTATTTGTGAGTAGCCCTGAGCAACTAGGCGTGCTTTGTTCCTGATAATGGTACCATCCTCGTTCTTCTTGTTCTTGAAAATCCATTTAGTACCAATCACGTTGTGTTGCTTCGGTGGCTTCGTTAGTTCCCAGACTTTATTTCTTTCGAACTGATGGAGCTCTTCCTGGATTGCTTCAATCCAGTAGTCATCCTGAAGAGCTTCATCGACGTTCTTTGGTTCTACTATGGAGACGTAACATGCGACTCCACAAACCAACTATCTCCGAGTCCTGACTCCTTCTTGTGGGTCTCCAATAATGTTTGATTCCGGATGATCCTGGGAGATACGTAGCGTTTGAGGTAACGGAGTACTCGGAGGTACGTGTGATGATTCCTGCATATCAGATAAACTAGAAGAACCATTAGATGCATCAACTTTATCGAAGGAATTATTATGAGAAGATGCATTTACAGGAGTATCATCATCTAGAGACATATCAGGGGTAGATTTATCAGATGCAAAATGAAAAGCTTCATCTACTTTAACATTAATAGATTCTACCATCGTTTTAGATTCCAGGTTAGATACCTGATATGCTCTACTGTTTGTAGAATAACCCATGAAAATCCCTTCGTCACTTCGAGAGTCGAATTTACTAAGATTTTCGCGATCGCGTAAAATGTAACAGCGACTCCCAAAGATACGAAAATATTTGATATTTGGTTTTCTACAAAACCATAGCTCATATGGTGTATTTAAAGTTCCCCGGCGTAAATACACTCGATTAATTACGTAGACGGCGGTGTTCACAGCTTCAGCCCAAAAATGTAACGGTAAATTCCGGTTGTGAAGCATAACACGCGCCATCTCTTGAACAACCCTGTTTTTGCGCTCGACTACACCATTCTGCTGAGGTGTATAGGGTGCATAGAATTCATGTTTTATGCCGTTGGAAGTGCAAAAATCAATGAATTTAGAATTGATGAATTCTCCACCTCTATCACTTCGAACACGAACGATCTTTTCATTTCTCTCAATCATAATACGATGACAAACCTCATGAAAAGAGTCGAAAGTATCCGCTTTCTCTTTTAAAAATGTTACCCATGAATATCTAGAGAAATCATCAACCAAAAGAAAAATATACCATTTACCTCCCAATGATGGTTGACGAGTCGGCCCCATTAAGTCCATATGCAGTAATTGTAAGGGCCGATTGGTACCCACGTGGTTCAAGTTCTTGTGTGCAGCCCTTGATTGTTTTCCCTTTTGACAACCTCCACACACAATGTTTTCTTTAAAAGAAAGTTTAGGAACCCCCTTAACCACGTCTTTATTTGAAATACTTGCTAGTTCTTTAAAATTTATGTGACCTAGTCTTTCATACCAAAGAGTTTTATTATCTAAAGAAACTAGGTTACACTTTTTAAAAATTTTGTTTGGAACGACATAGCAATTATTTTCAGATCTAACCCCTTTCAAAAAGAATAAATGGTCCTTATCAGTTACAACACATTCTGCTGAAGAAAAATTAACTGAAAAACCATTGTCACAAAGTTGACTGATACTAATGAGGTTAGTCTTAAGGCCTTCAACAAATAAAACATTGTTCAAAACCGGGCCTTCTGGAATAGCAATTGTTCCCTTTCCAACAATTTTAGAAGAACGACCGTCTCCGAAAACTGCAAGTCCTCCGGAGATTTTCTCTAAAGTTTGAAAACTATTTTTGTCACCGGTCATGTGACGGGAACATCCACTATCCAGATACCAAGACGAATTGTCATAAGCATGCAAAGAAGTATGAATGACAAGACAAGGGAAGATTTCACCTTTGCGCACCCAAACCTTTTTGGACTGCGTCGGCAATGAATGTGAAGTTATTCTCCTTGGTGAAAGCGTCTTGTTTGATTGATTGCTTTTCTTTGATGACGTCGTCTTGTTAGATAAACTACCAAGGCTCTTTTCCTTTGAAAGGTTCTCCTTTGATTTCCGGGGAATCACCTTTTTGGTAGTTGTTGCAAGAGGTGCTTGATGTGATCTTTTCGCTCCAATCTTGCAATTTCTTCGTATGTGCCCTGCAAAACCGCAACGAAAACATACCTTTGAACTCGTCGAACCCGAAGTAGGTGAGGTAGGGTTGTTGTCGTTGATTGCAGTAAATTCCGTCGTCGGAGGAGGAGATACCGACTGGGGCACAAAAACTGTCTTACTCGAACTAGGACTGTCTCCAGTTCGATTGTATCCAAGGCCGAAACGGTTAGTTTGACCAAGACCAAGCATCTTATCCAACTTACTCCTTCCAGAAGAAAATCGCTTCAAATCATCCTTAAGTTGGAAAATGGTCTTCGTCATTTCCATTTTTTCTTGTCGAGCCTCGGAGTAGAGCTTCAAGAAGTAACTTACTTTATCCACCAGTTTTACGTGTTCCTTCTCGAAATGCTCATTTTTCTCTTGAAGGGAAACATTTACTTTGATCAAGTTATCCCTTTCCACTTCAAGAGCGTTTGAGAGAGAAGTTGCCCTTTTTGCTTCTTCTTCGAGATCGTGCAATCTCCCTCTCTAACCCTTATTTTGCTTTGCCAGTTTCTTTGAATCCTTTAAAAGTTTATGGTAGGCAAAAGCAAAGTCTTCACCTTCGGAATTACTCGATTCGTTGTCCGTTGCATTCTTTTCAACTTGGGAGGAGTTGGATAAGGAATCGAAAGTACTTGCCATAAAGCACACGAAAGGTGAAGTTGTGGACGCGTGGAACGCCGTTGCGTTGTTTTCTTCATCATTGGAAGATGACTCATTTGACGTTGAGGTGTCATCCCAAGTGACGGCTTGCATCACTTTCTTCTTCGACGGATTCTTATTGGGACACTCCGTTGAGATATGGCCGTATCCTCGGCACTTGAAGCATTGGATTTGTCCCTCCGAGCTTTTCTTATCCTTTGAAAAACTCTCTTGTTTTCTTGACTTGTAGCTTGAAGAACCTTTGCCTTTATTAGACTTTACGAAGGATGAAGTTTTACTTGAATTACCCCTTCGAAAGTTTCGGCAAAATTTTCTTGTCAAGAGAGCAAGCTGCTTCTCGAAATCCTCCATAGATAGGTTCTCGTCATCGTCTGAGGAGGATGAATCCGCGTCTTCTTCTTTTGTTGTTTTCAACGCAAAACCTGAAGACTTAGAAGAGGATGCCTTTCCAGAAGAATAGTTAGTAGGAAATGTCATTTCATAAGTTTGAAGTGCACCAACTAATTCTTCTACACAGATTTCGTCCGGGTGTTTAATAGTTTCAATGGCCATAACCTTGGAACAAAATCTTTCAGGAAGAGTCCTTAAAATCTTTCTTACAACTTTAAATTCTGAAATTTTCTCTCCCAAGTTAGCACATGTATTCACGATGTCTTGCAATCGCGTATAGTAATCTGTGAAAGATTCATTTTCTGCCATGAAAATAGAGTCAAACTTGCTCGTAAGCATTTGCAGCTTTTGAATCTTCACAAGGTATGTTCCCTCATGTGTAACTTGTAGAACATCCCAGATTTCTTTCGCAGTCTCACATGCCGAGACGCGAGAGAATTCAGTTTGTGACAAAGCATTAAATAAGGCGTTAATTCCTTTTCCATTGTAAGAAGATGAGTTAATCTCTTCCTTGGTCCATTTCGACCTAGGTTTGATGGTGTGAACATCAACAATAATTTCAGTTGGATTTGACCATCCTAACTCGATTGATTGCCACACCCGTTCGTCGATGGAAATTAAAAAGGCTTTCATCCATACTTTTCAGTAGGCATAGTTTGTTCCATCGAAGAACGGGGGTCTGTTGATGTTTCCACCTTCAACCATTGTTTACAACCCTATTCCCGCTCTGATACCACTTGTTGGGTTATGTATAATATGGATCTAAATAGGGGAAAAAACACCTAGAGGGGGGTGAATAGGTGTAAACAATAAACACTCAAAAAATTTTGCGTAATAAAACTCAATGCGGAAATAAAAAATAACACGCAGAGATTTTACGTGGAAAACTCCATCACAGGAGTAAAAAACCACGGGACCGATAACACGGTGAAATCAACTAAGATTAAACACGTACAAAGGTGATATAACGTGCTCACACACGACTCAACCTTTTTCCATACGCTCCGAGATGATCTTCTCCGCTCGCTCCGCAACGCGCCTCGAATCCACGAGTTGCGTCCAACGCCAAATCCACGGCGTCCAACGTCGAATCCACGACGTCTGACCGAATCCACGATCTCCACCAAGTAGTACGTCTCGATCACACGAATCGTACCTCGCTCCGAATCCACGAGAGCGGTAACACCTTGAATCCACAAGGCCACGCGAATCCACGCGCCGATTTTAGAGAAAATCGTTGTTTTGTTGGTGGTGATGATCCGCCGAATACTTAGATCAAAGATAGATCGAAAATACCATCTAAGTATTCATTAATTTGATTCTACTCAAAATCTGAGTATGAAAACCTAGAATCAAATTAATATAGATGAAGAAATA
This sequence comes from Tillandsia leiboldiana, assembly GCA_029204045.2. Classification (NCBI taxonomy): domain Eukaryota; kingdom Viridiplantae; phylum Streptophyta; class Magnoliopsida; order Poales; family Bromeliaceae; genus Tillandsia; species Tillandsia leiboldiana. The sequence continues at coordinate 6,132,519 of CM055064.1, forward strand.
TAGAATTAAATCTAGTTATTTCCTTTCTTCTCTATAGGTGGATTTTTCTCTTTTTCGACCGTATTTTGGATTACCCAAAAAAATGAATTGTAAGGTCTATTTATAGGTTAGAAACCATTGGAAGAGGATAAGAATCAAAAACCAACCTTATCTTGAAGTTTTCGGGTCGACAGTCCGGACTGGAATAAGTGTGATCCGTACTGTCGTCAATAGACAGAATTTTTCTAGAAAACCACGTTCGGGGTTCGGACTGAAGTTACCACGGTCCGGACTGTTCATGCAATTTCTGCAAACTCCACATTCGTGGTCCGGACTGAACCAGGTGTGTTCCGGACTGGATTTGCGCATGAACTAACCTATGTTCGGGGTCCGGACTGTAGTACCCTGATCCGGATCCTGAACATATAACATGTACAGTTTTTTATTTTTATGCGATTAGAAATCCATCCAAGTGTTTCTACACTATAAGAAGTATTCGGATCACCAAACTTATTTAGTTAAACGTACCTGATCCTTTTGAATTCTTCTTTCTTGAGATTGAGGTATATGATCCAAACATCTTCATCTTCAATCTTCAAGACTTAAACACTTTCACGAAATATGCCAAAACAAAATCCTTAACAGCGCGCAAATCGGACCTCGGACCCAGCGCGAAAATTAGATCAAGTTTTCCTATCCGGATGCCTTTGTCGAAATTTAGAAGTGGATTCTTGCAAAATGGACATCGAATTTGGGTTCAACGCGGAAAAACGATAAAAATTGACTATTTTGGATGTATTTTTCCGGACGTAGACGCCCCAAAACGGACAACGGGCAGGTTTACTGTAGCCTGGGCAGCGCCGGCGGACGGAGGCAGGCGCCGGAGCACGACGGGGCGGCCGTGGGCAGGCGCGGGCAGTGGCGAGGGCAGGTGCAGGGGCGTGGGCAGGTTGGTCCACGGCCCTTTGCGCGTGCACCGGGACTAGCGAGCGAGCGCGCCAACCACGTGGCAGCACCAGCGAGCGAGCGCGCCAATCACGTGGCAGCACGCGATTGGCCGGGCAGCGCCAATCACGTCGCGATTGGTAGGGCGACGCCACGTGGCGCCATCTGATTGGCCGACAACTACACGGAAGACCCTGCGCAAGGCGCGATGCGTGGACCGCGACTGGCCACGTGGCACGCTGCCATTGGCAGGCGCCAGCCGCCGCGCGTGCGCCGGGCAAACGAAGCTAGGGGCGGGACACGTGGCAGCATCAGGATGTTTCGGGCGCTGAGCGGAAGCCACGCAGATGCGCGACAGGTGTCCGAGCGCTGTGCGGGTCGGATCCGGGCGCCCGAATGTGGCTTTGACCCGAAAAGTTGGTCTTCTTGGTCTTTCAGCTATAAATAGCCCATCTTGGGCTTCTTTTGAGGAGTTTTTGGATCCGATTTTGGAACTGTTTTCAACAAAGAGCTTCTTCATCGAGTCTACTTCACTTCTTGGGGTTTTGGAGGATTTTTGGAGATCGTTTCATATTTTTCCTCCTCGATCTTTCGAGCTTCGACGTTTCTTTGACATCGGTCTTTTTCGTCGACTCTTCGTCCGTAGGCTCCCCCGCCCTGAGTTCTTGATGTTTTTTGCCGATTTTTGCGACTGCATTTCCATCACAGATAGGCCTTCGATTTTGGTACCTATTGCTCTTCTCCGTTTCGAGTGTTTATGGGAGTTTTTGCAGCATCTTTAGACCCCCTTTTTCTGCAATATTTTTCTAGACAACGGATGAGTGATCTTGCATTTTCTCGGCCTACGGGTGGCGGAATTTGGTGTTTAAGGACTCGATCTCTATCTAAACTTCGCGAGGATCGCAGCCATATTTTTTTTGGAATTTTTGTAGGGCATCTCATAGGAGGTATTTTGCTGTTTTGTGGACAGACTTGCGGCGGTGTTACGGTTTTGGGTGATTTGGACTTACAACGGTGTTTGTCTTGTATCTCAGTGACCGTGAGAAGTTTTCAATTGATTTTTGGTTTGTTGGAATCGTGGGAACCTGAGGATCGCGCCCGTCCAGTTTCGGCTCTTTTGGACTCCGGACCGACACGCACATCCAGGTGGGTTGGATTTTCCTCCAAGTCTGCGGACTTCTTATTAATTCTAGTATGATAGGACTCAACATGCTAGTATAGATGCTATTGTTGTTGTATCATGTTACTGATAGAACTGTGGAACTTTGACTAACACTCCGCCATATGTTGCATGATTTTAATCAGACTAGTAGAAAACCCTCACTTGGGCTAGCTGTTGTATTTCGACATCCCTACACACTTTTTATTGCTTCCTTGACATAGTGTTTCTCCTTGCCCGGGTAGTGGGCTGAGTGTCGGGATAGTGTAGGATGCATGTTGCGCTCGTGTCTGGGGGCCGAGTGGAGCCTGGTGGCTGAGTTCAGTTCATTACTAGAGTTAGGGAGCCGTGGGTAGACGGTGATCTCGAGCCGTGGAGTTTTCGGCTGATGTTGTTAGTGATGGATCGATGTTGTTACCGATCTGATTGATCTTAGATTTGGACTATAGCCTGCAGGAGCCATATTGAGCTCGACAGAGATGCGCGGATACTTTCCTCGGTGGGGTCGCTCCCCTCGAGTGCCGCTCCGGAGCTGAGCCTGTTACTTTGCTATCGCGACTTGTCGATGTTGTCCGCGTGGGACGCCCTACGTAAATCCCGTCCTCTTGTGGATGTGTCGCAGTAGGTGGGCGCAGGTTTGACTGGACCCGATGTGGCAGTCAGGATGATTGGGTTGATTGAGCATATCGAATAGATGCATACTTATCTTTAGTATCATCCCTTGAGCATGATAGATAGAGGCATGATAGCTGTAGAGTTATTTTTCAGCTTTTATTTCAACTTTTACCATATTGTTATCTTATGCCTCTAGTAGACTTAGTGGGCAGACCGTTGGTCTTGCAGACGGTACCCACTGAGAACTGCTGTTGGATGTAGTTCTCACACCCACTGCGGTGTTGTTGCAGAGGTACCTGTTCCAGTTTTAGCTCGTTCGGAAGCTGCTGATCAAGGTAAGGGCGTGGCTGAGTAGTTCCATTCCCTGCATTTTGGAGAGGCATAGTGGTACCCCTGTAGACTGATGTATTTGTACTGGACAGTCTGGGACTTTTTGTTGTATTATATTTTGGGAGTTGGATTTTGTATATTTGACAGATGTTCAGTTGTTGGTTTATCTTTAGCTACTTTTCTTTACTGCTCTGATACATGTTTAGCTATAGTTCTGACTTTGCAGGTTAGACGCTTCACCTATGCGGGGCCTCCCGTATGGGCGGCGGATCTGTTGGCGAGCCCGTGTCGCAGTTTCGACCCCGGGGCGTGACAGGGATTCCAACACTCTTCTAATTATTTTGAAACTCTCAGAATCCAACTTGGACTTGTCCACAGTCGCCTCTTGATTGTTTTCAATCTATTGGTCAAAATTCAATATTTCTTTATTTCCATTTTCGTGCTGAAAACGCTCCAACTAACTAGAAACTTTACCAGGATCATAGGAATAGTCCTTCAAGCCAGTTTTCACTAGAACTCTGTGTAATACCTGTAAAACTTAAATTCAGAAATTTGAATTGAATTTGAATTTCTAAAATTTCTAAATTCAAAAATTCGAATTATCAGGGGTGTTCATGAAGAAATGGCTAATGCGACTTAACGAGATCCAAACACTACAAAATAAAATCGCTACCTAATCAGTCTCGTCGAGATGAACGACATGGCGACATTCGATTTTGAATTCGGCGAGCCAAAACCATCGGAAAGCGTGAAAAAAACTATCTTTATAATGTGTTTTTGCAAAATGCCCTATATTTAATGTATTGATTTGCGTGAAATCGCATGGGCAGGGGCCTCCCTGCATATTGCACCACCAGGCAAGGACTCATAAAGAAATTCATAAAAGAGGTGGACTTATTTGCATGCTTTCCATGAAATATATAAGGACCCTAGGGTTTCCTTGGAAACCCTAGTCACATGAGCCCATTAGCCTCCACAGCCCCATGCCTCTTCCCTCTCTTCTCTGCTTCCTCCCTAAGCCATCCCATCGTCGGCCGCTGCCTGCCATCGTCGTAAAAGAGAAGCAAAGCATCCTTCTCTTTGTGTCTTTAGGTTTGGTAGGGGAGGTGAGCATAAAGCTTCAACAAACTGCTTCGGAACCACCCTGCGGCTTTCCTCACCATTAGTGGGTGATCCTCGAGGAGTGTCGCTGCTTGTCGTCGCTACACGACGACGGTGAAGAAAGATCTCTTTCTTTTTCTTTCTCAGATCCAAAGTAACCGAAGCTCCCTCTTCTTGGTTTTCTTGGCTTCCAAGTAGGGGTGTAATATGGGTCGTGCCGGGTCGACGCGGCCCACATTTTTCGTGCCGAAACCGGCCAGGTGCCAACCCGGATTCAAATTCGGGCTGGGCCGGAGCTACTAAGCATCTGGCCCGGCACGGCCCTCCGGCCCGGAAGGCACGGGTCGTGCCAGGCCGGGCCGTGCTTCTGGCCGATCTCTTAAAATTTTTATTTTCAATTTTTAAAAAAAAAATATATATAATTAAAAAAAATATAAATAATTCGTTTCTCGACGGTGAAGTGAAGTAAGACCAAAAATAATTATAAAATAACAAATATTTAAATTTTCAAAAAATTATTTATAAATTTTTATTTTAAAAAATAAATTTAGAAAAGGGTTTTGCTCCAATGGATCATACAATTTTGATCAATTGGATCAAAATCACGTCTCCCAAGGTATGCCATGCAGACTTTGGGAAGAAGGCTTATGGGAGAAGGGCCGAGAACACTTCTCCCCATGGGTTGACCCCAAGGCCCAAGGCAAGTTCCCTGTGGCCTTAGGGTCCGGGACGTGCTGGCCCGGCTGGCACGGCCCATACGAGCCAGGCCGTGCCAGGCCACAGGCCTGCACCTCGACCTGGCACGGCCCAAGCCCGCCACGACCTATGCCGGGCCGGGCTGACGGGCCTTGAAGGGATGGCCCAACACAGTCTGAATTATCGGAATGGGTCGGCTCGGCATGGTGCTACAGTAACCGTGTCGGGCCACGGCCCGACCCAGAGTCGTACCGGGCGGGGCGGCCCACAGGACACCCAGCCCGTTTTACTCCCATACTTCCAAGGCACCCTATCTTCTTCCTCACTGCCTAAGGATCTCCTGGTGCAGCCCCAATGCTTAGAACCTCATGGTTAGCCGGCGGGAGCAAGAAGCTCGCCGGAACCCTAGGTTGGATGGATCTTTTCACGCGTCACCTCCAGCGCCTCTGCGAGAGATCCAAGTTGTTGGACACCTTTTGCTGGACCCTTAGAAGCTCTCTACTAAGTCTCAAACCCCCTCGATCAGCCGATCGTCTGGAAAAGGAAACCCTAGTTTCCTATTTCTTGGTCTTGGTCGAGCTCCGCCGTCGTCGCTGCTTCCCGTTACCGAAAAACCACCTGGTTGGCTCCCTCTCGTCGAGAGTAAACTCCGAAGGCCCTTGCATGGATCTCTGAGCAACTAGATACATTGCTCTCCCTTCTCACTCTTATTGCGGTGAGATCCTTCCCTCCGACCATCCGCAGCCTTCTGATGCCGACGCCGGACCTAGGAGGACCCCTGGCACTCCCCTCGACCTTCTACTTCTACTACTTTCCCTTGCTTCCACCCTGAACCTGATTTCCTCGGAAAGTGGCCAAACCCGAGCCCTAGCTTGTTGTCCTTGTGCCACCTTGCTCTAGCGACCACTCCAGCGCCTCTCTAACCACAGTAAGGTGAGCCCTCGACCCTCTGGACCTCTCTGAGCATGATGCTTGCCTCAGGTTGCATGTTGAGCTGCTGGTTGTGCAAGGTTTACAACTTGTGTTCTTGATGGCTAATGTAGGTTGACCCTAGGCATTCTCTGGACTCCGGGCAGCCTTCGGACAGCGAGCATGGGTTTCAGTAAGTCGAGGCCTATCTTCTAGTACCCTCAGATCAATCCAAAGGCCTTCGGATTAAGGTAACAAGACAAAACACCATATTTTATATGTTATTATGCAAATTCTCAAAAACTCAGGGGTCTAGTTGCAATTGTAACCATGTGGGCTGCCTCGAACAATGTGCACGTGACCTCTGGACTTTCGTTCGAGGTCCTATGGCTTTCGTTAAGCTAAATTTGATTTACGATTCGTGAATCGACGAAATCGTTGATTTATCGTCGTTTCGGCACAAAACACATGATCCGAGCAAATTAGAAGATCATTTATGATTGCCAAGCATCCTTGGTTGTTCCCGACGCTGTCTTGGCTAGTCTAGTGACTTCTATTTCTCGTCGGTGATTTCCAAAGCCGAAATTGGCGATTCCGGGTGCATTTACAGTAGTTATGGCACAGTTAGGATTACTAATGGCACGAGGTTGATTGTTGCTGCTCGGACACCTTAAATGAAGTGTTCTGGGGTAGCAGATGAATTTTCATTAAGTTTGATTGCCTGTAAGCACTGTTAGGACCATTATCGGTCGAACGACGGATTACCAAAAATTTCGGGTGATCCTAGGACTTAACTTAAGTCAGTGGTTTAGTTATTTTATACATTGAGTCAGTGGGTTGGGTTTGTGTGAGTAGCATCTGATCAGTGGTTTTGGTTTAGGCTCGAGCAATCATGAGCCTCTGCGTGAGCTAAGTAGTGGATTCCTAGATCGCATGCACAGAGGTGGGTACATCGATCCAGGCATTGGCATAGTGTAACCTAATTGGGTATTGTAGACAACCGGACCCTTAGTTATCTTGCTAGCCCTTCTTTCAGTTCTTGCATTTCGGCACTTTGATATATCCCTGCTATATATATGTATATGCCACGTTATTCCTCAGTGGTAGTTGACATTCTTAGATGTCACTTGGCATATCTCCTACTGATGAATGATTATACACATTTGTATCTCCTAATTGGCATGCATGATAAAGTAGGCGTTATGGTTCAGTATGATACTGTTTGGCACTGAGATTGTATATGATCCCGTTTGTGAGTTCTCGGCTTTTCGCCGTATTCCGGTCTTCTGACTGCGAGCTTTGAGCATCTTCATTGAGATCGCCCAGCACCAGCTGTACATTCTTCATGTACGCCAGCGGACTGGCCCCTGTTATGGTGTTCTTTATTGGTAGAGTTGTCTATTTGACCCATGAGCCCGTCATGTAGCTACACCTACAGGCCGGATGATATTGAGCCCTATGCTTTTGATATTCCTGCAGGTTGGGGCATGTGTCAGTTCTGGTCAGGCACTAGCCTGAGGTACTTGAGACCAACGGTGGCACTTGATTGGGTTGGTTAGTTATCGTTATATTTGACGCATACTTACAAATATTTTGCTCATTTATTAGTTTACTGCTTTCTAGATATTGCTTTCATACCAGCTTATACTATTGCTTCATACAACTTTATTATCATAGCTTTCATACCTGCTTTACCTTCCGATTATTTTATATCAGTATGCACGACTTGCTCATCTCCGATTCGTTGTACCCACTGTGATATATTTAGTTGTGTTTCATACCCTTTGGTGACCCCTTTCTCAGGTCTATCGGGTGGTGAGCAGTCAAGACGATGATGTGAGGATCTCGCGATAGAGCTGTCCCTATGTGCTATTTATAGCTAGATAGCTGGCCTGCACTATGTTTATTTTGATCCGATGGCTCAACTTACTCGATGGATTTTCCTATAAACGAATTCCATGCGTCCCCTGTGAGCTCTTTTACAACCCAAGCTTCAATTTACAAAGATTGATCTAGTGTGGTGCTCTAATTTGTATCTTCTTCCTCCATTGCTCAGTTGAGAGTTCTTCAGCAGCAACTGGCAGCAGTGATCACTTGGAGAGTTCTTATTTTCCTGAGCTTTTAGTGTAATTTTGTGGCTTGAAACTCCTTGGGAAACTTCTCCACTGGTAGAACTCAAAATTTAGAGTTTGTAGGAGGTTATCTTGTATCCAAACTTCAGGTATTTATAGATTTCTTGAGATTTTAGTGACAATTGCTGATTTTTGGACAAGTTGAGATTTTGATGAATTTTCTTTAGATTTTTCTCTTTGAGTTGAGCCTTGAAGTGGTTGAGGATGATCTTAAATTCATTTTGAGCATAAAGGAACTTTATTTCAGCTGATTACAAGGTTGGTTTTATGTGAATTTCATTTTTTATTCATCTCCTCAATCAAAAAATAAAATTATGGGATTTCTGTGTTCTTGAGCCTTTAATCATCTGCTAGATGTTATTTCGTGTCAATTATGAGTTCCTTTATGGATTAAAAGCTTGGGGACATTCTCAGGAGTGTTTTGAACCTTTTTTCCCCCTTTGTTTCCCTGTGAATTCGCTGGATTTGTTACCTCAACAACTTGAACTTTAGCCTCAACAGTAGGTTTTGGATAGCTACTGGAGTTTTTTTTTGTTGGATTTGATCTGAGCCTTATTGCTGCATCTGGAAGGTTCCTGGGTGTTTCTGAGATTGAGGGGAATTTAGGAATTAATTTGGAGCCTTTGATTTGAGGTATGTATCGCTGAGCATCCATTTCGTAACCAATACATTATTGTTGAAATATTAGGCTGAACTTGATTGATTTTCATTTCAGCTCGATCCGACAAGGATCTTTGGAATTTTTTTGCTTTGATTGGTGATTTCAGACCTGAGGCACGTGCTCGCTGAGTTTTGTCGCGATCCGTGTGATTGGATTAGCTCTATAGGTGGGTTTGATTATGTACATCGAAACTGCTCCCTCCGCACTATGTTTACTAAATTCCCGCATGTGCATGTTAGATTTCTTACTGATTTCCCTTGATTAAATCATACTAAATCTTATTGATTGAACCCTAAATTGAACTCGTCTCGAATTTAGACAATTGCATGAATTGTATGGCCATCTAGAGAGGATTCACTTGATATTATACTATCAATACATGAAATTGAATCTAAGAGAAAACCTTTATTTCTTACTTTGTGGTTCATTTCCATGTTCTTTACTGCTCTTCTCCTTTGTGCCTCTGGTAAACTTGGTGAATGTGCTAGAGTTATCAATGACGTACGCACTAAGAACTACTAGCTTTTAACAGAGTCTTCCACAACGATAGCGGCGACTGCATTCCAAGGTAAGGGGATCGCTGGCTATATATATTTCATTACTATTTCTTTTGGTGGTAGTTGTGGATCTGGAGTTTATTTTATTTTTAGACTACTATACATTTTGGGTCTAACTTTCGCCAGCTAGTTGTATCTTTTACACTCAGATATGGATGTTATATTTGGTTTATATTTGAACAGTTTAGTCTGATTGTTATTATTATGTTTCATCTTTATTTTGCTATATTATATGGTTGCGTATACTTAAGCAGATTATTGACACTTCGTGTGCACGAAACTTTCCGTATATACGGCGGATCTATTGATGGACCTGAATTCTGGTATATATGAGACGCCAGAACTCTATTATTTCAATAATTATTTTTTTCACTATACTCTATTATTTTATAAAATTAACCCATTCCAATTTTATTTATTTTTAGGAATAGCAGCAGTACAAGCCAAAAACAATTTTTTTTTTTTTTACTATTCTAATAAAGTAAGCTATTGCAGAAATAAAATATTATCCTAATATTCATTATTTTCGAACCAAATCAAGTCTAAAGGTTTAAATATAGCAAATTAAAAATTAGTGATTTGAATGAAACATCAATAAGACAGACTAGGTCAAAATCTTTATATTTATTAGGTCAAAACAAAAAAAATTTGCATAAATTATTTTTTTTTTATTTTGTTATTTCTCTTTCTTCTTCTCCTTATCCTTCTCCCTCATCATTATTTATAAAATAATTTATTATTTCAAGTAAAGGAAAAGGTAAGAATTTTTCTGGTTAACAAACTAAATAAAAGTTATAAATATAATTGATATTAAAGTATAATTCCTAAGGCCCTGTTTGGGAAGGGTATAAAGGGGGGATATCCCCCCTTTATACCCAAACGGTTTGGGGATATCCCCGTTTGGGGATATCCCCCCAAACGGGGATATCCTTCATTATTGCATGGGGATATCCCCGTTGGTTTAAACCACCCAGGTTTACCCCCTTCTCCCCTCCCTCTCTCTCTCTCTCTCTCTCCCTCTCTCTCTCTCTCTCAGTCTTTTCCCAAGGCACTGGCAGTGCCTTGGGAAAGGCTTTTTCTTTTTTTTTTTCTTTTTTTTTTTTTCGTTTTTTTTTTCTTTTAGCTTCAGGATTTTTTTTTTATTATTTTTGATAAAAAAATTTAATTATAAAAAATATTTAAATTTTAAATTTAAATTTTAAATATTTAAATTTTAAATATTTAAATTTTAAATTTTATAAATTTTAATTTTTTTTATTTTTATATTTTAATAAATCTAAAAATTTTATTTTATTTTTAAAAATTATTAATTTTAAAATTTATACAATATTTTTATAATTTTTAATTAAAATTATTTAAAATATTTAAATTTTAATTAAAATATTTAAATTTTAATTAAAATATTTAAATTTTAATACTCCTACATAAAATATTTAAATTTTAATTAAAATATTTAAATTTTACTTAATTTTTTTAATTAGAATATTTAAATTTTAAAAAATATTTAAATTATAAATTTATAAATTATTTAAAATTAATTTTTTATATTTTATAAATTTATATATATTTATATTTTATTAAAATTATGAATATATTTATATTTAATTATATTATATATATTTATAAATTTATAATTTTAAAAAATAATATTAATTTTAAAATTGTAAAATTTATATAATTTTTTTATAATTTTTGTAAAATTTATATAAATTTAAAAATTAAAATTTTTACTCCTACTTAAAAATATTCTAATACATTCTTTAATTATCAAATTTATAATATACATAAAAGTAAAGGTCACATCGTCATTAATAAACAAAAAAAGTCAACTTTATACCTCTTATTCATCATTACCAATCCAAACACCTATTTTCTTATACCAGGTTTAAACCAGGTTTAAGCCTCATTCACATCCAAACATATTTTAGGTTTAAACCAGGTTTATCCCTTACTTTATACCTATACCTGGTATAACTAAACCAGGTTTAAGCCACATCCAAACGCTAAAGAATAGTAGACTTTGACAGGAATAAAAAATAAATAAAAAATAAATAAAAAAAATATATATAGTCATACCATCTTTTGCTGGTTCTTGGTCTTATCCAGTCCAAAGTACGAAAGAGTGATCCATTTTTAATGGAACGGTGGATTGAACTAAATTTTTCCATTTTACAGTTTTTTGAATTGAACCGCCCGAACTATTACTCTAAATCAAAAATCAACCGAACCAAAAAAATTTTATCTGATTTCAAAGTTTGGACCTTTCTAAATTAGGTTTTTATAATTATTATATAGCTAAATATTACGTGTGACTCCGAAATTAGAAATCGCTTCGATTTTATATATTCGGTTTGCCGACAATTTCGCGGGCGACAATAAAATTTAGTAATTTTTTTAAAAAAAAAATTAGATGTTTGGTACGATCTAATTCTGTTGGAAAATTCGGTACTCGTCCCGGTACCAAATTCTGTGAATCTGCAATCTGCTTCGATACCGCAATCGACTCCGGTAACGCCTAGAGTTGGATTCCGCAACGAAAACGTTAAATCGAATTTTAACCATAAACCCGTCCTCTCAATATAACTGGATCTATTACCACCAAAAGAAAAAAAACAAAACAGAAAATATGCGGGTGAAATAAAATTCATTAACCAATAGAAGAATTATACCGATTACACCGACTCAACCCGAGCCTTCCTCCTGAATCTCTCTCACCCTTCTCTCGTCTTCTATAAATATTGAAAACTATGGATGTGACTAAATTCTATCCCCTACCACCTCTATAGGTGTGCCTGAAAACTATGAGTGTGACTAAATTCTAGCTCCCACCACCTCTATGGTTGTGACCACCACTATGCGTGTGGCTAAATTCTAGCCCCCACCATCTCCATGGGTGTTACCACCACCGTGGATATGGATACCACGATCAAATATAGCACCTATGCTATATTTATAGTTTACATCAAAAGCTATCCAAAACCTAGTATAAATAAATTTTTATTCTAATTAATGTTTAAATCTTAACAAACTTATCTCTTTAATATTTAAATATTAATCTTAATCCAACTAAGATTCAACTACAAATCTAATTAAATCCTAACAAATTCGATAAGAAAAATACGTTAAGAATTTTTTATTCTCTTTTTTTTTTGCCCTAGAGGAATTGAGCGATTGAATTATTGAGAATATTTTTGTATTCTCTTTTTTATATAGTGAAACTTTTCTTTTTCGCCCGTAAATTTTTTTCTATAAATAATTTTTTATATAAATATGTGTGTTTATTTCTTTGTCGTACTTTTGAGATCTACTCTTATGTGATGATCGTTGTTGGTTTCGTTAAGTTTATGCGCTCGTCGCTAACACCAACAATTTAGATTCATTGGTTTAACGAATTCAAACTGCTTATATTCAAATTTAATTTATATTAAAAGAATTAAGAGGAAATAATAGTTGAAATTTTATTACACTAAATAGAAAATTTTATTTTACTTTTTAAAATATTTTAAAAGATAACATGTAATATAATTCAATTTTTCAGCCTAAAAAACTAGTGGCTTATTTAATCGATTAATTGGATTGGTTCGGGTTCCAAATTAGGCATCGAACCGAACACAAAAATTCAAAATTTAGGTTGAATTGAACCGTTTAAATCATAAACGGCAGAGTTCGATTTTAGCTCATCCAAATTTATTTCTTTCAGTATTATTATTATAACAATCCGACCTATTAGTATTAATAATTTATTAGCCCAAACCACTAGTTCGCTCTGGTCCTCTCCCACAGTGTTCGATGAAAAATTATTGAGGTGTCACATACTCCTCCATCTCCCCCCTCCCTCTCCCTCACATTTTAGGTCCTAATATTTTTGTCAGCTCGTTTTAGATATTAACATCAACGTCAACCCAGTAATACACATAGATCAAGATAAAATATCGATCCAAAATAATTAAATTTAATTATTAATTTTTAAGTATCCATCATATATAAGCCTCCGACAGTCTTCTACATTACCGGATATAAAATTATTGAAATATCACAATTGCCCTTTTTACATTTTTTTAATAAATTTTTTAAAAAAAAATTTGTGAAAAAGGATGATGGATTACTTACAATTTTTACAACCAAAGTATTTGTCTGACAACAAAATAAAATTTTGAAAGCATCTTTTTTTTTTGGTTCGAATTTTTTTTTACAGAGGGTGTCCATGAGAAAAGTCTTTTCATTGATGAATTAAATTATATAAAATTAATATTTAAAAAATTATAAAAAAATGACAACAACACCTTACATGCACGCTGTAAGGTTTGACATGTTTAATGATATATTTTCTTTATTGAGTAAAATGTCCGAAGATTACACCAATTCGGTATTTTATGCAATTTTCTATAAATGGTAAAGATATTGATGTGGTATCTGTTTCGCAAATATATTGACAAAATCTTGTTCAATGAAAGTAGTGAGACGGCACTGCACTATTTATCATCTATTTGACCATCTAATTCAAATACAAGTTTCATAGTAAAATAATATATAATTAGCGTAAGTGATAAAAAATTTAATATATGATATCTCAGATTTTAAATTTTAAATTTAATTACTTTATATTTATAGCTATATTTAATTTTTTAAAAAAAAAGAACGGATAGAATAAAGTGCTATTTTTTCTTTAAAAAAAAAAAATTGTATGGTCAAATAGAAATTTGTATGGTCAAATGGTAAGTAACTATAGTATACATTATATATAGCATTGCCCTAATGAAAAAAAAAAAAAAAAAGTTTAATTTTACAAATGGTTTCTAATCTTCTTTGTCTTTGTTTTATTTTATTTTTACTTTCTCACTTTTATTTTTGGAATTCAGTTCATAATGTTTCTCACAAGTTCTACCATCAAGTTGTCACAATCACACAGCAAAGTTTTCTCCTATTATGGAAAATATGGACCGTTAATGATGTGACAAATTAATCTATTTAATCTATTTCTATTTGACTGAAGTAAGTAGATGGGAACAACTACTTAATGTTAAAAATTCAATTTTAGGGGGGGTAATCTTTTCTAACTAAATCAAGCTTGAACTATTAAAATTCAGATTATTCGCACCAAATTTTCAAACACTCCTATCGTATTATTTTCATATGCTTTACGCGTTCTACGACTCTTTATTATTTCTTTCAGTTGATATTGTTTCGTACTTTTTTTTTAAAAAAAAAAATTGTGCTAGAAAAAGTAAAACATCAAAGTACTATGAAAAACTATGAAATTTTTTACTCCTTTTTTAAAAAAAATTTATTGTTTAGTTAAAAGTTATCTATGTATCTTTTCTCAATATGACTATACCTACTTCTAAATCTAGCACTTAAACAGCTACACATCCCAACTTATCAAGAATAATAAATAAGAAACAAAACAATAATAATTAATTCTCTCTCACAAGCAAAAAATTAGATAGCATAAATTAGGAAAAAGCCTACTCTAAGAGGGGAGAGACCATTAGGAAAAAGCCTACTCTAAGAGGGGAGAGACCCATGACTATTTGAAACCAAAACTTGAGAAGTGTATATATAAAGGGAAATGCTAACCCACAATTGTTATGTGTTATTATGGGTGGAGAATCCATTAGCATTTGATTAGCCACCTCTATCCCCCACCGTTGTTATAAGCCAAAATCTAAACAGTTTATAATGGCTCCCCTGTCAAATTTGAGACTTGTAGTGGATGTCCAAGGCATTTTGGGCTCCAAATCATAAAAATAAAATAAAACAAAATAAAATGAAATTACGAAAAATTATATTAGATCTATATGAACATATATATGTTGAATCCTATTTTCTTTTTCACACGTTTTGTGATCTTGACTTTGCGCCCCATCCAGTAGGGCTCCTGTCGAGCTAAGTTTGGTATGTTCGTGGAACTTGATAACTTTCCACTTCTAATTTGAATGCAAATAGATTTTTCTTTGTTGTGATATAATACCTAAATATGAAACGGTCAGTCACTTGCACACACCTCGAATAGAAGCGAAGGGATTCACGAAATATCAGAGTACACAAGGGATAAAATATATAAAAAAAAACTTATTCATCATGAACAATTCGAGTACAAACGGAAACACAATAGGACCCTCGACTTACCAAAATAACAACCAACACCAAAACTACGCCCTCGGCTCACCAAAATAACAACCGACACCAAAACTACGAGGCTACGGATGGCATTACTAGATCTGTCACGCCTCGGCCCCCAGCAGAAGCCTACCCGGCACGTGCACAGATCTACCGTGTGCACAAGGTACCCCCGATACACACAAGAAGTCTCCTACAATAACAACACGGAAGAAGAGAGTATAAATATCTTAAAGTGATCATCATAGCATAACTACACTGAGCATAAGTAAAATTAAAAATAAAAGTATATGGGATCCATACATGATCAAAATATAGGGTAGTCTCTACCAAAATACAAGTACACCTCTCATAAAAGCTAAACCCAAAAAATGAAAGGCATCTTGTGTCCACTTCAAGTGACTCGGAGAAGGGTGACTCCAGCTAGGCGCAACCCCCTTGCCACGGTCCCGAACCTCTCCCACTGCGGAAGACTCTGAAATAAAAACAGCAAGCCAATAAGGGTGAGAATTATTAAAATAATAGTTTTCAGCGGATAAGCCACCGAGAGAAGCGAAATACACCATTAGGTCAACTGAGGCATAGATAGTATAACTACTGAAAGAAAATGCAGGAATAGAAATAAATGAAATAAAGTAACTCTACCACTATCCTGTCTCTATGCTCATGTATGATAAATCAACAAGTATATGTAGCTACACTACTCACACGAATGTCCAACTATCATGAATGCACCAATTAGGTGTGATAGTCGATGTTAAGTTTAGTTAACTCTGTTTAGTTCTTTTAAAGACTTTCATGAAGTTGAGTCTTATCTTGTGCCACTTCTCATGGCCCCGTAGTAGTCAACATCCCCACTCTTGGGATGAGCCTCCCCCACGGCATCCCAATCGGCATCCAATCCCGCACGACGAGTATGATATCACGATGGCCAACTCTGGAGCGCCGACTTGAAGGGAGCGACACTACCAAACATGTGCGAAGGAGCACAATCGGTAAGCAAACAAGTAAGCAAGTATGGTCCCAATCATCGTGTCTAAAATACGAAATTTCATATGTATACCATAATGTCAATATTTCTACTTGTAAAAGGAGGTTAACATACACTAGATGTCATCATGTCTTAAATATGAAATTTCACAATTTTTTGTTGGATGTGGCCTACGTAATTTATTCAATGCGATCTTTAAAGATACAGTCAATCCAATCGGTTAGGATGTATCTTGACCCATCCTTGATGGACGGACGTGATTAAAACATCCTTACATTCGGTTATATATATATATATATATATATATATATATATATATATATATATATATATATATATATATATATATATATATATATATATATATATATATATATATATATATATATGACATAACGGGAGTCCCGATCTAACCCTAATCCGAATTTCCCGTGACAGCTCCATCTCCGGGGATAAGGGAATAGACAGGAAACTTTTCGCTTTTTGCAGATTGTGCAAGAGGACGAATCGAAAGGAAGAACCGTCGTCTACAATCAAACTTAGAAAATTGAATATCATGGCAGAAGGTATGATCTAAAGTTTTATTTGGTATTACATTTTCATCTCAACAATGCAAATATAGAGGTTTTCTATGAATCTCTTATTTACAATAGATGGCACTAATGTCATAGTGTTCAAGTATGAATGACCATATGCATTCTATGTTTCAAAACCATGTATAGATATTGTCTACTCATGCAACAACTCGTAGAAATACGAAAATGACTATCCAATCATGTCTCAAGTAATGCATGTGTTTATTGCATATACCTCTACTATATAGAGTATGAAATTTCTTACATATAAAGGATTTCAAATATATGCTTAAAAATCAAAATAAATCATGAATTGCATGTTTAATATAACAACCAAACCCTAGAAGTCTATAGAAGATATAGACAGAGTTCACCAATTTTGGTAAGGTCGAACCCACCGGATAGTTACCAAATCTTCTTGGAAATTCAAATCCAAGTTGCCCATTTGATTTTCTATGTCCTAAGACAAGTTATCAAAGGGTCAAAACTTAACAAAAGACTCATCACGAAAATTTTTAAAAGTTATAAAAAAAATATATGAAAAATATCTCAGACCAAGAAAAATTTGTCCAAACTTGAAATCAAAGTAATTGGGTTTCAAATCCAACCTATAAAAGTGTTCTACAACCATCGATTTCATCCCAAAAACTTTAAATTGAACACCCCAAAATAAATCATAATTCTTACAAAACTAAATTTTCATTTACAAATCCCACAAAGAAAGAAATAGGAAAAGGTCTAACTTTTTTCTAGCTCAAATCCTATCTTAGAAGTGACAAGGTTGAGAATTAGGGCTCCAAAACAACTTATTCTTCAAGCTCAAGCTTCCCTCCAAGCTCAAGATGCAAGCTCCTATAATAGAGATGGCAAAGAGGAAAAGGAAGACAAGGATTAGTGGTAGTTGGAGGAGAAAAATCAAGAAAAGAGATGAGAAACTCACCTTTCTCTTGCTCTTTCACTCTACAAATGAAGGGGAGAAGAGAGGGGTGAAGTGCTATAACAAGCATTACAATAAAATCCCAATAGGCCCCTTAAAGAGTGAGAAATTACATTCTTTACAAAACCACCCAAACTGCTAGGGTCTAGACCCTCCATCAAGGTTCGGTCCCTGAATGGTCTTCCAGACTCTGCGCAGAAGGTTCAGACCTCTTCCCTATGGTCCGATCCCCGTAGCTGGGTTTCCAAGCTGTGCGCCAAATGTCTGGAGCTTCCCCTCAGGGTTCGGTCCTCGAAGCCTAAAACTCAAAATTTCATAATTTTTCAAAATTTCATGTTTTGCGCCGAATCGACCTGAAAACATCCAAAGGGTATCGAATGCCCTTCCACAAATTAGAACTCCAAAATTTGCTCAAGTTTAGTGTACTACAAGACCACTAGCACAGCTACTCAGCCACATTCTTCTTGCAGTATCGCACCTCACTAACCGAATCGACATCTGAAAAGAAGTAAACAACAAGGAATGAGAACTACTAAATGTTTCCAATGGATTCAACCACCGAGGATGAATATTTTACACTTACTTGGTCTACATGAGGCATCAACAAAAAAAAAGTTAGAAAGCAAACACTTAAAGTAGGAAAACAGTAAAAGGTCAAGATTACCTAAGATACCTCATCCTCCACCTATCAGACCCATCTCACTTACTGGAAGCTTCGGCTCAAGTCCGCCGAGCACAACTCACCAATGCAAGAGCCAAAGAGAATCTCACATACCCCAATTCGTTGACCTGTATGAACACAGAGTGGAGGTCAACTCGTCGAACTTCTCTCTTATCTACTGCCCCATACGTTCGTCTGGGCAAGGTAGGGCTCCCTGTACAATTCCCCAAACTGGTCCCTGAGTGCTAAGTGGGGGGCCGAAGAAGCTCGCACTCGCCACCACCTGGTCAAACAATCCTGCCGCTAGGAGATCCGAGTCACCACCCACGTCGATCTCGATAGATTATTACCACAAAACTGCGCGACACCTAGAGAACCAGGACTTGCCCATGTCACTCTCCAATAGGCTGCACCCGCAATACCGCATGGGGGGCCAAGTCATGCTTACGTCGCCTCACCCATTGTTAGTTTTCTATACCCGTTTTCTGGGGAATCGAAAATGTTCGACCTTCTCCCCATACAAAAGCGTTCTTTCATCTCAACATTCCGAAGGCTAACTACTCAATTTAACACACACTAGAGTTCTCGTCTCTAGGTTCCTCTTAGGCTACTCCTAAGATAGGTGCTACCACCACACTCTCACTCTCAACCGCCCTAGCGGTTTCCAATCAACACGGTTCTACCCTAAGGTCTAGAACGTAATGCACACAGACTCATAGGTCGCTAACCTCTATGGGTTGAATCATCAAGCTCAGGGAGCTCTACACAACACTTCCGAAGTCTCCCTACTTATCATCTAGGGCAGGAAAATCAATAAGCAAACTAAATCTTAAGAACAATAAACAAAGTAAGAGATCACCCCTGCTCGGTGATATTCCCCACCTTTAACTGAACAGCTCAGTGTAGGGTAGCGCTCAGCCTCTATGATCACCCAAGAGCACTCCTTCTAGTGTAAACCGACTCAATGAAGAAGTCCCCAAGTTCCTTCTTCCCTTCAAAAACTTTGGCTTCCTCAGCTCGGGCTGGTTTCTTCTCTATTCTAATCTAGATTTCCTCCGGATAGACTCGCTTCTTCTACTATTTATAGGGAACCGACTAGATAATGAAAGAAGTTGATGTGACCACTCTGCGTCGTCTTGACGGCGTGACAAGGTTGGTGTACACGGCACGCCACCTTCGCAGGTCTCATAATAATTAGACGCAGTTTCAACCCAGTCCCATCAATCTGTCACATCACCTAAAGGACCAGTTGACTAAAGTAAGCTGATTCGCCCGGCAATGAACCGAGGTAGCATCTCATCCCTCACTTCTAGGCACTTGGCTCATTCCATCCTTTACATCCATCCTTCCTTAAAAAGAGTTTCTTTCGCAAAACTCACTCATTCACCCTCACCCGGTTCTCCAAATAAGTGAGGAAATCGCTCACGCATAAAACTCTCGGGCTCCCATATCGCTTCCCGCTCTTCGTGCTAGGTCCATAACACCTTAACATATGGGATGGAATGGTTCCTTAACCTCTTTTCATGTCGGCCGATGGCCTGAACTTGGAACTCATCGTAACTCAAATCTTTCCGCAAATTCAAGGGTGGGTTGCTAAGAATGTGACTCGGGCCGGGTACATACTTGCAGAGTAATGACACATGGAACACAACATGTACTCTCACTGAACTTGATGGTAAGATGACCCGATAAGCCACAGGGCTTATCCGCTCCGACACCTCAAAGGGCCCCATGTAGCGAGGACTTAATTTCTCTCCCATGTAGCGAGGACTCAATTTCTCTCGCATTCCAAATCGCTTTACTCCTTGAGTTGGCTAGACCGTCAAGAGTACATAGTCTCCGACACTGAACGTCAAGTCTCGTCATCGCCTATCGGAGTAGCTCTTTTGTCGGCTCTGTGCTGTCAACAATCTCTGACGCGCAATCCTCACCTTTTACTCGACCTCTTACACAAGGTCCGGGTCTAAGGCAATCCTCTCCCCAACTTCATTCTAATGCATGGGAGATCGGCACTTCCTGCCATCCAAATGCTCACTTAGAAATTATTATTGTAGGCAAACTCCGCCATCGGCAAGTACTGCTACCACCCAGCTCCATAGTCGAGGACACACGCTCGAAACATATCTTCAAGGATCTTCTTACTTCTCTCTGATTGTCCGTCGCTCTGCGAATGCTATGCTATACTGAAGTCAAGGCGTGTTCCCAAAGCTTCATAAAGACTTTTCCAAAATTGCGACATGAACCGAGGATCTCGGTACGAGACAATAGATACCGAGATTCCATGTAGGCGCATCACTTCATCAATGTAGACTCGTGCCTACTTATCTGTCATGCCCCAGGGTCGAAACTGCGACCCGGGCTCGCCAACAGATCCACCACCTATACGAAAACCCCGCATAGGCGAAGCGTCCAACCTGCAAGGAAAATCTACAGCTAAACAGATATCAGAGCTATAAAATAAAATATTGTAAAACTCAAATCCAACACTGTACAACTGAAAATAATGATACAATATCCATCACCCAAAAATGATCGTCATACAATATCCTCTGATACAATAACCCAGAACTCCAACAGGGAGGTAAACTAAAATAATACATCAGTGTACAGGCTCTCAATACAAGTCAGATCCTCGCAATACAATAGTCTCTCAAATGTGGAAATAAAATAATCCACTGACTGTACTACAAATCTCCAATGTGGGGGTACAATTACTCTCCAAAGACAGGTAGGGATCTAGCTCGCGACTCCCTCGCCTCGGACAGCAACCGACGAACCAGCAACTCCAGCAGAAGACTCTGCAAAACAAAGGAGAGGAAAGAAAAGAGGAGGGGAGCACCCCCAACGGGTGTGAGAACTATACCAATACGTAGTTCTCAGTGGGTACCGCCACCAGGCCCGACGGTCTGCCCACTAAGTCTACTAGAGGCAAAAGATAACGATGCAGTAAAGACTGAATAAGAAAAGCTGGAGATACTCTACAGCTACCCTGCCTCTGACTAAATGCTCAATGGGGAAAACCGATGAAAAGATATGCAACCACTCGCACACGAGGTGCTCAATCGACCCAATCGAGCTGACTGCCACATCGGGTCCAGTCAAGCCTGCGCCTCCCTAGTGTATCAACGTAGGGTGTCCAATCGGACTAACTCGCTACGAACAGTGGCACCTGCTAGCTATAGTCGAAATCCACGCTCTCTCTCAGAATGGATAGACTCAAGATCCCCAAGCATCTCACACAACAGTCAAGTACTCACAACGACCCCGGGACCACCGTCAACCTAATGGTTCCCAACAACACTAGCACTGGTCTAATCACAGGTACCAGACTCCACTCAGCCCCCTGACATGAATGCAACAATAAAAGTATCTGCCTGAATAAACCCAATCCATGGACCAGTAAAAACTAGCACTGCCTGCTCTGCCGGCCGCATCGGGTATGCTACTGACACATAACATCGACGCAAAGAATAATATAAAGAACTCAAAACCTGCCTGTCGCACACTCCGGAGTGGCACTCGAGGGGAGCGACCCACACGAGTAGAGTATCTCTGTCACAAGTATCATACTATAGCAGGACTGGATCACGACTATGCTTAAATGGAAAAATCCATCCACTAAAGAAAACCCGATCCCCTATCTGATGCAATAGTACTCGATAAGTGGAAAACTCCATCCACTAGAGAAATCTGATCCCCAATCTGATGCACAAGTAAACATCCGGTCAACCGCCCAATGTCCGCGGTCGCCGTAATACCCCACAAGTCCACAATCTGGTACAACAACCAACACCCGGTCAACCGCCCAATATCCATGGTTGCCGGAACATCCTACAACCCACAATCAAGTACAACCTGTCCCAGACTCGAAGTCTCGACTACACTATCCCAAGCCCCTGCTCGAACCCGAGCAACATGAAACACAAATCTGACTAAAAAGGAGAAAAGAAGCAAATATGGTTTCTCCTAAGTCAAGTCCCGATGATAGTGTAGCAGTAAAAGATGGCCTATCTAGATGTCCATACAAACATGTATTGTCCTCAAGAAGATAAAAGAGAGTATATCAATCACACATAAATAGGCCAATGATTAATCAAGCATGATCTCTATCTCATCTAATATAAAATGGACATAACCATCTACAATATGCTAGATCCCAATTCACTAAAACATGTACAATAATCAAGTAAGCATCAATCCACATGATCTAGGCCATTTTCCATGCTTACATCTCACTCATATTGGTTGTACATTAAATCATGCATGCTATCAATCATAGAGGGTAATATTCCCTTAGGTAAGCTTTCATTAACCACAATCATGGATATCCACTATTGCAATTCTCATAAGACATAACATGGATAGTACTCTTGCAAATTCTCAAACAAATACCATTGTTAAGCTTACCTCTCAATCACATACATTGTACCCTAAACATGCATGCATTCTAACAGATAGAATTAGAGAACCGTCCACCGGTTCTGGGGACGAAGCAACCTACCTGAATCGCTTTCCGCAGGCAAAGCCAAAGTCGGTGAAGTGCGCAGTCACTCGCTATCAAAATCTGCCGAAACCGTACCCTCGGTACTCGGTCGCACAAGCCTCTGCTCAAACTAACAACACAGCCAACAACACAATCAACACCCCAACAACACGCTAAACAACACTTGCTGTTTTGCCAAAACAGCACAAAGAAGGGTATTTTTCACCTACGTGCAGTCCTCCCAAAAATCCAAAAAAAACATGGCTGCGATCCTCGCGACGAGTAGATGCAAATCGAGTATTTATACTCGTTGTTCCGACACCTGTTGTCACGCCCCGGGGTCGAAACTGCGACCCGGCTCGCCAACAGATCCGCCACCTATGCCAAACCCGCATAGGTGAAGCGTCCTACCTGCAAGAAAAGTACTACAGCTAAACAGATATCAGAGCTATAAATAAAAATCTGCTGTATAACTAAATCAATCACTGTACAACTGGAAATAACACAACAATGTCCGTCTCCCAAAATGATAATCATGCAGAATCCTCATATACAAACTCAGAACTCAACCGGGAGGTATCTCCAATAAATACATCAGTGTACAGGCTCTCAATACATAACAATCCTCACTACAACAGTCTCTCAAAGGAGGAAAATAAAATAACTAATCTACTGAAGCTCTCCTCTGAAGGGGTACCGCTACACTCCAACGACGGGTAGGGAACTAGCTCGCGACTCCCTCGCCTCGGTCAGAAGGATCAGCAACAGGAACAACAGGAACCGGAGTAGAAGTTCCTGTGGGAAAAGACACCACGACGGGTGTGAGAACTACGTCCCAAGTAGTTCTCAGTGGGTGCCGCCAACAAGCCCGACGGTCTGCCCACTAAGTCCACTAGAGGCATAAAGTACAAAAGCAGTGCTGTAAGGAAAGCTGGGAAAAGTAAACTCTACAGCTACTATGCCTCTATCTAGATGCTCAAGGAGTGGGACAGAAAGAACATGATGCCACAACTAACTCTCATCTCTGATCACTCAATCTGAACTGACTGCCTCCTCGGGTCCAGTCAAGCCTGCGCCAACCTACTGCCGTTACGTCCCTGAGGAGCGGACTTACGTAGGATCTACTGCCGTTACGTCCCGGAGGAGCGGACTTACGTAGGATCTACTGCCGTTACGTCCCGGAGGAGCGGACTTACGTAGGGCGTCCATGACTGCCAACACCAGCACAGCCAGAGGGACAAATGCAACGACAAGTCGCGATAGAAAAGCTCAATCTCACGCCGGTATAACAACCCGGTCTCGCCTACTCCGGAGTGGCACTCGAGGGGAGCGACCCGCTCGAGTAAAAAGTAACCCATCTCAAGTATCTCTGTCAAGCTCAAATGTGGCTCATGCAGGCTATGATCCACGATCAAACAGATCGGTAACTCCAAGCTCAAAGCACAACTCAGTCGGAAAAAGAACCTCGACTCGAACAGGAATAGCCCAACACACTCTCACAGCTATGTCGGAGAACCCTCAACGACTCAATCTGATAAATGCACAACCATGGCTGAGTCGGGAAACCTCCACGACTCGATCTGCCAGAACCCCAAGATCCTCAAGGCTAAGTGGGAGAACCACCTCCACCACTAAATCAGAGAAACAACCTCTAGATCACACTCTGCCAACTCATGGCACCAAGTCGCATCCACTGCGAGAAACTGTCTCAACAGGCCAAACAGGCCAAACGTCGCATCTACTGCGAACAATTGCCTCGACAGGCCGACATCGCATCCACTGCGAACAGCTGACTCAACAGGCCAAACAGGCCGAACATCTCAACCACTGACCCAATGAAGGGTCCGGGAACACCGAAAGACTAGAACCTACAACCCAAATCAAACAAGAACAGGCTCTAGGCATAGCCTCTCGTTGTTCTCGTCCCAAGAAAAGGCAGACCTTAGAACCCAGACCACTCGAATCATCTCGGTGGTTAATTTATAGGAAAAACTGTGACATTTCTTACTGAAGCCATCCGATCTGTAAGAAATCCATATTTAATGATTTTTAGTTCTGCTTAGGAAAACAGTTGAAACCAAGTTTTATATCTAAGCCTCGAAGGGCTAATGCCTTCGTCCAATCAAACAGGAACAGACTCAGGCGACCCTACGATGCTTGGAAGAAAATATTTGGTAGACAAAAATCATATGTGTGTCCAAAAAGGTTCTGGGTTTAAGGTTCTGCTAACACTGATCTACCGCTGCCACTAGCACAGCGGCGACAGATAAAACAAGAAAAATAAAACATCTCGGGACCGTCGTCTACCCAAACGGCTCCCGCTACAGATGAACAACCAACTACATCTACCAGACGCCACTCTGCTCCCAAGCACGAGTGTAACATGCATCCCACACTAAAAGATAACTCCTGACCACTCGGCCCACTACCCGGGCGAGGAAGAACACTATGTCCAGGAAAGATAGAAGTGTGGATGTCTAAAGCAGAAATAACCCTAGCCCAAGTGAGGGTTTTCCTACCAGTCTGGTTACACATGCAATCATATGACAGGGGTGCTAGGTCAAATTCCAAGATAACAATAATCAACAGCTTGTAGGGAAGGACAATAAATACATGATGATCTATCAACATCAGGAACATCAATTCCTATAATCTAGCATGCTATATAAAACACATCTATAACATGCAAGTCCCTACACAGATAGAATTAATGCACAGTCCATAGGTCGTGAAGACAAGGCCACCCACCTGAAAATGCTAACTGTCCGGAGTCGCACAGCTGAGAAAGTCCAGAAACAGATATCTCTACACACCCACCAATCCAACAATACAGGAACAGTGATCAATACCTCCTGGGTACAAAAACACAACCCAAAGTTACACTTAATTCCATAAAATCCAAGCATCACAAATCTGCTGGGAACAGTCCCCTTAATGCGAAATTTTTACCTGTAAAACGAACTCCAAAAATTCCAATAAAAATATCACAGCGAGCGTCTCGTCGAGACCTTCGAAATGGGTACCTGCACGCCCAAATCCGAGCCCCGTAGGCCGAGTTACAAATTCCACAGTACAGGTGCGCAAACACTCACAACCACACAACTGTAAACTCAAACACAGATAAAAAGGGGAATAGTATACCTTCGGCAAGCCTCAAAAAAATCCCAGAAAAATACAATGATAATCCTTGCGACGAGTAGATCCAAAAAGTGTATAGGCTCATCTCGATCCGACACTCGGGTGCGGAGATAAAATTCCGGCAAGGGGCCGCTGTCCAAAAACTCCACCAGAAAACAGCGGCTTAGAAATGCTTCGAAAACCGTGTCAAAAACTCTGAATCCAGCAAGATGATCAACACGAAAATCGAAGACGCACCTCTCATGATTCCAACGCCGCAGAAATCGTCCAAAAATACTGACGGAGTAGCTCGGTAGACCTCTCAGATCAAACTGCGACGATAACGGGCCTCCGATGAAAAATCGCCACACTGCGCTCCGATGCCGAAGTCGTCGATGCCGCGGCTTCCAAAAAATCCGGGCCTCCGCCAGAAGATGCGCAAGATGAAGATCTCCAACTTTGCTAAAGGGCCCATGGGCAGGGGAGCTCGGGAAAGGGGGCAAAACTCCCCCCACAAGACAGCTATTTATAGGCCCAGCCCGAAAATCCGGATTTTGGACTTTTGGCCCAAAGTTTCGGGCGCTGGCACTTCCGGGCTGCTACAGTAACGGGCCGGGCCCGTTACTGTTCACGCCCGAAATCCCCAAGGCCCGCCACGCGTCCCAGTCCTGCTCCCCGCACCCGGCGCACGCACCGCGACGAACCACGGGACGCCACGTGTCGCGACCAGAGGTCGTGCACCGGTGCGCCCGACCAACCACGGGGCGCCACGTGGCGCCCCCACGACGCCTCCGACCGCGCCCACGCCGCGCCCACGTGCGCCCACGTGCGCGGCCGCGCCGCCCACGGCCCCGTGCCGGGCACGCATCCCGAGGCAGACCCTGCCGCTGCGTGGACCGCGCGCACCAAGACCCGCCAACAACCAGCCGCCACGTGTCCCGCTCCGGTCCACCGTGCACCCGCGCCATCCCGTGGACCGCGCCCACTGCGCCCGCCAACCGGGAGGCGCCACGTGGCCAGCGCCCGGGTGCACGCCTCCGCGGTGGACCGCGCACCTCCGCCGCCGCCAGCCGCCGCGCTCCGCCGCCCGCCGCCGCCGCCGGCGCCCCTCCGGCGGCCGGAACAGTACCAAAATCCTCGAAATGCGTGTTTTCGCATCCGGACTCCGAAAAATACAAATAAATAGTCCATCTTGACCGTTTTCGCGCGCTGAATCCAAATCCGAAGTCCGATTTGCCAAATTCCTCTTCTAAAATTTGCCGAAAATTTCCGGAGAAGTGTTCTTTACTCAAATTTCGCGCTGAGTCCAATTTTAATAACCATTTCGCGCGAAACCACATCAAAACATCCGACGGGGTCCTCCGATCACTCACGTGATCCAGTATACACCCGGAGTCCATCACTTGAGTCCAAATTGGTGCAGAAACACCGTCGACATGCCACATAGGCCTCCAGAAGCTGCTAATCGCACTGTAGAAGCCCTGCGGAGATCTGGGTCACCACATCCTCCCCCACTAAAAGAAAGTTTCGTCCACGAAACTAGCTCAACCCAAAAGGTGCCACAAAACAAGGGTAGGTACATAACACTGCCGTCTCCAGCTCTCAAGTCACCTGTCACTCCCCGTGATTACTCCACAACAACAACAACAACCGGTACGGCATGGCCCAAATTGCATAATTCTCTCATCTCATGAGCCAGAATTTGCAACGGCATCCCTCGTACCACAAGTACTCGCAGATCTCAAAGGAAACGAGTCATCACGGGCGAGGAATCCACAAGCCTAACACTCCTGAGCTGAGACGTGGAAGGAAAAGGCTGGGGGAAAAGAGAGAACAACCAATGTAGCACGCACCAAAACCGCTCCCTAGTGCCAGCTCAACCAGGCGATCCGAAACATACCCCATACGGTCGTCCAGAGAAAAGAAGCCCTAATCGGCTAGGGTCCCCGCTCAAACACTCTCGGATCCTGACCAACCGCAGGGACTGCTTCACCGCAGTGTACCGTCAAAAGGGACCCTCAGGGACACAACCTCGAGCCCTGTTCCTCAACGGTCCCACCCAGCGCCAACTGTGGAACCACTAAACTCAACCCCGAAAAGCTATCCGGCTCCAGGTATCCGCCACCACAGTGGCCCTGTCGCGGTGATACTGAATGCTCAAGAATAACCCAATGGTAACTCCACAGCCACTAAGGGAGGCACCACTAACACAAAGGTCCATCCCCCATCTCTGGCAAAGCTGCAATCGACGCTAGTACCAGTCTCATCATCCATTCGCCATGCTCTCCTGGCACTGCGAAATCCAACAGGCTCCTCACCTCAACAATAAATGTTGATCTCAGCCAAACTCAAATAGCATCCACATTGGCCGGAAATCCACCGCCGCTCCTATGGCTAACACAATGTGACCCAATAAGGTAAGCTTCTAAAGCTAAAACTTGTATCTCAATAATCTGGCATACAGCTTCATCCACACAGCATGGTAACACATCCACCAGTGCTCCTCATGCTCCCAGCTGCTCAGGGAGTAGATCATAGTATCCCTGGAGGATCTAGTTACCAAAGCAATCAAGTACAGCTGGAGCACAATTCCTCAACCCAAAAGAGTGGCAGGGCGCTAATCAATCCAATTGGCCTTACTAAAACATAATGCCCCTACCGTGACCTGAACACCATCTTGGCGAAATACTCAGCCGTAAGATTCCAAAATCTGTACCTGCATCAATCGTACAACTGCCGGAGTATAATTCCATCAAAAGGTCCAGAATAATACTTGGACCTGTCTACACTCGACCCATAAAAGGCCCTCACAATCGTGTATCAACGATGTGGCATCACCACCGTATATCAACGGCGTGGCACTAGGTCAAACAGACCCCTCGATCCATCAGATCCTGCAACTGCGCCATCAGCTCTCACAGCTCTACTGGCAATATCCAATGAGGTGCTGCCGAGGGTGGCGCGGTTCCCCGAACCACGCCAAACTCAATCTCTATCTCCCTAACCGGCGGCATTATCAGCAGCTCAGGTGAAATCACACCCGGAATCTCGTGGCAACAGAGATATCTTTGGGTCCCGGTGCCGCCGTAAGCACCTCTCACACTGTCGCTATAACCAGTGTGCTCTAACGACCTCAACAACCAAATCTCCTCTCGTCTGCCTCGCAGAAGGTCAAAGTCCTCACCTTCCGCAGTCTAACAAATCCACGCTACCGCTGCGCCACTCCGATATAGAGGTTGATGCTGCCATCGGGGTCCACCCGATCTCTGGCATCTCGGGAACCCGTTATCCAGGAAAAAAATAAAATCAGAAATATCTCTGCCGGCCGATCTGTCCTCCATCACCCCGGCGCCAAGCGCCAATATCCAGAACTCGCCTCTGGCGGCAGATCCCTATCCAAGGAACTGCAGCGCCATGCTCCATACACAATGCCTACCCATCGAAGCGACAATAATCCAAAACGGAGGGACCAACTACACTGAAATGTATCCTAGCGCAAACATTCCCCGTCAAACATATCCTATGCGCCTCAACCCTCGGAACCTGGAGCGTGCAGTTCAACAATTGCATAAACTCCCTAGCACAGGGAGGCTCTCCCGAGAGTCTCTCCATCACCACCAACCCCAATTCTGCCTACAAAGGCTCCACTCAAACCTATGAATCGGGATGGTTCAGACTGCCGGGACTGGCTCCATCGATCAATGATGTCCCTAAGCTCAGCTACTATCCACTATCCACCCTGCCTCGTGCCTCGGCACTTGCTCGTCGGCACGGAGGGGGCTGCTCGCTCCATCGGCGCACTGGTACAAACTGAAGATACCACTGCATAGGAAGAAAGTACTGGCGGACACTCAGCGGTACTGCCACTGGCTATGCTCTCTGCTCCAACAAGCGCATCAAACGTTCCATGGCTTCTTCCTGGCATCGGACAGCCTCCGACGTCTGTGCCATCTGGATCCATAACTCTTGGGTCTCGCTCTGCTCTGATA